>CM077819.1:46371835-47571835 GCA_039764185.1 Tamarix austromongolica
GTATTTTCTTAAACTCAAGAGATAAACTACAAAATAGAATGCATAAAAGAAAAACCTGAACAACATAGGATTGCTGAGAAAGCCATTCTGGTCTGGGCCTCTTGTAAGCTATAAGGATATTGGTGTCATTCAAACCCTTGTCCCAAAACAGATCAAGCTTTTCACGTCCACCAAATAAATTGGGATGCTTAATGCAAAGACTGTCAAGAGACACATACAATCAATCGTCAGGCTATGAACCATTTAAATAATGAAGCCCTTATATTCAAGATCTCCATGTGTCGATCACAACTGAATCACTTGGGCACATATGTAGTAAATGCATTATGTTTAAATATAAACTGATCACAACTGAATCACTAGGCACACTGTACAGACATTGAATGGGGTATCTTTTATAAGAAAGCTTTCAGCCTGTGCCAAGAACTTTAAAAAATGGGAACAAAGTGACTTTGTGTATATTAGGGAGAAGGTCAAACGTGCTAGGGGGAAAGTTGAGTCTCTCAATCAGGCTGACTTAACAATCCAACAGCAAGCTGAGTAAAAGTTTTGGCTCCAAGAGATGCAAGAAAACTTAAAGCTTGCAGAAGTTGTGCGGAAGCAACGTTCTCATTACATGCAAATCAAGCATGGGGGCAGTAATATAAAAATTTTTCACAGGAGAGCTAGCCAGAGATGATGGGTATGCAGGGTATGCAGAATAATCAATAATGAAGGAAGGTGGAAAATAAACTATGAGGCTATGGAAGCAGAAGCAAATGGCTACTTCCAGCATCTTTTCTCCCATACAATAAAACCGCGGTTATGGTCGCGATTGCGGTTGCGGTCGCGGTGTCGCGGTATCGGAGTGTCGCGAATGATATTTTCTATATCGCGGTTGTCGCGGCGTGATTTTTTAATTATTTTACACAACAAATATCGGCCAATATCGGTCAATATCGGTAAAATATCGGCCGATATCCGAAATTTTGCCGATATCGCGGCGATAAATGTGTGATTTTCTGAAACGGCCACAGTTTTGGAATTTCGCGTCGCGGCTAACCCGAAAACCGCTAAATTGTGGCCGATACGCAATTTCGGTACCGATATTTGATTGTATCTTTTCTCCTTGAGAAAAATATTTATGAGCAGGAATCTATTCGAGAATATGATTCCCAAGATGACTAATGAGATGAATCGGTTTCTTCTTTCTCCTTTTATGGGAAGGGCAGTACAGGAGGCTCTTGTGCAAATGCACCCAACTAAGGCTCCGGCACCAAATGTGCGCTTTGTTCTATTAGAAATATTGGCATGTGGTGGGCGAAGATATCATTCAGTGGTGTTAGAGGTGTTGCATTAGGGTGGTTGGGGGGCATGGCAAAAGGCATGAATCATACCTATATCTCTTTGATCCATACAACAACAAAAAAATGATTGAGACATCTCGGATTTTGAAGGTCCCAATAGACTATTTCGGCAAAAGTAGACAGAAAAAAAAATCCACATATATTGTTGAAATATGAACGACCGATATTTGCTGTGACAAAGTAATAAAAATTCATACCACAATAGCCACAAGATATAAAATATCCTCCACAACCATACAACAAAATATCAGCTGAGCTAAGATGTCTCAGACTTTGACCTTGCTGCTAAAATATGCTGGTGACACATGATAGAAAAAAAAAATTATAGATATATCACCGATATTTACCAATAGTGACTGATATTTACCAATATATGATTGATATTTATTGTGAAAAATTAAAAAAAAATCATGTTGCAACAATTGCAATATAAAATATCCTCCACGACACCTCTGTAATGTCTCAACAACGGTTTTATTGCCCTTCTGCGGCAATCCAATACCCGATGCCACAATGGCGACCATAGTTTTATCGACTGCTTTGATCCCAAAAGGTAATAATCCCTATTGAACATCTAACTTTCATCCCATTCGCTTATGTGATGTGGTGTATAAGTAAATCTCCAAGACTAACAAACATATTAAAATCTTTTTTACTGGCTATTATCTCTCCATGACAAAGTGTTTTTGTCTCGAAAAGATTGATAACAAATAATTTACTTGTAGCCTTTGAGATGTTTCGTTATATGACGCACCACAAGGTAGGAAAGGGAGATGGCACTCAAACTCAACATGAGCAAGGCTTATGATTGAGTCGAGTGGAATTTTCTTTGCATTATAACGCAGAAATTGGGCATCACATAGGATTGGATCCACAAAATTATGGTATGCATCAGCATCACAATGGCCTTCTTCTCAATTTTTCTTAATGGTAAACCTTGTGACACTTTCTACCCCCATAGAGGTCTGAGGCAAGGAGATCTGATCTTGCAGCATGCCCACACCTATTCCTCTTATGCACGGAAGGTGTATTCCATATGATTGAGAGGGTTGTGAAAGTACAATGGCCGCATGGTGTGTGGATATGTAGATGGGTGTCCCAAGTGAAACACACATAATTGTGTACTATTTGCTAGATAGCAAACAATGAGGAAGTGGAGGAATGGAAAAGAATCTTTTGATGACTATGGCTTAATTTTGGGGCAGAAGATCAATATTAATAAGTTCGAAGTCTTTTTTAGTGCAAATGTTGGGATGAAGAGGAGGCAGGAAAAACCAATTGGGGATGGAATAAGTTGACCACTATACAAAGTATTTGGGTATGTCTGCTATGGTCAGACATTCGAAAAAAGTTATGTTTCAGTCTATTATGGACTGCATAAACAACAAGATGCATGGTTGGAGAACAAACAGAATATCAAGAGCAGGGAGGAAACACTAATCAAAGCTATTTTATAGTCCATCCCCACATAAGTTGTGAGTGTTTTTAAACTTCCCTCAACCATGTGTGAGGAATTACACAAGATCATAGCCTGATTCTGATGGGAAAGTGGATTAGAGGAAAGGAAAATCCATTGATTGAGTTGGGAAAAGATTTGTAAACCAAAGGAGATAGGAGGCATGGGGTTTAGGGATCTAAGCTTGTTCAAGTATCCCTTATTGGGAAACCAAGTCTATTGTCTCATGTAGGAAAAGAACTCGCGTGTGGAGGGCTAGATACTTCCCTCATAGTTCCATCTTAGAAGCTAACTTAGGCTATAGACCCAATTATGCCTGACGTAGAGTTTAGAGTTCTAGGTGGGTAGTTCGAGAGTGGCTCGTTTGGATAGTGGGAGACGGAAATACATTGATATATGGGACAACCCATGGATCTTGTGGCCACCTTCATTCAGGGTCACCTAGAAAGAGGACCTAGTAAGACAAATATTTGTAGAAGGAGATGCTAAGGTTATTCTAGCTTTACCTCTATATCATAATGCACCATCAGATTGTCAATGTTGGTACTATAGTGGCTAGGGCAAATACATTGTTTGAAGCACAAATAGAATTCTTTATTTGAAGGTGCACAAGGATGAAGCTACACAGCTAGTGAAAGACATATAGGGTTATGGAGGAAATTTTGGCATCTAAAAACCCTAGTACAAGTCCGCTCATTTGCAAAGGGTGTTGGCAATCAAATCCTACCATTGAAAACCCAACTTCAAGAGTGGAAAGTTGATGGAGAGCCTACATGCGATATTTGTGGCAATAAGGAGATGATCATCCATGTCCTTAAATACTTTCCGAGAGCTCACCAAATTTGGAAATGGTGTCTTGCTAAACCGTATATGAAGATTATGTGCAGAAGTGGGATGGATTGGGAGGAATGGTCGTGCCAAGGTCAGGAGGATGAAGTGGTGCAGAGAGTAACCTTTGCCTGGGCTATATGGTGGTTGAGAAATGATTATAGTGTCAAGGAGGATGTAGGATGCTTGTTGATGACGTTTCGGGAAAATCAAAGTAAGAGTTTGAAATCTCAATACAGATGTTGGCATCGTTGAACCTGGTTGTTGGGATATTGGCTATGTAATATGGGACGTGTGAACAACTCGGTGCTACGGCAATGAAAGTTGGCCTGGATATCACATGAGAGAAAGGCTTCAGGGAGCTTATAGTTGAAGCAGATTATGCCGCTGTGATCGGGAGATTGAAGAATAGGGAAAGGGTTATGAAGCAGGTAGGATGGATCCTCGATGATATAGATGTCCCAGTAGAAGGAGTGAAGGTTAGGGAATGGAGCCATGGGCGCAGGGAAGCAAATACATTTGCGCATTGTATAGCTAAAAACCGTTTTAAGCCCAGTCAGTATAGATTCAATGCATGATGTACGGAATGAGATTATGGATGTAGCCATGCAAGATTTAAGTTAATGAATTAAGGCCACTCCTGACCGCTTTTCCGCTCAAAAAAAAAAGAAAGAAAAAGGTTTTGAGTATTGCACACAAGGGAAAAATCGAGGAAAATATATCATGCATTCAAACATAAGTTTCCAAATGTAAGCAAGAATCAAACTAAAACAGTCATTACCTTCCAATAACGAATGAGAAAAGACCTTCAGAATTCCTGTTAACGAGAGTAAAGTACATGGGTAAATGAGGAAGTTTCTGTAGAAGGGCAGAATAAGAACAGAGCAAATGTGATATGTGAATCATGTTGAGGGGAGAACAACCTGAAAGGAGACAGCGTTAAAGCAGCCCATAATTTATGAGATAAGTCAACATTGAAATCTACTTTTGCTGTAAGCATCAAAACCGTAAACTGCGAATTAGTAGACGTCAAAATCCAACTCAATACGATAACGGTAGAATTGCAGTTCGAACCACTACGTTTTCTTCATTTTACATGAATAGTTCCGAGAGAGAGGTAGAGAGAGAGAACGAAGCGCTGACCCTTGCCGGCATGAATACTCTTTTGAGCTCCCATAGCATTAGAAAGACTTCGGTACAACCATCAAATGAGAAACGGGACTCAAAATGATGATAACTGTGATGCCTTGCTGAAAGAATAGGAAAAGCACACAAACACAATTTGAAATATGAATAAAAAAAATTGAAGAGATGCGTCAGAGAAAGCGAGAAAGAGAGGAAAAGTGGCTCTTGCTTCGGTTTGATTCAGACACCAACGGAGCTCGTGGGAAGTTATCCTTTACTTTGTCGATAGGTCGTGGACAAGCGGCAGGTTATGGGTCAACATAAGCCCAAACTTAATGGCCCGTTTAGACGGCGATTAAGGTAGCTTAAAGGATGTCAATTTTTTCAATTTATTTTGTTTGGTAACTTATTTTTATATTTAACTTAAATTATATTAGATTCAAAATTAATCTTGTTTAATCTCAGTTCACCTCCAAAGTATTAACCATTAAATTGGTGGTGTATTCATATCAATTAACCTAATAAATATCCAAATAATATTTTTAAAATATTTACTTCTATTTAACTAATCTAGGTTCACCTACCTATTTAATCTAACCTACACTCACCTTAATCTAAATAGACTAGAAAATTAAGCCTAGTGTATAAGAGTTGTGGCTAATCATTTTAGTACTTTTATTTTGAACAACTAACTCAATAACAACTCTTTGACTCATCAAAGAATAAATAAAATAGAGTATGTTTATTCTTTCCTTTTTGGTCCTAGGTTTCCTCTTTAACCTAACCTTTTCATCTCTTTATTCAACCACTAGCATTAAAACTCATACACACACTCTCTCTCCCCCTCCCTTTGTGTGTGTGTGCAGTTTGAGAAGAATTGGGTAAATAATTTCATTCACCGCTAATCACCTTGTTTAGGGTGGTTCATTTGGAGGTACTATAAGTAAAAAATTTACCTCCATTCACCTTCATTAGTCCCAGATTTATTAATTTCACTTTTATGGATAATGAAGGGGAAGTGAAAATTTTAAGTGAAATTATACATGACCAAACTAAATTAACCCTAACCTAATAACTCATGCCCAACTTATCTTTTTTTAACAAAAGGGTATAAATGTCATTTGCTTCATTTTTTAAACATTCATTCACCTCAATACAAATAGAATTGAAACAACATTCACTCTAATTCATTCAACTTAGGTTAATATTATCTAAAGAGCATTTTAAGGTATATACCCTAGTTCATCTTCATTTCTATCCCCTAGGTGAATTTTCAAAGTTTACCATCACCTTGATATATTCCAATCCAAATGAACCATAAGACTTCCTCTTTGATTTTTGTGGTTACACGAAATCAAACGATTCGTAGTGATAGAGAGAGGAAAATAATATGTAGTATTACTCAGTTCATGTTAGGCTAGTGGTACTAGAATCATGTTGTTAGGTGGAAGACGATGATTCAATCTTTATAATATGCATTATTGTTCACATGTGGATGCTTTTTAAGTTTTAGATATATTAACTTAATCTTCAATAATGTAACCGTGCTTTAATCCTCCCATTCATTGAAAAAAAAAAGAATATGTTTTATTAGTATCGGTTCATAATCGAGGAATAAAATGTTGCTTAGATTGTAATATAATATTATAATTTTAGCTAATTATGGAATAAACTAATTCATTGATGTCCTATTATTAGTATTGGAATCAATTTTTTCTATGAAAATTAGTAGGCTTCAGTTTTGGCCTCTAAGCTACACGTGACCTTCTCTTTTAGAGAATCAAATTTGAATTGACAAAGAGTTGTGATAGACATAGCTAAGAAAGATGAATGGATTGTGTTTCTTCATGAAACAAAGCCAATAATCAAACTTATATTTGGCATCCATTCCTCTAAAGTGATGTGAATTTTACATAATTTTTTAAATGTCAAATGTTTTAATTGTTGACAAGAGCCGCAACCATTCAAGCAAAAATTACTCTATAAATATCCCAACTTGGAATTGAAATTTTCATTCAAAAAATTCATTGTGAGTATCTCTCACTAACCATTCTATTCTTGCTAATTAATCACAAAACATTGGTTAAGTTCGTTGAAATCCTACTAGATTGGAGTGTCACTTCTAGTAATAATGAAGATCTACTCTGTTTTGGAATATAATTTTTCACAACCTTAGATACCATAAAAGGGATTAAAATTTTCTTAAGGACACATTATTGTTATAAGAATAGTTTAATTATACTATGACTATTGTAACAATATTAAGAATAACCTGATGGCTATTATCCCTATCATGAAACAATGCAAATAAAAAGGATGATGTTAAGTTATGCCTTTACAAAATAATATGGTATTTAAATAAATAATCAAATAAAATAATATGATTAAAGAATAGATCATCAACCGTAGGGTAAAGATTACTTGGAAATAACATAAAATGAATTCAATTAATAGTGTATAGTTTATGTCAATATCACCAATGTAATATCTTATTAAATTTCATGTATCTTTTATAGGTTAAGTAGAGGTATAGTTTGAAGGACACTATGTAATACCCCCGAATTCTCGTAATCTTAATATTAAATGTTTATCCTTTTATACAAAAAATTAGCCTTTAAATATTAGTTTAATTATTTTTGGTTAACCCTTAACCCATAATCCAGATAAATTATTCTAATTATTTTATCTTTTCCTTTTATTTAAATTCAACTTAAATTGATAATTTTACCTGATTTATTTTTCTTAATTAGATACCTTAAATTCTGATAAATTAATATTATCCTAAACCTAAATTTAACCTAATTCTAATTCTAACCCTAAATATATTTTCTTTTCTCTTTTCCCCCTTTTCTTCCTTTTCTCTTTTTTCTCTTATTCTCCTTTCTTTTTCTTCATCATGCCCCAAGCCCAGCCCATTCCTTCCTCTCTTTTTCTTTCCTCATCTGAACCCCTAACCCTCCTCCCTTTCTCCTTTCTTTTCTATCCTCATCTTGTTCTCCCTTAGCCTACCATACCTCTCCCAACCCACCTACTGTTCTTTTCTTTTCCTTTCTTCTCCCCGCCCTATTGAGCCCAGCTCACCGCCTCTCCTTCTTTTCTTCTCCCGCATGTCTCCTTCTTCCTTTATCTTTACCCTATCCTCTTCTAACCAAACATAGTCTTCCCTTGCACCCTGTCGCATACCTCCCTTCATTTTCCCGCACCTATAACCTACCTCCTTGCACCTTCTGTCTTTACCCTATACCTCTACCTATAACCACTCATCTCCCTTACAACTTTCATTTGCTCCCATTACATACCTAATCCAACCATACCTGTTGCTTTTTCTTTTCCCTTCACTCCTAACCATGTATGTATGTACACAAACACATGCACGCACACACTTCCCTTTATCTCTATTCAACCCCCAAGCTCCTCCATCCTTCCTGCCTCTTCTTCTTCTTCTTCTTCTTCTTCCTTTTTTATAATACCCCATATTTTTTTAAAATGTTGAATGAGATTTGTGCCAATTTTTGGGCATTTAATTTTGATTAAGTATTATGATTTGGTTTAAGGTAAAGTTTGATTTAAAATAAGGTTGAAAAATGGTGTTTATTGAGTTTTTCAGGCAAATTAATCGATTGGCTCATCTTTTTCAGCAAAATAGGTTTTTTCAACTAAATTGATTGACTGATATGTAGAATAGCCGACTGGTAGATCCAAACCGATCGACTGGTTTGTCGAGCTAGATATATTTTTGAACTCCATTATTCTAAAAATTTTCTTATACAAAAATGGAACCTTAATAACCCATACCAAATTATCCCTAAGAGATTTTTAACATTTTTCATTATGCATCTAGGCCAAAATATTCCTTAAATCAATTTGGAGGTTGATTGGGACAATTGAGGGAGAGAGATGACCTCAACCTTGTCTTCTTCCACCCCTCTCTCCTTTGTACATTTATGAGATTAATATTTCAATCTCATGCACGATTCTAAGCACCTGGAAGATTCCTTCCATGCTGACCTTTCATAACCTCTCTTATGAATTTTAATTTCTGGCCTAATTGACCTACATTCTCTGGAAATACCATTTGAGCTTTGGATAAGAGGCTAGTATATCTTTAATGAAATTCATCTGTTTAGCTCGAATTCAAATGATAAGTAGTAGGATTTCAAATTGTTCCTTAACTTTGTATGATTCATCTCAATTGGTTAGCTATAAATAACCCTATTCATCCCTTTTATGCACCTCTCTTTTAGCCAGCAAATTCCTTAAGTCTTTGTTTCACCCTCTTCTTTCTACACTTCTAACCTTATAGTCGATTTCTTACACTCTTCTAATCTTGTCTCTAGATCTCTCTTATTTTAATTATAAAGCAAGGAAGAGTTAGATTTGAAAAAAAATATTGAGTGGTTCAACTAAACATTTCCTATTTTTATCCTAATTGTGGTTTGTCCTTCTTACCCTTCTGTTTTAAATATGAATTTATTACGATTTTGTACAAAATTTTGAGCTTAAAATTTGTTGTTTTGAGGTTTTAAAACTTGATATTTTCATATATTGGAATTTCTAGTTTAAAGGAAATTTTACCTGCATCAAGTAAGTGATTATTGCTTAAAAAATGGTTTATGAGCATTCCTGTATAATGTGAGATTCTTTAAATTAATCTTGTAGGTTGTATGAATTTATGTACATTATAGAATTGATGTGGATGGGTGGATTGTATATTTTGAGTGAAAAGCATGAAACTTGAGAAAAATGGGATGTGATAATTAGATGAATAGTTATGCAAGTTCATTCAGTTGGGAATGTGTTATAATATGCCGATACATGTTTTAGTTTGGTTAATCATGATTTATAAGTATGAATCTACATGAAATTAATGGTTTGATGCTATTATAGGGTAAATCAATTGACTGGTTTCTAGAATAGTTGACTGATTGACCCAACCCATTGATTGATAAGCCCATAAAGACCTTGGTCTTACTCTCTACTTAAATATATCGAATGGTTTGGTAGAATCAATCAACCAGTCTATGAATAGTCAACTGGTTTATTCAAACCACTTGATCGGTTTGAAGAAAAGTAGGGTTTGGTTGAGTCAAATAGATCGACTAGTCGACCAAAATTGATTGACTGATTGGGCCAAACCGATCGACTTGTTTTTGTGATGTGTTTTCTTTTAGCTTGATTATGCTTTGAGGCTATATTTAGGACTTTCCTATGATTTTTAATAGGATAAAATAAAATTTTATCATAAATTAATGGCTTAATGAGAGGATTAAATGGATCAAAATTTATGATGTACTCTATGAGTATTATAAAGGTTATCTGGGTATTCCACTCATGGAATGTGATGGTCCTTGAGAAAAGAGCAATGAAGCACAACTTGTTCTTGAATTAAATAACATGATGGGTATGAATAATATTAGATAAGGATAAATGGAAACCCCATATGGTTGGAGAACATGGAAAATGATTAATATGGAAGAAATATCTTAATTCCTTGCTTGTTCTTGTATGGGCCATGTATGATCACTTATCCACACGAATAATATACTAATCATGTAAAGCTAGTGACAATTGAGTTATGTATGGGTGTGGGTTATCCCATCCTTGATAAGCTACCGGGGTTTAATCTACCTTTGGGTGTTTATTGGTACCTTTAGGCGGGACCTTGAGAGGTCCTAATGCCTTACCTACTCTAAAAACTGATAATATACTATGGGGTATCGATGCTAAATGCTCTAGTTACCTAGGTGGTTAGCTTTGTCCTAGACTTATGTCTATATTGGTTGGCTTTGGCTTGGAATTATATCCATTCTGGTGATTAGCTTCATCCTGGACTTTATATCCCATATTTGGATAAGCTTCCATGGTATGTGAGACTATAGGGGGTGCATAGCCCATCGCTCAATAATAAAATATGAATGTGATGTAGGAGCATCTAATAAACCTAATGATTTTCATGTTCATATTAATTCTCAAGGTAAGGAAGACTTAGCTTTCTTAATGTTGGAGCCTATCATGTTAAATATTCTTGATAATTCTTATATGCTTGATATTGAAAAACATTCAAGTTATTCTTGTAGGTATGTCACATATTTGTAAGAAGAAGATGTTAATACACTTTAATGTGTATAAGTATTCAAATCATGCAAGACTATGGAATACATGGGATGATACTTTACAACAAGAAGATATGGTGATGATTATCGTTAGTTGTATTAACTTGTAGTAAACCCTAACCCTAAGTGTATTTTATGTAAGTTAGGGTTTGATATAATTTCATGTATGTATCATAGTTAATTGTATAGCTTTGTAATATTAATCCTTAGTATCATTTAACCAATAATATTATGCTTAGGATTAAGGTTATATGGGCTTAATTCAACCTTTATTAATGGGCTTGAATTAAGGCTAAGGATCGGCTGGAACACATTCGAACTTAAGCTGGAACTTCTCCCTATATATACCTTCTTGTGCGCATGAATTATATGCATAATGAATAAGAATTTGAATACAACTTTGAGAATAGCTAGCTGTCTTCTATCTCTCTCATTTTGAGTCGACATTGAGAAAGGAAAGTCTGGGACAATTGCCTTCCTCCATTGAGCTCAAACTTGATATATTCGAACACCTGATTCAAATCTACGGAATACACTATCCTTTGCAACTTGATTTCTTCGACTATAATCAATCTTAATCCTTCGTTTCTTTTACATAATTTTGTGGGTGACATATTCTACACATTAATCTTCGATCCAACATTCCTCTACTTTGATAAGCACACATCAGGATTATAAGTAATCAGATGATAAAGATTTGGACAATGAATAAGCAACTATGAATAATTAGATAAGGATGGAAAATGGTTAGATGAGAAAAAGGATAAAAGCTGGTTTGTACACTTGGTTCATGGTTTAAATAACTAACTAGTTATTGATTAAAAGTTGGTTGGATTTTAACTTATGTTAATATATGAATAAGAAAATGGTATAATCTAAAGGATTAAGCAATTAGAAATAAACCCTGGTGGTTGCTTAGATTTAACCTGCTAGTACATGTGTGAGTACCTATATGATAATAATGTGAAACCAAGCATGATATATTCTGCAATGTCTGAGTTATGCATGATAGCATGTTCTGACGTACTCTTACGTTTACATATATGGCATTAGCATGGCACATTTTAATTATGATATCCATGTAAGATAGTTTTTGCATTGTATACTAATGTTCTATTGAGGGAGAAAATTAGCTTACTCAATACATAATATACCGATGTGTTTGTTTGCTCGGTCACATGCTCATTTCCACGAGCAGAGCCGTGTGTAGGTTTTTAGGGATGGTTAGTAGATGACCTACCTCAGTTTGGGTTCAAGGCTTAAAAGCATGGACATCCAGAGATTTTAATGGGATCTATGGTAAACTATGGTTTTGGTTTTGGGGTCACACCCTAATCCCATTATAATGTATCCCCACACTTTTAACTAATTTTATTCTTATATTGATTTAGTCGAGGACCGATGAAGTCCTTAATATAAACAATCTTTTGAATATTTATGTAATTTATGTTTGCGCACTCTGTTGATTTTAAATTGGCTAGTTGGTTTTAGCCTTATATCTGATATGTGGTAGGTAGTGGACACCTATCATATGACAGGTATAACGGTAACACTCTATTTTTCCTAGGTATATTTTAGCATCGTAACTATTTTAAATGAATTTTTTTGATAGTGAAAAATAGAGGTGTTATATCCTCCGTTCTCCTTCTCCACTCTTCAGCAAACTCCTTACAACCATTGCCTCGACCTCCCCATAAAAATCACCACGAGCCAGCACCATCTCCACCATCCATAACCATCTACCACCCCTTGTAGCTTACCCTCACCACACCACCAACTGCCTATCAACTTTGCCTCTGCCTCCCTACCCTATTTTCTTTCCTTGCCACCACTTGACCAACACCACAACCATCTAGCTCCCTTCCTCTCTTGGCTCCTTTTGGTTTGCTTGACAAATATCCACTCTCGCCTCCTTTTGTCCGAACATAACCCCCAACTCCCTATAGTTGTGCCTCATGGAAAACCTCCCTGCCTCTATTTTTTTACCATCACAAGCAACACCCATCACCAACCACCTCCATACTCTGGTGTCAACTTACCTAAGCTCCTCCACCACTCACCGTTGTAACCATCTAGCCCCTACTTTCGCTCCATTACCCATTTTCTTTCCCCCACAAAACTAAACCTAAGCCTACCTTCCTCCTTCTCCTTCTCCACCTCCTCATTTGATTTTAGGAGAACCAACCCCTTCCCCTTCTCTTTCTTCCTTTCCTCCTCCCTCCTCTGCCTTTTTTGCCCAGCACAACCACTGTCGTTACCCATCTTCTCTATAGGCCTCATCCAATTCCACCATACCACCACCACAACCTCTAGCAATCACTAAGCACCATTTAACTCTCCACTATCCAACCACCAACTTCCTCAAAGCCCCATACAGCAGCTACTCATGCTACATTAGTAACGTGATGAGCTTTTAAAAATATACCCCATTTTAACGTCAAGGTCATTTTGGTAATTTTCTATTTGATAATTATTTTAATAAAAATTATTATTTTACTTGTTAAATTTTAATAAGGTTATTATGATATAATTTTTAGGTACAAAAGTTTTATTAATAGAGCCTTATAATTTTTAGGAGGTTACATATAAAATTATACTTTTACTAGAAATCTGGTAACTTTTATACACTACTAAAATGTTTAAATATCGTATTATAGTACATTAGGATTTGATACATAAATAATGTTAAGCATGTTTGTTATATTATAACTTTTATACTCTACTAAAATGATGGATATCATATGATAGCACATTAGGGTTTTAATATACATATTGTATTAAGCATGATCCGTTACTTTATAATTATGTATTTATTAATGTTATCATGAAAATCTATAAAAAGGAAGCATGTTATCTTACTAAAAATATTATATGTACGAAAGTATGATTAAAATGGTTTTAATGTTGGGAAGAGATTTTGTATGATACATACATGTGAAAATGATAAGTTAAACTTGTTTAGATAAACTTGTAGGATAATTATTATTATCACATGTTGTAGGGTAAATTTGGTTATTTAAGCATATCATGATATTTAATTTGAATCAAAATGACTAATATGTTCTAATAATTGTTAAGTATGGTGGTAAATGACTTGATATTTTAGAAATGCATGTTTTAGCATGATTATTATTATTATTATATGACCTAAGGGTATTTTTGGTATTTTGAGTGTATTATTATGATTATTCTAATAAACATGCACAATATATATTATTTATTGTTAAAAATAAGAATATGTATTTTGATGTTTCAGAAACGTATGTTAAAATTTTATGTGCACAATTATATTAAAGGGTAAGATGGTCATTTGTCATATCTGGTAATTTAATTATATGATAAAATAATTTAATTATGGTATGTTTTCCTTATTATGAAAAGTTGAAGAATAAAATGGAATCTATAATGGAAATGGTTGATAATGTGGTAACTTTAGCATTAGGGGTATTTTAGTCATTTTTGACCTAAAGTATCTAACTGTGAATAATTGAGCCTAGAATGGCCTTAGTGTATTTTTATGACCTTGGTATTAACCTTTAATATGGTTGTCTCAAATGTTTGGAAATGAATAAAAATGGTTAAGTATGAATAATTTAATCTGTGTTTCATGCATACCTTTCATATTGGTTTTGTATAATAGGTTACTCAGTATTGTTATACTAAAAAGTTCCTATCTTTGGCCCCTACTTATTCAATGGGTAGTAGCCTTTGCATGTTAGCTTGCAAGTTCTATTAAAGGCTATCTTTTGAGTTGAGAGTGTAGGTTTAAGTAGTGTTATGCTCGGTATCTATTGATGCAGAAAATTCTATAATTCTTACTGTCTTTATGTATTTCCTTTCACTGATATTTTGGAACTACTGACAGTTGATTATATTTGAAATGATGTTCAATTACTTTAACTCTCTCACTATTTTGATTTACCATTGTCTTATTAATTTAAGTGGAACAACATTTTTAGCCTGAGTACTTGGTAACATAATTATAGATGAAACCGAACTTGCACCAAGTGTGGTGGTAATACCCTATGATTTATTATTTTATCTTCCACAAATAACTTTCAAAAATGAAAATTTTCATATTGTAAATTTGGAGTTGTTACAATATGTATGTTATTGGCAATATTAACTGTAAAGGGTTTAGAGATACATCAAATGGATGTAAAAATAACATTATTGAATAGTGAACTAGAGGAAGAGATATATATAGACAACCTAAGGGGTTTTTGCTCCTGATCAAGAATGAAAGGTTTTCCAACTTGTTAAATAGTGGTATGGATTAAAATAAGCACCCAAGCAATGATATGAAAATTTAGACAGTGTAATGTGATCAAAATGTATGAAAATAAATGAGTTTGAAAAATGTTTTTATACCAAAGATACGTATAAGGGTAACATTATAATATGCTTATACGTAGAATGTTCATAATGGGTAGTAATAATTATATTATTAAAACTAAATAGATGTTTACCAATAGTTTTGATATGAAAGATATGGGTCTTGCAAATGTTATTAGGACTTAAGTTTTATAAAACATCTAATGAGATAATATTGTCTTAATTTCATTATGTTGAGAAAGTACTTAATCATTTCCCAGAGTACAACATTAGCCTAGTTAAGATACCATTAAAGGTGAATATTCTTTTGATGAAAAATATTGGTTCTAGTATTTTACAATTGTAATATTCATGTATAATAGGCAATATCATGTACTTCATGTATTGCACATAGTGTGACATTACTAATGTGGTTAACATCTTAAGTCATTACAAAAATAACCCTATAAGGGAACATTGGAAGGTAATTATTCAATTTTTATGATATCTAAAGCACAAAAAAAACTTTGGATTGCATTATAAGAAATGTCTAATAGTAGTATAAGGTTATACTGATATGAATTGGATATTGGATTTTAGGATATCTAAGTCCACTAGTGGATATATATTAACTCTTGGAAATAGTGTAATGTATTGTAAATCATCAAAGTATACATGTATTTCTAGGTCAATGATGGAGTCTAAATTTATTACTTTAGATAAAGCTTAGGAAGAAGTTGAATGACTTATAGGCTTCCTGGAAGATATCCCCAGCTAGGAAAAATATGTTTCACCCATATGTATCTATTGTGATAGCCAATTTATAATTGGTAGAGCACATATTAAGATGTATATTGGTAAGTTTAGACATATTTTTTTATAGAAATATGACCTTTTATGAGGATTTTTTCTAGTGGAATTATCTCAATAAACTATGTGAAGTCAAATAATAATATCCCGTAACCACTTATAAAGGTATTAACTAGATAGCTAGTAGAAAATTCATTAAGGAGAATGAGATTAAAGGTTATGGATTCTTATAGTCATTAAGGTGGAAACCCAACCTAGCTTAATAGAGATCCTAAGACCTAGGTTATGATGTATATTGCTAAACAAATGGAACCATGGTAAGTGTTAATGTTGAAAATGGAGAGTTTTAAACAAAAGTAAAAAAAAAATGAATGGAGAAGAAAGGAAGGAATTAGGAAAGGATAACTTGATCTTGAGGCCTTCAAAATCAAGTTCTTACATCAACCAACTAAGGTTTCAACTCTTAGCCTAAATGGTGTAAGATTTTGGATAACTCTCAAGACTACACTTTAATCTTGAGGAAAGGAGCGGTTCGACAACCAAGGAGTAATTTTCAATCATCAAACCTGATCTCCCTTCTAGCCTTTCCCACACTATTTAAGACTTTTAGTTAACTTTTAGGAGTTACAAACATAATATAACCCATGATAGGTAGATTGGTTACACCCTCACGCATGGTTGGCACCAACATAGATTAACTAAGGTTACAAGACTATAATCAGCTAGTGCTAATTATTTTTGACATTAAATAGCCACCCATCACTTGATGGCTGTCATTAAACCCTATTACAAGGATTAGGAAACATAAATTACATATTAGGAAAGTCTAACAACATACTTTAACTAAGTTTAGCTAATAAAGGAAATAAGAAAAAAGAGGGATCTCTTTAATAATTGATGCATGACTGCCAAGGCTATGGAGGTTTCTTCTCCTTAATTAAAGCTATCTTTGAGGGTCTTTATCATCCCATAATTAAATTCCCAATGACTCTAATTCTAGCATAAAAAAAGGGTTGACAATGCTGGTCACGTTTAGCCAAGATTGGTGGAGTATAAAGATGGATAAGGTGATGGCTTGGTTAAGCCAAAATAGAGCCATATTTGGAGTCAGTTAAAAGAAAGATTTGTGGAGCCATATTGTAGCCAAAAGTACACATATTATGTGGGTTAATGGCTAGTGTTTCGTGTTTGCATGGCTTGCATGGCTGCTAATTAATCTAGTTACTTATTAACCCAAATAAGATGATTTTTAAAGTCTACAACTTTAGAAAAATTAATAAGTAGATTATCTTTAATTTGGGATGCTTGATATGTTCATGCATTATCCTCTCCCTATTGAAAAGGAAGCTCCTCATCTTCATAAATCGTGTCATGTAGATAAGGGAGTAAGTCTCCTACATTGAATGTAGAGGAAAAATACTCTATGTCGCATGGAAGCTCAAGTTGATACACATTATTGCGAATTTTCTCTATAATCTTAAAAGGTCCATCACTTCTTAGCATGAGTTTGGTTTTTTCTCTACGAGGGAAATCTTTCTTTTTGAAGATGCAACCACACTAGGTCTCCTGGCTCAAAAACTTGTTCTTTTCTTTTCTTTTTAGCCCTTTTCTTATTCATGTTATTCACCTTTTCAATCCTGGTCTTGACTTATTCATGTTGTTTCTTGAATTCAATGTCGCATTATTTTGATTCAAAAATAGTTTGTGTCAAGATTGGTAAAGGAATGCGGTCAATGGGAGTGGTGGGGTTCACCCCATACACCACTTCAAAAGGTGAATGTTTTGTGACATACGTAGGAGATAGGGATGGCAACGGGGCGGATAATACCCGAAACCCGATGGATTTTATCCGACGGATATCGAAATGGATAATGATAAACGGATATGGATACGGATATGGGTAATGGTGAAAAATATCCGGCGGATTCGGGTACGGATACGGGTACGGGGTATCCATATCCGTATCCGACGGATATCCGTTACCCATATCCGTACCCGTTTACCCGTTATATATTTACCATTTTATCCTTAACTTTTTATATAAGAATAAGTTATAGTTAGAAATTAAATTGTCATTTTACATTTAACTTGGATTTTTTATATATTTTTTTTATTTTTTAATATCAAAAAATAATTTTTTAGGTAAATTATATATATTATGACAGGTAAACGGGTACAAAAATGGATAAACGGGTAATTTTAATCCGTTGGATAACGGGTTTGATGTACCCGACGGATATCCGTCGGGTAACGGATTATCCGTCGGGTAACAGATTATCCGTCGGGTAACGGATATCCGTCGGGTAACGGATTATCCGTCGGATACGGATATGGGTACAGTAACGGATATCCATGCGGGTACGGGTACGGATATGGTTATCAAATTTCTTATCGGGTTCGGGTATGGATAAGGGGTACCCGATCCGTACCCGCCCCGTTGCCATCCCTAGTAGGAGAGCAGTTGTAAGCAAACTCGAACTCTACATGACTTAGTTTGATGTCCCATTCTTTTAAGGATTGTGAACTAAATTCCTCAAAAGCATCGTGATGGTGTAGTTAGTGGCTTTTGTTTGACCATTGGTTTGTGGGTGATAAGTGGTACTAAAGAAAATTTTAGTACTGAGTAGTCTCTATAAGGTTTTCTAGAAATAGCCGAGGAACTTAGTATCTCCATAGGAGATTATTGTCTTTGAGGTATCATGCAACTAAACTATTTTTTTAAAGTAGAGATAAGATATATAAGATGCATCATTCATCTTATGACATGGGAAGAAATAAGCTATCTTAGATATCCGATCAATGAATACCATAATGACATCATTTTTCTTATAGGTCTTAGGCAATGCCACTATGAAGTCCATGCTTACATGATCCCAAGGGTGGTGTGGGATGGGCAAAGGTGTGTAGAGCCCTTGGTGGAAGTGAGCCTTAGACCTTTGACAAGTAGAGCACTTGGCAATGAGGGATCACACATCTCCCACCATTTGAAGCAAGAAGAAATATTTCTAGAGTGCATCACAAGTTTTGTTGATTCCAAAATGTCCTGCCAATCCTCCCCCATGCACTTCTTGAATGAGTAATTCACGAATGGAGCACTTTATAATGCACAACTCTTTTCCCTTGGAAAGAAATCCTTCTTGCACTAGGTGCGATCCTCGAGGCTTATCTTGCTCTTCTACATAGCGAGCAAAGTCTTCATCCTGCTTGTACAACTCCTTCAGTTATTTAAAACCTAAGACCCTAGCTTCTACTAATGACAACATACAATACCTCATAGAGTGTACATCTACTACAATATTAGTCTTGCCACTCTTGTGCTTAGCTACAAATGAAAATAATTATAAGAAATCCACCCACCTAGCATGCTTAGGGTTAAGTTTATGCTGCCCATTTATGGATCATAGGGACTCATGATTAGTATGCAATACAAATTGTGGTGGTTGGATATAATGTGACCAATGATCTAAAGCCCTAACAATAGCATAAAACTCCTTGTCATAAGTGTTGTAGTTGGGTCTCGAAATATTAAGCTTCTCACTAAAGAAAGCCACAGCTGTTACTTCTTATAGCAAGACAACACCAATGATTACTCCACTTGTTCCACACTCGACCTTGAACACTTAGTCAAATTTAGGAAGACGTAAAATGAGATCCTCACTTAACCTTCTTTTGATTAGCTCGAATGATTCTTATGCGGATTTGATCCATCAAAAAACACCCTTTTTGAGGCATTCGGTGAGAGGTGCTAAGAGTGTGCTAAATCCTTTCATGAACTTCCTATAAAAATAGGCATGCCCATGAATGGATCAAACACTAATGATGAATGTGGGTGTAGGCCATGTTCTTATTGCATCCACCTTTGATTCATCCATAGAGATTCTACTTTTGGATAAAAAAAACCCTAGAAAAGTGACTCTTAACACAAATAGGTCACACTTTTGTAATTTTCCATACAATTTGTTATTCCTAAGGTCTAAAAATACAAGTCTTAAGTGCCTCACATGATCATCTTAACTAGAAGAGTGTACAAGAATATCAATAAAATACACAACTACAAATTTTGAAATGAAGAGTCAAAGGGCTTCATCCATGAGCCTCATGAAGGTACTTAGTGCATTGGGTAGTCCAAATGGCATGAACAACCACTCATGTAGCCCTTCCTTATTCTTGAAGGTGATATTTCATTCATCCCCTTCCTTCATCTAGATTTGGTAATATCCACTCCTCAATTCAATCTTGGAAAATAAATTTGCCCTATGTAGGCAATATAACATATCATCAAGTCTATGTATGGGATACATATACTTGACAGTAATATTGTTAATAGCCCTACTATCCACACTTATTTGCATTATTCAATCCGTCTTGGGTATTGAGAGGGATGGAACTACATAGTGGTTAAGGGATTCTCTTATGATACATTTTTGCATCAACTCCTCAACTTATCTTTGTAACTCCATGGATTCTTTAAGATTACACCTATAAGCCAGTTTGTTTGGGAGTGTAGCACCAAGGACAAAATTGATTTGGTTCTTGATTCTCTTTATGGGAGGCAATTCACTAGGCAAGTCATTTGGGAAAACATCCCCAAACTATCCTTGTAGGTGCTTGACCCGAGGGTTAAGTGCATGTGTCTTCTCATTAGGTTCAAACATTAACAATAAGTATAAGTCCTTTCCTTTCCCTATGGCCTTTTCCAACTCCTTCCCATTGACAAACAAAGCCTTATTACACTTGGTATCCTCCCTAACAAGTGAGGATCGAATACTAAGAGGTGTGTGTATAATGTTTTTGCTAGCATAAATCAAGCTATACGTATTCTTCCTACCATCATGTGTAACCCTCCTATCAAACTGCCACGGTTTACCTAATAACAAATTACAAGAATCCATGGGAATGGCATCACAAACAACACTATCTTGATAAGTTTTCCCTGTGGAAAATGGCATGACTATTTTCTTAGTGATTTCAACCATTGAGCCATGATTAAGCCATCGAAGCTTATATGGCTTAACATGTGTCATGGTTGGTAAACTAAGCTTCTCCACCAAAGTGATGGAAGCCACATTTGCAAAAATACTGTCATCAACAATGAGGGAGTATATTTTACCAAGTATGCTACCCTTGGTATGAAATATGTTCTCTCTTTGGGACTCTTATTCCATATCCTCCCTTGTTAGCAACACCCTCCTCACCATTAATTATTCTCCCACATATGGGGGTACCTCCTCATCCTCAGCCCCTCCCTCCATGGATAATTGATCTTCGGTATCACCTCTTTCCATTTCTTCCTCATCTGTCTCTAGCAAGATCATCACCCTCTTGTTTGGACACTCAATTTGATAGTGTCTAATTCCTTGGTGCTTAAAGCACCACACACCCTTAATTCTACTAGTTTCACCCACCTCTAGCCTTCCTTCACCCTTAACATCAAATGTCATGGGGTTAGGATTTAGCTTTGGGGCTTCCTTGGGTGGGTAAATATTTGGTCTCAACCCCCAACCCTCAATATCCTCTTCTCCTTATTATGTTTTTCCACTTTGATGGCCAAATGGAACAACTCATCCAATGTGTAATATTTGTGGAGCTCCACTTTCCTGGCAATATCACCCCTCAACCCACCTATGAACCAAGACATGGTGTGTTCTTCAACCTCCTCCAAACCAAGCTTCATGATGATTGTCTCAAACTCTTGAATATACTCCTCCACACTCAAAGAATCTTGTCTTCAAGAAGACATTTTTTTGTATAGGTCATGAGTATAGGAAGGTGGTAAAAAAATCTCCCTCATCAACCTCTTCATTTTCGCCCAACTTCTAACCTTAGACTTGCCCTTCCTCCCTTGAATTTGTACTAGATTCTCCCATCATAAGGAGGCATGTCCTTTCAACTTGAGGACATTAAGGTACTCTAGTCATACAGGTGCACAAAGGTAACACAGTATCATACCAACTATCAACCTAAGGACATTAAGGTATTCTGGTCGTATTGGCATATAAAGGTAGCATAATACCCTATCGACAAGGACACCTGCCGAGAAGGTACTAATAAATAGTACATATTCGGCATATTTATTAGAATAATCATCATGATATACTTAAAATAACCAAAATACCCTTAATCCATATAATAATAATCATGTTAAAAAATATTTTTTCTAAAACATCAAATCATGTACCACCATTCTTCAAAATAATTATAACATATTAGGCATTATGATTCTCAAATGATTAAATTATTGCTAGGGCACATGATAATAATAATTATGCTATAAGTATATCTAAACATGCTCAACTTATTATTTTCACATGTACATATCATACAAAATATCTTCTTGACATTAGAGCCATTTTTTTTCATATTTTCGTAAACATAATATTTTACATTAAATAATATGCTTCCTTTTTATCAATTTTTATGATAACAATAATAAACACATAATTATAATGTAATGAATCATGATTAATACAATTTACATATCAAAACCCTAATGTTATGTCATACGATATCTAAATATTTTAGTAGACTATAATGATTACCTGATTTCTAACGGACACACAATTTTATCGGTAACTTACAAAAATTTATAAGGCCTTTTCTACAAAATTTTGTACTTAAAAATAATACCACAATTATCAAATTAATATTCTCTAGATAAAATAATAATTATAATACTAAAATATATATTTTCTAAATTTACCAAAATACCTCTACTTATTACTAATATGTACCAAAATATTCATAGGAAACACTTCCTCACACTACGAATGCAACTTGAGCTCTCACAAAGGGGGAAGGGTTATTGTTTGGTGGGTTGGTTGAGGATAAAGGGTGAGGAATAGGTGGTGGAGATGGTGGCTAAGTAGATTTGGTTCAAACGGATGAGGGTGGTGCTGGCCGATGGTCGATGGGGTGGCATGGTGGGAGGTGCTAGAAGGTTGTGGTGGAGAGTGGTTATGGTAGTCTTGGGCTCAATAGGCAGCGTAGGAAGGAATGAAGGGCTGAAATGGTGATGAAGGATGGCAACAAGTGGTGATGGTGCACACAGAGATAGATAGTGGTGCTAGGTGATGGTGAAGAAGGGGGCGAAGCATAAAATGGAAGGTAGGAAGAAGGAGGGTGGTGGGGAAGGTGCTGCTTGGTTGAGGAAACGCATAGGGGATGGATGGTTGAGGAAGGCTGGGGTGTTGTGTTTGGGTGCTGGTAGGTGGTGGCAAGGAAAGAAAATATGGAAGGGAGGCGGTGAAATGGTGGAGCGGGTGGTGCGATGGCTTTGGTGGTGGTGAGGAAGAAGGAAAACAAAGGTAGGGGAAAGAAGGAGAAAGAAAGAAAGAGAAAGAGGTAGGGAGGGATAAGGAGATTAGAGGGGATTGAACAGAGATAGGGAATGTGTGTGTGTGGATATATATAGGTATGTATGGTTAGGGATGAAGGGGAGGTGAAACTAATGAGGAAATGGGTTATTTTAGTCATAAAGGGTAGGTTGGCAGGATTAGGTGATAACAAGGGCTCGTTGGGGGTGTAGACAAGGTAGGGTAGAGGTAGAGGGGGGAGGTTGGGTAAAGGGATAGTGTAAGAGCTAGGAATGGGAGTAAAGGGGTGTGAGGAGGGAGTGTCCAAGTCTGGGTTAGTTGGAAGGGGAAAGAAGGACACATGTGTGCATGGGGCAAAGGTGGTGCAGGGGGAGTTGGGGCATGTTTGAGTGCGTAGGGGTGCAAATGGGGAAGAAGAAGAAAAGAAAGAAGGAGGACGGGTTGAGGCTAGGCAAGTTGGGGAAGAAGAAAATGGAAAGAAGGTGGGGTGGGTTGGTTAGGGAAAAAAGAAAGAAAGGAAGAGTAGGTGGGATGGGGTGTAAAATAGTAACCCGATGGAATAAGAAAAAAGAAAAGAAGATTGGGCTGGGGTGCGAGGAAGAAAGAAAAGGAAAGGAGGAGAAAAATAAAAGAAAAAAGATGAAAAAAGGAAAAGAAGAAAATGGAAAAATAAGAAATTAAGTTTAGGGTTAGAATTAGAATTGAGTTAAATTTAAGCTATTAATTTATCAAAAAATAGGGTATCTGATTAAGAAAATAAATTGGGTAAAATTATTGGTCTAGGGTGGATTTAAAAAAATGACAAGTTAAAATAACTAGAAACAATAATTAAATAAATAATTTGGATTTGCAGGTCAAAGGTTAACAAAACTAATTAAATTAATATATAAGGGTTAGATTTTTGGATAAAAAGTTAAGCGTTATAAATTAAGATAATAAAATTTTGGGGTGTAACCTCTCCAACATCTTTCTCACATAGAAATCTTGTGACAAGTACAAAATCTTTCATTCACTATCTCTTATGATCTCCATGCCTAGGATCCTCTATACAGCTCTAATATCATTTATCTCAAATTCATTACTCAACATGCTTTCACCTTATTAACATCAAACATATATTTTTCTACAACAAGCATGTCATCATCATATAATAAAAGATACACAAATAAGCCTCCCTCCATCTCCTTCAAGTACACACATCCATCGTACTCACTCCTAGAGAAACTATACTCAAGTATAAGCTGGTCAAACTATTTATACCACTATTTAGGATACTAATTTAGACCATATAATGACCTCTTTAATAGGAACACATGATCATCCCTCCCCTTAACAACAAACCCTTAAGGTTGTTACATATAAACCTACTCCTCAAGCTCACCAAGCAAAAATGTAGTTTTAATATCGAAATGTTCCAACTCTAGATCCTACATAGCCACAAGTTAAAGTAAAGTACAAATAGAAGTATGTCTAGCAACAGGAGAAAATACCTCATTATAGTCCACGCCTGGAGTATAGCTGAATCCACATGTAACTAAATGAGCCTTATACCTTGGTCTCTCAACCCTTTGAGCTCCTTATTTGAACTTTTACACCTACTTGTAATAAAATATCTTTTTCTTTCTAAGTGCCTTCACAAGTTGCCATATCTGAATCTTTAATAAGGACTCCATCGTCTCCTTTATAGTAGCACACCACTTAGCAGAATCAAAACCCTCAGTAGCATCTAAGAATGATGTTATCTCATGCATATCAACAAAATTCACTACACTAAATAAAGCATAGCCACGCATACATGATCGAAGGCTTAACAATCGATTATGCCCTTCCAAGACCAATGCCCCATTTCTCCACTAGGTGCTTGGATCCACCCACTTCAGAAATAGTAGGTCTATTAGAAGGGTCTTTACCATCTAACTCAACCTTAATCTCCACCTAGCCTAAATCACTATCCTGCTCCACCTAACTTGCTTCCTAGTATACTTCTCTAGAAAATTTTTATAGTGTTTGAAAACACCAAACACATCATTATTATACTTTAAGAATTATATTTATACATTTCTAGAGAATTCATAAATGAATGTGAGTAAGTATCATGAGCCACATTTGGAAACCACACTTACTGGACCCCATAAATCTGAACTTATATGATCAAGAGGTGCTTTCATACTATGCTTATATGTCGAAGAGCTAACCCACTTATGCTTTCCAAATACACAGTGCTCATAGTGTCCATCCAACATCCCTCTCTTAAAGAGCTCAATAAGTCCCCTAACACTATGTTCCCTAATATCATGTGTCAAAGTCTTGTAACATCTAAGTCTGTGAACCTTGGCGATATCATAGTATTTGTCCTGACAATAGTGGAACCCACTAGCTTATATAGTGTGTTGGCCCTCTTTCCCTTCATTGTTATCATATCCTCTTTTGTAACTCTCAGTATACCATCCTCAATAATAGATATCTTCAAAAACCACTACTCAATTGAATCAAACTCATCCAAATGAACTTTTGAAGATCGAACCTCGCCTAATTTTAGGTCATGAAGTTGATTCTTCAACGGTAGCTGATTTGGTACTGATTTTAATCTTTAACCATAAGGCAGCTTCCGTTGATTCCTTTGACACTTCCCGTAATACCTCATTCAACAAGCATGATTGTATGGAAGAGAGGGCCTTTAGACATAGATCTTCAAATATCTCATCTATCATAGAATTTGGCGTATTCAAATGATTGAATAACACTTTTACCAATTTGTTCTGAATCAGAATTGCTCACATCTTTAGTTTCCATAATCCTAAATTAAAGGACCTATTGAACTCCTCAATACTGAATACTATTCCCATCCCAATTAATAAATCTCTTCAAAAACCACATCTTTGATACCAAATTATTGCTAAATAATGAATATTGAATGGAACCAAATCAAAATTAAAATTAATAAGCCAATATACAATTAATAGTTCAAACATAAATCATAACAATTGAGGAAAAAGTAGAGATGTTGATTTTTACTCTTGTGTAATTATAAGATGATTATAAAAATTAATCAACCAATTATACAAATCTATAATTCTCTAACAATGGCGAATTCTATGGAGATGAAGAAGAAGTTGATTTACATAACTTAACAACTAAAGTTTTCTCATATCTCTTTTATACCGGAGAGAACCATTTTAGGCAAAAACATGTTTCATAAAGTAAGGAAAAAACAAGGGTCCCCTATGTTTATTTCCTTACTCTCGAATTCCCCCCTAAAACTCATCCAAAACATTTTGCTAATAAACATGGCCTATGTTACTAAACATGCCCCCGGTGTTTATCACAAAACTCATAATCTCGACTTTAAAACTTCTCCACCACCTACATGAACAAACACACTATTTTTTTTTTGCATCAGACACCAAGTAAAATCTTATAGGTCACTTATGCAAGAATTTTGGAAGGAAAAATTCTCTAAAGCATTCGTGGAACCATGATATTTTCATGGACAAAATGAACACTAATGTGAGAATAAACTATGCTCAAAGGAACCCTTTTCTTTAATTATTGTATTAGCTTACACTAGATGATTAGTTGTTCAAGTTATTCCTACCAATTGATTGGTGAGTAAGCCTAATAAAAGTTTACCATATAAAGTTAAAAGTCTTAAACTACTTATCCAAATGTAGTTTACTTCACTTTAACTGTTTTGAATGAAAACTAATTTTATCTTTCATATAAGGAATGGATACATGCCACTAAATATATTACTAGATTATGATAGAGTGATGAAAGAAATATCATCTAAGTATGAATTATTCATTTTAAATAGGCTTTTTATCATGTTTCTATCAAGTGGGGACTTGTTGATTAGATTATAAGACAATATAATGATTATATATCATTATGGAATAAACAAACTCACTTAAGATCCCTTTAGTTGGGATTGACATCAATTTTGTGTGTGAAAATTTGTGGGATTTACTCTTGGCCTACAATATACATGTGGCCTTATCTTTTAGAGCATCAATTTTGAATTGCCAAATAGTTGCGAACGTTGATTGGCATGTGTTTCTTTGTGAAATAATTCCAATAATCAAACTTATCTTTGGTATATGCTCCTCTAAAGTGATGTAACTTTAATAGAAAATTTCAAATATCATATGTTGCTATT
Organism: Tamarix austromongolica; assembly: GCA_039764185.1. Lineage (NCBI taxonomy): Eukaryota > Viridiplantae > Streptophyta > Magnoliopsida > Caryophyllales > Tamaricaceae > Tamarix > Tamarix austromongolica. The sequence continues at coordinate 46,399,297 of CM077819.1, forward strand.
ATTGGCAGGAGTCACAACCATTCAAGTGAATATTACTCTATAAATACTCCTATTCTTAATTTAAATTTTAATTAAGAAATTTTATTTTAAGTATCTCTCTCTACCTATTCTATTCTTACTAATTATAGAAAGCATAAATTGAGTTTTCCACATTCTTGTTAGATTAGAGTGTTACTTATCATAAGAATAAAAAATCATTCTATCATAGGATATAATTGGTCACAACCTTAAGCACCATAGGAGAGATCAAATTTATCTGAAGAATACATTATGAATTTGGAGGGCTTGGATATCAAATTTGTCTTTTATTTTTCATCATTTATTATTTCATTTAGTTAAACTACATAATATATTATTATTATTCATTAATACTATTTTATCTGCTTATTTGTTTAAATACCATACAATCTCTATACTATAATTAAATTATATATCTAATAGAAAATAATATGGAATTTAACCACATTCCTAGTATCATAGATGAATGAATAAACCTATCTCTTATTCTTAAGAATATCCAATGATATACCATTAAATAAGGAGATTAATAATACAAAAAAATATTTGAAAATAACTGACAATAGGGCATAGAAAGTTTGGTTTTTATTGGAGAGGACTCAACAAAATAATCAAAGTTTTAGGGTAAGGAGCATATATATTACATGACATCAATGGCGGTAACATCCACTTCCATTAGAATATGACTTACTTAAAGTTGTATCACTTTTGGGACTATATCTTTTTTAATTTATTATGAACATGGTCTACCTTATGATTATTCTATATAATCATATCAATAGTTACATATATACTTATTTAAGCATTGAAGGGATGATGGTATACCCCCAACAACATTGGGTATGTAGATAGTTAATTCCATTTAAGGACCTAAGGTATATAAGGATGAGTCACACTAAAATCGGTTGATTATTGAATTTTTGGATCTACCAGCAAATGTCTATCCCCTCTCTATTGTGCACTAAAAAATTCATATAAAATCAATTTCAAAAATATTTTACCTGTGAATAGTTTATTAGTCATTATACATCAAGTCAACATAATGAGAAAATGTACTATTTTCCTTAATCAATTTTTTTCCTAATGGAATTTTACTAACAAGCCTTTAAATGAGGTGGCACAATCTTGAACTCCTACACCACACCAATAAAGCACAACCACTCAACCTTATTTTCATCCTTGAGTACATTAGGAGGATTTGACTCATTAAAAAATTAACCAAGTTAAAAGTAGAAACACATCAAACAAGTTTGAATCTAAATCAATCAAACCAGGCAACTAAATAATACACAAAACAAAGGAAATGTAAACACGAGATGAAATATGAAAGATTACTTCACTACATACTTGTACCATTGTAATATGTGGGTTACCATTACAGGAAAAATGATCTCCCTCCCTAATGTAAGATATAAGAAAAAATATAATTAATACATTACTTTTTTTTTCAAAATCTAATTTTATGAACTTTAAATGTTTTATTAATGCTTTCTAACATGGAACAAGAAAGTAGGAAACAAAAATTACAAATCAAAAGTGAAGAAACCAAAAATAAAAAAGGCTATAAGACCTACTAGGAGAAAGTCATGGGTCTTCTTTATCCTAGTGCTCAAAAAATTAAGAGGAAATGTGCCTCGCCTAATGTAGACACTCTGCCACATCATAGTGGTTAATAAGCTAGGTGATCTCCTCTTTTATTCTATTAGACCTTTACTACCTTGCTCTAACTTACTCACTCAAGTTGATGCGGTTGTCTTGCTAGTGATAAACATTTACCCTTTTTTCATCTTTCAACTACTAGACATCTACCATCCATAACTCTCTTTTTTAGCATGTTCCAACCAAACTTTGAGATACATTACCCTCTCTTTTTCCTTAACTTTGAGGAGCTTTCTCTTTGCTTGCCACAAATCACAAAGAATTTCATAAGGGTGATGGTAATATTTCGAATGTATCCCTAAACACAAGAAACGTTTGCTTAAAGTTTCTTGAGCTTCCTCATTCCCTTATCACTTCCCCTTTGGGGCATGTTGAAACTGAACCTAAATATGGTCCTAGCAATCTAGTATAGTAAGGTTATCCTTCATTATTACTCTACAAATATTTTAAGGATTAGGTAAGACATCTCAAATAATGTAAAGAATCCCTCGATTTATCATAATAGATCAAAGTATAGCACAATTCATAACTCTTAGTCAATGATGATGGATTACCCTTTACTAAGACTCCTCGATACTTCAAAAGATGAATAGAGAGAAACCAACACAAATTCCCTACTTTGAAAATAGGTAAGAGATAATATATGAAGAAGAAAAATAATTTAATTAGGGATGAGAGATAAGTGATTTAAAAGATATCCATTAGAGGAGTTCATTTATTACAGAAATTTTACGATGTAGAAAGAGAAGTGATATAGAGATAATTGTACTAGGAAAATATTTCTAATCCAATTATATATATATATATATATATATATATATATATAATCATATTTTGTATAATAATAATAAATAAATAAATAATATATATATATATATATATATTAATAAATTAATTTTTATTTTATATAAAAAATAAGAATAAGAATAATTTCACACCTAAGAGGTTGTGTGTCTATAAAAGCCCAAAGAAAGTGTTGAATCACTAGTTCTCTAGAGCCCGTATGCACAAAACTAATTAGGCATCATATTTTCATAAGAGGTAGTGTAGGAAATATGAATGATCGTTTGTATACCTAGATAAGTTCATTACAACATATATTTTGAGAGAAAACAAATAGGCATAATCATTTCACTAGCCCATTACCATGAATGTTAGATGCAACCAATTAACCTTACTATTCTACAAAAAGGAAGATAAATCATATCACTAATGGAAGTACAATAATATGGTCAAATAAATCAAGCCTCAAATTTAATGGATAATATAATTATTAAAACAACATAAAATGCACTATTTGAAAATGGAAAGTGTTGTATTAACCAAAAATTTCTTATAGCTTGAGAAAAGCCTAAAAGTACAAAAATATAAGACTATAACATTAATAGATTAGCCCATTCTCTCTAAAGCATATATAATAAGAATACCTTAAACATTTTTAGTAATGGCATGAACCTACAACATAGGAGCCTAACTCACTAAAGAGATGACCAAAATAATTAGAGGTTGGTAGGCAATCTTCCTCAATTTTGCATTAAAAATAACAATCTCTCAAAGCCATTATAGAGTAAAGGTCATCTACACAAACAACTAAGGATCCCATTAAAACCACCATTAATATCAGACTCACAAAGGCTACCTACTGTTGAATTCTAAACAGTAGCTAAATCGTTGTGCATGCTACCTCTCATGCATCCCACCAACACTACTACAAAAAAAAGTAATAATAATACATGAGAACATATATACAATTGTTTTGATAGATATAATTGTATATAAATTCTCCCATGAAAAGAAAAGTAAAGTCGAGAGAGGGACTATCATTATTAAAGGTATAAATGATGGTTTTAAAATAATAATTGTTATCTAATGGTTGAGCTAAAGGATCAGGCTTTAGATGATGGTTCCTAACCCAAACTATTATCTATAACATAGCATTATGATTTTTTTAATGGTATAGATGTTGATTTTGGCATGAAACTACCTTATATACATAAGATAGATTTTTTTTATTCTTCAATTTCAACCTATTATGTCTCTCTTTTACCCTCACATTCATACTAACTCATAGAGATTTATTTCTCGAGCCACTTCTCCCCTTTTATATCCTAACATTGTTACTTCCTCCCACTTCTCCTCCCTCTCCACTATTTACCTCCATATCTACTACCATCAACAATCATTTTGATACCCTATTAGGTCTCTCTTTTATCCTCACATATATACTAACCCACAAAGAGTTGTTGCACAAGCTGCTTCTTCCCCTTTGTACTCCACAATTTTTACTTCCTCCACCTCCTCATCCTCCTTCTCCACTATTTTCCTCCACAACTATTGCCATCAACCATCAAGCATCATTCTTATTCTTCTCTTATTATCATCATTTTTCCATTAAAGGTGTGCATCTTCCATCTTCACTCTTCGTAATTTTCAACATGATATATTAATTTTTGTAAGATTTTAATGTTAAGGACATCATTATGCTTTCTCATTTTGGCTATGTGATGTGTTTTATGTATCTTTAGAAGTATTTTGGTATCATTGTTGTTATTGTTAGTTATTATGTAGGAAACCTGTGTTGTTGACTATATATATACTAACCCATATATATATAGATATATATATATATAGTCTAGATACAATTATCGTACTTGCACCTAAATTAATCTTTTTAACTTTATTTTTATTGGAAATATTCCCTAGTAATTAATATTAGAGGTTATGTCAGATATCTAACTAACAAGTAACTTAGGTATTCATAATGTCTTGCTAGATGATCGCTTATAACTTTTGAGCGAAAAAGGCATTTTAAGCCTATGACCAATATTGGGTGAATCTACAAGGTCATACACTAGAATGAGCTACATTTAATATAATTGGACTAATATTTCTAATATAGTCTAGACACATTAGATCTATCTAGTACTAGATCGTATAAGGTTTTAAATGGCATCATCTTCCTTTATAAATGAGAGATAGATCTGTGTTGGGATTCAAACACATAGAAAATCATATTTTTTCTAGTCGATTTTGCAGCCACCCTAGGGTGAGAAAATATTTTTTTAGTGCTAGTACGCATAGTATCAAATCGGTCACATTCATGTGGACACTAATAAAGATATAACAATTGTCGTATAATGCTGACGTGTTCTCTATCATGCTACAAGATACATATTCTATATTGATTAATCAGTTCTTGATAATCACAATAATCCTAGAGTTTGGATTAGATATGAAAAATTAATAGTTTTTAACATAAGATATAATGGATCATACATGGGTAGACTCTAGTAGGTTAAGTAGAGAGTATATAGATGGTATTGATGACTTCTTAACATTTGTGGTTGAAAATGCCAAAGTTTCTTTGCGAATATGTTATCCACATATCATTTATGGCAACAATAAGAAGAAATGGGTTAATAAAATATGAGATCATCATATTGTGCATTTATTTGATAAAAGTTACCCTAATTGAATATGGAATGAAGAATCCATTAGTTTCCAAAATATTCATGTTAACAATAAAGATTTTGAATATGACAAATTTACTAACATGTAATATTTGACAAATATTATAGAAGAATATTTTAGAGAAGGTATAGAAAAGTATGAAAAGTTGGTCAATGATTCAAAAATTCCCTTATACGATGTTTATACTAAATTTACAAGATGATTGTTCATCTTACAATTGTACAACCTCAAGGTGGCTAATAAATGGAGAGATAAAAGTTTCACATATCTTCTTAAATTGTTGAAAGTGATGATTTTGGAGGACAATGCATTTCCTCCTATGATATATAAAGAAAATAAGATTCTTTACTCTACTAGATTGAATCATGAAAAGAAAAACCATGCTTAAACGAATGATTACATTTGATATCACAATGAATATACACAATTAGATAAATGCCTAAATGTCAAATGTTGGAATTCTAGAAGTTTAAGGTTCCTAATAAGGTGTTGTGGTATTTTCCAATCATACCAAGATGGCGTCTTATAATTTGTTATGATAGAGAAGATTTATGATGAAAAACTTAAACATCTGATCAATTTTCCTTGGTGGAAGATGATTGATACCAAATTTTCTAAATTTGGTTGTGAAAGTATAAATTTGCATCTTATACTTTGTTATGATATAATGAACCCTTTTAGTGCTATCACAAACTGAATTTTATAGTTAATTATCTTTGTGACATATTATCTCCCTCCATCATTATACAAAAAGTGAAAATGGATAGTGTTATCATTGTTTATATCAAATATAAGTTAGTTCGATAATGATATTAATGTTTATATAGCTTTCCTTATTAAGGATTTGAAGTACATGTAGGATAATGGAGTTGAAGTATTTGATGCACACATCTAAGAGTATTTTAACTTGAGAGTTATTTTGCACAATAAATAATTTTTTAGCATATAGTAATATTTTATATTATAGTGGGCACGAATACTATGCATGCCCTAATTGTAAAAATAACTCAAACTTCAACTAGTCGTCGAAGAGTGGAAATACCTCTTATCTTGAGCATCATAAGTTATTTCCTATGATTCATCATTTTTTTATATAAAAAATTCTTATGTTTATAATTAATGCTCAAGGGATATTAAAAGCAACCATATAGTATTTTTCTATATAATCCACAAGACCAGTAAATTGGGCCATTCTATTTTGATGGAGACATCTATTAAACATAACATAAGTAATTAGTTTATCAAGCATGATCCATACAAGATCAACATTTGAAATTAATAATCTATTCCCATACTTCCAAACCTCATATCATCCTATAGCAAAAGGGGCCCTAAGTAACTATGCCTTCTTGGAGAATTTTCTACTTGTTTCTATAACTGCCTTTAATTCATTTATCAAACTGACAATAAGTATTCTGAAAGTCTTATTATTCAATATCCAGATCTTGCTTGTGATAGGTAATTTTAGCGTTAAGTGTTGAACACTTTCATCTTGGTCATAGAAGCAACATTTTATATCAACATAAGGGATAGATTTTTCTAAACTCACATTAGCAAGTAATCTAGTGTGGGAAATAATTCAAAAGATGTGATTGTGCTTAGGATATAGTCTTCCACCAAATAACTACTGGTGCTTTGTGCCTTAAGAAATCATATATATCACCAATATAGAACTTATATCTGGTTTCTTGCATTTTCATCCATAGTTTTAGGTATATTGGAGTTAAAAAAATCATCGTAATTAAGGTGAAGGTAGTATAAGGAAGATATGTATCTTCAAACGATTATTGCTAAATGTAGTAGCTATATGTCCATTTAATCTATAGGGAGTCCTTATTCTAACATATTTTCCAAATACATTTTCCTAATGATGTTAAGTTCCAAACCTAAAGATTAGTCACTCCCAAAACATCCTCTTTCTTTTAGAGACATATTTTCTTTGATGTAATGAGTGGCCTTTTTCTTGGGGTAGCTTTACCTCTCTATAGAAAGATTCTATAGGTAACAACTATCTTCAATATGATATTCTTTGGCAAGGCAAAGATTTGTCTCTATTACATGGCTATTCCAAAATTGATAGATTTGAGCAATTTCACCCTACTAGCATATAACAACAACTTATTATACCAATGTTGCAATTATGTTGTGATGTTATCAACTAAGAACATTAAAATGGCAATGCTTAGTCTGGTGGCACGTAAAGGAAAACCAAGGTATCAAAATAGCATGGTATCATTTGTAAATTGCATCAAGGTCAGGACTTGAGTTTTATTATCATGGGGAACACCCCCAAAGAAAATATATCTCTTCTCTAGATTGATTTGCAAACTTGAGGGCTCACCAAATAGCTAAAATTGTTGCTTGGTCAGTTACACTAAGGCTAAATTTCCTTTATATAACATTAATAGATAATCTATAAAATCTAGTCTGGTAATCTTTATTCTTTTACATTTAGAATGACCTCAAAAAAGAGGATCATCCCATAATTTATACACTATATGACTAAAGTAATTTGAAACTACCACAAAGAGGTAATGAGACAAGGGATTTCTTTGTCTTAGACCTCTTTTACCATTGAATGTATCAAATATATAGTTACACAAATACAAGAAATACTTTACCAGAGTAACACAAGGCATAAGTAGTTTAATCAAGTGTAGAGGGATGCGTAACCTTAGAAACATTTTCTCAAGGAAATCCTAGCTAACAGATTCATATGCTTTATTGAGATCAACTTTCATCAAGAATCTTGGAGATATATTCATCCTTTTTTACATATAAATGAGTTCATGTGGAAGAATAATATTATCAAAAATGTGCCAACCTTTAATGAACCCTGATTAAGACCTATGAATAATAGAAGGAAGAAGAAATTGAAGTCTTATTATGAGCACCTTAGTGAGGATTTTATAAAGAGTAGAACACCAAGATGTAGACTTGAAATCAGTAACTCTCAGAGCATTCTACATCTTAGTGATATGAGCAAGGAGTGTTTGTCCTATGAAAGGAGGAAGAGAAGGTGTATGAAAACTACCAACAATTAAACTCCATATATCATCCCCAATAATATGCCAAGAAACCTTACAAAATCTTTCTATGAAACCCTTAATCTTGGAGCTTTATATTTGCTAATGGAGAAAATAGCATCATTGACTTCTTATTTTGTAAGTGGCATTAAAAGTTGGTATTGGATTTCAATAGAAATATTAGGAACTTTATTAAGGATCTCCTATTATATCTCACCCTAAGAGATAACCTTAGTGCCTAAAAGAGAAGCATAGAAATCTATAAAAGCATTATTAGCACCACCTTGACTAGAATAAATTTTTCCATACACTACATGAATCTTCTAAACCTTTTTAACTTGTTGCATTACCTTCATGTTAGCAAAGAAAAAAATGAGAACTTGAATCACCCAACTTGAGCCATTGTCCACCAGACTTCTATTTGAGGAAACATTCTTCATAAAGTAGGTAAGCAAGTCCTCTTATTCTCTTGCACCATATTGTATCATCTTAAACTTATTTCTCTACTCTTACATTTGATGGAGATTCTACCACACTTCAACTAGTTGAATAGCTTTAATTTCTCTTTTATCTCTCATAAAAAGTTTTTGCATCTTGTAATAATATAAGCCTGTGAGTAACTGTCCCACATACTAGCTACTAGATGAAGAAAGTTAGAGTCCATAATCCATATATCAAAGAAATTAAATTGCTTGCTGCAAACTATAATTTTATCCATATGCACGACCCTTGAGCTATGACAAGAAAATAGTGAAGGTTGAAACTTATTAGGGTATGACTATGTTCACTTTAGATCATCTCATATGCTTCTATTACTCTAGGTATCTTTCAACCTTTGAAGCCATTAACATCATTAATAGTAACTGGTGGTCCGTAAAAATTATCTTCTACACTCATTATCATCCCCAAGAAAGATCTAAGGCTCATTAATCACCTTATAGGTATATAACCACTGCCAAAGGTCTTTCCTTGCCAAGACAGTGTTAAAGTTATACACAAATGTAGAAAAAAACACTTGGTGATTCTAACTAACATAGCTTGAGCACAATTAACCAACAATTATATCTCATATTGATTTTTTTCCCACAAACACCAAATCCTTATATTATTTTGGTGACTATAGTTATGCAAAGTATGCCATGGAAACTATAATTTGGTTAACACTATATTATTATTAATGATTTATTCTCATTTATAAAATGCCCATAATGGACACTTTATTCACATGTAGCCAATGCTTCAGCTCTTTCTATTTTTAAGGCTTATTCAAGCCTAGAACATTCCATGTCCCTATTATTGAGTTTATTAATGATAAACTGTATGAGTTGACTTTCATCAGTTAATGCCTTACCCTTGCTTCTACTATCAACAACTATGGCTTCCTTTTTTGATAAAAGGGCAATGATTCTCTGTAGAAATGACATTATTTCCCTCCACTACAAAAGAATAAGTATGCAATCCATTATATGAGTCACATTGAGAGCTATATTATCTTTAATGGCTTGAGTTGTATGCTATTAATGAACCACTCTCTATTCCTTCTAGTTAGGAGGAGAATATTAAGGATCATGTTACATCTTTAGAGGTTGCCTTTCATTCTGGATACAGTTGAGTGTCTAATGATGTCATAAGAAGTACAAAAGGTAGGCCTCCATTCATAGATGACCTTTTGATTCATTATATCACCATTTGGATTTTGTATTTCCAAAGTCTAAACTATTTTTTTTGGTGACATCTATCTTAACCAAAATTATAGTAGAGAATATCATTTCACCTTTATAAGTTACCACATCCATGTGCAATGGTCTTCTAATAACACTGGTATTGTGGCTCAAGAAATCCACATCATAGTATTCCAAAGGTAAATTTGGAAGTTTCACCCATAGTGGAAACTAAAACCTTTCCTTGATATTGGAACTTATGATAGAAAGCCTTAAAATAAAAGGTCTATTAAAGAAGGTCCATAAAGGGTTACTTATAACCCAATCTTAGTCCTCTTTTGAATCACATTTGATTATCACAAAGCCTTTATCATGCATATAAATGTTAGCTTCCTTAAAATTCATCTATAGGCTTTTAGCAAATCCCATCATTTGACCTAAGGTAGGAACATATCCTATGATATATCACTCAATATCCTACTACCAGTCCAGATAATTACTTTTAACCTTTTCTTTTATCAATATAACTCTCCATTTGTCTCTAGCAATTGTAGGAGGGAAAATACTTAATATGTGTGGCTGCAATATAGTTACAATTGACCCTTCCTAGATAGTTTATCAAGAAGATAAATACTAGGATCAGCCTCTACTGACTAAGAAGGCACCACATGATCCTCAAATCATGAACCCTTTAACACATTAGTCACTTTCAAATCCTTGTCATGCAGATCATATGTAATAGGGTCAAACATGTTCACATTAATCAAATTATCCTTTAAGGAATCATCAACCAAAACAACAATCTTCGATCCAATATTTTATCCATGTTGAGAAGGGGAGATCAAACCACCCTTACTCACCTTCTTCCTTGTATTAAACACAACCCTCCTCGAATGAGCTATGAAGGAGAAAGGAGAGAGTGGCTAGGGTGGTTTTATGTTGGTACAAATCATTATTATTGTAGATAAAGAAAATATTTTAATGAAAAGTTAAGGAAGTAAGAGCTTTGAATCCAATCATAAGACTTCATGCATTTGAAAAAAGTGAGAGAATTAAATGTGCCTTTTAGAAAAAGATCAAGAAGTTAGCTCCTTCAAAAGGACAAAAGAAGATGTCAATATTATTTGACCTTCCATATTAGAAACACTTTTATATACCATAGTATCTTGATATGATGTATATTGAGAAGATAAAATCTAATGGTAAAATTGGTACACTTCTCAAGGTACTAAAAAAGACCAAGGATGGCCTCAATGCTAGGTTGGACCTTGTTTAGATGGGTATAAGAAAATAATTATATTTGTATAAATTAGAGAATAAAACTTTTTTTGTTACCTCTCATATGTTATACTCTTTCAAAAAATATTTTTCTTTTATATAAGTGTTTGAATGGATTTAAAGTTCCATAAGGATATTTATCGAACATCAAGAGCCTTATTTTAATAAAATATTTGAATTTAGTAGGTATGAAGTTTCTTGATCATATTCTTATTCAAGATTCTTTGTCGGCAGTTATACACTCTATTTTGTCTAATCATGTTCATAATATCATCACTTGATTTTTTTTCTTTCTAAAGAAAATATGCGTTAATGTTATTGACCCTTTAATGTTGGACACATTGCAGGAAGATATTGTGATTGTATTATGTCATCTTGAGGTGTACATTCCTCCATTTTTCTTTGTGATTATGATGTATTTGGCCAATCACTTGGTTAGAGAGGTTATAATGTGTGGGTTAGTTCATTTTTATTAGATGTATCTATTTGAGAGGTTCATATAATTCATAAAAATCTATGTGAGGAACCCAAATAGGCCATAATGTATGCAATGCTAATGCTTATTTAGTGGAAGATGCAATTGAATCTTCTTGTGAGTTATTATCGGATGCTAATACCATTGGTTTTCCTCAACCATGACTTTCATACATATTAGATAAAGGTAAATGGCATAAAATATTTTGGGTGCTCAAGATTGATGATTCTAACACATTGACACAACCTCACTTGTATGTATTTCATAATAAAGATGATGTTCAACTATTTGTACAAAAAAATATGGATATGATGAGGTCTTATGATTCATGTAAAATTGATAAATTGTTATTAGAGAAACACAATAATTCATTTCCAAAGTAGTTGGCATGATATGTTCTTGATTTCAATCCTATTTGTATTTTTATCACACCCCTTTATTAGTAAGTATTATGATGTAAATTATACATGATTGATGGTAGTAATTTCTACACAAAATATCAAGATGATATGAGTATCATGTAGAATAGAAATGTGAATATAGTATTTGAATTTTTCCATACATCAAGTGCTAGAAATAAAAATCCTATTTATTCATCCATGGTGTACTATGGAGTGATCAAGCATATATGGATATTAGATTACACCTCCTTCATTTTTATTTTTTTTAGTTGTAAATGGGTCAACAATCAAAATGATGTTTCTATTAAAGAAAAGGGGTTTACAAGGATGGATATTTCTAAACTTAGTCATAAGTAGTTCTAGTTTATATTGATCTCACAAGCCAAACATGTGTTCTATGTTACTAATGCAACTAATAAATAATGGTTTATGATCTTGTAGGGATGATAACATAGAAGGGAGAATATGTTAAATACACATCTACCTTCCTTATCAAATATTGATGATGTTACTGATGATGTTTAAGCATAGGATGATCACGAATAATGGTTTATGTATTAGAATTAAACTTTGTGCATAAGGTAGGTAAACACCACAACAAAAAGAAACATAGATAAATAATTTATGTAAATATAATATAATACATTTAAATATTTTGAGCCTTAAAATGTATGCCTTGTTGAAATTGTGTATAAACTGAGAATGACATATATATGTGATCAATGCCTTGTTACAGTGCTTGCCTACTTATTACTTTAATGGTTTCATATAGGTATGACCATTTTATGGTCATGATAAAGATGTGAAGCCTATGAGTCCCTAGGAAAATTCTTTGCTATCTAACTTGATCTATTTATTTCAAATGGTAGAACTCATATTAAGCCCAAGAGAAATGGATAGATTAAGTTGATAATAGTGACCTTCATTTGTGGTTGATACCTTGTTAAAATGTATGTCTTTTTCTATCTTGTTTGAAAACTCTCTTTTTTTCTATCTTTTTATTCTTGATATAATTATTTGTTGTAAATATAAAATATAATGTAATTGATTGATGAAATGAGTGACTAGTTGATTTATTTATCTATATATATACACTAGATGTTATAAAGTGGTCAATTGATGTAAATATATAGTGTAAAATTTAAATTTTGAGATGGGATATACAATACTAATGTTTGTGTATTAGTTGGGAATGTATTAAATTTTTTTATGTGAAAGAAATTGTGAATGGCTCATAAAGTAGGTTCAATCTAAATTTAAAAAAAAAGTGCACTATAGATGATAGTTCTAGATCATCACCATATATTCCTTATTGAGAATTAAATGAAGGTAAAAAGGGGACATATTAGAAAATAATTGTGGAAGAGAATAAATACCTATAGTTATACATAAACTATGGTTTTAACTACAAATTGTCATCTAATCTCTCCTATGTGGTGCCATATTTATTTTCAATTTTATTATAGATAATTATGTTTTGAACCGTCATTTATAATATATAAAAATGAAGCCAACGCAACAATTTTTTACTACCATATTTTCTTTTTTCCACCATCATGTATGAATTTTTTTTGTAGTGGTGCAAAGTATCCACACATAACTCTATGAAGGAAATGTGCATATTCATATTTATTAAGAAAGTATCTTATTTGATACCCTTAATAATGCTAATGTTGATAGGCTCACTAAAAGCCTCAATTTGTGTATAACCCACCTTCATGTCTACTAGCTCAAATATCTTGTTTGCTATAGTTAACTCTAAGTTTTCATCATAAGATGAAGACACCATCAAGTCTAACTTGAGTTACTCTAAAAGTCACACATGGCTCTTCCAACTTTATTGTCCGTGTGTATCCAACTTAGTTTCCTTCTCATTAAGCTTATCCTATGAGGGTTAGACAATGTAGTAAAGGCCAATAGAGTGATATTTAGGCTACCTCAACTTATAGCCTAGCTATTCAACTCTACGAGTAAGGGTGATACTCACTTACAAAGCCTAAGGCGAAGATAGAGTAAAACCATATGTCAACAAAAGTAAAAAGTTGAAACATCAACAAGTTCATGCTCACAAAAATATGTAAATAAGCCTAATATAAGGGTGATTTACCTATTCGAAAATACAATTACCAATCATACTCATGTAAAGGAAACAACAACTTCCTCACCTCCAACATAACAAATTTCAACATATAAAAATGTGAAGCATCAACTAAGAAAATAAGGGAAATATTATCTTTAGATCCCTCCAAGGTTATTCTCTTTACTATTGATTGAGTCACCTCAATGATAAGAGAGTTTTATGCTCCATTTATATGGTTTTAATCCTCATATCTTTGCATATTCTTCCTTTAAAATATTTATATCACGTATATTAAACTAGAGTGATAAACACATATATGTATTATTTTGATGATATTTATGTATGATTCACAGTTATTTAATGATAATATACCTTTTGATCAAGGATACTACTTTATTTCATGCTCTTGTGTGCATGTGTTGGATTAAGGTTTATAAATCTAAAGATGATTAGAGTTTACGTAAGAGTTTAGTGAGAGCAATAATGTACCACTATAAAGAATTAAAATTTAGGAAAATGTAAGAGATTAAATTTTTAATCACCCACATTATCTTTCCATTAAATCTTAAATCACCTCAACTTGAGGTGGGATGAAAATGCTATGGCCAAATACTAAGTGTTGTTAAAGCGAATAAGAAGCTCCAGAACATAACCTAACACGAGTGGGTTATGTTATAGAACATAGGTCTCCTCCACCTTAATTCTTCCCGACACATAAAATATTTTATTTAAATATTCTTTAAACTAAAATTATATCTTATGGCTAACCTATAATACAACATAAGAGCGAAAATCCTTCTCTAACATCTACATATATCTCATTAACTCAGGGTCACCATCATCCATGAAATTTGAACTCCATCATACAAACCTTATCTACAGAGAGTTCTTCATCTTAAACGTTCATCCATTATCCTTCATCAAGATTCAACATTTCCTTCATAAAGTCTTCATTCATCCATTCTCTAGATTGATTGTTTTCCTTATAATACATACATAATTTTTTTTTAATTGTATAGATTTATGAGCCATCTAATGTACATTTTTATTTACAAATCATTTGTTTTAATTTTATTTTAATTTTAAGAGCTTACTTTTTTTATAAAAAAAATATTTATGGAGCTATGACTTTTCCTAGGTATTTGATGTACACCATAACATTTTTTTTGTTCGTGTTGGTCTTGAAGAAGTTTAGTGTGGGATTTTGAATTACGTAATAAACATGGAGGCCCCATTTTTACTAACATAGGCCATGTTTATTCATCAAATATTTTGGATGAATTTTGGGCAAAAAGCTAAGAGTAAGAAAATAAACACGAGGGTCCCGTGTTTCCTAAATATAGACTATGTTTTTTTCTTACTTTACGAAACACATTATTTTACCTAGCAGGTTTTTATGTGGTGTAAAAGAGATATGAGAAAACTAAAGCTATTAAGTTATGCGAGCTAATTTCTTCTTCTTCTCCTCCTCCTCCTCCTCCTTAGTGTCATCCATTATTAGAGAATTACTGATTTATGTAATTATTTGATTGATTTGTCGAATCACCTTATAAGTACACAAGTGTATGAATAGAGATCGCTATTTTTCCCTCAATTGTTCTATTTTAAGATTAAACTATCTATTGGTCATTATCTTATTAAGTTTGATTTTGGTTCTGGATCCATTTAATCCATGTTATTCCACAATAATGTGGTATCAAGGTTATGGTTGTTGAAGAGATTTGGTAATCAAGATGGGCACAAAATATGATATTGAGAATTTTAATCGGTCTGTCAACTTTAGATTATGAAAATTAAAGATTCGAGTGATTATGATTCAGAATGAGCTAGAAAAAGTGTTATCCAGTCATTCAAATAAGCTAAAATCGATGATAGATGAGAGATTTGAAGAGATAGATCTAAATTTCCTATCTACAGTACAAATATGCTCATCGAACATGGTCTTGTGGAAAGTATAAAAGGAATAAATAATGGCTACCTTATTATTAAAGCTTCAGTCTTTATATATGACAAAATTAGTAACAAATTGGCTACTATTAAAGAGTTGGCTTCACAACCTAATATTAGATGAGGGTTAATCTCTAAAAGTTTATTTGCATAAGTTTGATTCTATTGTGATGGATTTCCATAAGAAATAAGTCAAACTTGATGATGTAGATTTAGCTTTTGCGTTCTTTTCATTCTAGCTTTAAACATTTTTGTGAGACTATTTTGTATGGGAAGGATGAGTTAGTCCTTGATGATGTGAAATTCACCCTACTATAACGAGATTTGATTGATAGAAAGTTAGCTAACAACATTAATTTTGGGGACTCACACAGTGAGGACTTGTACCAAGGGGAGGAATCATGAGCAAGGTTCTGATGACTATAAGAAATCCAAATCTAAGTCAAAGAGTTGGGAGAAGAATGTGTCATACTATGGGTATCACAAGATTGGGCATATGAGGAAGTTTTTTTCTAATAGGAAGCTCAATGATAATATTAATGAGTCATCTAGTACAAAGGAAGATGTTGTAGCCTATGATGTTTGAGGCAACTCAGGTGGAGTTGTCTTGATGGGCAACAATGGTGCTTACAAAGTTACTAGGATTGGGACAGTGAAGGTGAGAATGCATGAAGGTATGGTCATGAAACTGACCATTGTGAGATATGTCCCTGAGATAACAAAGAACCTCATCTCTTTGAGTTCGTTGAATTGTAATGGGTCTTGTGTATTATTAAGGATGGTATCCTAAGAGTTACAAAAGGGGATCTGGTGGTGATGAAAGAAAAGTGGGTCAGGACATTGCATGAGCTGGTGGGTTCTACTATTGTGGGGGAAATTATCCTAACATCACTAAGGTTAAAAGACTTAGATGGTACGAGACTTTGGCACATGGATTTTAGGGGACTTACTAATCTCTCTAAGATGGGGCTATTGGAAGGACAAAATATAAGCACTATAGGCTTCTGTGAGAATTGTGTATTTGGTAATCACAAGCAGGTTAGGCTTTCTACTGCTAAGAATAGTAAAAGATCACCTCTTAAGTATATCCATTCAGATTTATGAGGTCCAAGAGAGTGGTTTCCAAAGGTGATTCATGGTATTTTCTCACTTATTTTTATGATTTCTCTATAAAGGAATGGGTGTATTTCTTAAAGCATAAGAATAACATATTTGATGTTTTCAAATGTTGGAATACCTTGCTAGAGAAACAAACTAGGAAGCATGTTAAGTATCTCAAGAAAGATAATGTTCTTGAGTTTGTTGAGCAGAATTTCATTGATTTCTACCAGACCATGGGATAATGAGATACAATACTTGTGTTGGGAGACTACAATAGAATGGGTTTGCTAATATAATTAATATAATATAATATTGACCTCTTGCTTTAGTTTTATAAATTAATTTCTCTACTTTTATTATCTTGATTCCTAGGTTGTCAAGAGGTAATTTGAAGAGTCTTAAGCTTAATCATCTTCCTTATTCTTTAATTTGGTATCGTACTCTTCAACTAAGACCTTTTTACTCAAATTTAAGCATGATTTATATAGTAGCATGTATATTAGACTTTATATGGATATGTTTATGTATATATGAATATGATGTGCTCATATATATATATATATATATATATTATTAGTCTTATGCTTATACCTTTATGATTATGCCTATGGTTATATATGTAAGATTATGATCATATTTATACATGGAGGCCTATGCTTATGTAGGTATAAGAAAAAAAATCCCTAAATGTTAATAGCATGGAAATAATTGTATCTTAAGGATTTAAAGTTTTTATGCAAGATTAATGTTGAAGAGCATGATAAAGAACATGAATAACCATATAA
The DNA here is from genome assembly GCA_039764185.1 of Tamarix austromongolica. NCBI lineage: Eukaryota > Viridiplantae > Streptophyta > Magnoliopsida > Caryophyllales > Tamaricaceae > Tamarix > Tamarix austromongolica. Next base: position 46,417,199 of record CM077819.1, read on the forward strand.
GATACTCAACCAAATAGCCATTTTGTGTGTTAAACTTAATATTTGATTAGTTTAACTATTCCATGAAGTTCATTGGCAATTTTATATGCAAAATGATATATTATATTATATCAATTAGATTAGCATAACATAAGTTATGAAAGATTAAAGTTTGATAAAGTTTGGGCTCTAGTTAAAAAAACTTTAAATGCTCTTGAGATATTCATAATGTGTCACATACTAAGTATGCCTTAATCATATACTAATATCATATGTAGGGTTATTAAATAATTACTCATGTTTTATGGTATAATATGGGTAATAATGCCATTTAATGAATAAAGACACATTTTAACGGTATTAGAAGTCAATATTTGATGTTCATTGTTAACTTTGATGATTGACTACAAAGTGGATTTTTTTAAGTGGTCGAAGGCCCTATCTTATGGTAATTGACATTAATATATTTGATAAATCTATCCATAATAACGTAACTTATATCAAAATGTGTGGAATATGAGTAAGGTGATCTATGTATCATTACTAAAGTTTATTGTAAGCCTAAAACTCTTCTAAATGATGTGAGAGTTTGGTTTTATCCTAAAAAGAAACACCTATGGATATTTTTTGGATAATCAAACAAAATCAAGTTTATGGAAACTTTATCATTTCACATAATCATAAAACAAAAGGGACCTTATGATATATTTGAATTATGATATTTACTCTATTTAATGGGGCTCTATGAACTATATAGGGGGTACGCACACTTAAGGATTAGGAAACCTTTGGATAGTGGTGTAACTACCATGGCTAAATGACCATGATAGGTAGGTCTATATAATCAAACTCATTATAATGTTAGGTTACACGAGTGAGGTAGCGTACAACCTCCATTTGCCATATTGGTCATAGGTGCTAGACTATGGTATTCCTTATTATGTTATGAGATAAAATGGTTATTGGCCATGAATAGTGGGTGTGTATAACCCAACCTTTTCTTTTCTTATTTGGTCAACCATGACTATTGACCATAAGCAGTGAGATTTTTGTTTCTCCTATGCATCATATTTTGGAATAGGATGTAACATGATTCATATTTACATTCAATATAGATTATATGTGATTACATGTGTTTTGTCCCATGGATTATGCCTACATTGCATATGACACCTCATGTGTGAGATATGATTACTACCGCTCAATGCTAGAATAGTTGCATATGGTGCCCATACTATGTTCCATGTGAACCTTGCCTATTTGTAGTAATTAGATCTTACTAGTACGACATATATATGCAAGGTGGTGATGTTGAAGTGGATAATGACTATGATAATCAACTCGCTGGCAATGACTAATGGTGATTGCTTGATGGTGAGTGATCTTAGCTTAGGGTTAAGCTAGTTAGTGTTAGAAACTTTTTCCCTTGCATAAGAAAATTTTATGCTTTGTCAATTATTTAAACTTTTTATTTGAATAAGTTTTGTTTTATGATTTGATACATTATAAACATTATATATGTTTCTATCTCTTTTTTGGAGAAATCCTTTTTTTTATAATATTGAATGGTTTTAATGTTTTATCTCTTAGCCTTCTAACAAATATCAATTAGGTGAATGATCACACCTTTTCTAATTTTAGATATGGTAATTTTACCCTCAATTTTAGCCTTTTCTTTCGCACTACACTTTCAAACAAAATTATTAAAGTTGTGAAAAATGAGGGTATTAGTATAATACTTCCATTTTCACTACAGAAAATTTTTATTTTAAAACATTGTATAAATAAAAAAATACCTAAAACACCTAGAAAAATAAGGTGTTATTGCCACAACTAATATAGGGTAAATATTAACTGCCTATCCCATGTTAGATACAAGGCTAATAAATTAAACCAATAAAAAACAAGAGTATAGTGCGCAAAAAATATAATATATAGATACTAAAAGAAAATATTTATAAAACAAGATCTTGAAGGGTCCTCAAAATATTCAAATACATAACAAAGGATTAAATCAAAATATAGAACAACAATAGGCATAAAATGACATCAAGGCATAACCCCAACCCTAGTCCATTAAGGACTGAAAAACAGTCTCTAAATTTCCATGCTCTAAAGCCCACAAACCTAAAATGAGGTAGGCCCATTACCGACCATCTTAAAAAACCTGCACATGGTATTCTACTCGTGGGATTGACCAGGTGATTGAACAAACAGGCACATCAGTATGCTTTGTACTAATTAAGCCAAGGTACCTCCTCAGCGAGTGTCACAAGCATATAAGGCCACAACCAACAATAAAAGTCATGTTCAACACATTAGCATACCAACACATTTCACTTAAGTGTACCTATATTAATATAATCATATAATCTATCAAGATTTCATGCCATGCAGGGACTTAGACAATTCAAGACTCATCATGCATAGTAATGCAACATAAATAATATGTATAGGAATGTATGATTTAATGACAAATTATTCCCTTAGGTCCATTTTCAAGTTTACATGATCCATTAGAATAACCATTTACAAGTCATCATTCGTCGTTCCCTTTCTTTTTTCCTTTTTCTTTATCCATATCCTTATTCTTATTATTATTCTTATTGAGTGATGGACTTTTTGACCACCACATGGTCTCACATACCATGTAAGTCTATCTAAACCAAAGGACATAAAGTCTGGCTAAAGCTAAGTAACCACTAATAGACATAAAGTTCAACCAAAGCTAAAAACCCCAAAGGTGACTAGACCCTTTAGTATCAATACCCTGAAATACATCATCAGTATTTATAGTAGGTAAAGCACCAAGATCTACTCAAATCCCACCTAAAGGCAAATCTAGAAGGCACCAATAAATACCCAATGGTAGACTAACTCCCGATAACTAATAGAAGATTGGGTAATCCAGACCTATGCACTACTCAATCATCTTTCACTTTAAGTGATTAGTGTGTTATTTTATAAGTTTATGTTATCACATAAGGCCCATGTAAAATCCAAGTAAAATTCCATTTTAACCATTATTACCCTTGAAACATGTGATGGGATTTTCATTTGTACTTAGCCAAGATTAAGTCAACCCATCGAGATAATCCATTTAGGCCAATAATTTGAATTACATTATCCTTTTGAATTTATGGCACACTCATTCTAGTTTTTCCATTTAGACCTTCCAAGCACTTAGTGAGAATACCTTGAATTACAAACCATTTAATCCATCCAATAGGCTAGTTAATTCATGTCAAGCTATGTGTTCTCATCACTAAAGAATCATATTATAGAATTATGCAAAGTCCTAAACCATATCAAGTCCAAAAGAACAAAAATAACACACTATAGTCGAACCAATCAATTATTTTGGCACAACAAAACCCTAGAGTTCCCTCAAACTAGTCAATCAGTGTGGTCAGACTAGTTGTTTGTTCTACAACTAGTGGATTACTTCTGAAAGGTCGATTGATAGGTTTAAGTAGAGAGCAACTAGGGTCACCTATGCATTCCAGTCAATCGGTTTGATCTAGCCAGTTGACTACTATAAGGACCATTTGATTGGTTTTGGCCAACTTGTTGATTGGTTTACCTCCACACAACCCTCTCAAATGTTGCGATGGTCGATAAATAATAAATGTGGCTATTAATAAATACTTAACATGAAAATTAAAACAAGAAAATAAAATACCATATACCTTGAACATGTTATAATATGCTAAGCATTACCATGATAAGATCAAATCTATCCTCCCCACAAATAATGTTAGTTCATTCTAAGATTCATAGTTCAAAAAGAGAGCATGAAGAAAAATAAGGAGAATTGAAAAGAAAAGGGAAGGGGAAAGATTACACCCTACTCACAAGTCATATGTCCTTTCTTTTGAGATTAGCTATAATGTACTAACCTACACTCATAATCCTCACCTTTGTTTGAATGAATATCAAGTATGATTGTGTCAATTCTCCTCTAGATTGTCATACTCTGTTGAGAGATAAATTGGTATTTTATAAGTGTTAGTTAAGCTACTAGGGCATATGTATTAGGTTGTTGTACAATTAGTGGTTCTCAACTTGTGATCTTATTTTCTATTAGTTGTCAAGAGAATATCAAATATTCTCCATTGGCCATTACAATAGAAGCTTATGAGAAGATAACAAAAATGACAGATATTTTGTGGTGTATATCAATTTAGGTAGATTTCTCTCTTAGATGATTAGCTTCAGTCTATCAACTCACCTTGGTGAGGTAAAGGCATGCTATCTTGCATTCAATAGTTTGTTACCATATTATATGCATAATGACCTATATTAGGGTGTTTTAGACATGAAATTTCATATCTCTATCTTACAAGGTTTGATACATTATAAGATTCTAAAACACGAAACTCAACACACCTTATAACACCAATATCAATAAAGATAAATCAAAATTCACCTTAATAGAGCCTAAAAATATATTTAAAGCCCATAATACCCACAATTTCTATAGACCCCAATGAAACCTAATGGTTCTTAGTTCTCACCTAACATGACCCAGAAGAATTTACAATTCTAAGAAAAGTGATAGTATGCATATAACCTTAGCTAAAAGAATTAGTATAGTGTATGTGTGTTACCATGATTCTCCCTTCTCTTCACCCTAACAACTTGGGTGGGATTATTAAGGCAATGTATGTGAATGAGTATAACACCACAAAATTTTGGAACGTAAAAATTGTGTTTGAAGAGTTAATAGTAGAAGCCAAAATACAAAACATAGGGGTGTCACGCCGCATCCAACGTATGAGTTTTTGGAACTCATTATTCTTAAACTAGTGAAATGCTCTGAAGCACCTCTCAAGGATAATAAACCTAAGCTACTATTATCATTCGGTGGAATAGGCTCAACACCTCTGTCTTAACTCACATAATTTTCTGCTTTAAAAAATTAATGTATTGTCCATTATTTACTTATCTCAAATCATATGCTCATTAATTTTGAGCTTAGGACCCCACAATTCTTAATCCAATGGAACGAACTGAAGTCCCTCTCAAGAACAATACACCTGAGGCACTATTATCTTTTGGTGGCACAAACCTAACACCTCTCAGGAAAAAACATACATAAGCCACTATTCTTAAACCGATAGAATAGTTTGGAACACCTCTCAAGGATAACACACTTGAACCACTATTATTATCAGGTAGAATAGACTCAACACCTCAGCGTGATTCACATGATCTTTGACTTTAAATGATTAATATCTTATTCATGATTGGTATGACAGGTAAAAAACAAAATTGAAGCAAGAAAGGCGCACACACATATATAAGAAGGTTATTCCCAAGGAAAAGGTCCATAGGCACCCTAAGAAACCCTAATTTCACACTATAAACATAACTTTCTCCATATTAATTATTTATCCACCAAATTTGGTACATCTTCCTTAAATATTATCATTATAAACATATACAAAATTTAATGTATAAATTCCAGATATTACACATGTAATAATAGCACTATTTCAAAAGTTAATATTTACAAGGCTTAAAAAACCTAATTTCACAAAATACTATTCATGAGGCATGTGGTAATAGCCCTATATCAAATATTATTATAACTTTTTTCATAAGACTTATAAAACACCAAATATAATATACATTCCAAAAGTTACAATATTGACAACATATCCAAAATTCATGGTCTAACCCCAATGTTTTACACATGCAATAATAACCCTATATCAAAAGTTACTATTACAAACCCTATGAAACCCTAATGTTACAAATAGGTATTAATTTTCCATAAGCCTAGTATAATCACCAAATTAAATATAAATTCATTAAATTCCAATACTAACAACATATCCAAATACCATTTTCTAACTCTAACATTTCGCACTTGTGATAATAACATCGTATTTTTTAGGGTTACTATTCCCAACTTAGGTTATTCTTTCATTTTATTGAACTTAGACTATTTATGATTTTTCCAAACAGGTCACATGATATACTTGGCATATTTTAAACCATAACATATTAAAATAACATAATTTCCATGTTCAACCCATATTAACCAAAATATCCTTTAAAGATAACCTTATTTCAAAAAAAACCCTACATGTCTGATGTCATTATTTTCAAATCCTTAAATTATACATCACCATACCTCTTGCATATACTCATTTCCCACTTACCATACATATTCAAGCCCACATTATATTTCCACAATTTAAACTAATCCATAAAATACGACTTAACATAACAACATCGTATCAACGCATATTCCTTCATTCTTACTCTCTTTCTTCATATAAACCATATTATCATATCATAGCATTAACACCATGAATTTAGTAGCATAATAATAACAACATGATAATATACATAATCATACAAGACATTTAACACAAAAATCCCTAGACAATGACTAATATCCTTATTGAAAAAGGCATTGGTCTCCAAGCATGTATATCTTATCCTACCTCCTCTAGAACTTTTAGAAAATCACCAACACAAGGTAAGGAATTTGATGGAAGGTTGCACAACAAATGTAGGGGATTGATTGTGGTGGCTAAGTGTTGGGGGTAGCAATGGCAATTTGTGCCATTTCTAAGGGGTGGGAAACAACATGAATGGTCAATGCTCAAGGAGATTGAATGGAAGAAAGGGCTAAAGGAGGTGGTGTGCGATGGTTGAGGAGGCCTAATGAAAGGGTGTTATGGTTGTTTTGGAAAAAGTAAAAGGAGGGGAAATATGGGTCTAGACCATGATTGGGGTATGCAATGATAGTTTTAGCTAGTGCAAAGAAATGTGATTCGATAATGAGTTACATTCCTTGGTTGTGGGGTGTGTTTGGTTGCTTTTTTTTAAGGAGGGGTGGGGGATTTTGTGGGCTTTTTCAAAGATAGGGGATTGTTTCAATGAGTTTGGTTGGTGGTATAGGTGTGGGAATGGTGAAGGCTAGTGGTGTTAGGGGTGAGAGAATGGCAAAGGCTATAGTTGAGAGAATGAGGAGGGAAAGGAGGAAAGTAAGGCTTTATTGGTGGCGTGTTTTGATAGAAAATAATAGAGGGATAAGGATATTTATTGAGGGCATTAAATATGCTACACACACGTGCAATAGAGGAGGGGAATGAAGTAGGCAATCATGCAGTAAGTTTTAAAGCATACTCTCATACACATGAAATGGGAGATGATGATGATGATGATGATGATGATGATGATGATGGTAGCATGTCATGTGTGAGTATGGTAGGGTTTAGGTGGTAGCATGGCAAAGGGGATGGTAGAGGGTATGGTTGGGGAAGATTTCATGCAATAATAAAGGGAAAGAAAGAAAAGGAAATTGATCGGGCAGGGGGAAATAAAGAAAAGAAAGGAGAGGGAAAATTAAGTATGGGTTTATAATTAGATTTAGGTTAAAATAAGTTAGGTTAAGGTTTTAGAATAACTCAACTAATAACTTTTAGGGTTTAGGTTAAAAATATTAATAACCTGGAATAGAGATTTAGGTTAGTTTAAGAATTAAGATTAAGGAGTTAGGGTAAGGTGGAAATATTAATTTATCTAAACCTTTAGTAGTATTTAGAAGCCCAAAAGAAAATATACCACTTATAGTAAATAACTTAGACTTGCACTAACCAAGTATCATCAACAATAGTGGCATGAAGCACAAAGAGTAAGCAAACAAACTCTTATATAAAGATTCTATCTTTAGACCACATTCAAACTTACTCCTAATGTCCTCCACTCATAAATAACTTTTTTTATGGATTGAAAACCCTCTAGAAGCCTCAACCACAGCAAGTTAATGCCACCACCAACCAACCCACTTGGTAATGAGGGATTGCATCCTCTTAAGAAAATCGATGAAGAACCATTGAATATCCATGAGATCAGAGCAAATTAAGGGTATAAGATAAAGTAAATGAATAAGCTAGGAACCATTAGTAGTTATCCAGACTCAAATAGACGGTTGAGTAGAAAAATAACAAAAATGGATCAAGAAAAACCCTAAATATTAAAATGATTTTTCTCTAATAGGTAGAACAAGCACCTTGATCCCAAGTTGTCCAAGTATAATATTCAAAATGTAATAAAATAATAGCTATTGGGAGATCTAAATTATAGATTAGAAACCAAAGCACTTTGACGCACACCAATTGGATCAAGCATAATTTTGTAAAAGGGGTTTGTCAAATTCAATATTTAGATATCAAAAGCCCGAATAGAGCAACAACCAAATCATCACCCTAAGACTAGTGCAAATTAGCACAAAGATTGGTATCTCAAGGCACAATTAAATAGATTTGCTCAGATCTGAGATTGGAAGGTCATATTTGAAATAGAGAATAACATATCTAAACATAAATTATAATCATACATCATCTCTTCTAGAATCTTCAATTACTTCATATATAAACATGATTAGAAGAATTAACACATATCAGAACACTGAGAGGAATGGAACTTAATGGGATAGGGGCAATTCCTTCCCTCCAAATTATTATTAATTAGTATTAAAAAGTTTATTGGAGTCCCCATTATTACTCATGCCTTATTTTTTATTTTCTTTAGCATTTTTTTTATCTTCTAAGGAAATTTCCCCCAAACTCAATATATATCATACCCTATTAGGCAACTCTTTGCAAGATTACTCACTATTTCCCTGAGGATGAATCTTCATCCACTTGAAATTTCACCGTATGATCAAGTCTAGTTACTTGTTTCACTGAAGGTGACACTATATATTTGTGCTTAAATATGTATACTGAAAACTTTAAATAGGTTATATACACACTATAACAACTGAAACCATTTTCAAGATTTTAAAGGTTAACCAAGTGTTATATTATGTCATTGATCTTATTAGATTGATCTTAAATCATAGCATTGGTAACATGTGTATTCGTATGTTTCAGGGGAGGAATCATGTAATAAGCTCAATGTGGAGTAATATACATTAAAACACTTATTCTATTCATATGGTAAGTAAGGAAAACTTATAATACCCCGTTTTAATAAATCCTTAATTTAAATATACAAGACTTAAAATTTGATTAGTAGGCATAATAAATCATAGGATTCTTTTTAGAATGAACGTCTCATCGTTACGAGTAAGTCTATAGTTATTAAATTATGATAATAATCCGGACTAATGTATATATGAGTAGAGGAAGATAAAAGTAGATGACAGTAATAATAACGATAGTAAGAAGAGAGTAGATAATAATCAAAATAGAAAGGATGGTAATAACAATAGCCCTATGATAAGTAACACTCTTAAAAATAATGCCGATAATAATAATTGTGAGAATAATAATGTTAGGAATAATTATGATAATAAGGAGTGGTAGTGATAACACTAATAATAATAATATTGATCATTATAATAATAGTGAGAATAATGGTGAAAATAAAACCTTGAATAGGTAGGATTTTTCCTTAGTATCTATACTCTTAAAAGCCTAATACTATGGGGTATATTTGCTAACTAAATTCTAACCCAATCCCCATCATTTTTTCCACTCTAATTTCAGCCTAATCTTCCCCCAACCTGTCGAGCACTCTCCTCCCCTATGCAGCCAACTACCACCTTTCTTCCATGCATGTACACCACCTCTCCACCCTACACTCCTACCTATATTAGCCACTAACCCTGCAGCCTTTCTTCTTCCCCTAACACATCCCATCACCCTCCCTACTACTCTCCTTCCTCATGCCATCCCAACCTTGTAACCCGTAGCAAACCAGCCCAGCCGACCTCCCTAACCAACCCAGCAACATGCAACAGCAACCCACACACATAACCCAACCCCCAACTAATCGGTAGCCCCCATTCCCTTCTCCTCCCAACCTGCGCACCTACTCAACATTCCCAACTATCTACCTATCCATTTCCTTCCTTATCCATGCAACCAACCTGCTTCTTTCCCTTCTCCCATGCATTCGACACCCATCTCCCCTAAATAAACCTGCAACATCCTCCCCAACCCACTCTTGTAGTAGCCATATCTTCCCCTATTTTACCCTTCCCCTCTTCAGCCCCCACCTGCAGCATAATTCCTCCTTCCCTCTCCCTTTCGTTCCTCTTTTTTTCTCCCTACAAATCCTCTCCTCCTCCCCCTTACGTCCAGCATTTGATACTCTTGGTTGTAGCCCCCAAACTTATCCCTTTCACCACTAAACCCATGCCCAAAAATCATCCAACCTGCAGTCTTGCCAAGCTTCCCTCTCCCCTCGTGATTTGCCTCTCCAAGTAGCAACTAATTCCTGCGTAAGTATTCTACCCTCCGGTGTGTGTGGTACATAGTAATTCCATACACCAGCAGCCTTAGTTAATTCTCTAATCTTATTTTGGGTATTACTTCGCATAGGTTGTCATTGTATTATTCTATTTAGCATAGATACTAATGCATGCATAGTTGTGGATGGTGTTAAATATTTTTAGGTAATATCGACCTTGCTTAAGGTATCCTTGGAAGAAGCTCTTTGTGGTATTATTTTTCTTAGCTCAAAGGTAAATCCAACTAATCCGTAGATGGTAGAATCTTGTGTGAAAATGATAGGTTAGTTTTCTAGGATAAAAATCATGCTAGGTTGATGATATCAAATGACTTGTATTTTGTGGGAAATGGAAGCTTGTTGTAGTATTATGATGTGTAGACTAATATATGTTACCATACTAATATCTATATGCCTAGGTAGTATTCTAAAAATTGAGAGTGTATGTTTATGACAACATATATGGTTTACGCTAAAGATAATGTGCATGTTTAGGGTTAGAGTGTAACACCCCCAAAATTCACCACTGAAAATTTTTGTTTAATTAAAAGAAAATTAGCGGAAGCAAAATAACAAACTGTGAATTATGGGGATATTACCGCCACACTTAGTACTAGACTGGTTCATTCATACCATTCCGGTACCAAGTGCTAAGGCTAAAGGAGAAAAATACAAATTACGAGAAACTCAACTAATAATTAAATCAGAGTAGCGCAAGTAAATATAATCCATCAAGTGGTGATTACAAAACAACGAATACATTGAAATTGTGAATTTAAAGGAGACAGAGTAAAACCCTAATGATTCCGGATAGTTCCTTACACTCTTTCCCGATGCCCACTTGAATAGAGCCTAAAAATAACCTACAAGGGACATTGCCCATTGAATAGGTAGGGGCCCTACGAATGGAGCCCTTCAGTACTACGGTACTGAGTAACCCTTTAAAAACACACTTAAAAGTAGGCATGCAATGTAACACATGGTATACTACTATATCCATATATAACGATAGGTGTAAACATGATATTCAGATCCATACATTCACACATCCAACAAGTCAATCAGATATTAATGGCTTATACATAACATTCACTTTCGTACATCCACATACTTAACAAGTCAACCAAATATAAATAGGCCATAATGAACAGTCGATACTCTTAGGGCCTTAAGGCCATTAGTCCATTATTAATCAATCGTCTCGGATTATAAATGTCCATGTGAGTGCGAGAACCCCACTATTATAGCTGGTGGAACGGTTATGCGGGGAAAAATGCTCATGACCACTATTATTCGCCGATGGACTGATTATGCAGGGCAAAACGCTCCTGGCCACTATTATTCGCCGGTGGACCAGTCTGGCCCCAACTCACAAGGTGTTCCACTATAAGTAATTAGTGTCTTCCCCATGTCTTATCGTTTTTATGTTTGGTTTGTTGAGCACAGAATCCCCCACTGTTATAGCCGGTGGAACGGTTATGCAGGGCAAAATGCACCTGGCCACTATTATGCACTGGTAGACCGGTCATGCAGGGCACCCGGCCCTGGCCACTATTATTCACCGGTGGACCGGTCTAGGTCCGACTCAACATCTTCCTTTTTAAGTGATTAGTGTCTTAATCATATCTTAATCGAAAGTATTTCACCCTTGACATGCATGGCTAACTATATCCACACTTATCCTCCTAGGAGGGCTCATCCCATATCTTGAGACTTCTGCACCTCCTAACTCGCCCCGACATCCTTCCCTTAATCCACTTTCTCACACTGGAAGCCTAGCTCCTAAGTGCGTGGGTCGAGCCCACTCATCGCCTTACTCTAGGGTTTTCTCCAAAAACCCTAATATGGGCCTATGTGGCCCATCCTTCTCTACCTTACACATCCCAAACTATTTCAACACCCTACACATCACGCCCCTTAGATCCAACCCTCACTTTCTACCCCCACTCATTCTTGATTATTTTTATTATTTGCTTCTTCTTTTTCCACCTCCTCACATTAGAGTTTCCTCCCAACTCTAGCTTGGTCTCCTACGCACCCTTATACTGTCCCACGTACTATTTTTCTCCCGAAGCCCCCAGACACCCAAACGACACTTCTATTACCTTCCTCACATACCGAGGCAACTTTCCATATGTAAAGTTTGCCCCCTTGCGGACTCTAACCATCCCATGCAAACCCTTGATTCTCTCACTCTTTCATTTTATTTATGTCCCCTTTTTCTCATCCACTCATGGATCATAGATTATTTAGGTCATCCTTACCTACGTTAGCCAACTTACTTCCCCTTGGTTATCTTTCTCTCCCATTTCTCTTTTTCATGCATCCATCCCACATCACCACATTAATTATCCTAGCATGCATGTCTTAAAGGGCCACATCACATCACATCGTAACTTACAGCATATCCATATCAGCATATACCAAAAGAGGGCACATGAACTTACCTCTGTTCCAAGCCGCATCACACATGAAACAGTTAAGATAATAGCATATAGAACATGACATAAAATTATATAGGACACCCACGGCATGTAGGACACATAGCACACACTTGGCCTTGGCTACACCCTTACTCGGTTTAGGTTACTAAGCTATCTCCCACACTTATTAGGCCACTAATCACCCTTCGTAATTGTTACACTTAATATATTTTCCATTTGGTTGGTTAGATTACCAATTTGCCCATTTCCTTTATTATAATTAACAAATCACCCATTAGTTGGTCAAATTACCAAATTACCCTTCTTCATTATCCTAATTACCAAATTGTCCCTTTATTTGGTTAATTACCAAATTACCATTCTCTATTATCATAATTACCAAACTACCCTTCTCCATTATCAAATTACCAAATTACCCTCTAGTAGGTTAAATTACCAAATTACCCTTTTATATGATCATAATTACCAAACTACCCTTCTCCATTATCAAATTTACCAAATTACCCTTTAGTTATTTAAATTACCAAATTGTCCTTCACTATTATCGTAATTACCAAGTTACTCCTTTCTATTTTCCAATTTACCCCTTTTATTTATAAAATTACCATTTTACCCTTTTACTTTTAACTTCACCATTTTACCCCCTTAACTTTCAAAATTTACCATAACATCCTTTATTCAAAAAAATACCATTTTGCCCCTTTAATTACGAAATTACCATTTTGCCCTTTAATTAAAAAATTACCATTTTGCCCTTTAATTATGAAATTACCATTTTGCCCTTTAATTATAAAATTATTAATTTACCCTTTAATTACTGTTTTACCCTTTATTCACAAAATTACCATTTTGCTCATATACTTCCAAAATTACTAATTTACCCCTTTTTCAAATTACCACCTAACCCTTTTCACTTATATATTACCACTTTACCCCCTTACTACCGAAATTACCAATTTACCCTTTACTCCCAAAATTACCATAATACCCCTTTACTCAAAAAATTACCATCTTCCTCTTTACTTCCTAAATTACCATTCTTACCCCCTTATTACACCACTTTTATTAAATCAACATTACTTCATGGAATAATAATATTAACACTCCCTTAACAATATCCAACTCCACCAACAATTATATTTTAATATAATGCTTATTAGCACCCACATATATTAGGCCACATTTTTGCACAAGAAATATTACTAAAATGCCCCTAGGCTCACAATAATATTATTCAAGCATAAATAGTCACAATAACATAATATGACATGGATAAGTAATTAACACTTTCATTAATAATCAAGCACCTCCCTTAAGAAACATTTCCACACATGGCATATAAACTAGCATACTTTCCTTTTTATCAATCAATACAAGCAAATATATATTATATTAAACCACAAATATCAAGCATAATAACATATTAGAAATCCTAATGTGCTAACATATGTATATCCATGCATTTAAGTGGGGTTTAACGATTACCTTAATTCCTACAAAAATCGAATCTTACCGGTATCCTGGTTAAAGATTCAAGCTTTAAATAGTAAAATCAACACCTAAAACTAATATCAATAATTATTATATTAGAAATAAGAAAATCAAAGCATAAGACCTTATAAAATTTACTTAATGAAATAATTAACTTAAATATTATTTTACCTTAAAATGTTTAACTAAAATAAACCAAGAATGCAGCAACTCATCCTACTCCTGTAGCATGAGGTGCATGCAAAAATAAATAGAGGAAGGCTCGAAGGGGGGTGAAAGGAGGGAAAATTGGTTATTTTTGGGTTAGTGGTTTGGGGCTAGGAAAGAAGATAGATGGGGGAGGTTTGGAGGCATGGGAAGGGTGCAGGAGTAAAGAGGGGGTGTAGATGGCAGTTGGTGATGGGTTGTTGGCAGCTAAGGGCGGCGGAGGCGACGACGGCGAGGTGACAAAGTGGGCTGTAGAAGGGGATTGGGTTGAGAAGGAAGGAAAAGAGAGGGGAAAAGTGGAGGGGTTCGGGGGCTGTTTTCGACCATAGTAGGCATGGGGGTGGTAGAGGAGGTTGCAGGGAGGAGATTGGTGGTTTGGTTGGCGATAGAGGCGGCGAAAAGGCAGCAGATGAAGGGGTTGCAGGGAGGCCGCCATTAAGGGAGGACAAGGGGAAAAAAGGAAGATGAAAGGAAGAAGGGGTTGTAAGGCTCGAGGGGGATATTGTGGTGGTGCAAGGCTGAGGTGGAGCATGGTAGGGAGCGGTGCAAGGGGTTGGTGAGGAGGCTAGAGCGGTAGAGGGCGGCGGTGATGCAAAAATAGGGGGAAATGGAAGGAGAAGAAAGGAGAGAAGAGGGAGGTTGGGTAAGGTTTTGAGCTCGAGAATTGGGGCAGAAAAAAGGGCTGAAGAGGAGAAGAAAAAGGAGAGGGAGGGTAGGGGGGATAGGTGGCTGGTAGGTGGCTGGGAGGTGGTAGGGTGGCAGGGAGAGGAAGGGGAAGAAGGGAAAAGGTGGCCATGCGGGACGGGGTGCATGGCTAGCCTGTTCCCAAAATGATGAAAAAAAAGGATAGGTGAGAGAGAGAGAGAGAGAGGCAAGTGGTGGCAGTGGTTGCAGCAGGTGGTGGCAGTGGTTGCAGCAGGCGGTGGCCGGCGTGCCCGAGGTGGCAGTGCGGGCCGACGAAGACAGGTCGGGGGCTATTGGGTCGAGGTATAGAAGAAGACGAAAGAAAGGAAGAAAGGGGGGAGGTGCAAGCCGGCGAAGGTAAGAAAAAAAAGAGTGTTGGGCCGGCCGGTCCAAGGTGAAGGGAAGGAAGGAAAAAAATGGGGGAGTTGGGCTGGGTGTTTGCGCCGGGGAAAGGAGATGAGGGAAGGGAGCGGGCCGGAGGCCCAAACGCAGGGGGAGGAGGGAGCGGGCCTGGCCTGGCAGCCCAAAGCTAGGAAAAAGGAAAAGGAGAAAAGGGAGAAAGAAAAGAAAAAGAAGGAAATGGGAAATTTTAAAATAATTGAGTTTATAAAAAAAATAGGATGTAATATTTTTGATAATAAATTTATTTAATAATTTAATTTAATATAATTAAATATATGGACTTAAAAAGGATAATTTTAGTAAAATATTGGTTTGAAAAATTATTTAAATAAAAATAATATGATAAAATAACAAAATATTTATTTTTAATTTATTAAATAATCCTATCCAAATTTATATACTCAAAAATCTATAAAATAATTAAAATAAACAACTTTAAAAGCTAATTTACTTCAAATAAAAGCTATTTATTAAATTATAGGTTTTCTAAAATTTTGGGGGATTACATAGAGTCCAACCAAAAATTTGTCATGTTTCATGGTAAGACCTATAAATAAATTAAATGTATCCTTTGGATATTTTAGATAATTTTGGACATATAGTATGTTAACTTAGAGTATGAATGTATTTAAATGGTGATTATTATGTGTTGCATGTTCTAGGGGTAAAAAAGTAAATTCTATATACCATGGTTTGTATTCGAAAGTTATTTGTGGAAATTACATGAATTTTATGAGATACTTGAAATGCATGTTAAGAGTGTATACATGTAACATGTATGGTGAATGCTTAAAGATAATATAGTCTTTTGTTGTATTGAAGAAATTATTGTATGTTAAATAATCATTAGCTATTTTATGTTATCTTTTTCATGACAAATATCCTATGTAGATAAACCTGGTAATAAAGTAAAGGGAAATGTGGTAGTTATAGCTCAAAGGGTATTTTGGTCATTAGGGTAAAAATGTGATTCAAAGTAAATAATTAGACTAGTTAAATTAAGTGTTGGCCTCAGAATAATTTTGGAAATAATTGGACAAATGGATTGAATAACTAGATTGGATAATTATTCGGGTTATGGCATAATGCCTAACCCTAGGTCATGTTGGCTTGGAATTGTTGTGTTCCTTTAGATTTGGAATTGGTGGATGGATTTATGGCTAAGTTGTAATATTATGAACCTTTTTATTCTTAAATTAATAACCAGGAATATCATAAGACATTAATCACTTAAAGAGGAAGACTTGAGTTTAGAAAGGAATGTCATGCCTCGGATTTGGTCCTCGAGTGCATAGTTTGGGCCTTCGGGTCAAGGGGCTCACTTCTACTCTATAGGTATTCCATACACCCTATAGGGGGTACGCATACTTAAGGACTTGAGTTCTAAGGTTTAGTATGGACGATTGATATGTCGTATGGCTTCCTTGGCAATATTTGCCCTAGAATTGAGTGAATTATTTTGGTACCACCTCCTTGACGATTATTATCATGGATATAGGATTGTATTCCACTCGAGAATTGTTATATAAATGATATAACTAGATTAGACACCCACCATAATACTTCTGTAATAATTAGATTAGGCGTGACTTGACCTTGGTTAGATTGTTTGGAATGTCACCACTTCTTCCTATTATGCTATAAAGTATGGTCGTTGGTAAGTTAAAATGGTTGTGAGATTTATAAGCATGTCTTTAATGCCTTTTCTAGGGATTTTGATATAATTAGTATCATTAATTATGATGTGGAATTGTGTCATAAAATCATGGCTTTACATATGATCGTATGTTTTATTTGAATTCCTTATTTGTATGATAATTGTATATGTGGGTATGCGACCTCTCCGGAGGCATTGTGGTTTACTCAGTACGAGGAAGTCGTACTGATACTATCACTTTTTAGAGGAGTACGTCAGTGGCATGCAATGGTTGAAGAATTTTGAGGAGCATCATCTGGACGACTAGTTAGGCTAAGGGAGTGAGTGGACCCTGTCCCTATTTCCCTTTCCTTGTAATATTTGATGGACTGGATGAGTGTAAGGCAAACCACTATTGCACCTTCATGTGCCCCTTTTTATTTACTTTCCAAAAATTGTTAGTTACTTAATTACCTAAATGGTCCTATTGTAAGGATAATTGATGCACTTTCGTATACATAACAAATTTAATAAATAAATCATAATTCCCAAATACGCAGTATATGGCAAGAAGGAGTCGAACCCACAAGGAATGGTATATAATCAATAATTCCGTAATCGATGTTAAAACCCCGGTTATACAATAACATATAATTCTATCATCAATATCTAAACTATGGATAAATAATAAAACACTGTACTCACTAATTAATGAATAAGGATAAGAAGGTATTGATTATGGAATTAGGATATCAAATAATCATGGAGAAAAGAATGATTCTAAATGATTTAACGTTGACCTGTAGAAACTCATAATAATTCATCTCTTTACTTTTTCTCAATTCTAATAAATTGAATAAGCTCTCAATTTATCACCTAACCAATTAATAACCTAGGTTAAGAACGCTAGATTCAGTTAATGGCAACATTACGAATGGAAAGCAGTCAACTACGACCATAATCACATAAGCTCAGATTATGCAATCGTACGAATTAATGGATAAGATTAATAATTAATCTTTTGCTACTATGAAAACGTTAATTAACAATTACGTATTAATTCTGTTATCCTAGCATAGATTAAGATCTAAACTAGATAGGTGATCAGTCTAATTAGTTTAAATTATTCTTTTCTTCCATTGATTCCATATCTCTTGATGTATTCTTTGCTTCATTTTTTCTTTTCAATGATTTCTCCTTGAATTTCTTCAATTTTTTCGTTTCCTGCAAAATCTATTCAAAAGAGAAAAACTCGAGAAAAGATTAAATGTTATAAAAACAATGAGGAATAAATGACATTTTTACTTAGGAAAATAGCATATAAATTCCATATATCAATAATCTTCTTTTGCAAAATCCTTGATTATGTATTGTACTTCTTTCGCATTTTGTTTGGTCTAACTTGTTTTAAGCCTTAGCACTTGAAATAAGGATGGTGAGGAGACCAGAATTATGTTAAGTGTGGCGGTAACACCCACTGTTTTATAATTATTGCTTCCACAAATCAAAATTTAAACAAAATTTTCAAGTCGTGATTTTGGGGTGTTACAAAACTACCTTGAAATCTTGATGAGATGTGATCAAAGTTTCTTACCTTGTGAACAAGATTAAAAATTAAATACTATATATAAGATATAGCTAGTGTAACACCCCAAAATTTACTACTAAAATTTTTTATTTTAAGTAGAAGCGTATAATCAAATAGTTGGGTGTTACTGCTGTAATTGACATAAGTCTGGCTTACCCCACTATCCTTATGTGAATCACAAGGTAAAATAATTAGAAAATTTTAAACTTAATAGTAAGAAATGAGACAATTTAATAACATCAAATAAGCATTTAGAGATCAACTCTGATTACAATATCAAAATACAACAAAAGGGATTTTATGGAACTAAGAGTCTAAAAAGATATCCGTGGTAAAACTATCATTCGGATAACATGACTCTACGTCTAAACCCCTATACGAATAAATCACTCCTCCACATATATAGTATCAAAGGCTACAAATTCATCCACCTAGTTCTCATCGACCTGCACATAAATATCTAGGTTGTTTACTCGTTAGATTAAGTAGTACTCATGAAATGGATGATCTGTACGCTACGTACTGAGTAAGGTAACGGTGTAGTCAAGCAATGTTACAAGAATTCTCATTAGAAAATCATGTATGCGTAAATCAAATAATGTTAGTGTAACACCCCAAAATTCACTAATTTTTTTTTCTTAAAAGCGGAAGCAATTAAATTAGAAATACTTAAAACCCGTGAATTCTGGAAATGTTACCGCCACACTTAGTACTAGACCAGTTCTCTCCGACCGTTCCAGTACCAAGTGCTAAGGCTAAAGAAAAGATTTACATTAAATTCAAATCAACAGTTCATAAAAGAACTCGAAAGATCATACCTTAAAATCAGAGTACGCATAAACATTATAAACGTAATAAAATAGAAATCAGAGTGCGAAATCAAAGCGAATAAATACTCCAATACAAAGAAATAATAGCAGGAAATAAAATTACATAAAGACTGAAATACGATCATAACTCTCTCAAACGTAATAAAATAGAACTATAATATGGCCACAACTCTCTTGAATCTCGAGCCAAACATTCTCAACACTCAGCCCCAACTGATATCTCGCCCACTTGCACAAACCAGAAGGGCATACTACTCGTGGGAATGAGCAGCACCCATAAAAAGGGTGATCAGTACGCTACGTACTGAGTAAGGTAACCGAGCACTAAGGCCAACACATAAGCACATAAAATCATGCATAATAATAAAAGGACATAAAGACCATCATCATGTCATAATATCGACCAATCATTTGGGTACATACATAAAGGCCCAATCATAGTCCAGATTAATTACTTAATTAATCTTTTATCGGAATTCGATACACATCATGTCTTTTTATCAAATCCATGCGAAAACGGAAGCCCCTACTATTATAGCCGGTGGATCGGAGGCGCATAGGGTATCATACCCTAACCACTATTATAGCCGGTGGATCGGATACACATAGGACTACGCGTCCTAACCACTATTCCTAACCGGTGGATCGGTTGGCTCCGGCACGCATGGTGTTCCACTGTAAGTAATTAGTATCTTTTAGGCATTTTAGCAAAATTCTGGTTTGCGGTTGTTGAGCTCGGGAACCCCCACTATTATAACCGGTGGATCGGTTACGCATAGGACATCATGCCCTAACCACTATTATAGCCGGTGGATCGGTCACACATAAGGTAAACACCCTAACCACTATTCCGAACCGGTGGATCGGTTGGTCCCGTCTCAACGATCTTCCACTTGAAATAATTAGTGTCTTAAGTATCTTATTCAACGGCTTTCACCCTAGACATGCATGAATCACTCCTTTAACACTTCACACATTGTAACTCATAAATTCCATCCTCATGACTCCACTTTAATCACCAAAAACACCTGATACTGCAAAAACCCTAAGCAGTTGCACCAAACCCTAATTATCCACACGAACCCTAGCTCGGTTTCCTACGTACCCATATAATGCTCCACGCACTATTTTCCCTTCAAATGTTCAATCACCCAAACAACACTTACATTACTTTCCTCAAATCCCAAATCAGCATTCCATACGTAAACTTCACACTCATACAAACTTTACACATCCTATGCAATTATTAACTTCCATGCAAACCCTAATACCACCATACAACCATTAATCATTATGCAAAACCCAAAATATCGTCATACAAAACCCTAAATTCATTCCACATAACCCAAAGATTCATTCATACCAAACCCTAGATTCAAACCATATACAACCCAAAGATTCATTCACACAAAACCCTAAATTCAATCCATACCAACACAAAGATTCAAATCATATAAAACCCAAAGATTTTTCCACATAATACAATTGATTAGATTCTCCCCTTTCATAACCACAAACTATATTCTCCCATACAAGACTATAAGTTAGATTCTCCCACATAAAATCATAAATTAGAATCTCCCAAGCAAAACCATAATTTGGATTAATTGGATTCCCCAAAACAAATCATAAATTAGATTCTCCCAATAAAATCATAAATTAGGTTCTCCCATATAATGTCATAAATTACATTCTCCCCAAATAACGTCTTAAATTAGATTCTCCCTAACAAACCATAAATTCAATTCCCCCATATAACATCATAAATTATATTGTCTCCCACAAAACCATACAAAACCATGAATTAAACTTCCCCATATAAAACCATAAATTATATTCTCCATACAAAACCTCAAAAATTATAAATCAGATTCTCACACACGAAACCCTAAAATTCTCCATTTTATTCCTTTACTCATGAATCAATGGAATACTTAGGTCAACTCACATCCCTTAATCAACTTCTTTCTCCATCATCCTTTTTCATCCTTTCTCCCACATAAAATCATATCAACATCCTCACATGCATGTCTTATAGGGTCGTACACAAATATTACACATGCCATACGAAAACATACTTCAACTCCACGTCATATCATATACGGCATAATTAATAATCATAAACATAGAATGCATAGCATATGAATCACACAATGCACATTAGCACATAAAAGGCCTTAGCATCCCTTACCTGAAACGACACCGGTCTTGAAGCACGCTCATACGCCTCCTTAGAGCTTTGACCAATTAATAACATACTAATAAAATAACCTTAACAAAATTCTAACTTTGCTAAAGACATAAAAATAATAGAGATATTATAAACCTTGATAATATAGGGTTAAATATTTTACCCTAATGATAATAATGATACTAATATAATAATATCAAGGATAATAAAACTAATATCAATGAGAATATAAATAATAATAATAATAATAATAATAATAATAATAATAATAATAATAATAATAATAATAACTAAAGACTTACCATTTATTTAATATTAATAATAGAATTAATAACCTATATAATAATATTAAAATAATAAAGATAACGATAATATTATTATTAATGGTTATAAGAACAGTAGAAATAATAATACTCAAATAAATAAGTGCAAATGTTAATACAAAATTAGGGCCTAAGACTTTCCAGAATAATTAATAAAATTTTAATAATAATTATTCTAATAATTATAATATTAATAATAATAATAAGAAGAAGAATGATAATAATCCCATAATAATTCAATTAATAACTTAAACTTCGAAACTAACAATAAAATCATTTTATTATCACTCTCCACCCTGCAAGTACAATTCATCATAAAATTTTACATCAAATAATAATAAAACATATTAAGAATATAAATATTAAGAATAATAATAATGGTATTTATATGCAAATAATTGAAATAAATTAAATCAATGCTTATAATAATATGGAAAATGGTTGAGAGGGTCTAGGGTTCAACCTTAAGCTGGTGGGGATAGGTGGCACCGGTGGTGGTTCACGGCGGCGGCGGCGGTGGCCGGAAAAATAGAATAACATAGACAAAGATGGATGTTGGGAAAAAGATAGGGAGAATTGAGGTGATATAAGAGGTGTTTATTGTTGCCCAGGAGGAGAGGGACAAAATGATGGTGGTGGTGCAGCCAAAGGTGGCGGCGCACGGCGGAGGAAGGCGGTTTAAGGCTTCGGGGTCAAAATTCCGGCGAAACGAGCATCTAACTTTGCATGATTATTTAGGCTTGTACAAGAAGAATCGAGAGATGAAAATAGTTTAGTTAGCTAGAGGACGTTGCAGGAAAGAATTTGGCATGCGGAGGTGGCGCTTAGGTTGGCTATCGGCGGAGGAAACGGCGTCTAAAGTCTCGAAGATGGCAGCTCTCACCGAGGGTTTTGGGGAAGAAAAAAAATCCAAAAGTCCTACCATTAGGCTATTTATAGATGTTGGAATGGATAAAGAGGAGCTGGAGGTCGACATGGAAGTGTTAAATGCAATAATTTGGGTGGCCGGTGACAGTAATGGCTCGACTTCCATTTTGGGGTGGTTCGAATTTCTCACGCCAGTATAGACAAAACAGACGATATTTAACGTCCAATAATTATATCAAGTTATTTCTGGAGTTAATAGGAAGACAAAGAGGTAAGAAACGGCCGGTATTAATCACTGTAGCCAGAGATGCCATTGATGGAGGCCGTTGTTGCAGCGTCGTCGACGGAGGAGGGAGGAGGAAGAAGGAAGAAAGAAGGGAGGCGGGCCGGTCGACTGGGGAAAAGAAAAGAAAAAGGGAGAACCGGGTGGTCGGGCGCGACGAGGTAAGGTTTTTAAATGAAACGACGAGCTTTGGAGGAAACGGAGCCAAAACGCAGCGTTGGAAGGGCGACGAAGGGCGCCGCGTGGGCTGGGCCGAAGAAGGAAGAAAAAGAAGAAGACAGGGCCGCAACCTGGCCCAGTCGGGGAAAAAGAAGAGGAAAAAGAAAAAGAAGAAAAAGAAAGAAAAAAGGAAGAAGAAAAAGAAAAAGGGAAAAAGGAAAGGAGAAAAATAATTAGATTGGGGCCAATTAAATTAATCTAAATATTTAGGATATTTAAAAAAAAAATATTTAAATAAAATAATATTTAAATCCCTTTTTAGGCTAAATTAGGATATTTAAAATATTTTCCATAAATTTCATTTTAATTAGCAAAACACCCTAAATTCCTCCAATTAAATTATTTATAAAATTATTATTAAATTAAAACTATTTTCTCATTCTTATTTTAAATAAAATAATTTATTTAATTAATTCCCAAATTAAAATCCTTGATTTAGCTAAAATACCCCAAATTCCTCCTAATTAAAATACTTATAAATTTAGTCTTGATCTGCCCTAATTAATTTTTCTTTTATTTTAATTAAAATAATTTATTTAATTACTTTATATAATAAAACCTCATTTAAATATAATATTTAGAATTAGAAATTTTTCGGGGCATTTCAGTTAGATAATTATTGATTTCAGGTCTTTCATTAGATATACCATATCCCAGTCTTTTATTTATGTTGAGTTCAAGGACCCCACTATTCTTAAACTGGTGGAACGGTCTGAAACACCTCTCGGGGATAACACACCTGAGCCACTATTATTATCCGGTGGAATGGAGCCAATACTTCTCAGAGTAAAATACTCTTGAGCCATTATTATTAAACAAGTGGAAAGGTTTGAATCACCCCTCGGGGATAACACACTTGAGCCGCGATTATTATCTGATGGAACGGACTTAACACCTCGGTCCTGACTCACGTAGTCTTCCACTTTAAATGATTAGTATCTTTCCATTTATACTTTATCTCTTAATTTTATTTTTATTCACGTTGAGTATGGGGCCCACTATTCTTAATCTGGTAGAATGAAGTGATACACCTCTTGAGGACAACACACCCGAACGGACCCATATAAACACCTTGGCCTAGCTCACGTGATCTTTCACTTTAAATGATTAGTATCTTATTCAGAGTTGATTGTATATTATCATACTAAAATCATATAAATATGCAATACATACAACTGAACAATATAAGTATTACCACATAATTATCTTCAAATTATCATAATACCCTCAAGGTAGTTAAAACAATCATACTCTCCTAAAGCCTTATGAAACCCAAAACATATAAATTTCCAATCATTATCTGAAGTATATATCCTTAGTTTTCTATAGATATCCTGTATCCAACATTATACTCAAATACGTGCTTACAAAATTTCATTGATCTCAAGAATATCATTTCATAGTATTTCTATAAATAAATTATTCAAGAAAATATACTCAACACAAAAACATATACAAAAATACAAGTATCATATAAATCCCTAGCTACAACATTTATCCTTACCAACAAAAACACTGGGCTCTATGCATGTAAATCCTAGACCTCCTCCGAGATCACCGGAAGATCACCTACAAAAAATAAGATAAAATACGATTAGGATTAAAGATAAAAATTGAGAGGGAAGTTAAAGTAGATGAGGGTAAAAATGGAATTAATTAGAGTCAAATGGAAGCTTGAATTGTATGGAAGTGAATAGGAAAATGTGGTGGAGCTATGGTTAAATGTTAGTGCTTTTTGGACAAGGTTTGGGGTTAGAAATAGGGGTGCACGGCCAAAAATGAGAATTTGCATGACCGTGTAATAGGCGGTGTAGCTTCTGGTCGAGAGAAAATAAGGTGCACAGCCAAGCGATGCAAGAATTGCACGGCTGTGTAGCACTAGTACACAATAGGTCAAGAGGAGAAAAGACTCACGGTCAAGCAATGCAAAGGTTGCATGGCTGTGTAGCACCAGGCCAAGAGAAAAAGAGATAAATGGCTAGACGGTGTAAAGGTTGCACAACTATGTAGTAGGGGATTTTAAGTGTTGCACGGCCATGTAGTAGGAGGTGCAAAGGCTATGCACTCTATAACACTACAATGAACAAGGGGAATAAGAAAGGAAAAGAGGCGGTGGTCGGCAGCAATGGTCGACAATGGCAAGAGGGAAGGTTGGGGCGACCTTGGTGGTTAGTCTACTGACCAAAGGGCATTAGGTGGTGCAAGGCCAAAAATAGGGAAGCAATAGGGAAGAAGAAGAAGGAAGAAGAGAAGAAGGTTGAGGAGATGATGGACGATAATAAAATAGAGGGATGGAGGGGTATATATACTAGTATGGTGGCATGCCATGGAGGAGAAAAAATGGCAAGGAAGTGGTGGCATGTGAATTGGAAAAGAATTGCAGAGGATGATGGAGATGATGGTAGTGCATGAGGGTGAAGAAGGCAGCAGGGGAAGAAGTAGAGGGTGATGGTGATGGTTTCAGTGAGGGTGGTGCACGAAGGAGATGTGCATAGAAGATAAAAATGGGGAAGGTGATGGTGATGGTGATGACATGTGAAACAGAGCAGCAGTAGGAAGAAGGGGAATGTGATGGTGAGATGACGGTGGTGTAGATCAGTAGAGATGGGATGAGAAGAAAGAAGAATAATATAGGCATGAGGGATGATGATGATGGTTAGTGAGGGTAGCAGGGTGATGGTGAGATGATGCATGTGAAAGACAAAGGGATGGGGGTGGTGCAGAGGAGCCAAAATCCTTCACGCCACAAGGAAAAACGTCGTAGGAGAAGAAGGAAAAAGAAAATAAAATAAAAAGGAAGAATAAATTAGGGGTAGGATTATATTAGGTGATTTCGGGATTAGCTAAGATAATTAGGATTAGTGGAAATTTTAGCGGGTTTTGATTTTGGTTTATGAATTACGATTTATCTGAGTCAAGGTTTTGGTTTCAGTTAAAGTTTTGGAATTAAAAAATTTGGTTAAGGCTAAAAATAATATTTCTTGAGATCAAAATCAAATTAGGGTGTTAATAATGTGGAATTAGACTAAGCAAATTTTCAGGGTATTATAGCTAGGAAATTAAATAGATATTGTCTAAAATTAAAGTTCACAAAAAAATGGTTAAATTAACTAGCAATTATAAAATTTCAATTGCTTATAATATTCATATAATGAACCCCCTAGACAATAACTAGCAACATCCTCACTGTAAGGGCAGGTGGGTTGGGTAAGACAAAATAACAACACTACAACCAAAATCCTAAGGTCCTAAAAAATCCACCAAATAAGTGCCTGCCAAAATCAATCTGTTAAATATAAAGGAATGAAATTCTACGGTACTTACTTGGTGGTCTCCTCAACTTATTATTGGGTCACCCTGCTAAGGCCCTATCTCTCAAGTCCATACTTATGTTCCTCATCCCCCTTTGTGTCTTTATGTTCCTGTCCATCCTTTTTCACAACATTCTATATTGCATCATCCTATTTTTATTTTTACTTTGCATCCATTGATGCCTTACCCTTATTCTTAGTCTCATGTAACTTCTCTTTTTTTCTTTTTTTTTTTATAACTTTCTCTACTTACTAACATACCTCATTTACCTACTCTACCACCCTACTAGTGCCTCTAACCTACATGATCTTCTAACACACATTCTCCACTTGCTCACTACGAGGTTGTTCTTTACTTAGTGTCTCCATATATACTAAGAGGATTGTTATCTAGAAACTTTAAAAATTCTAAAGCTCAAAAGGATATTTGCTTTCACTTTAAATTTTAAAAATAAATTTTTTAGTAGTGAATTTTGGGGTGTTACATATATAGAGGAGGGGGAAATACCCACTGAGTCTGGATATGGATATAGGTATATATTTTTTTTATCAGGTTTGGGTATTGAATAGGAGGCACCCGATCCGTACCTAACCCATTGATATCCCCATATGTATTGCAACTATCTTAGACGATACTTATATCACCCTAACCCCAGACCAACATGATTATTTGGGGGACTTTTGTGATTTATGATTAATCCTACAAATCATTAAGAGGCATCCACTTTATTTTATCCTCACTCACATGCTTATTGGAAAAAATTTCAAGAGGTAACCAATTGTTAAACTACTCCAAGACAAATAGTTTTAACTATAAAGTTTTCCACTAATGGATTTCCAATAAGAAATGTATACCTCATTGATATCGGTAGTCATATCTATCCTTTTAAGCCTCCACCACCTATCATATAACTTGGGGTATTACAACATCATTGTTAGAAAAACACAAATTCATCTACTTCCTTCCTATCAATGCCACCTCCAGCCTTCTCCTGAGCATTTGTAATTACATTAAAAACCCAAAGCACTACCCAAGGTTAATTTGTTTGAGCATATGTAACAAGCCAATTCCATAACATTCTTCTTTATACCCTAGTGTTATGAGCATACACAAAGGTAATCCATAAAATTTAATAATCAACATTTCTATTTACCCTAACATACATGCTCTAATCACAATTCTTTTTTATCACTAAGTTAAATCAACTTGAGCCACACATAATCCACACTCTTCCATTACAATGATATTCATAGTTTTGAACATCAAACCATATCAATCTTATTCCTTTCTTAACATTTTCATGTTTTATTCTACTTTTAATAAGTCCCATTAACCCTATCTTATTGTTTTCATCAAAGTGGTTCAAATCACTTTGACTAAAAATTTTATTAAGTCCTATAATATTCTAGTTTGTAATATTCATTTGTTAGGTGGTGAGACTCCACCCTAACCTACCATAACACTTATATTCTTATAATATTCGTTAAGTCCTATAATATGCTAGTTTGTAATATTCGTTTGTTAGGTGGTCAAACTCCACCCTAACCTACCATAACACTTCTATTCTTATAATATAAATGTCTTGTTTAGTTATCAAGTTTTTAAGTTTTTGCTTGACTCCTTTGATGCTAAAGATAAGCTACCCTTCTCCTTCTACTTACTCTTTAGCAATTGTCAACTAGTATTGTAATCCCCCAAATTTTTAAAAGCCTATATTTTAATAAATAAATAAATTTTGCATAAATTAGCTTTTAAATATTTTTAATTTAATTATTTTATGGATTTTTGAGTGTATGAAATTTGGTATAAATATTTAATAAATTAAAATAAATATTTTGTTATTTTATCATACCCTTCTTATTTAAATAATTTTCCAAATCATTATTTTACTAAAATTATCCTTTTTAACCTTTATATTTTAATTATCCTAAATTAAATTATTAAATCAATTTATTACCCAAAATTATTCTATTTTATTATCTTATCAATTAAATTATTTTATTCCATTTTCCCTTTTCTTTTTCCTTTTTCCTCTTTTCCTTCTTCTTTTCTCCTTTTTCTCTTTTCTTTCTTTTTCTTTTCTTTGGGCCGCCGTCGACCTACTTCTCTTTTCCCTGGCGCGTGGGCTGCTGGCCCATTCTTTCCCTCTCCTTTGTGCAGCCCGACCACCTTCTTTCCTTTCTTCCTTTTCTCCGACTGGGCCAGCCTGCTCTTTCTTTCTTCGGCAGCCCGTCGCTCGCGCCCAGCACCCCCTCCCCTTCTCCTTCTTCTTTCTTTCTTCTTTCTTCTTCCTCCTTCCCTGACGAAATTCCCGACCAACTTGCCATTCCACTTGCAACTCCCTCTCCCCCGTTGACCTCCCTAACTCTCCCTCTCTCTCTCCCGCCATTTCTTTGCCCCATCCCGACCCCACCATTTCTCCTTTCCCCCATGCCTGACCATACCTCCCTTCTCCCTCTCCCTGCCACCGCCATTCCTCTACCACCCTACAGCCACCCCTCGAGCCCCTATCCCTTCCCTTCTCTTCCTCTTCTATTTCTTCCTCCTTCCCTGCCCATTTTGCATTTTTCCCGAGCATCCCCATGCTCCCCAACCCTCTTTTTTCTTTCCTTTCTTCTCCTTCCCTCTCTCCCCTTGTTTTTGTTTCGCCACCCATCTCCACCGCTGCCGCCGCCTCAACCACCACCTGCACCACCCCTGCCACCCTCTACCTCACCCCCGACCAATCACAGCCCCCACCGAGCCACCCTGTAGCCCCCTTCTTCCTCCTCTCTTCTTTTTCTCTTCTTTCCCTCCCTTCTCGACAACCACCCTACACCGCCATATTCCGCCGCCGTCCCGCCTCTTCTCCCGCCACCTAAGCCACCGAATTACTCCCTAAAACCCCCTCTACCACCCCCAATCCTATATTACCTGAAAACACTACCCAAAGGCCTTCATTTTCCCTCCCCATTTTCCTTCCTCACCAGCCTTCTATTTTGACCCCACTTCCACCTTCGCAGCCTCGCTGCCGCTGCCTTCGCCGCCTTTAGCCACCTTCAACCCATCCTCGACCACCACCTACACCCCCTCTACACCTTTGCATCCTTCCATTGCCTTAAATCCTCCCCCACATGCCTCTTTTCCTAGCCTAAAAACCCTAACTCGAAATTTCCCTTTTTGCCTCTCTTCATTACCTTCGAGCCCCCTCCTCCTCATTCTTTGCATGTAGCTCATGCTGCATTAGCAGCTTGAGTGTCTGCATTTCTTGATCTATTTGTTTAATAATTTTAAGGTATAATAATATTTTAAGTTAATTATTTTATTAATTAAGTGTTATAAAGCCTTATACTTTTATTTTTATTATTTCTAATGTAATAAGTCTTGATATTATTTTTAGGTAATGGTTTTGATAATCAAAGCTTGAACCTTAAACCGGAATACCGGTAAGGTTTGTTTTTGCAGGAATCGAGGTTATCGTTAAATCCCACTTAAACGCATGGATTAACGTATGTTAGCATATTAGGATTTTTAATATATTATTATGCTTGATATATGTTGTTTAATATATTATATATGGTTTCTTGTGTTGATTGATGAAAAAGAAGTATGATAGATTATGTGCTATGTTGGGAGATATTGTTTAATGTAGGAGTTGGTTATTAATGGAAATGTTAAGTATTACCTATGTTGTATTATGCTATTGTGATCTTAAGCATGATTAATGTTTTGTGGGCCTTAGGGGTATTTTAGTAATGTATCTTGTATAAGAATATGATCTAATATATATATATATGGGTGCTAATAATTATAAGAGTTGTGAATGAGGTATTAAAGTTAATATTTTATGTAGTAATAATAATAATTTAATATAAGTGGAGTAATAAGGGGTAAGATGGTAAATTTATAAGTAGAAGGATAAACTGGTAATTTTGTAATAAAAGGGCAATTTGGTAATTTTGTGACAAAAGGGCAATTTGTTAATTTTGTAATAAAAGGGTAAATTGGTAATTTTGTAATAAAAGGGCAATTTGGTAATTTTGTAATGAAAGGGCAATTTGGTAATTTTATAATAAAAGGGCAATTTGGTAATTTTATAGCAAAAGGGCAAATTGGTAATTTTGTAACAAAAGGGCAATTTGGTAATTTTGTAATAAAAGGGCAATTTGTTAATTTTATAATAAAGGGGCAAATTGGTAATTTTATAAGAAAAGGGTAAAATGGTAATTTTGTAAATAAAAGGGATAAAAGTGGAAATTGGAAAGGAGTAACTTGGTAATTATATTAATTGAGAAGGGTAAAATAATAAATTAATAAGAGAGAAGGGTAAAATGATAATTTAATAATGGAGAAGGATAAAATGGTAAATATGATAAATGTGAGGGGCAATTTGGTAATTTAACCAACTAAAGGGGTAATTTAGTAATTAAGATAATGAACGGGGGTAATTTGGTAATTTGACCAACTAAAGGGTAACTTGTTAATTATAATAAAGGAAAAAGGTGAAAGTGGTAACATAACCAACCAAATGGGAAATATATTAAGTGTAATAATTACGAAGGGTGATTAGTAGCCTAATAAGTGTGGGAGATAGCTCGGTAACCTAAACCAAGAAAGGGTGTAGCTAAGGTCGAATGTATGCTATGGGTCCTACATGCCTTGGATGCCCTATATAATTTATTTGTCGTGTTCTACATGCTATTATTTTAACTATTTCATGTGTGTGGCGTGGCTTGAAACCGAGATGTATTCATGTGCCCTCTTTTGGTATGTGCTAATATGGATATGCTATAATTTATGATGTGATGTGATGTAACCCTTTAGGACATGCATGCTAGGATAAGTTGTAATCCCCCAAAAATTTCAAAAACCTATATTTTAATAAATAACTTTTACTTGAAATAAAATTAGCTTTTAAAATTATTTATTTTAATTATTTTATGAATTTTTGAAGTATATAATTTGGACGAGAGTATTTAGTAAATTAAAATAGATATTTTTCATTTTATTTTATCATGCTATTTTATTTACATAATTTTCCAAACTAATATTTTACTAACCTTATCCTTTTTAAACTAATATATTAGATTATAATGAATTAAATTATTAAATTAAATAATTTATCAAGAATATTACATTTTATGATTTTATAAATTAATTTACTTTATTTTCCCTATTTTTCCATTTCCCTTCTTACCCTTTTTCCCCCTTTTTCCTTTTCTTCTCTTCTTTTTCCCTTTCCCCCCTCCCTTGGGCCACCCGGCCTGACCAGCCCCTCCCCTACGCGCTTGGGCCAGGCCCATTTCCCCTTCTCCTCCTCGCGCGCCGTCCAGCACACCCGGCCCGTCCCTCCTTTCTTTTCCCCCTGGACCGGCTGGCTTACCTTATTTTTCTTTTCCTGCGCCGGTCCGCCCGCCAACCCTTCTTCTCCTCTCTTCTTCTACCTCTGCCTGACCTGCTCCCGTCGTCCATGTCAGCCCTGCAACTGCAGCCACCTGCCACCGCACCTGCCCCCTCTCCCTCTCTCTCTTCCCCCGTCATTTTCTTTCCTTTTTCAAGCCAAACCGGCTCTTGGACCACACCTCGCATGCTCTCTCCCTTTCCTTCTTCTTCCCTCTCTTTCCCCTGCCAACCGACCACCATCTACCACCCTTCGTCCTCTCGCCAACCGGCCACTGCCCCTCTCTTCTCCCTCTTCTTTTTCTTCATCTCTCCAGCCTTCATTTCCCACATTTTTCGAGCCCTTCTCCTTCCCCGAGCTCCCTCTTCTCTCCTTCCTTCTTCCCCATTTTTTTTCCTGTTTTCTCTCCACGCCGCCGCCAACCGCCGTTCCAACCACCGCAACCAGCCCCTGCGCCGCCTTCTGCCACCACCCCCTACTGCCTTGCACCACCACGTCGCCCCCTCGAGCCCTACACTTCCTCCCTTCTCCACCCTTTCCTTTTTCTCCCCATTTTCCCCCTTATGACCGAGCCACCTACAACCACCCCGTTCGCCGTCGTCCGGCCACCTCTGTGGCCACCCAACCCACCGTTCGACACCCTACAACCCCCTCTACCACCCCCACACCTTAATTCCCCGAAAACAGCCCCCTTAACCCTTCATTTTTCCCTCCTCTTTTCCTTCCTTCTCAGCCCCTCCACCTCGGCAGCCAACTTTGCCGCCTCGCCGCCGCCGTCTCCGCCGCCCTATACCGCCGGGAAACCATCCTTAGCCTCCATCTACACCCCCTCTTCACTCCTGCACCATTCCCTTGCCTTGAAACCTCCCCCATCTATCTCTTTTTCTAGCCTAAAGTCACTAAACCGAGCCACCTCTCCTCCCTTCTATCTCACCCTCTTCGAGCCCTTTTCTCCCCTCATTTTGCATGAGACTCACGCTGTTCATGCAGCGTGAGCTCCCCCTTTTGTTTTGGAATTTATTTGGTTAAATTTTGAGGTATATTAATAATTAATTAAATTGTATTAAATAAATTTTTTTTATAAAGTGTTATCCTTTTTATTTCTTACTTCTAACCTAATAATTATTGATATTATTTTTAGGTATTGAGTTGCTAATTAAGCCTTGAATCCTTAATGGGGATACCGGTAAGGTTTGAGTTTTTGCGGGATTAAGGTAATCGTTAATCCTCACTTAAATACATGAAAAAACGTATACTAGCACATTAGGGATTTTAGTATGATTTTATGCATGTTTTGTGTGCCTAGCATGATATATAGATGGTTGTTTATATTGATTGATAAAAAAAAAAGGAAAAGTATGATAGCCTTTGTGCCATGTGTAGGTATGATAATTAAGGAAGGAGTTTGATTATTGATGGAAATGTTAAATGCTTGTCTATGATGTATTATGTTGCTAATGCATGAATAATATTATTGTCTAAGGGTATTTTAGTGATATGCTTATGGAGTATGTGATCTAATATATGTAGTTGCTAATGAGTATTATGTTGAATAATTACAAGTTGGTGGACTTAAATGATAAGAATGAAGTGCTAATATTGGTATTTTATGTATTGGTAGTAAATTCATAAAAGTGGTGTAATAAAGGGGTTAAGTGGAAATTTTATAAGTGAAAATTGTATTTTGGGAATTTCGTAGTAAAGGGGTATTTTGGTAATTTCACTAGAAAGGGGTGAAATGAAAATTTTATAAGTAAAAGGATAAAATTGTAAATTATGAGAAAGAAGGGTATTATGGTAATTTTGAAGGAAAAGGGCAATATGGTAATCTTACAAGTGAAAAGGGGCATTGTGGTAATTATGGAAGTTAGGGGGTATTATTGTAATTTTATGAGTAAAGGAAAAGATGGTAATTTTTCAAGTAAAGGGGCATTATGGTAATCTTGGAGGTAGAGGGGCAAGATAGTAATTTCATAAGTAAATGGTAATATGGTAATTTTATAAGTGAATGGCAAAATAGTAATTTCATAAGTAAATGGCAACATGGTAATTTCATAAGTAAATGGCAACATGGTAATTTTGGAAAAGAAGGGCAAAATGG
Organism: Tamarix austromongolica; assembly: GCA_039764185.1. Classification (NCBI taxonomy): domain Eukaryota; kingdom Viridiplantae; phylum Streptophyta; class Magnoliopsida; order Caryophyllales; family Tamaricaceae; genus Tamarix; species Tamarix austromongolica. The sequence goes on from CM077819.1 coordinate 46,451,396, forward strand.
TAATTTTGTAAGGAAAGATAAAAATGGTAATTTTGGATGTAAAAGGGTAAAATAGTAATTTGTAAAGTAAAAGGAGTGTTATGGTAATTTTATAAGTAAAAGGGTATTGTGGTAATTTTGTAAATAAAAGGATATTATGGTAATTTGGAAGTAAGGGGTAGAAGGGTAATTTTGTAAGTTAAAAGGATATTTATGGTAAACTTGGCAGTAAGGGGTAACTTGGTAATTATGATAACGACTAAAGATAATTTGGTAATTAAATTATAATTATAGAAGGACAATTGGATAATTATGATACTAGAGAAGGGTAATTTGGTAAATTAACCAATTGAAGGGCATTATGGTGATTTTAATTATGGAAAAGGGCAAATTAATAATTATAAATATGGAGAAGGATAAATTAATAATTATAAATATGGAGAAGGGTAAATTAATAATTATAAATATAGAGAAGGGTAAATTAATAAATATAAATATGGAGAAGGGTAAATTGGTAATTATAATTATGAAGGAGGGTAAATTAATAATTGTAATTATGAAGAAGGGTAATTTGGGATTTATGATAATTGAAAAGGGTAAAAAGGTAATTATAATAATTGAGAAGGGTAGAATGGTAATTATGGTAAAGGAGAAGGGCAATTTAGTAATTTATCCAACTAAAGGGGCAATTTGGTAATTTAGCCGACTAAAGGGTAAATTGGTAACTGTTTAACCAACTCAAGGGGCAAAATAGTAATTATGATAACGAATGAGGGTAATTTGGTAATTTATCCAACTCAAGGGTAATTTAGTAATTATAACAAAGGAGAAGGGCAATTTGGTAATTTAACCAACCAAAAAGGGGAAATATGTTAAGGTTAATAATTATGAAGGGTGAATGGTGATCTAAAAAGCGTAGGAGATAACTTAGTAACATAAACCAAGGAAGGGGTAATTTGGTAATTATGCAACCTTAAGGGTAATATGGTAATTTATCGAGTAAGGAAGGGATACTTAACATGTCGTTGTGATTGTGGAATTTCATAATATGATTTAAATAATGCCGATTAACCGGGTAAGAGTAATTGATAATTAGTAACTACCACGAGAACAAATCCTAACTTGGAATTAGATGAGATTATGATGTCCTTAATGTTTCCTCTATGATATCCTGGGTAATCTTCTGAATAAGAAATGACTAATGATATCGGAACGATTGAAAGCGATTAAGTATCTGATTATTGTGCTTTTCATGATCACTTTAATTAAGACACTATTACTTAAAGTGAAAGACCTTGAGATCGGGAATGGTGACTCCTTAGAGGTCGCTACCCTAAGGACGTGGTTTAGTCCACGATTATTCTGGTATTTGCTGGTGTGCCTTTGTGCCCTAGCTAGTTAGGGGGTATGCATACTTATGGATTAGGTGTTCTTGTCGGTAGGGTACTAAGTTAGCTTTATGTACCAGTACGACCAAGGTACCTTTGCGTCCTTGGGTTCGTGGTTGAAGGGTACGACCGATGTACCTTTGTGTCCCGGGTTTTTGATCTCCCGTCCGAGGCAAATAAATATGATTGATGTGCTGATTAAGGAAAGGAAAGATACTAATTACGAAAGTGAAATATTGATGAGCCGGGCCCAGATGATTTATAATTATGAGTACCGATCCACCGAATATAATAGTGGCCTAGGAGCGTGTTACCCTGGCAAGTGATATTGAGTACCGGTCCACCGGATATAATAGTGGCCCACGAGCGTTGTGCCCTGGATGATGATATATATATATTCCGGTCCACCGGTAATAATAGTGGCGGTCCCGAGCTCAATAAAACCAATTATGTATGTGAATAAAGTTTGGAAAAATACTAATCACTTATAGTGGAACGCCATGTGAGTCGGGGCCAGACCGGTCCACCGGCAAATAATAGTGGCCAGGAGCGTCTTACCCTGGAGACCAGTCCACCGACAAATAATAGTGGTCAGGAGCGTTCTGCCCTGAGTGTATACTTTCCGGTCCACCGGCTATAATAGTGGGGTTCTCGCACTCATATGGATATAAAATATGAGATTGATTGAATGATGGCGGAATAATGGCTTAAGGCCCGAATGTATTGGTTTTACACTATGATATGGCTTAAGGCCTAAAGGTATCGATCGTGACTTATAACTTGTTATATATGTGGTCGTTATGTATGCATCTTTCATTACATACGTATATAGCTTGCATTATGTGTTGCATTGCGGGCCTGTTTTTAAGTGTGGTATTAAAGGGTTACTCAGTACCGTAGTACTGAAGGGATTCCCTTCGTGGGGCCCCTGCCTATTCAATGGGCAGTGCCCTTGCAAGTCTTTTCAGGTGCTACTCAAGTGGGCAACGGGAAAGAGAGTAAGGAATTATCCGGTACCGTTAGGGGTTTTCTCTTTCTCTTTTAAACTCCTGGTTTTAATGCTAATGTTGTTTAAGTAACCACCATTGGCGGATTTTATTCTCGTAATGACTTGATGCGCTACTCTGATTTATGTATGTTGAATTTCTTTCAAATTGTATTTTATTTTTCTTAACCTTAGCACTTGGTACTGGAATGGTATGAGTGAACTGGTCTGGTACTAAGTGTGGCGGTAATACTCCCAAAGTTCACAATTTATTAAATTGCTTCCGCTAATTTCCTTTTAATTAACAAATTTTTTCAGTAGTGAATTTTGGGGGTGTTACATAATTAATGTGGTAATGTGGGGTGAAAGGCATGAAATAGAAAAATGGGAGAGAAAGATAACCAAGGGGAAGTAAGTTGGCTAATGTAGGTATGGGAGGAACTAGGGTTTGCATGGGATGGTTAGAGTCCACATGGGGGTAAACCTTACGTATAGAAAGTTGCCTCGGGGCATGAGGAAGGTAATAGATGTGTCGTTTGGGTGTCTGGGGGCTTCGGGCAAAAAATAGTAGGTGGGACAGTATTAGGGTGCGTAGGAGACTAATCTGGGGTTGGGAGGAAATCCTAATGTGAGAAGGTGGAAAAAGGAAAAGAAAAATAATAAAAATAAACGAGAATGAGCAGGGCAGAAAGTGAGGGTTGGATCTAAGGGTAGTGACGTGTAGAGTGTTAAAATGGTCGGGATGTGTACAACAGAGAAGGATGGGCCATATAGACATAGGCCCGAGTTAGGGTTTTTGGAGAAAACCGAGTTAGGAGGTGCAGAAGTCTCAAGATATAGGACGGGCCCTCCTAGGAAGATCGGTGTGGATATAGTTAGCCATGCATGTCAAGGGTGAAATACTTTCGAATAAGATACGATAAGACACTAATCACTTAAAGAGGAAGATGTTGAGCCGGACCCATACCGATCCACTGGAGAATAATAGTGGAAGGGTATGATATCCTCGCGACCAGTCCACCAACTATAATAGTGGAAGGGTATGTTACCCTCGTGATCGTTCCACTAGCTATAATAGTGGGAGATTCCGTGCTCAACAAACCAAACGTAAAAACGATAAGACATGGGGAATATACTAATTACTTACAGTGGAACACCTTGTGAGTCGGGGTCAGACCGGTCCACTGGCGAATAATAGTGGAAGGGTATGTTACCCTCGCGACCGGTCCACTGGCTAAAATAGTGGCAGGGCATGTACCCTTGTGACCGTTCCACCGGCTATAATAGTGGGGTTCCCGCACTCACACGGACATTTATAATCCGAGATGATTGACTAATGATGGATTAATGGCCTTAAGGCCCTAAAAGTTTCGATTATTCATTATGGCCTATTAACATTTGGTTGACTTGATAAGTATGCGAATGTATGAAAGTGGATGTAACGTATACACTGTTAATATCTGATTGACTCATTGAATATGAGAATGTATCTGAACGTTATGTTTATACCTGTTGTTATGTATGAACATAGTAGTGTATTATGTGTGACACTGTGGACCTGTTTTTAAGTGTGTATTTAAAGGGTTACTCAGTACCGTAGTACTGAAGGGTTCCATTCATGGGGCTACTGCTTATTCAATAGGCAGTACCCCTTACAGGTCGTATTCGGTGTTACTCAAGTGGGCCATCGGGAAAGAGCGTAAGTAACTGTCCGGAACTGTTAGGGTTTTACTCTATCTCCTTGAATTTCGCAATTTTAATGTATTCGTTGTTTTGTAACCACCACTTGATGGATTATATTTACTTGCGCTACTCTGATTTAATTATTAGTCGAGTTTCTCGTAATTTGTATTTTTCTCCTTCAGCCTTAGCACTTGGTACTGGAACTGTAGGAGTGAACCGGTCTGGTACTAAGTGTGGCGGTAATATCTCCAAAGTTCACGGTTTATTAATTTGCTTCCGCTAACTTTCTGTTAATTAAACGAAATTTTTCAGTAGTGAATTTTGGGGGTGTTATAGGTATCCCCTTCCCCTTTTCCACAAGTTGAGGAGGTGTTGGATTTTACTGGTCAATTTTTGGTGGTGTCTTTATTTTTGGTACCCATATAATGCCCCAAGGAATCATATATAGCAGAAAATTTTAGGCACTATTCATACACAACAAGGTGTTCCACAATATTTCCATTAGCCAAAATACATTCAATCTTATCTAGTAATGTTTAGATAATATCAATCTTAACTAGCAGTCTAGGATAATATATTCACTCTGTAACGGAATTTTTTAGCATTAATACAAATAGGGTGGCATGGAAAACTTCCTATCCTACTAATAGAATCCTCTTACCACATATAGAAAGGTAAACAATATGATCCATAGTGGTAATATTTTTTGGTTATTTTTGTCAAATGTAACATCATGTCTCCATATTAGAAGGAGAAGAAGGTGAGTACCATAAGACCAAAATGGTTTTTTAATACCATATTTAGATCATTTTTTTTATGTAAAATCAAAACACCAATATTCATGTTCATGAATGAGAATCTCGAAGGATCTAGAAATGAAGTTTCAGTGAATACACATTTATCAAAGTGAGTATGATAAGGCCTTCTGTAATACCCCAAATTGAGCGGAGTGCTATAAGGATTGATATGGCTACTTATATCAACATGGTAAACCATCCTTTTGGTGATTCCATCCTAAGAACTCCACAGTTAAGCGTGCTAGCTGTGGAGCAATTTTAGGATGGGTGACCTCCTGGGAAGTTTCGGAAATTTTCTAAAACTTTATCAGGAAGTGCGTGAGTGAGGACAAAGCGTGCTGAAAGGACTCGTGTTGATCTGTGGGGTCAGTCGATCAATCCGAAAGCACTTCAAGGCAACCCCCGTGTGGTCGTGTCGACTCGGGGTGTTACAAAATGGTATCAAAGCGAAACCGCGACCGTGAGCTGAACTTGGATGAGCCAGTCAGTCACCTAGCGGGACGATTCTTGGGATGAACTGTATTGAGACAATCATTGGTTGAGGCGCAACGATGACGTTGCGTTCTTTGAGTGGGGGTGAATGTAATACCCCAAATTGAGCGGAGTGCTATAAGGATTGATATGGCTACTTATATCAACATGGTATACCATCCTTTTGGTGATTCCATCCTAAGAACTCCACAGTTAAGCGTGCTAGCTGTGGAGCAATTTTAGGATGGGTGACCTCCTGGGAAGTTTCGAAAATTTTCTAAAACTTTCTCAGGAAGTGCGTGAGTGAGGACAAAGCGTGCTGAAAGGACTCGTGTTGATCTGTGGGGCCAGTCGATCAATCCGAAAGCACTTCAAGGCAACCCCCGTGTGGTCGTGTCGACTCGGGGTGTTACAAAATGGTATTAGAGCGAAACCGCGACCGTGAACTAAACTTGGATGAGCCAGTCAGTCACCTAGCTGGACGATTCTTGGGATGAACTGTATTGAGACAATCATTGGTTGAGGCGCAACGAGGACGTTGCGTTCTTTGAGTGGGGGTGAATGTAATACCCCAAATTGAGGAGAGTGTTATAAGGATTGATTTGGCTACTTATATCAACATGGTATACCATCTTTTTGGTGATTCTGTCCTAAGAACTCCACAGTTAAGCGTGCTGGCCGTGGAGTAATTTTAGGATGGGTGACCTCCTGGGAAGTTTCGGAAATTTTCTGAAAATTTCTCGGGAAGTGCGTGAGTGAGGACAAAGCGTGCTAAAAGGACTCGTGTTGATTTGTGGGGCCAGCCAATCAATCCGAAAGCGCTCCAAGGTAGCCCCCGTGTGGTCGTGTTGACTCGGGGTGTTACACCTTCGACCAATTATATAGCCTATAAGTGCCATCAACCACTTTTGAGCTTCCTTCTGTAACTCATCCACCACTATTTGAGCTTTTGTTTTCCTTTCAACTAAATTTGGGGTAGTATACTTCAACCTAATTTCATGATATGGCCTCAAATTCTTGAAACCATTTCCTTCCAACTATTTTTTTAGTCTTAGCTTCTTCTATACCATTGCACCTCTATCGAGCAAGGTACTTGACTAGTGGAACTAGCAATCATCGTCACTTATATCTTTTGAATGAAAGTTTCCTTCACACCACACCATTGGTACTTAGCTTCTCTTCATTACAAACACTTATTTAATTACTTCATTTTCCCTCACTATCAACTTGAGGATCAAAATTAGCAATGGTAGTTGATGGCATTTGAAGCACTAGTTGGCGAGCTTTTATCTAGCCATAACTATAATACCCCATATATAAAGTATCTTATATAATATTTAAAGGAAAATGAATTATGAAAATGTTTTTTAAATTAGGGAACTGGTTGATTGATACTAGAAACTCGTCGTATAGTAAACTATGTGTTAGTTTTTATTGGTTACAATGAATTGGTTGACTAGTACGCCAAAGTTAATCAACTAATTCTATAAGAACTCGCAACATTTATTGTGTTTTGAATTCGATTCTCTTTCAATCCTTCATTTATATTTGGAAATTTATTATACATTGATTACAAATAATTTTTAGAGAGTTTTAAACTCTCATTACAACTTGTTTCAGTGTTAATTAAAATCTAACATGGTTTCCATCCCAAAAAACATATTCCCCCCATCCCCTTTTCCCTTAATTCCCTCCTACATCTCTTCTCTCCCTTATGGATACAACATGTAGATCTAGTATATAACCAAATTCCCATTTTCCTCCCTTTTTAGTTGATATAAGATCTCCTTATGCACCTTGGCCATTATCCTACCTTTCTAGCCCACACTTTTGCACTTTTGTTCCCCTTACTCACTTATCCAACCCCTTTTGTTTCCATACATTTATTTACCTTGACTCATACCTCTCTCCCTCTCATTTGGTTCTCAACTAATCCTTTATTAGCCTTGGAAGCTCTCTCCTTATTATCTCTTTATAAGAAAACCTCTAAGTGTTCCTTTATTGTTGTTTTTCTTCTTCTTCTCCTCCTCCTTCTTCTCTATAATATGTTATATTTTAGTTCTAAATGGGTTTTTAAACATTTCTCTCTAAATCTTGTTAGGTGAGCAAGCATTTTAGGTGTAGGAGTGCTTGTGGGTGGCCTTCTTTGCTTGAGGACTTCCTTTGAGGGTAAACTTAGCTAGAACTGGTAGATATAGAGTAATGTTCTATGTGTTTTGGTTATCTCCGACATGAATCCATGAGTAAATTCATGTTTAAAGACATTTCGGGTGTTTGGAATCATTAATTTGACTTTAGGAGTATGATAAGTTTTGGTGGATTTTGGCATGATAAATATGAGTTCATTGTAACATGATTCTTGAGTATGTCAGGTGATCAAGGCTTGAAATGTGTTGTTTGTATGTTATATTCAATTTGTGGAAGTTCCCATGAGGTATGAGTCTGTCTAGATGTTTTTGAATTATGTTTGAGATCTTGAGATTCTTGAATATGTTTTTCCCAATAGAACTAGTCAATTATTTAGAGATAAAATAATCAGCTAGTTTACTACTTGGTTTTGAACCACCAATAAATTGGTTGGCTAGAATTTCAGGATGCATAATCTTAACCTATACTAGTTCATTGGTGGCACCAATCAACTAATTTGCTTGCTTTGCATTATTTTTGTACGGTTCGTTTCCCAAACCAATCAATTGGTTGGTTTGGGATTTTGAAGGGTCAACATTTAGGGATGACTTCTTTATTTAACTTTTATATTTTTTAAAAGGTGTATAAAATGGAAATACTTGGTTTATGAGGGAATGTATGGATATGTGTTTGCATGTCAACCTTGAAAAATATGATCATGTTTAAAGTAGAAGAGAAGTCGATTTGTGTTGATTATCTATATTAGGTTAGCTATTAGTTTTATTCCACCCATGTTCTAAGTCATACTAAATGCAAAAATTTTTAAGGGTGAATGAAGATTAGTGCGATTGTAGTTAAAGGTGAAATGATGATTGTCTAATATGAAAAAAAAAGTAATTCAGATAAAATTTAAAAAAAACAAAATTAACAAGAACTCAAAGAACTAAACTTTGAATGTCTTATATATAAGATTATTCTAAATAATCTTATAAAGAATTATTCAATTAAAAAAAATTAATCAAGTGAATTATTTGTATTAGATTTTAATATCTCAACCACCGACGTGTTAGTGTCGCGTGGGCTTAAGGTTAGGGTGGGGCCGAACCTTGCGACGGAAAGCAGGGCCTCTGAACGAGTGGACTCAGTTTGTTTCTACTCTTGACGACCGCGCCTCAGCTTCTGTCCCTGACTTCTAGCCTCCAGCGCCTCCATACTTGAGGTATATCAAATATCAAATTTCTTCTTTTGTCGCCATTGAATTTCTGCGTTCTTTTGAAGAGACCGAGAGACGATCCATAGAGAGAAGTAAGAGCACATCCGCCATCAATTTTTCCTCTTTTACTTTCGGCGTCGTCGAGGTGAAAAAGTTCTGAATAAGAAATGGGGAAGAACGAGAAGACAAAGCTAGGAAGAGCTTTAGTGAAGCATCATAACCATATGATCCAAGAAACCAAGGAAAAAGGTTTTTTTTATAGAGCCCAGCGTAAGAAGGTTCTAGAATCGATAACCGACGTTAACGATGTCGACGCGGTTATCGAACAAGCTGAGGAAGCCGAACGCCTCTTCGCGGCTGAAAACCCTGTTCCAATCGTCTTAGATTTGTGCGTCCTAATCCCTTTCATGTTTTGGTTTTTATAACTGCTCTTGGTCGTTTCTAGGTATCTGAATGATTGTATTTGGCGTGGGACGCATGATTAAATTTGGATTGTAGCTTTTCCGTCCCCAAATTTAAGCTGTACTTTCTGATTTACTGGTTAGCTTTTTGGTGTTGATCTATTTACTATGGCTTTTTGGTGATTGTATGTGTAAACATTTTTAGGTTTAAGTTAACGAACTAACGTAACGGAACGACGTGTTATCTTTTTCCCTATCTCGACTCTGTGTTTGGACGAAACTTTATTGATATAGGGCTAGAACGGACGAAGGGCTTTGAAATAAAGCTTAGTGTGTGTTGGGCAAGACACAAAGTAGTTTATAATCTACCTTTTAGCCAATAAGCTAGTAAAAAAGCTCAGATTTTTAATAGGTTATAATCTAGTTTTTGAATAGCAACTTGGCTTATACCTTTTAAGCTTACAGCTAGTTTTTCCTGAACACTCTTCAACGTCGCTTCTAATTTATTATGGTGCTGCATTCTTTATTAATCAGCTTTCTGACAGAAGTTTAACAGGTGAAATTAATAGCTACACTCCTGAATGTTCAAGTTGTGTTGAAGTGGATATGTCATTATTGATGTGGTCCTGACAACTAGGATCTTATGTTGTTATGTCACAAACTGTTGAAAATTTCTGCCCAACACTAAGTTTTATATCTTCACTCATAAGTGATAGGAGAATGAAGTTTTTTCAAGTTATCATACTGGCCATTCTCATTGCTACTGCACTAGCCTCTTCTTGCTGGTTTGAAGCTTAGCGTGACTCATTAAGAATGCTATTGTAGTTGGAATGTGACATTCAGATTCTTAATACCATTTGGGGGAAGAGGAGACCCATAAGTAAGGCCGGGTGAGGGCGTAAAGCAAGCTTTGGATAGAGCTAGGCGATTCCTTATATATGATAGCATCACGCCTTTCACCAAGTCTACCCTCAATGTAGATGAAGCCGTTTATTTTGCTTCCGTCCGATGATATGTATATCAACGTAGATAAGATTTAGTGAGAATGAGCCCTTTTCCTTATATATGCAACCACCGGTGCCAGTTTAGTTGTAAATAAAAAAACTGGGATGTTATATGCGTTCCTATCATCGTGGAGGTGTTTATTATTGCTGTTGCTGCGACTACTGATATGATCACCACCTTGGAACCTGCTGGGGATGTTGCTTGTGCTATTTCATGTTGTCAATTTTTTACATCCCACCAAGCATGTTTCTTTCCCCTTTCTATTTTATAAATCAAATGTATAAAAACTTATATGTTTGCAATATGCATCCGAGTGTAGCAAGTCAAGCAAAGTTGCTTGTCTGAACCTGATTCAGTGTGACTGGCAGTCTTGCATGTCCTTTTGTGATATATTCTGCGAATTTAAATTGATGCATTTATCCCTTGAGGGTGAAAGCAGGGACTCTGGATCCATCATTAGTGGTATGACACCTGAGGAAAGACGGCAGGTGCAAAAGAAAGAAGAGGCATTGCATGCAAGCAGGCTGCGCATTCCTCGGAGGTTCTTACTTTTACCTTACCATTGATGTTGTGTATGATGTTGTGTACCTTCAAGAATTTCATAGCTTTGAAACTTATTATGTTGCCTGTTTTGCAGACCCCCATGGCATGCTGGAATGTCAGTGGAAGAGCTTGACAACAATGAAAAACAAGCTTTCTTAATCTGGCGGAAAGGACTTGCTAGGTAAGTATAGTAATGGTAAAAATACCAAACAGGCATCTTAAAATTATACCCTTTATCTCTTGTGAATTTTATCAACTGCACAAGGGTTGATAGGATCACATAAGTTCTTTTGCTTGGTTGTAATTCAGTATTCTTGAAGATTGAACTTCTCCACCTAGATTTTTGGGTTTTCATTTTGGTTTAAGTGTCTCCAACGTTTTCTTTTGTGAAATATTTCTGGCATAACTTAATTAATGTGCTTAACATTTCTTATATGAAGAATTTTTGAAATGAGTTTTTAATAAGAAAATCTATAATGGAAAGTCTATACCAAGAGAGTCATCGTTGGTCTTGGTCTTGGCATTGTTTGAAAAGGTGTAAGGTGCACCTAGTTGACTGGGGTCTTAGAGCCTATGTATTTATTGTAAAGTAAAGGCACATGTCTAGGCAAAGTGAGGTGCCAAAATGATACTGCTTTTGATCTTCCAAATAATGTGTAATTTTCTTTCATTCCCTATAGTAAATTTTTTCCTTTTATTTTTCACTCAAAACTATGTTTGCTGGTTTTATTGTGACCTTTTTTCATTGTTCCATTTTGAGATTTAGTTACCACTTTTATGAAAATAAAGCCTAAATATTTCTAATAAGAGTTTCCTATGTGCATTTGAAAATTTTCTTTCCCTTTCAATTCAAAATTATATTTATTGGTCTTCCTATAATCATATATCCTATCTTGCTTTCCATTAAAATGTGTGATTTAATTATAAGATTTTTATTTGAATGAAAATAAAGCCTTAAAATAGCTAATCACCATAAGGTGTGTGTCTTAGAGGCCTTGTGGGTTACAATGGTGCCCCCACCAAACTCGCATCATCATGTGAGGTCGGTTGTTTCAAATACCAACTCTTGGCTTATTTGCCACCATCATTTGATAATTTTGATGAGGGCTTGGTTTTTGTGATTTTTTATCTAATGACTTGATTGTTTTCAAGGTTGTACTTTGTTGTCTTATAGTAATCCATATTTTGTAGACTTGAGGAGAATGAGAAGCTTGTCCTTACTCCATTTGAGAAGAATTTGGACATATGGCGGCAGCTTTGGCGAGTTGTTGAGCGTAGTGAACTAGTAAGTTTGTGATAATGATTTTGGCAAAAATGGAAAAGGTTTAAAATTGTTGCTTGCTCAACCTAATGGTTTCACCTCTTTATGTGGATTTTGCTTGTGTATGGTCAAATGATCAAGGGTCAGGGTGTCTTTGTTAGCATGTTTTATGTTATGTTCTTTTATCAGGCGGGAAGACATAGAGATGAGCATTGGTAATTCATGCAAGCCTACTGATGTAGTCTACAAGAACTTGTAGGCTACGCTAAATTATGGGAAAGGAGGTTTAGGTCCACATGGAATCACCTCTTCTGAGATTCAGGTTTATTATTTAGAAAATTAGTTTACTTCATTTTTGATGTAGAACATAGAGATATCAGAGATAGATTTAGAAGAGGTATTTTAGAAGATATTGATTTTAGGAGATGTTATTATCTTTTCAATTTCACCTTTTATGTGATTTAGGAGTATTATTTAGAATATTAATTTACTTCATTTTTGACGTAGGACATAGAGATGTCAAAGATAGATTTTAGAAGTATTTTAGGAGCGGTTATTATCTTTTCAGTGTTAGCTATAACTATATCTTTTGTTGTTCTAGATTTATCTTTTCAATTTTTAGTTTTTATCTCTTAGACATGGAATTCGTACTTAGCACTTGTTCCTTGAGTATTGTAATTAGATCTGATTGTCTAATTAAGTGTGATTAGTAAAATTTCCTACACTCTCTCCTTCTCCTATTTCTCTATTTGTTCTCCTTCTCCCTCACTTCCCGCTAATCTCTCTTCTTTCTTCTTATCTTGTCTTGCATCAAATCTAATATAGAGCTTAGAAATCAATCCCAATTTACCAAAAAATGGAATTCATTGAAGCCCCTGCCTTTGATTGCACAAATCAAACAAAACCCCTCGTTGTGAAACCCTAGCCCTAACCTCATTCACAACCGCAACAAATTAGTGGCAATTAAAAACAATTAGAAGGCAACTCAACCCTTGGAATCATTAAAAGCAACCTCATCAAACCCTAATTTAGTTGATTACAACCTTAATCAACCAAACTCCATCAACGTCCTAACCCTAGAAAACGGTTAACGAAATAATCGATGAAGCAAGCCTGAATAACCTGATATGTTGTCGTCAGGTGCTTGTTAGCTCTCTTTACCTGTCAGTGGCTATCATTCTTGTTCACGGGCTGCTGTTGGTTGTAGCAGCAAAACAATGCATGATGATTCATCCTAGGGCGTCGACAGGCGGTCGATGAACTATTTGCCTATAATCAAAAGTTGGGTGAAGATTGTATGCGGTAGATAGCTTGCATGCTAGAGGTAGTTGCTCCTTTTGCTTTTTGTCTTGTATAATTCTTTCATACTTGAATTGCTTTAATATTCCTATGTAGGGTAGCAATAAATTGTTTTAGGTTTGATTTCTTTGCCCCATCCAAAAAAAAATCCACTTGACCTTTATCCACCAAAAAAAAAAAAAACCAACTCTGCATGTCCTTGTGCATCTATAGCTAGTGTTGATATTAAGATCTTTGGCTTTTCTTGCTATTATCAGCTTTTTATTCTTTTTATTTATTTTCCAATTCTAAGTTTCCTTAGTGGTATCGATTTATTCTTTTATTTTTCAATTCTAAGTTGTCTAATTCTAAGATCTTTTAGGTTTGTATTTATTCTTTGTACATACCACAATGAGCCCACCCAAAAGTGCTAGTAAAGAAAGTGATATCCTCCGCTTCTTACAATAGCCATAACTCCAAATGCTTGTCACTAAAGTTTGTGACCTAAGGGTAAGTATTTCAATTGTGCAATTCTCAAGAAGATTTAAAATGCTAGCTTGATCAAATTAATCAAACATTAAAGCAACTGAGCAAACAACTGTCTGCACCTAGAAAAGCTTAACATAAATAAACAAGCATCCCCACAGTTAGCAGGATCAACCTGTCTGTCTATGGTCAAAATGTCATACCGCCATATGGTCAAGCAATAAAATTACGATTTCGGTCACCATTGTGGTTGCGGCCGCAGTGTTACAATAATAGAGTGTCGCGAATGATATTTTATGTCCTAATGTGTATTTTTATTCTTTATCATGACAAATAAATATTGGCAAATATCTGGAAATATTGAAAGTTGAAACTGATATATCGTCGATAAATACGTGAAACTCTAAAATCGTAGCGTATCGCCAATTTTGTGTATCGGCTGACCTTAATTTTGATAAATATCGAGCGATATTGCATATTAGGACTGATATTTAATTGTATGCATATGGTCCATTGCCTAACCCTACTAGTCGTGCACCTAGGATTGAGTCTGCTTCACGACCGCTCTATAAGAGACCATTTGCTAGGCAAATGCCATACATGACACATTTGATGCATTTGGGCTTGCATATGATTTCAATTTACCTCCTAAGCATTCATTAGATAGGTATGATAGGTTTGCTAAGCATGATAGACGTTCATAAGATAGGTATGATAGGTTTCCTTTATTGGTTTGAGGGTATGGAAGATTATTTTGAGTGGTATGAGATGCTTGATATTGAGTGTGTTCGGTTCGCTAAAATGAAATTGATAGGATCTACGAAGAAATATTGGAGTAATGTGATTAGGAATATTGAATGCCTTCATCAATCACTTATTGTCCAATGGGAGGTCATGAAACAAAATCTTGGGAATGCGTAACCACCTGTCATTGGACTCAACTAATAGCTTAACTACTTAACCTCAAGCAATTGACATCCTCTTTATCTAAGTACATGATCCGTGTTGATGAGTTATTACTTAGGTGAGGAGCTTGCAACCTTTAGTAGATTCATTAATGATCAAGAGCCTATGGTCGATAGCAAAAGGTTGACATGCCTCCCTAGGCTCTCTAGAATAAGCTTTTCGGAAAGCCTTGGAGGTAGATAAACAATTAAAGTTCACTCAACGTTAGAGATCCACTTCTCAATCCACCTTTAGGAGTGGAGAGCCTAGGTATAATCCTTCGAAGCCTAATTCCTCTAGTTCAGTCCCTCCCCCTAGTTCATTCCATAGTGCCTCTAGTTCCATCCAATATGCTAAATTGAATGCTCGATCTAATATCCAGTGCCACTATTGGAAAGCAAGATGTCTTATTGCTTCCTAGTGCTCAAATAGGACCGTGGACATAGAATGTGAACCTTATGTTGAGGATGAGGAGCAAATAGCAGATCATATGGAATATTTCTATTGATGAGGAGTGATTTGGGGGAGAAACATTTTAATGTTGTTTGATGTGTTATGACTAGAGTGAAGAAAGATGACTAGTGGAAATTGGAAACAACATACAATTTTTCATTCTATCACTTGTTGCAATGGTAAGAGTGTAAAGTTGGCGATTAATAGAGGGAGTATCCTGAATGTTATTTCAGTCGATGCCCGACTTCGGTTTAACCTTAAACCTTAACCTCATCCCAAACCCTTTAAAGTAGCTAGGGTGAACATGATCACATTCCGTGTTACTATAAGATCTCGTGTCCCTATTCATTTGGGTGACTATAAGGAAGATTTTAATGTGATGTTTTACCAATGGATGTGGCATATATTCTTTTAGGACGTACTTGGTTATATGACATGAATGTGACAAACTATTGCAAGGACAACATCTACCCTTTTAGGTTCTAGGGTAAACTCATTACACTTCGCCTAGCCAAGCTTGAAGAAATGCAGCCTAGAATGCCCTCCAAAAATACCCCTAAAGTCTCTACTCAAAAGAGCCTTCACCTTTTAACTCATAGCTCATTTGAGAAGGCCATACATGAGTAGATTTGTCATATCTCTTTTGGGTAAAGGGACTTCTCTTGGATTATCTTCCCCTTCTTCTATTCCTACCTAAATGAATATGCTAATGTTATGTTGGAGGAGCTACCTAGTGTTTTGCCACCTATGCGGGAGATCCAACATGCAATTGATTTAGTTTTTGGTTATCAACTCCCCCATCTTCCCTACTATTGGTTGTACCCAGTTGAGAGAACTTAATTAGATAGGCTGATGGAGGAGCTATTAGCTAAGGGATTTATTTGCCATAACATGAGCCCATGTGTGGTTCCAACTTTACATACCCCTAAGAAAGATGACTCTTGGCGAATGTATGTAGATAGTAGGACCATTAATAAAATTGCCATTAAATATATGTTTATTCCCCATCTTGAGGATATGTTAGAGCTATTAGCTGGCTCATGTTGGTGCTCTAGGATTGATCTTCGTGGTGATCATCACCAAATCCAAATTAGGGTGGGAGATGAGCGGAAGACAACATTCGAACCGTAGGATGGCCTTTTTGAGTGGTTAGTCATGCCTTTGGTTTGTCTAATACTCCTAGCACATTTATTAGGGTTATGACACACACCCTTTGACCTTACATAGGCAAATTCTTGGTGGTATATTTTGATTATATCCTAGTATATAGCAAGTTGAAGGAGGAACACATTGGAGCACTTTAGAAAGGTTTTTGCTATTTTGAGAGAGACCAAATTTTATGCCAATCTAAAGAAGTTTCGATTTTTGCGATATGAGGTTCACTTCTTGGGGTATATTGTGTCTGCTTGGGGACTAGCAGTGGATCCAAAGAAAGCTATTAAGAAATGGCTTGAGCCAAAAACTATTTGGAATATTTGAAGCATTCATGGTCTTGCTTCTTTTTATAGGAGATTTATAAGGGGATTCAGTATCATCACAACTCCCATCACTGAGTACCTTAAAAAAAGAGAGTTTGTGGGGACCCCCAAGGTTGCTAAAGCTTTTGCGGAGATAAAGGAAAAGTTATACACTACTTTAGTTCTTAGGCACTCTGATCTCCTTAAAGTCTTTGAAGTTGCTTGCTACGGTGCCTTGGGATTTGGGATAGGTGGTGTGTTGAGTTAGGAAGGCCAACCTATAGCCTTCCTTTGGGATGAATTTAATCCTTCTTGCTTGAGGTATACCATTTATGAAAAGTAGCTTTATGCCTTAGTTTTATCTTTTCGTTATTAGAGGTACTATCTTCTTCCTCAAGAGTTTAGATCATGATGTTCTTAGAAACTTAAAGAAGTGAAAAACATTAGAACTGTAAGCATGCTTGATGGGTTGAGTTCCTTATTGGGTACACTTTGGTGCTTAAACATAGGTTTAACATAGAAATAAAGTGGTTGATGCTCTTAGTTATAGGGTACTTTCCCTTTTGGTTATGTGTGCTGATATAGTTAGGTTTGATTAAAAGAAGGATGGATACCCTACTTGTCTTGATTTTGGTCTAATCTATAATGATGGTAAGCGGAGAGAGTATGTTGATTTTGTCATCCATTAGGGTTATCTGTGTTCCTACTTCATTTTGAGATTTCTTACTTTGGGAATTACATGCAGGAGGATTAGATGGACACTTTGATAAAGGATAAGACTATGACCCTAGTTGAGGATAGGTTTTATCGGCCATCATTAAAAAAGGATGTCACTAGAATTATTACAATGTCGAACTTGTTAACTAGCTAAAGCTAGAAAGCATAACATTGGGTTATATATCCCATTGCTTTTTCCACATGAACTTTGAAAAGATATGAGCATGGATTTTGTTCTTGAGTTACCAAAACTGCTTGAGGGCATGATTATATTCTTGTGGTAGTAGATAGGCTCTCTAAAATGGCACATTTTATTGCATGTAGCGAAACATACAATGCATCTCATGTAGCTAAATTGGTTTTTCGAGAAGCTGTTAAATTGCATGGTTTACCAACGTCTATTGTGTTTTATAGGGATGTTAAATTTGCGAGTAACACTTTGGAGGTTGTGTGGCACACTTAAAATTTTCATTTGCGTTTCATCCTTGACTCAAATTGAGGTTGTCAATAGAAGTTCAGATGAATCACTTAGATGTGTTGTAGGGGATCAATCGGGTAATTGCAATTTGACTTTGCCCATGGTTAAGTTTTCTTTTGAGATTATGCATGGTTATTCGCCCCTTACCCTTATTAATCTTACTCCACTTACCTCTTTTGCTCCTGTTTCTTAATCCGTTGGCACCTTTACTAAATGCATTTGAGATTTACACATTGAGGTTAGGTAGAAAATTGTTTTAAATCATGCAAATTATAAATTATTCGGAAAGCCTAGGATTTTTGTGTTGGGTGACTATATTATTGTTCTCATTTGGCCAACACAATTAACAAAAACACCATAAAAAATCTCCATGCCCGTGTCATTGGCTCTTCACCTATTAAGCAAAAATTGGGACCTAATGCATATTTATTTTTATATGACCACTTGAGTATTACTCCAATTTTTAATGTGGAGGATTTGTCTCTTGGCAGAGGCAACTTTGAGCCTCCTAGTTGTGTTTCTAGCTCTTTTGCAGGTGATTGTGTGCCTAAATATCTAGCATTATAGCAAAAGCAAATGAAGAGTTGTCTCTAGCTTTTATACAGGTGATCGTGTGCCTAAATATCCACCACTACAGTAGAGGCAAATGATGATTGTGGATGTGCTAGATGATGAAATTGCTACTTCCCCTACTGGAGGATTTAGCAGATATCTTGTTAGATGGAAAGGTTGTCTAGAAATTGAAGCCACTTGGATCGGTGAAGATGAGTTCAACGAGTTTGACCCTATACGTTTGGAGGAGTCGAGTTCTTTTCAACCTGGGGAAATGATGTAGAAAGATAGCAAAGATAGATTTCAGAAGAAGTATTTTGGGAGAAGATATTGATGTTAGGAGCTGTTATTATCTTTTCAGTTTTATCTATAGTTATATCTTTGGTTGTCTAGATTTATCTGTTCAATTTTCAGTTTTTATCTTATAGATATGGAATTAGTATTTAAGTATTAGTTCCCTGATTACTGTAATCAGTAGTTAAGTGTGATTAATGAAATTCCCTACGTTCTCTTCTTTTCCTATTCCTTTGTCTCTTCTCCTTCTACCTCTCTTCCCTTTAAGCTCTCTTCTTTTTCTTGTCCTACATCAATTTTATTATAATTTTTGTCTTTGTATTATTTTATTTAGATTTTATTATGCTAGGTTTTGGTAACAATTTGCCTTATATATATGATATTAGGTTGTACTGTTAGATTCGGAGTTTATTTGAGTGTGAGACTAGTGTAGCTACATTGATTTGGTATCAATGCTCAAATTTGATTTCTGCCAATTTCGGCTTTTCTACACACATTGTTTCGTTTAAAAGTGATAAAAATGCATAAAAAATCCCCACCAGAATCCTAACCTTAGTCGCTGACACTTTATCACCTATCACCACTGTCTAGGCAACATGAGCCCATTGATTTTTCTCCTCTTAGAGATCTGAGATCACTGAATCTTACCAACACTTGCATGTCGTCATTCAAAGTTAGCACTGTGAAAATCCAAGTTGTTGTCTTCTGCATAGCCTTCACCAAATTAGATTGACCCCCTTAGTTTGATCAGTGTCATCAACCAAAGTCGACCAAAAGGCTATTGCCTGTGCTTGCCTGCTGCTGTTTGGCCACCATCGCTACTAGATTCACCAATCTGAATCCATCACACTTAACCCTAGTCTAGATTTTTGGCTGATTCTCATATTTGTTTAGATATGATGATTTAACTAAATAGAAAAAAGTTGAAGTTGTTGACTCAATAAAAAAGGAGAAGAGATAATCGGCCATGTTAAAAATAACCGAGTAAAAGCATAGAAAAGTACAAAAAGGAAGTTATTTTATTGTGCTTTTTACTTGTCTCAAGTTTCACTATGGTCAGCAATGAATTTTTCTGGCACTCCAGCAGAGAGTGCAAGAAAGTAAAGATGTTCTTAAGAAACTTAATAATGTTTTCGACCAAAAGGCTATTGCCTGTGCTTGCCTGCTGCTGTTTGGCCACCATCGCTACTAGATTCACCAATCTGAGTGTCATCAACCAAAGTCGACCAAAAGGCTATTGCCTGTGCTTGCCTGCTGCTGTTTGGCCACCATCGCTACTAGATTCACCAATCTGAATCCATCACACTTAACCCTAGTCTAGATTTTTGGCTGATTCTCATATTTGTTTAGATATGATGATTTAACTAAATAGAAAAAAGTTGAAGTTGTTGACTCAATAAAAAAGGAGAAGAGATAATCGGCCATGTTAAAAATAACCGAGTAAAAGCAAAGAAAAGTACAAAAAGGAAGTTATTTTATTGTGCTTTTTACTTGTCTCAAGTTTCACTATGGTCAGCAATGAATTTTTCTGGCACTCCAGCAGAGAGTGCAAGAAAGTAAAGATGTTCTTAAGAAACTTAATAATGTTTTCGACAACGTTGCTAAGGGCAAGAAACCGAAGGCATCTGGTCCCATTTCTCTTACTATTGCTCTTTTAGTAGTCCTTCTTCAGATCTCTCCAGTTCAGTTTACTCATTTAACACAGCCCTCCTAGTTGTGGTCTGAGGATTATCCTTCTTCACTATGATGGAGAAGAAGATTCGAAAAAGCTGTTTGAATGGTTCAATATGGTGGAAAATATTGTTTCTCATCGAAGGGCTCAAGATGAGGAAGTCTCAATGGCTGCTGCCCCATTAATGGACTATGCAGTTATATGGTGGATCAACCTCAATTATCAGCAGTGATTTCGTCTCCTTAATCTAGTTGTTAGTGGAGCTTGCTGCATCAGCTCATGGTTGAAAAATTCACGGACTTGTATTCTCAAATTTGAAAGCTATTGATGGGCTCAGGCAGTATTGATGCTTACACTTTGGAGTTCTAACTTGATGCCAATGTGATTTTGAAGAGAACCCCTAACCAGAAGGTTTTCTGATACATTATCAGATTGGTGGCTTTTGTGAAGACAACCAGTATGAGCTCAAGGTTGAAGTTTCTGCTGATCACGTTGCCTATTTTGCATGTGATGCAGAAAAGAAGACTTGTTATTGGCAACGCCACTTTGGAAAGGCTTAATAGTAGATCAACTAGTCCACCTAAGTTTTTTTCTAAGGTTAGCAGTTCTAAGATTAAATGTTTCGACTGTGGCCAAGCTGGTTTGCATAGGAACTATCTGGAACTCAAGGCACCTGCAAATGGTTGTTTGGTTTGCCTTCTGATGTCCACATTTAATAGACTTGAAGGTTGGCCAAGAAGTGCAAATTGTGGACTTATGTGAGTATCCAGGGGATGAAGATGAAGGGTTAGGCCATTGTTGTTCTCTGTTGGTTCAAAGTTTGAGTTAAACTTCTCTAGTAGGGGTAAAAGATGCAGTTTACGTGCCTTTTCATTATAGGAAAGGAGGTTTAGTTTCACATGGAATCACCTCCTTTAGTAGGTCGGCAGGACCAGAAGATCTAGGAATATTATATTGATTATTAGTTTAGTTTATTTTATCATGATTTTATGTTGGTATCTTTATATTTGGATTGTTTCCTTCTATTTTGCTAGGTGCTTTTAATAGGTTAGCCTATATATATGGACTTAGGTTGTACATTTGAATTTAGAGCTGAATAATATTTGAGCAAATTTTGTGTGAGAAAACCTAGCCTACATCACCTATCAAAAGATTGACCTGCTTTTCTTGGGCTGACCAGATCTTGTTGTACATGCTAGAAATTTGGGGGTGCTTAATGCTCTAGGAAGTTGTAATGACAAACATATTTCATCTCTGCAGTCATTTTGAGTGCTTGAGATAGCTTGTATGAACCTAAAGATGTTCAAATTATGTGAAACTTCTCTTCTCTTGCAAAGATAGGACTTGGAAATGTCTCTGACTACAAATATGTTTTAGACTTTTCCTACCTAACAGGATTGACTATTTCTTGGCTTCAGGTATGGTGAAAATTTCCAGATTTCATTAACGGATCTGCCTTTGTTTGTTCCATATTCTTTTTCTGTGTCATGCTTGACTTTCTGAAAATACCTTGAACGGGATTGTAATGAAGATCATGCAACATGTGAAATAGATTTGTTCCTTTGTCCATTGATGGCCGTTCAAACTTCAAATATGTCATCCTTTTTTCTCTTTTTTCTAGTTTGTTAAGCCTGGTCATTAGTACAAACATTAGTGACCCGACTTGTCATCATTAGTGACCCAGCAGTGTTTGGATTGTGTTATGAAATCGATAATGCTATATATATTTACTGGTTCATTTCTCTTCACTATCTGTTTGTTTTTCTGCTGTCATTGAGTTCCAGTATACTTTACTCATTTAATGGCATCATGAATTGCGCTCAAGTTGCCTGAAATACTTTGATTCTATTATTATTTGCAGCTTGTGACAGTTGTTGATGCAAGAGACCCGCTGTTCTATCGATGCCCTGACCTTGAGGTAAAACTTCAATACTCCTCTTCAGCTGATGTTGGTGCGGTTAAAAGTTGCATATAATATTGATATTGCATGGGTCATCATTTTTTGGGATAAATGACTGCATTTCACCAGGCTGCAAGTGACCTGTCTGCTACCCTGGAAATAGAGAGGAACATAGTTGAGCTCTGGGTGTTTGATTTACTCTGATATCAGGATTAAACCTCGTTTTTTTCTGTTAATTATTGTGCTATTGTTTTCCATTTGTGGGTTTGAAATATGAACAAAATATTTAAAACATTTTGGTAGGAGAGCTGCTAATCAACAACTAATATTCGCAACTCAAACAATGGTTAGTCGGGGTAGCGATAGAGGAGAAGGGAAAAAAACAGAATGAGGAAGGAAAAAGTGTTAGTACTAGGGATCTGATATAACTGTGCTGCCAGGCATTCGAGGCCTTTGCCACCTCCTTTTTTACATCCAACATCCTCCCCTCATCCAATTCCCTTGCCTTAAATAGAAAAACAGATTCCAATAAAAAGGTGACTCAGCAAATCATAAATGCCTTATTAATAACCTGACCTGCTAAAAGACAGAACCCCTTCCACAGAAGATCCAAAGGATAGACTAACCCAGAATTAGCTCATTCAGCTCCCCTAACATAAGTGTATCTGATGATGGGTCTATCACATTTCAAAGCATACTCAATCAAATATCATGTAAATGTGAGTGCAGAATCGATGATGAGCTGTTTGCATAGTCATCAAGTTGATAAAACTGCATATGCGCCTTTTTTTGTATTATGCGATAATACCATTAAAATTAAATCCAGCACATTATTGAATGAGGCTGAAGATTACAGGGGGAGCTTTATTGAAAATGACAGTATTGTTGATGATTCTGGTAGAGCTGAGCAGGGATCTGTGTTATCCAGGTGTTTGGCAGCACCTCTTCCCTTCACATTTTTATCATATGTTTTCATTCTCTATTCCTCCGGGCTTCTTTCAGTGAGCAAGAAGTAGCTTTCGGTTGAAGTCCTACCCTCAGGAATTAGTATTAATATTTTTTTTATTTTATTCCATGAGATGAAAACAGCTATTTTACCTCATGTAGTAGAACCTACTTAGTGAGACCTTAGGCCATTCTCATAGAGGTTTGAGGGAAGTTATTTTTCTTATGGACTTCCTTTTTTCATACTAAAACTAATTGATTTCAGCCATTGTCTGGACATTGAATTCCTGAGTTGACTTCCCGGTACCAAACAAAACCCAAGGTTGTAAGTTTGCTCTCCTTTGATATTTGGTGGTTTTAGAAATTGTTTTTGGGATGCCTTATCATCTCTGTTGTTGGTTCTTCTCTTTATAATATAGTAGTATAATTCCGTTCTCTGACAGAAGGAGCAAAAATTGTAGTAAAAGACAGTGGGGTAGGTTTTTGAATTTTTCTTGGACTTCATATCATACATATACTCCTTTTGTTGTGGAATATACAGCAATTTTGAGCTACTGCCAATCAGCACGGCATCCATCAACTATTTCAGAAAATGATACACACATGCTGCGCTGACCACTAACAACATATTTTTATTTGAGCATTCAGATTGGCACATCTGTCTTAGAAATTAATAGAGTAGAACTTGCAGTTTCCATTTTTAGTGGGATGCTTTATTGTATTTTGCTTATATGTAGGCATATGTGAGAGAGGTTGATGAGCACAAGAGGACAATGCTTCTGGTCAATAAGGCTGATCTTTTGCCCTATACTATCAGGTTTGTTTCTTCTAAATCGCAATTACTGGTGGCATAAGTCAAACATGACCTTCCTTCTAAAATCTTTTGTCAAACGCCTCTGCAGGGTACAATGGGCTAAATATTTCCGTGATCAAGGAATTCTCTTTGTCTACTGGTCAGCTAAAGCTGCTTCAGCAGCTCTAGAAGGGAAAGAGCTCAACATATCGCATGCTGTGCGAGGTAGTACAGAAGTAGATGCTGATGCAAAAATTTATGGCAGGGATGAGCTATTGGTTTGTTTACAATCTGAGGCAGAGGCTATAGCATCTCTAAGGAGGAAATCAGGATCTAAGAGTGCTGGTCCCTCCCACTCTTTTTCCCCTGTTAGAAACCTTGGAGGAAACCCCTCATCTGAGCATGTGACCGTTGGATTTGTTGGTTATCCTAATGTGGGGAAGAGTTCGACCATTAATGCATTGGTTGGCCAGAAGCGCACTGGAGTCACCTCCACCCCAGGAAAGACGAAACATTTCCAAACAATTATAATATCCGATAAACTTACTCTATGTGATTGTCCTGGACTGGTGTTCCCGTCCTTCACCAGTTCAAGGCATGAGATGGTTGCCTGTGGGGTTTTGCCCATTGATAGAATGACCTCTCACAGGGAGGCTGTGCAGGTGGTCGCGAATAGAGTTCCAAGACGCATGATTGAAGAAGTTTACAAATTATCTCTGCCGAAACCAAAGCCGTACGAGCCGCAGTCTCGCCCTCCCCTAGCATCAGAACTTTTGAGAACGTATTGTGCTTCTCGAGGTTATGTGGCTGCAGGTGGTCTGCCTGATGAAACTAAGGCAGCGAGGCAGATGCTGAAGGATTATGTAGATGGAAAGCTGCCTCACTTTGAGCTGCCTCCGGGGATGCCAAATGAAGAAAACATCGTGGCTCCTGCGACCAGTTTGTCTGAAAATAATGAATCTGATTCATCATCCGATGTTGAGAACTCTACTGTCATTGATGACAAGAGTGGAGTGATAGCAGAAGATTTGTTGAACGATCTGAATGAATTTGATATTGCCAGTGGGATGGCCTCAGGTAAAATTAATGCTGAGAAAAAGCCTCCAAAAGCATCACACAAGCATCATAGGAAGCCTGTTAGGAAGAAGGATCGGTCATGGAGATCTGGGAATGACAATGGGGATGGAATGCCAGTGGTAAGAGCCTTCCAGAAGCAAGTCAATATAGGCCCTGTCAAGATTTAGTGGGACGAGGGTACCGGGGCGCGGTGAACATTTTAGCTGCAATCTCCCATCACCCTTTTTGTTCTACGGAAGCTTAAAGATGAATTCGTTTGCTTGGTCTGGGGTTAAGACTAAGAAGGTCAATAGAGAATATAGATTTAGTCCTGTATTATCTGGTGTCTACAATGCAAAAAAGAAGAATGGGTTCTGTAACTTATGGGCATTGGGCGGTGTAGTTTAGTTTTATTAATGAACTATATATGATTTTGAGATTAAATATTTTGTCGTTTGCATTGATTGGGTGGATGTGAGAATGTTATTCAGAATAAGTGATATATTTACTCCGTATAAAAAAAATTGCCATTGTATTAATTTGTACAATTTTACAAAAAAAATTAATGAAAGTTTTAAAGTTATATTTATAGTCTTTATTAAAAAAATAATAATTTAATGTGCATGTAATTAAAAAATATATATAAATAGAACGTAGGTTTTGAATATTTTAAAATAATTTTAATTTTTATATAAAAATTTAATGATATGAACTCTTTTTTGTTATCCAGAAGGATTACCTTTTTAGGTGTTTATCTCTTACTAAACGGATATCATCATGGCTTTCGGCAGACCATGCTATTATTTTGTACCGTTTGATATTTAACAAAAGCGTGTGATGAATTGTGATGCATAAGAATACTGATACAAAAGCGAATAAAAAAAAATATTGATCTCAAAAAAGTTTGAAAGTATGGATAGTAGAAAATGGTCAAAAAATTTATTTCTTTTTGGTTGTATTCGCCGGATAAGGGGAAAAAAGAACGGCAAATTTGGCTATTCTATACTTTATATCTTTTCTTTTTTAGTCTGGACATAAAACACTTTCTTCAGCTTGCTCTCATTCCTTCCTTTTTTTTGCTTCAATGGATCACATTTTTCTTCTTTTGAAACCCATCTTTGTCACACTCCTTTAATCTCCTTTGTTCGACTGTAATATCCCATCTTTTTATAAAGTTTGTTGAATGGAAAGTTGGCATTTATCGAAATTTGATATTGTTTGATTTTGATTTGGACTTATGATTGAGTTTGAAAAAAATTAGATTTTAATAAGCTTTGGAAATTGAATAAAATGATATTTTAGCTAAAGGGTTTTGTTCGACTGAACCAATTAATGGTTCAAGGAACCAATCGACTAGTTGGTAGAATAGTTGAATGGTAGGCCAAACCGATCGTCTGGTTTGTTGTGTTGAGTACATTTTTGAAACTTTATTTAAAAAAAATTTATTTGTCTAAAATAGAACCTTGACAATCCCACTCTAAGCTATTCTTTAAATATTACAAACCCTTTTTCTCATACATTCAGCCCTAGCCACTGCCTCGAATTGATTCAAGGGTTCGATTTGGACAATTAAGGAAGAGTATAAACTCAACTATGTATTCTTCCCCCTCTCTCTTTTGCACACTTCTGGAATCCTTGCTTCTATTTCCATATTGTCTTTGCTCAGCTAAGAGATTCCTTCCCACATTGATCTTCCATTACCTCTTTTATGTTTGACATTTCTGGGAGAATTTGACATGCATTCTCCATAAATTACAATTTTAGCTCTGAAAGGGAGGCCAGCCTATCTTTGACAAAATCTGCTTGTTCAACTCAAGTTCAAATGGTAAAAATTAAGGTTTTCGATTTATGCATAACCCCACTCATTCTTGAACAAATTCGTTGGCTATAAATAGCCCTAATCACTCCTTCTACTCACTTTCCTTTCAGCCTCTGAGGTAGCCATACTTTCTAGCACCCATTTCTTTTCTCCCCACTTCGAGCTTAATTCCAATTTCTTTCCAATCTTTTGATCCATTCTCTAGCTTCTTCTTGTTTATCTTTAAGTAAGGAAGGATTAGATTTAGGAGGAATTTAAGTCTCTCTTTCAGCATAAATTCTCTCTATTTTTCTCTAAAGTTGGTAAGCCTATTCCTTCTAAATTAAATTTTGAATTGTGAAAATTATTTACGAATTTCTAAAGCTTTAACTTTATGTTTTTAAGGATTGGAATTTTAAAATCTTCCAATTGAGTTTTTCTAATTGTGGAAAAGTTTTGCTTGCATCAAGTAGGTCATTTTTACTTCTAAAATATGGTTTGATTAAGCATGTGATGTGGTATATTCTTTAAAGTTCTAGTTTTATGGGTCTACATGAGAGTTTATCTTCAAATGGATGTATGTTGATCTATTTGTGAATCTTGAGAAAATACATGATTTTAGGAAAATATGGTTAATTTGATTAATTGTGAAGTCAGTTTATGATTTGATAAAGTATTGCATGATGCTATGATATGTTTGGGTTTGGATGTGGTAGAATTTTTTAGGGTGATTTGTATGAAAAATGTTTGTTTTGTACTGTTTGGGGACAAACCGATCGACCGATAGGTTTGTGGTGCCCTTGGTTGCTTTCTACTTAAGCCCATCGATTACTTTGACCAAACCCATTGACCTGTTTGAGGGAACCATGGGTCTGGTTGATCTAAATCAATTGACTAGTTAGGCCAAACTAATCGACTGGTTTGGCCAAATTATGTGATTTGGATCTTATAACTTGGATATGCTTTGAGACTATGTCTAATGTTGCTATATGACTATTTAATGGTGGAGATATATCTATTGACATCATTCATGGCATACTTAATAGATGTTTGTGAAGGCCATAGTGGGAAAACCCGAATAAGTACTTTATGAATCTAAAGGGTAATGCAATCTGGATTATTAACTTAAGATGGGTTAATCTAATGGATTGATTAATATTGATTAAGCATTAATAGAAAGCCCACCACATGGTTGGGGCAATGGAAATGGCTAAGATGGAATAAGTATGTGGATTCCTTGCCTGCATATTGTATAGACCTTGTATGATCACATAAAATTGAGAATTGCATACTAACGACTTAAAGAGAAGGCTGATTGAGCTATGTATGGGTCTGGGTTATCCAATCTTCAATTAAATATAGGGGATTAGTTTACCTTCAAGCATTTATTGGTGCCTTCGGGCAGGATTCCAGTAGATCTCGGTACCTTACCTACTCTAGACGCTGATAATGTAATAGGGGGTATCTATACTAAAAGGTATGGTTACCTAGGCGGCTTTAGCTTCGATCTGGACTTATGTCTATTGGTAGTTATTTGGCTTCATCCCGAATTATGTCTATTGGTAGTTACTTGACTTTGGCCTGGACTTTATGTCCTTTAGTTTGGATAGATTTCTACGATATATGAGACCATGGGGTGGTGCACAATCCATCTCTTGATAAGAATTTGGAATAAGAGTGTGGCCAAAGAAAAAAAAATAATAAAAAGGAAAAATAATAGCAAAGGAAATAATGGGTTATAAATAGATGACCTAATGGATAATGTAAGTTGGAAAAATGGACTTATGGTGAACTACGTTCATGGATGATATGAGCCTGAATAATGGTTGGATAATCTGCACAGTAGCTTGTATATTGTCATCTATAATGTTGTGTTATGTTGATAAGTATGATGAGTTGTGCATGGTATGAGTTTTTGATGCATGATATGATCATGATAGAGCATGTATATCTTTTTATATAGAATAGGCATGAAATATGTTAGTATGATCTCCACATAATGTCGAAACTTTGTGTGCTTGTGACTACCATTGAGGAGGTAGCTTAACTTACTTAATCCAAAGCATACTAATGTACCCATTTCCTTGGTCACCTGTTCATTCCTACGGATAGAGGACCACATGCAAGTTTTTTAGGATGGTCAGTGGTAAGCCTACCTCATGTTGGGTGTGGGTTCTAAGAGCGTTCACATCTGGAGACTTTGGTGTGGTCCTTGATGGACTAGAGTTTAGGGTTACACCTTAATTTTGTTTCGGTAATTTGAAATTCTGCTTTGGCTTAATTTTCCCTCTTGTATTTGAATATTCATGGACCATCGAGGTCCTGTACTTGGAAACCTTTCCTTGATATTTTTAGTGTACTCTACTTGGTTTTGATTGGTTTAATTATTAGCCTTGTATCTAATATGGGGAGGGTGGTTGATGTCTATCTTATGTTAGGTGCAGCGATAACACCCCGTTTTTTTAAAGGTTTAGTAGTTTATGCTTTTGCAAGGTTTTCAAAATGAAATTTTTTTAGTAGTAAAAAATGAAAGTGTTACAGTCACATTTTTTTTCTTTCCTTCAATTTTTATCTTGTGGTCATCATTTGTTTCCCTAATTCACTCTCCATCTCTCTCCTCCGATCTTCACTTATCATCTAGTTATTCATTAGTTCGTCTTTGATTCAATGAGCATTTATCTTCTTCTTGCATTATTCTTTAATTTAATACTACTAACTTTGAATTTTTGTTTGTTTTAGGGCTAATTTGTTTGATTTGATTTTTTATTATTTAGGATTAATTTTTTTGACATTAAAACAAATTCACTTCCAATTTTTTTTTAATTTGTTCAAAATAGGATTCTCTTGAATCATCTAATTCTTGTTACTTAACTTCAGGGGGGAAGGGAATAAACACTACTTAACTTTTTGCTCCATCTTTTTTGTTGTAATGTTTTGACTTATTCTCCATCTTTTTAGTTCTTATAATTGTCTCCTAATGTTTTGATTTTGATCAAATAAGGTTGAAGGTAAGAATGTTGATGATGATGAAGGCGAGTCTGACAAATTAAAGTTAGAGATTGATGATGAAGATGAGGATGCTAAAAGATGTGACGAGGTTTGTGGAATTATTATTTTTTCAATATTTTCTTAAATTCAAATTTGAAGTATTGAGTAGTTTCTTATCAATGTTGTGATAATTTTATTGTAGGAGCAAGATAAATAGTATTTTATCAGAATGGAAGTTAGACTTGTATGTGGAGCTAGTGGAGGAATATTCAATTTGTTTAATGCCTGTTTTATAGTCTTTGTGTATATGATGCTCTAATGCATTTGAGTATCTTGATTAAGCTTGATGTGGTATTTTATATTTTCCTTGTAAAAAAAAATGTAGCTATGTACTATATTATAATTTACATATGATGAGATAGTAGTTGTTCAGTGTCTATCAATTTTGCATTTTACTCCTTTTTTGCATTGATAAGCGAGCTTTGTGTTCTTTGATTTCATGACAATGTTATTGAATAAGTTTTTCTAATATTGTACACTTGATTAAGTAAATTTTTTGGGTATCATTTGCTTTGTTTGAGTCAATTTAAGATTTCTTAGAGATTTGTTTTCAATCCTTTCCTTTTGATGGTGTAAGCTTCCACACAAACTAAAGGCTTGTGGTGGAGTTAGGGGATTACCATCAGGAAAAAAAATAGAGAAAGAGATGAGGAAAGGGAACTTAGTTGATCTATGAGAAAATATCAAGATCAAATACTTACTATTACCATCCAAAGTTTAAAAGCTTGAAATAAAGAAGAGTAATATTTTTTTTAAAGATAAGCAAAACTTTACACTCGAGTTTTGTGGGGGGTTTCTTAACTTTTTTAGAGAGAAAATGGATAATCAGATCTTAATCTCATTCAAATGTGAGCCTCAAACTTATAAAAGGATGTTAGGTCTTATTTATTTACATTACAACTCATCAAAATAAAAAGGATTGATTTGGTTAACAAATCAAACTAATTTAGTTGCCAAAGAGACTAACCTTTACTAGTTTAATTCCAACCAAAGTCAATTAGGTCTTTTTTTTTTCCAGACTTGAATGTCAACCCATGCCTTTTCCTGCTCTTATTTTGGGGTGTTTTACAATTAAAAATCTAATTCTAAGCTAGGGGATAAAACATCATTAAAAGGTAAAAAGTAAAAGTAACTTTTTTACCTGAAGACCTTTAATTACAAACATGGCCATTTGCTTAACTTTTCTACCATAATTAGTAGTAGCTAATTTTCCTCCATTTTTGTGCCAAAAATTTTCAACAAGGTAGCTAGCTCCTTGTTGTTGTTGGAGCCAGAAACTAAGCTATGCTGAACCAAAAGAGCCATTTTTAAGCCATCTGAAATTCGTTAAAAAGTGATGGCCTAAATGGCTTTTTCATGGCCAAGTGGCTCATAATTTAATTCATTAACTTTTTACAAATTAGAAGGTTTTTTGGGTTTTATTTTTTAGAAAAATTCATGAGTAAATTGTTCCCATTTATGATGGATGCTCCCACCTCATCCTTTCATTCTTGAAAGATTCTTCCATGTCGTAATAAGGATCATCATGTAGATAAGAAAGTAAATCTCCCATATTAAACGTGTTTGATATATTTTCTATTTCTTGTGATAATTCAAGCTTACATAAATTGTCTCCTATCTTCTCAATGACCTTGAAAGGACCATCACTCCTTGCCATAAGTTTTTTCATCCTTCTATTAGGATGAAAATAAAATAGGTCTTCTACCTCAAATAAGTGTTTCTTTTAGTTCTTTTTTTCCCCTTATTTGGTTCATATAATTCTGTAGCAACCCTAATTTTTGGACAAAAAAATTTCATTTTTATGAAAATGTGGAAGCAATTTGACAATGTGAAATGTTATTACCGCATCAACCATGAGAGATGTGAGATCATTACCTAACCCATGCCTTATGTAAGGCAAAACAAAACAAAGAACAAAAGAATGCATGATCATAATAATAATGTGATTCTACAAGGAAATAAAGAATAGAACCATATCATAAATAGAATGAACTTGATAGTTTATAAAATCAAATACAAGGATTCGAGCCAAGAGTTTAAATAACCAAAAATACAAAAAACATCTCAATGCAGTGGAAAAAATACTAATAACCGGTTAGCCTAACTCTTAGATATAGTCATAAACCTCCAACCCCAAGCAATGTCTTGCTAGTGGCCAACGTCGTCACCCTTAGCATATTGTAGCTGAGAGTCGTAACGCTACAAATCATCATCTACTTCACAGACCATAAGTTGGATCATCATAGTAACCACACAAGTGTAGTATCAGTACTGTGAAGTACTGGCAATGCATACTACCTAAAACATGGAAAGCTCATGCAGCACATTAAGGGCATAAAATGGTATGGTATTCAATTTATTAGGAATGTGATATACAAGAACAGTGATAATATATGAATACCTTAATGAAACCTGAGGGTATAAAATTTCCACACAAGCATGGTTCTCCACAACAATCCATATAATGGTAAAACACATAATGCCAATATCCATGAGGGAACTAACGTAGGACTGCAACTCCCACCACTGCATCACACTAGTGACAGGGGGCTTTTCTCTTGGATCTTCAACATCCACCACACTTGGTCTCCTAGGTGAGGGGACATACGCTAAATTTTGGGTATGCCTTATCTGAAGTATATAATCATAGAATCATAACAATGCCAATATACTATGACTGGACGAACATAGGACTACAACTCCCACCACCGCATCACACTAGTGACAAAAGGGCTTTTCTCAGGGATCTTCAACATCTACCACACATGGTCACCTAGGTGAGGGGGCATATGCTCAATTTCGGGTCTGCCTCACCCACCACACTAGCACTAGTGCTAAGGAACTTTTCTCAGGGATCTTCAACATCCACCTTACTTGGACATCTAAGCTAGGGGCACAAAAGATAAATAAACCCTAAGTGTGCATATCGAGAAGGCCTCTAAGATTCTATGATCAAAATTCATATATCAAACCAATTAGGTGTTTTAAGTGTTGCCACCAAACACTAACCAAGGTGTACAAGCCACCAAATGGGTGTTTAAAGAATAACACCAAACTCATCCTACCAATTGGGTGTTTAAGAATAACACCAAACACCTCATACCAATTAGGTGTTTTAGGATAACACTAAACTTAACCAAAAATAATAATTAAATATCATCATATTAGTTCATATTAACTTAGGTAAATCATAGTTGAAATAATAATTAAAATGTTGTAAATACGTGGAAGAATCAAAACAAAAGGCCTAAGAAAAACACAAAAAATCATAACAAAATAGGCAGTTTTCATCTGGACCAGTCGATTGATCCTCAGACTAGTCGACTGGTCTGGTTGTATCATACCTAGATCATTAAAAAACTAGAGCACCAGTCGACTGGTTGGTCTTATCGGTCGACTATTTATGAGAACTAGTCAACTGGTTTGATTCAACCAATCGATGGGTTTAAGTAGAGACCAAACCATCTTGGTCTGCAAGGACACTAGGCGATAGTTTTGACCAACCAATTAACTGTTCATCAAAACTAGTTACCTGGTTTACCAAACCAGTCTACTATTCTCACAACCAACTAATCCAAAACCATTCGACTGCTCACAAAACCATAGTTTTAAAAACCGGACCGGTCATCGAACCGGTATCATAACTGGTTCACTGGTTTAGTGGTCGAACCAGTGGTTTGGACTGGTCGAACCAGTGGTACATTTTAAGTCAAAAAATATGAAATACATAGAAAATTAAACTATACATGAATTTGACCGGCTCCCAACCGATTTTTTGACTGGTTCTAAGACCAGTTTTTTGACCGGTTCACCGGTTTTCACTGGTTCCGAGATCTTAAAAACCGGCACATGAAATCTGACCGGTGACCCGACCGGTTCACCGATTCACCGGTCGGACCGGCCGGTCCGGTCCGGTTTTTAAACCCATTGACTAGTTCGAGGAACCGATCGACTGGTCTAGTTAAAACACAACCTGAACTTGCAAAACATGCACCAAATTTCACCACACTTTACCATATTAATCATGGTATACTTTTATATCAAAACACCTAAAAATACATGCTTCACTCAAAGAATCACATGGACACATGGTGATATAAACACTTAACCAAATCATGCTCAACAATCAATTTCATGCTTAAAAATTAGGAAACTCAATAACACTTAAAAAGAATTATACCACAAGTTTATACCATGTAACACAATTAGATCATACTCTTATAAAAACTAACACATTGAACCCCAATATACCACATAAACCTAATTATGTTAAAGATAATAATGTTTTACCTTGAATTAATTCTTCTAGCATAAAACTCTTACTAGATGGCCTATCTAGTAGAACTTCGATTCCTAAGAAAATCAAAGTAAAACCAATAAAAATCCTCTTCCAAAAATTCATTAAAAACTAAGAAAATCATAAGGAGAAAGGAAACACAAAACACCACCTTTTGAATTAAAATAGGGTGTTAAAGAGAATTTGAAATTTCCAAATTTTCTTAACCTTAATTCTTCCTTGCTTAGGGGAAGTAAGAGAGAGTTAAAACCAAGATAGGAAGAAGAGAAAGGAATAAAAAACCTACACAATTCAAAGGAGAAAACTAAAGAGGATCTCTATTTTTCTTAGCAGAAGGAAGAAGAGAGGAAAAATGGAAAGTTATTTAACACTTAATGAGATTTTCAAAAGAAGAAAAGAGAAGAGAGCAAGAACACACTTGTGGAATGAAGATAGATTAGCAGAATGAGAGGTATAGGAGCACACTAGTCAACATCCCTAAGGAAAAGAGGGATGAGATGGATGAGTTGAGTGTGGACATGATAAAAAGTGAAGGATGACTTGATGGGGTGGTAAAGGGTTGAGTGTAGTAAGAAATGGGTATGCAAGTGGGTTGTTAAGTCAGGGGAGAGTATATAAAGTTAAAATTGCTGCCCTAGCTGCCAGAAGAAAGAAGGAGAGGTGAGGGTAAATGGAGAAGGAAGGCTTGCCTCCAACAATGGCTTTTTGGGAAACTTTTGCTAATTCAAATTATGAAATGGTCCAATTAATATGAAAATAATACTATAACACTAAAGCATGCTTACTAGTGTAATTGAACTCAAATTAGAAGTTTTCATAATTATTGGTGAGAAATTCGAATCAAAATAAAAAAATGGATCTAAAATCACAAGCAAACTACGACTGGTTTATAGAGAACAAGAACATAAATTTTTCCAGCGCACCAGTTGATCGGTTAGATAAACCAGCCAATTGGTACACCTAAAATTTACATTTTTAATTATAATTTCAAGCCAATTTCAAAAGAAAAATCCATTTATTTTATATCAACATAATTCTAAATATAATTTGAAGGATTTTGGGTTAGGGTATTACACATTCACTTTCTTAATTTTGGCTTTGACTTTTTCATGCATTTTCTTCATTTTTTTATATCTATCGTTTACTTCATAACTAACTTGAGACTCAGTGGGGAGTGGTAAAAGATCAAAAAAGGTAGCGGGATTCACTCCATACACTATCTCAAATGGAGAGAGACTAGTTGCATACATGAGAGACTTTTTATATGCAAACTATGCATGATAAAGTTTGGTGTCCTAATCTTTTAAGGACTTATACACTAAACTTATGAGGAGAATTGTGATGGTGTGGTTAGTGACTCTTTTTTGACCATATGTTTGTGGCTGTTAGGCCACTAAAAAGAAGCCGAATACCAAACAACCTCCACAAAATCTTCTAAAAGTAGTTATGAAACCTGGTATCTCTATCCAAGATAATTATTTTAGGGATTCCATGTAACTTAAATATCTCCTTGAAGTAAAGATAGGTTATATAAGATGCATCATCTGTCACATAACAAGTGAGAAAATGAGCCATCTTAAAAAATTGATCTGCAACCACTATTATGACATCATTTTAAAATTTTATTATAGGTAATACTACAGTGAAATCCATGCTAACATGGTCCCATGTTTGGTGGGATATGGGTAAAGGGGTATAGAGCCATTGATGGAAATGACTCTTTATCTTTTGGCAAGTGGCACATCTTGCCGCCATACCTTGTGCATCCCCTACCATTCTAGGCTATTTTTTTTAATTAATTCCACTATCTTGTAGATCACAAAATGACCATCTATTCCTCATCTGTGTACCTCTCTAATAAGTAATTGTCAAATGAAACATTTTGGGACGCATATATTGTTGTTCCGGAAGAGGAACTCATCTTGAATCATAAAAGGGCCCCAAATCTTGTCTTGGTCTTTAAGGTGGCTTGAAAAATCATCATCTCCCTTTAGAGTCCCATAATGTAATCACTCCCTAATATTGAATCATATAAAATCTCCTTATTGGTTGTAAAGGAAAATGATTGTAAAAAATCTATCCATTTAGCATGACTAGGGATAAGATTATGTTACCCATTTATGTACTTTAACGATTAATGATCAGTTTGTAATACAAATTGTGTTGTCCTAAGGTAATGTGATGAATGATCTAAGTACCTAACAATTGGATAAAACTCTTTATCATAAGTGTTATCGAAATGCCCCAAAACCTACTTTTAAGAATTTTAGTTAAATAAGGATTTATTAGAAAAATTAATTAAATAATTTATTTTTATTAAAATAAAATGGAATTAATTAAGGTAAATCAAGAAGAAAATAATAAATATATTTATTAGGAAAATTTGGGTATTTTGCTAATTAAAATAAAATTTAGGAAAAATCTTTCAAAAATCCTAATTTAGCCTAAAAAGGGAATTAAATATTATTTTATTTAAATATTATTATTTTTAAGTATCCCAAAATACCAAAATAATCCAAATAACCTAACTCGCCTATTTTTCTTTTTTTTTTCTTTTTCCTTTTCTTTCTTCTTTTCCTTCCTTTTTCTTTTCTTTTCTTTCTTTTTCTTTTCTCTTCTTTTTCCCGATTGGGCTTATCCATGACCCGCCCCTCTCTTCTTTCCTTTTTCTTCTTCACCATGGCCCAATGCGCTGTGTTTTGCCTCATTCTTTTATGTGATGTATCTTATATGTATTGTTATAAAAATTTTATATATGGTGTGGCTTGGAGTTGAGGTACATCGTGTGTTATCTTATGATCTGTATATCATATGTTTGTGTTGTGAATGTGATGTAATATGATGTGACCCTGTAAGACATGCATGCTAGGTTATGTAATATGATGTTATGGAGTGAAATGATGTGGAGTTGACCTAATGTTGCATGACCATGAAAGGAGGAAACTAGGGTTTTGCATAGAGGAATCTAGGGTTTTGCATGAGGAATCTAGGGTTTTGCATGGAGGAATCTAGGATTTTGTATGAATGGATCTAGGATTTGCATAGGAGAATCTAAATACGTATGGAAGAATCTAAGGTTTGCATGGGTGAATCTAGGGTTCCACGTGGGAGTTTTAGGGTTTGCATGAAAAAGTTCGAAGGGTTGCATGGGATGTGTAAAGTCTGCATGGGGGTGAATTTTACGTATAGAAATTTGATTTGAGGTGTGAGGAAGGTAATGGAAGTATTTTTTGGGTGTTTGAATGCTTTGAATGAAAAATAGTACGTAGGATAGTATAAGGGTATATAGGAGACCGATCTAGGGTTTTGTGTGGCCAACTAGGGTTTGGTGTGGCTACTTAGGGTTTCGTGGATATACGTGTACTTCGTGAGTAAAGTGTGATGATGAAGGTGGAATCTATTGGTTGTGATGTGTGGAGTGTTAAAATGATTGGAGTTGTGTAAGATGGAGTAGGATGGGCCACTAGGTCTAAACTAGGGTTTCTAGGGAAAACCCTAAAGGGAGGCAGTGAGTGGATTGGAGGTGAAAAGTAGTGGGCTTTAATCCATGTACATGGGAGATGGGCTTTAATGTGAGTTAGAGTAAGGAGGAAAGGATGTAGGGTCGAGTTAGGAGGTGTATAAGCCTCATGATGTGGGACGGGATCTTTGAAGGATAATCGTAGAGGGAGTTAGTCATGCATATCTAGGGTGAATTTTCTGAATAAGCCACTTAAGATATTAATCATGTAAAGTGGAAGATTATTGAGCCGGGTCCAACCTATCCACCGATAAGAAATAGTGGTTAGGGCACTTTGTCCTATGCGCGTGTGATCCACCGGCTATAATAGTGGTTAGGGTATGTTACCCTATGTGTAACCGATCCACTAGCTATAATAGTGGCAGATTCTGAGCTCAATAAACCAAACCCAAAGTTTCTAAGACACATAACAGATATCAAGTACTTACAGTGGAGCACCATGCGAGCCGGGGCCAACCGATCCACCGATAAGAAATAGTGGTTAGGGTGTCCCGTCCTATATATGACCGATCTACCGGCTAATAATAATGGTCAGGTGTATTGTGCCCTGTGCGTCTCCGCTCCACCAGCTATAATAGTGGGGGTTTCCGTACTCACATGGATTTGATAAAGAGCATGGTGTGTAATGAGTTCTGATAAGAGTTTAATTAATCAATTAATCCAGATTATGAATGACCTTTATTTATTCATTTATTTATCTGAGGTGATCGTGTGCTGTTTTATTATTCTGCATAGTTATTTATTTATTTGCTTATGCGTTGGCCTTAGTACACGATTACCTTACTCAATACGTAGTATAATGATCACCCCTTTTATGGGTGCTGCTCATTCCCATGAACAGGAGGCCCATCTGACGTAGTGTAGGTAGGTGATGTTTAATTTGATGGCTTCGATATCCATGAGGCATCAGGCGGGGCTGAGTGTTGATTATGGGCTTGTTTCGATGATCGGAGCGACGTGGCCGGATTCTCTCTTATGTCATTCTATTTATTTATAGTATTTCTTTTCTGTATTGGATTTTCCAGACTTAAACATTAATGTTTGCAGACATTACTCCCTTTGAGGAATCTTGATTTCGTACCTTGAGATATGTAACTTTTATGCATACTCTG
The DNA here is from genome assembly GCA_039764185.1 of Tamarix austromongolica. NCBI lineage: Eukaryota > Viridiplantae > Streptophyta > Magnoliopsida > Caryophyllales > Tamaricaceae > Tamarix > Tamarix austromongolica. The sequence goes on from CM077819.1 coordinate 46,490,050, forward strand.
ATTTCCATGCTATTACTCTCCTAGGTTTTCTTTTCATGAACTCTTGGTTTGAGTATTAATTTAAGTTCGACAATAATTCTTTTAGCCTTAGCACTTAGTACTAGAATAGTAGGAGTGAACCAGTTTAGTGCTAAGTGTGGCGGTAACACCTCTAGAATTCACAGGTTTTAATTTAAGTTCTTTTATTTAAAAAAATAGTGAATTTTGGGGTGTTGTAGTTATAGTTAGACCTAGAACCATTGAGCTTTTCATTATAGAAGGTTGTATGCTTTCCTTCTTACAGTAAAATAACCCCTTTTATGGTCTCAAATGCTTCTTGGGCTGCCTTAGTCCACTTAAATTCTCCCATTTTCACGCATTCAGTTATAGGAATGAGAAGAGTAATAAAACTCTTAATAATGTTATTCCATGAAAGAAACTTATGGTCATGATGCTTGATGGGGTTGGCCATGCCTTAATTGGTTCCATATTTGACTAATCCATAACTATTTCATCTTAAAAAATAATAAAGCCTAAAAATCTAATTCTAGGTTCATAGAATTCACAATTTTCTTGCTTAGAATATAACTTACTATTTATAAAGTTTAGAAATTCATGGTGTAAATGATTTACATTGTCCTATTCACTTGAGGAGTACACATGAATATCATCAAAATATACTACTACAAATAAAAGGCTTAAGCATTTCATCCATGAGACTCATGAATGTGCTCGGTGCATTATACAAGATAAATGGCATGGCATCCATTCACACAATCATCCTATTGTCTTGAATGTGGTCTTCCACTCATCTCCTTCCTTCATTCAGATTTTATAGTAGCCACTCCTCAAATCTATATTTAAAAACACACGAGCACCATGTAAGCAATATGATATATCAACAAGCATAGGAATGGGGTACCTATACTTGATGGTGATGTTGTTGATGACTCTACTATCAACACACATCATCACTGATCTATCTTTCTTTGGCCCAAGAAGAGATAGAACTACACAAGGACTCTCTAATTAATCCATTTTGTAGTAACTCCTCAACCTATTTTTGTAACTCCATAGCCTCCTTAGGGTTACACTTATAGGGTGGTTTATTTAGTAGGGTAGAACTAGGTAGCAGGTAAATATGGTGCTTGATTCCTCTTATGGTAGGTAAACTAGGGGCAATTCTATAGAAAAAAAACATCTTGGAACTCATCCAAAAGGGTCTGAACCTAGGGGTCAATCTCCATTCCTCCTCACCACTTTCAAGTAATGAAACTAATAAACAACTTTTTTCCCCTTTGTTATGGATGAGAACAAATAGGTGTTAGAGTGATGTTTTTGTTGGAAAATTTTAAGCAATAAGTATTTCTTCTACCATTAAGTTTTATATGCCTATCAAATTTCCATGGCCTACCTAAGTGTAAATGGAAAGCATTAATAGGTACAATGTCACACAAAACTTGATCATGGTAGGCCTTGCTAATAGAAAAGGAATAAGAACTTACTTGGTTACCTCTACCATATTACCATCATTGAGCCATTACCACTTGTATGGATGGTTATGTGTGTTGGTTGGACAATGGAGATTTTGAAAAAAGGTGTGAGAAGCCACATTAGCACAACTTTCTCCATCAACAACGAGAGAGCCTTAACCATTCTTGCGTACTTGGTTTGGAAAATGCTCTATATTTGTGATCAATCCTCCACGGCCTGTGTAACACCCCAAATTTTTATAACCTAAAATTTAAATGTTTAATCTTTTATCAGAAAAAAATTTAATCTTTTATTATTGATTTAATTATTTTTATGAACCTTTGAGTTACAAACATAGATAAATTATTTAATATATTAATATAATTATTTTATCATTTTATCTTACTCTTTTTATTTAAATAAACCCTAAACCCATTATTTTACCAAAATTATATTCTTAAATTAATACCCTAATTTTTAGATAAATTAATATAATATTTTTCCAATGGTCCAATTTTAATCTAATTTCTAATCCTAACCTTAAATGTTTTTTTTTCTTTTCCTTCTTCCTTTTTTTCTTCTTCTTCCTTCTTTTTCCCTTGGGCTAGCACAACCTTTCCTCCTTTCTTCTTCTCCTTTTATCCTGTGCAACTGTCCCAACTCCTCTTTTCCTTCCTCTTCTTCTTCTCACCCGCACAATTGGCCCACTCCCTTCTCCCTTCTTTTTTCCCCACATAGCCCAGCCTCCCTTCTCTTCTTCTTTACCCATCTATGCCCCGGCCAAACACGCCCCAAGTTCCCCTGCACACACCTTCCTCTTCTCGTCCGCGCATCTGACCTCCTATGCACAGCTGTGTCACCACCTTCCCCTCCTGGCCAAACACCCCTACAAGGCTTCCCCTTACCATCCCTTTCTTTCCTTTTCTGGCCCTATGACCCCCTAATCTCCTCCCTCGTGTGATCCTCCCTTCCATATTTTCCCTGCCACCTTTGCTCTATCTACCACACCCTACATGCCCACCTACCTATCGCATGCCAAACCATCCCCCTCTCCTCCTCCTCCTCCTCCTCTTCTTCTCCTCCTCCTCCTTCTTCTTCTTCCTTATGCTCTTCTCTCTCCTCAACCTTCCCCTCTTCTTTCTTTCTTCATCCCCTCACCCTATTTTCCTCATGACCCCATCTGCAACCACCCCGCCACCTCCACTACCAATATAACCTCCACCGTTGGCCACTAACCTTTTTCATTCCTTCCCTCCTTCCTCCTCCTCCTCTACTACCCTATATATCCTTCTTTCTCCCTTATGGTTGGTCTTGCTGATTCTTCCCCTGCCACTATCCACTCTCCCTACAGCATCCACCTCCTCCATCGTTAGCTCTTCCACCTTGTAGCTCCTTTCATGACCCCAAGCAACCAACGCCTCAACCTCTCCTACAACCCTACCTCATTTTCTCCTACCTGCAACATCTCACCCTACAACCACCACATCCATTCGGCAGCCCCTCTCCCCTTCATTTCCTCCACTAGAACAACTCCTCTTAACTACCTACTTCTACCCACAACCACCTCAACCTCCACTCTTGTACCATCACTCGCATCCACCCCAACACCACTTTCCTTTTCTACTTCTCCTTTTCTTCTTCTCCCTTCCCTTCTTTACACCACCTCTCTCTATAGCCTCTACTGGCTTTGAACTACCTACACCACACCCTCTAACCACCAACCATCTCCACCTCCACCTCCACCTCCTACACCAAACAACCAAAACCGAAACCTTCCATCATCACCTCCAAACCCTTACCCAAGCCATCCACATTCCATTTCCTCCATGGCTTATACTGCACATGCCGCATGAGTTGTGCTTGGTATTTTTATAAATTTTGGACAATATTTAAGGTATAAGGGTAGTTTAGTAATTTTATATTTAATAAACATTTTTAATAAAAATTATTATTTTATTTATCTAATATTAATATGGTATTTGTGATATTAATTTTGAAGTACAAAATTTTATTAACGAAGCCTAATCATTTTTAGTTAGTTACTAGTAAAGTTTGTTTTTGTTGGAAATTAGGTAACCTTTATGCTTCACTAAAATGTTTGGATATCATATGTTAGAACATTAGGGTTTTTGATATGTGATTTGAGTAGATATGATTTATTACAAATAATCCCATGATTATTAATGTTATCTTGAAAATTTTAAAAAGAAGGCATGTTATCTTATGTAAGATGTTATGTGTGTGAAAGGGTGATTAAAAAGGGGTCTAATGTTGGGAAGTGATGATGTATGTTTTGTGTATATAAAAATGTTAAGTTAGGTATGTATGGACACTTGTAGTAAAAATACTACTAACATGAGCCATAGGGGCAATTCGGTCATTTAGATATTTCATGATATTTAACCCTAACTGGGATGCCGAATGTATTATAAATATTGCTAAGAATGGATATAGGAGTTTGATGTGTTATAAATACGTGTTTTAGCATGAATATCAATGTTTCATGGTCTAGGGACATTTTGTAATTTTATATCTACTATGGTGATTAATCTAGTAAACATGCATGATAATTATTATTTGATGTTAAATATGTGAATAGAGGTTTATTGTCTTAGTATCACATATTTCAATATGGTTATCAATATTATACGGTCTAGGAGCATTTTGGTAATTTTGCATGTACTATAGTGGTTATTCTAAAAACATGCATGATAAGTATTATTTGATGTTAAATATGAGAATAAGGGTTTGTTGTCTTAGTATTACCTATTTTAGTATGATTATCAATATTATATGATATAGGAGCATTTTAGTAATTTTATATGTACTATGGTGATTGTTCTAATAAATATACATGATAAGTGATATTTGATGTTAAGTATGATAATGGGGCTTTGTTGTATTAGTAACACTTGTTCAGCATGAATATTGATATTATATGGTCTAGGGGTAGTAGGCACCATCTTAATTGTTCTAATAAATATGCATTGAAATGCCCCGAAAAGTTCTAATTTTAAATAGTATATTTAAATGAAATTTATTATGATAGTTAATTAAATATAAATTATTTGATTAAAATAAAAGGAAATTAATTAGGACAAATTAAGAAGAAACTTATTACTATTTTTTAATTAGGAGAAATTTGGGTATTTTAGCTAGTTAAGGATTTTATTTTAGAAATTAACAAAATAAATTATTTTATTTAAAATAAGGAGGATAAAATAGTTCCAAATTAATATTAATTTTATAAATAATTTAATGGAAGAAAATTAGGGTGTTTTGCTAATTAAAATGGAATTTATGGAAAATATTTTAAAAACCCGGAACTAGCCTAAAAAGGGAATTTAATATTTTTGTTAAATAAATATTTTATATTAAATACCCAAAATATTCTAATTAATTTATTTAAACCCAAAACCTTATTTTCTTCCTTTTTCCTTTTTCCTCTTTCTTTTCTTTTCTCCTTTTCTTTCTTTTCTTTCTTCCTCCTTCTTCCGCCGATTGGGCCAGGCGCGGCCCAATCCTCTTTCCTTTTTCTTCCTTTCTTCTCCCGCGGCCCAGCGGCGCTGGCCTTCTCCCTGCGTGTGCCCAGACACGGCGTTTTGGTCGATTTTATGTCGAGACGCTGCGTCTCGTTAAGTGAGGGCCTAACCGGCGTGCGAACCGCCCGGTTCTCCCCTTTTCTTTTCCTTCCTCAGCCGACCGGCCCACCTTCTTTCTTCTTCCTTCTCCCTCCATCTTCCCCTGACGCTGCAATGAAACCTTCGACCCCATCAATGGCCTCTTCGGCTACGGTGATTAATACCGGTCGTTTCTTGCCTCATTGTCTTCCTCTTAACTCCAGTAGTAAATCGGCATAATTATTGGACGTTGAATCTCGCTCGTTTCTTCTCCTCAGCCTCGTGAAATTTCGAAGCAACCCAAACGATGGCCGATCAATTACTGCCACCGGCCACCCAAATTCTTGCACTTATTACCTCCTTGTCGAGCTTCAACACCCTATTATCTCATCCACCATCTATAAATAGCCTAGTTGTAGGAGTTTTTGGAGTTTTTCTCCCCCAAAAACCCTAAGCAGGGGCTGGCCGCCACCATGACTTCAGACGCTTCCCCTGCTGCTTATATTCAACCTCCACACCACCGCAGCATTCCAATTTCTTCCCCGAAAATTTCTTTAGATAACTAAACCATTTTTAACCTTCGATTCCTCTTGTGTAGGCCTCCATAGTCGTGCCAAGTTTGCTTCTCACCTCGTTAGAATTTTCACCCAGAAAACCTTAAGCCGCCATCCTCCGCCGTTTCCGCCACTTTTACTGCCCTCTGAACCACCCAAAAACTCCCTCTAATCCTCCTCTACCGAATCAAAACCTTATTTTAATTTTTCCCCTGCTCCTTCTCTCTTTTTCTTCATCTTTTTCCTTTTAGATCATTTTTCCGGCCACCTCCGTGAACCACTGTCGGTGCCGCCCATTCCTACCGACTCAAGGTGAAATCCTAGACCTCCTTAGACATTATTTACTATTTATTGTAAATTATTCCATTTTTATTTTATTTATTGGTAACTATTCGAATATAATAATAATTTCCTTGCTATTAATATTATTATTATTTGATATAAAATTTATGCAGAGTTGTACTTGCAGGGTGGAGAATGCTAATAAAATAATTTTATTGTTAGTTCCGAATTTTAAGATATTAATTGAATTATTATATGATTATTATCATTTTTCTTCTTATTATTAATATTATAATTATTAGAATAATTATTATTAACATTTTATTAATTATTCTGGAAAATCTTAGGCCCTAATTTTGTATTAACATTCGCACTTATGTATTTTAGTATTATTATTCCTATTGTTCTTATAACCATTAATAATAATATTATCATTATCTTTATTATTTCAATATCATTATATAAGTTATTAATTTTATTATTAATATTAATAAATAGTAGGTCATTAGTTATAAGTAGGGTCGAAATCCCACTTTAAATTTTAAAGCTTATATATTATTGTTATTATTATTATTATTATTCTTGATATTATCTTTATTTATAATATTTAGTTATTATAGAATTATTATTATTATTATTATTATCTTTACTCATATTATTTTGGTGAAGGGCAGAAACCCTTATATCACCTTTTTTATTTTGAACTGCCTTAGTTTTATTATTAATATTCTACTAGTATTTGGTAGAGTCAATTCTAATATAATAATTTTTAATTAAAAATAAGGTCTTGGGATAAGTTAGAAATGATAGCATTCTTAAGAGAAAACCTAATCCTAGTATTTTTCCCATAGTAGGTGAGCCCAACCAAAGTCCTCAAGTGGTATAGGAGCGTGCTCCAAGACAGGTGACGTTTTAGGTAAGGGGTGCTAAGGCCATACTTGTATTATGTGATTTTATGCTATGCATGCCATGTGATGTTAGTTATAGTGTATTTCGTGTGAATGTTGTATAATTGTTATTAATATAGCATGATTATGGGATTGAAGTATGTTGGTGTGGATAAATGGTGGCATGAGAATCATATGTACATTGATGTTGTTATTGTTGTATAATGTGGTTTCAAGACATGCATGATGTGATTGTAAAATAATGATGGAGTTGTAAATTATTGATGAGGTTGCTTGGTGATTAGGGTTTTGCATGAGGATTAGGGTTTGCATGGAAATATATTTTTACGTGGAGTTAGGGTTTGCATGAGAGAATAGGGTTTGCATGGAAATATGTTTTTACGTGGAGTTAGGGTTACATGGGAGCTAGGGTTGCATAAGAGTTAGGGTTATGCATGGAGTTACATGGGAGCTAGGGTTGCATAAGAGTTTGGGTTCTGTATGGAGTTACATGCAGCTAGGGTTGGCATAAAATAGTATGGTGTTAGTAGTTTGCATGAAATAGTAGGGTGATAGAGTTTTACACAAAAGGGCATGGTGTTAGGGTTTTGTGTGAAATGGTACGGTATTAGAGGCTTGCATGGAATGGTATGATGTTAGGGTTTGCATGGAATCATGGTCTACGTGGAGTTAGGGTTTTACATGGAAGTTAGGGTTTTGCATGGGTACTAGAGTGTGTCATAACTAACTATAGTGGTGATGATTAACTAAGGTTGGAGGGGTCGACCTAAGATGAGGAGTAAGCATGGTGGGTGGCTGACGTGCAAGTCTTGATGATTTCTAAATAAGACACATAAAATATTAATTACGTAAAGTGGAAGATGTTGAGTCGGGCCCAAACCGATCCACCGGCATAATAGTGGCAGGGAATGTTTTCCCTCGCGACCGATCCACCGGCTAAAATAGTGGCAGGGCATGTACCCTCGCGACCGATCCACCGGCTATAATAGTGGGGGATCCCGAGCTCAACAAACCAAACTATATGTGTTGTTAAGATGTGAGAAGACACTAATTACTTACAGTGGAACACCGTACGACAAAGGGGCCAGACCGATCCACCGGCATATAATAGTGGCAGGGTATGTTACCCTCGCGACCGATCCATCGGCATATAATAGTGGCAGGGCATGTACCCTCGCGACCGATCCACCGGCTAAAATAGTGGGGTTCCCGTAATCGTATGGACTTGATAAAGAATATGGTGTGAAATTAATTTGATAAAGGATTAATGAAGTAATTAATTTAAACTATAAGTATTATTTTGGCATTTCCACCTGTTCGTTCTTTTGCCTTTACGTTATTGTTGATAATTATGCCTTTTATTATTCTGCATGGGTTATGTGTTTATGTGTTGGCCTTAGTGCTCGGTTACCTTACTCAGTACGTAGCGTACTGATCACCCTTTTCATGGGTGCTGCTCATTCCAACGAGTAGAAGGCCCATCTGATTTCCTACAGGTAGGAGATATGCATTATGATGCTATAGATATCTATGGGACATCCAGTGGGGACAAGTGATGATCGGGCTGGATCGATTATCAGAGTGATGTGGCCGGTTTTCCTTTGAATTTATTATTACTATCTTATCTATTTATGAATAGTACTTTCGAAACTACTTCATTATTGTAGTTATTTCTCTTTCCTGAAAAACTACCCTCATATTCGGAATTGAATAAAGACTTGTGCGTACCTGATTTCCGTATCTTTGAATTTGGACTATCCCTTAATGTTTACTGAGTTGTTTCTTTAGCCTTAGCACTTAGTATTGGAACGGTAGGAGTGAACCGGTCTGGTACTAAGTGTGGCGGTAACATTTCCAGAATTTACGGTTTAAGTTATAAGTATAAAAAAAAATATGTAAATTTTGGGGTGTTACATGCATGATGAGTGTTTTTTGAAGTAAGTATGAGAATAGAGGTTTGTTGTATTAGAAATATATGTTTCGGCATGAATATCAACATTATATGACTTAGGGGCATTTTGGTAATTTTAAACATGCTATGGTGATTAATCTAATAAATATACATTCTAAGTATCATTTAGAGTTACATATGAGAATAGAGGTTTGTTGTCTTAGTATCACCTGCTTCAGCATGGATATCAATACTATATGACTAAGGGACATTTTGATAATTTTGCATGTATTATCCTAATAAACTTGCATGATAAGTATTTTTTAATGCTAGGGATGACATGTTAGGGTTTGTTGTGAAATTAGGGTTTCCAACTGAACAAGGTTGTTTCGGGGTGGTAGTAGGGTGGGAGCCATGCATGAGTTATGCATGCTTGTGTGTTGAATCTAGAATAAATGAAACACGAATAATAAACTAATCACTTAAAGTGGAATATCACCTGAGTCAGACCCAGTTGTACCTACCGATCCACCAACTAGAATAGTGGTCAGGATTGTCTTGTCCTGGATGTTGTACCCTACTATTCCACCGATGAGAATAGTGGGGTCCCCAACTCAAGTAAAGAAAATAATTGAATGATAATAACCCTAGGAAGATACTAATCACTTAAAGTGAAAGATCACTTGAGTTGGGCCTAGTGTTACCTACAGATCCACCGGCGAGAATAGTGGCCAAGAGTATCTTGCCCTAGAAGTTGTACCCTACTGTTCCATTGGTGAGAATAAGGGGATCTCAAACACAAGTAAATTAAACCAGCATATGATTATAACCTTTAGGGAAAATACTAATTACTTACAGTGGAACACCACATGGGTTAGGATCGTACCTTAATTACCGATCTACTAGTAAGAATAGTGGTCAATAACGTTCTATCCTAGGGTTATACTGTGATTACCGATCTATAAGTGAGAATATTATTTGAGAGGATCCTGTCCTGAAAGTTATATTTATTTACCATTATATCAGTGAGAACAATGGGGTCCCTAAACCAATGTGGATAAAATCATAAGATAACTATTTATTTCACAAATAATTTGTGTTCAAATAATAATAAATGAGCCAGTATGATCTACTTGTGCATGTGTCATTCGTTATCGTGGTGTTATTGAGAAGTAGTGGGATGATTAAGAGAATTTTGCCTATTATTGAAAATGATGTGGCTTTCTAATTATACTACAAAGGGCATCACTTAGATGTTCCATTAGTAAGTTTTATTTATTTCTAGGTAAATGAGTATTGGTAGCATATGATCTGATGCATGTGGTCATATGAATGTTTATTGCATTTTAGTTAATATATGTATACAAATGTTCACATGATTGATGTGATGCATCTAATGTGTTACATGCAGGCCTTGTATATTAGTCTTGTATAATGAGTTATTTAGTACCATTGTACTGAAGAGTTCATTTCTTAGATCCCTACTTATTCAATGGATAGTGGCCTTTACAAGTTAGCTCGTAAACTCTATTCAAGGTTATTATTTAGGTTAAAAGTGTAGGGTTATCCAAAATTTTGTCTGATAACTTAAAACCATGAGTTTCTATATCTTCCTTATAATCTTTTTCGGTTTCCCTTCCACTAACATTTTTGTAACTACAGTTAGTGGGTTTTATTTGTAAGGTGAATTAATCTCCCTAACTATTTCACTACTCTGATTTATAATTGTATTTTTGAATTTAAGTAAAGTAATGTTTTAGCCTTAGCATTTGGTGTCGGAATTGTAGAAGAAACAAGTCTAATATTAAGTGTTGTTGTAGCACCCTAAACTTTACTATCTTAGCTTCCACTTACAACTTTTAAAAATGAAAATTTTTAGTAGTAAATTTTGGAGGTGTCATAGCTTCCTTTTCATGCAACACCCTCCTAACCATCAACATCAGGTGAACCATCTTCCTCCTCCTCATTAGCTGAAGGTAGTGTCTCTTATTATTCCTGTTGAATAACATTATTAACCTCAACAAGTGTTATAAATATTTTGTTTGGACACTTGTTTTGGTAGTTCACAAATTCTTGGCACTTGAAGCATTAGATATTTTTGGTTCTAGATGGTTTGCATATGCCCTCTTTATCCTTTCCCTTCATAGAAAACTTGAGGGTTGTAGGTGGAGGTTTAGAAGGTGAGGAGTGTCTTTAGAAGTATTAGTAATAGTTTTTTTTGAAGGTTTACCAAGGTGTTTTCTTTTATTTCTTATGATTCTATACCTTGATGGCTAGGTGAATTAGCTCATCCAAGGTGTAGTATATTTGCATTTCCACCTTCCCAGTAATATCTTGTCTGAGGCCTCCTACAAACACAGCTATAGTATGCTCTTCACTCTCTTCAAGCCCTAGCCTTAGAAAAAGCTTCTCAAACTCCCTAATATATTCTTCCACACTCATTTGACCTTATATTAAGGACAACATTTTATTGAAAACGTATTGAGTGTAAAAACAAGGTAAAAATCTTTCCCTTATAATCTTTTTCATTTTACCCCAATACTTGACCTTTGATTTCCCCTTTCTTATTTTTCTTTGGTTGGTAATATTTTCCCACCAACGAGAAGCATGGCCTTTTAGTTTTAAAATATCCACCTTAAAAGCCTTTTCATCTTTGTATCCCTTAGCTTCAAAAAGCTTAGTACACCTCAATTACCATTCAAGTAACTCTTCTAGATTATGATTACCTTTAGACTTAGGGATTTTGACCCTTACATCTCTGAAATTATCTCTTTTTCATTCATTCTTCTTATAGGTTCTTGAGAAGACTCACCAGAAAAGGATTCTAACTCAGTGGAACCATTCTCTGTGTGCACAACATTCATTTCTTCTAAGGGAAGGTTGCTTATCCTTTATGGGTTTGGGGGATTTGTAGTATGTATTAGCCTTTCTAGCAATGCTTTAATTTCTCTTATTTCTCCTTGAACATTCTCCAAGGACTTGTCTAACCTCGTTGTTTCTTGTTGTAAAGTTTCAAAAACTCAATCTCTCCTCACATATATATTTTCTTCAAAACTCAATCCCCTTTGGTTTGGTGGATCATCCATAGTGGTTTAAGATTAAAGGAAATTAGAAAATTAATTGGGAAGGAAAATGGTAGTGTTTCGTAAAAATGGGGGTGGGCTAGAAATTTTATGTGTGTGTTTGGTTTTAGATCAGATAAAATAAAAAGGAAAGCTAATATCCAATTTTAAAAACCTTAATCTTTGATACCAATTTGATACATATAAGAAGCAATAAGATCAAACTAAAGGATTGTGGTGGAGTTAAAGGATTACCACCAAAAGAAAAAACAAAGAAATAGATGAGGAAATATATTTTTTATTTTTATTTTATATATGAGCACCTATCAAGATCAAATACTTAATATCACCATCTAAGGTTTAAGCACTTAGAATAAAGAAGAGTAAGATTTTTTTTAGAAGATAAGCAAAACTTTACACCTGAGTTTTGCGGGGGTTTCTCAGCTTTTTGAGAGAGAAAAATGGATAATTAAATCTACCTTCTTTTTAAATGTGAGCCTAACACTTATAATAGGATTCTAGGTATCACTTAGCTACATTACAACTCATTAAAATAAAAAATACCTATTTGGTTAAGCAATAAAACTAGGTTAGTTGTCAAAGAGGCTAACCCTTACTAATTTAATTCTAACCAATGTCAACTAGGTATGTTAGTTTTATTAGAACTGAATGTTAGCCCATGCTTTCTTCCCCTATAATTTTGGGATTTTTTACAAGTAAAAAGATTAATCTAATCTAGGGTCTAATCATCATTAAAAGATAAGCAAAAGTAACTTTTCTATCTATAGACCTTTAAGTACAATTATAGCCATTTGCTAAACTTTTCTGCCATAATTAGTAGCATATAGTTTACCTTTTTTTCTTTTCCTTCAATCCTCCATTTTTTTCCTCGAAGATTACAAAAAGATAGCCAACACTCTATTATTGATGGAGCCAAAAATTGAGCCATGCTAACCCAAAACGACCATTTTTAAGCCACCTAAAATCCGTTAAAAGGTGGCCGCTTAAATATGACTTTTGCATGGCTAAGTGGATAATAAGTTAATTTGTTAAAAAAAAATTCCAAATTAGAAGGCTTTTTGGATCTTATTTTTTTGGAAATATTAATACGTAAATTATGCTTAATTATGTTGGATGCTCCTATATTATCTAAGTTGCTCATCAATGTTGTGATTATTTTGTTATAGGAGCTAGATAAATAGTATCTTACCATAATGGAATTTGAACTTGTACGTGGAGCTGGTGTAGGAATATTCAATTAGTTTAATGAATGTTTCATAATCTTTGCATAACTAATGCTTTAATGCATTTCTATATCTTGATCAAGCTTGATGTAGTTATTTTCTTTTCTAATTGTAAAATAATGTATCTATATACTATTTTGTAGTTTATATATGATGAAATTGTGGGTTTTTAGTGTTTATCAATTTTGTCTTTTAAGCCTTTCTTTTTGCATTGATAATTGAGCTTTTTGTTCTCTAATTTTATGCTTATACTATTGAATAAGTTGTTCTAATATTGTTCACTCAATGAAGTAAATTTATTTTGGTATCATCTCCTTTATTGAAGTCTAATTGAGGTTTCTTAGAGATTTGTTTTTGACCATTGCCTTTTAATGGTGTAAGCTTCCACATTACTATGTAAATTAGTTAGGTACCATTTGGGTATCTTAATAAATGATCCAAATATGATCGAAAGTATTAATATATAAATTAATAGTAAGATATAGTATTTGGTTGAAGCACATCATTTGTATATGAATGAGTCTAAAGTAATGTTTAGTAAATTATCTAAAATAAAATGAATTAATGTATAATACCAATTTTAGACATGTATAATTTTATCAATAATTATTTATATTTTTAAAGCTTGATTGATATAATGTTCCATTTTACCCTTAATCCCACGTATCCTTAAACCTAAAATCATTGATCAACTATATTACTTTTATAATTATTGATTAATTATTATTATTAATAAATTAATTTAACAATAGGTTATTTACATTTGTATGGAGTCTACAACTTGAACATGAAGATTCTGAGTATAAGTGGATGGGTATAATTAGCGAGTTTGGTTTGGAGGGACATAATGACTAATATGCTCAATATAAGCAATTTGTGGATACTTGCATGTTATAGAGACTTATTTATGAATGAGCGTATAAGAACAACTTTATGATTAGAGAGTGAGAATAACATTTTTTGGAATTTCAATAATAATCATTGTACTTTGATTGAGTTTTGTATGCACTATGAAAGAATATTAGATGGATTTAGGTATAAGAAAGTGGTGTAGGGACTTACGCTGCTCCACATTGCTATTTAAATGAAAGTATTATACCTCTTTGAACTTTTAAGATAACCATTACATATCATTAATATAATAGATTGTAGATTGTAAAAAATCTAAAAAATTCTAAAATAAATTTAATAAATCTAAAAAAAACTATAAATCCTAAATAAGTCTAATAATTATAAAATAAATGGAATAAAACCTAAACTATAAACAAATTTTAAAACCTAAACAAATAAATAAACCCTAAACCCTATAAAAATTTTAAAATCTAAAATAAATGAAATAAACTCTAAACCATAAACCCTAATGAACTATAAACACTAAATACTAAATTAATATACAAAATATAAAATAAATAAAATAAACCCTAAAACCTAAGCAACCCTAAAACATATAAAATAAATGGAATAAATCCTAAACCCTGATATATAAAACCTAACATAAATGAAATAAACCCTAAACCCAAGCTTTAAGTAAATCCAAAAACCCTAAAATAAATGGAATAAACCCTAAACAAAGATAAAATTCTAAAATAAGTAGAATACACCTACACTCTAAAGAATACACACCGAGATGAATTTAAACATAAAAAAATTAAGAAAAATAATTGAATATACAAATCCTAAACTTATGAATCTATATAACTAAACTTGAATAATAAAAATTGAAAATATCATGAAAGAAGGTGAAGAAATAATAAGAATTTCCATGACTAGGATTTGAACTTGAGTCTTCTGTGGCAAGGGATAACGCATTGACCACAAGGGCACAACACATCATCAATTCTAGGTTTCTAATTTTGATATATAAAAATCGTAAAGAATGCATAAACATGCAACTCAAAGGCTTTTAGTAGGAAATCCATTTATAACGCAAATGGCAGTGCTACCCTCTAGCGCTGATTTGTAACGTTAAAAGTCCTTTATTAGGTCCATTTTTTGAAATGTAATTAATGAAGCATAAAACTCCATGTTTCTCCTCTTAATTATCTATTGTTTTATTTTTTAGTTAACATCATTGATTGGGGCAATACAATAGCTATTGGTCATTCCTATATTTATATACTTAATAAAGTTTGTACAAGAGCCTATATCTATATATATATAATTAAGCAAAAATAAGTCCTATTCCACAATATATGTGATATGGCCAATTATCCTTGTGACATCATAAAAAATCCTATCAAGTTGAAGATGGTCGTTAAATGCTTCTTATAGACCACAATGACTAATTGAATATGAATAGGATATTTGATATTAGGCTCATTGAGCTAACTCAATTAAGGCATGTTGTTGTTGAAATTTGAAGCCTACTTAGTAGATGAGGCTTTGTGAGGGGATCTAGAACCTTTACTAATTTTTTGATCCTACAAATTATCCAATAATCTAAATTTGGAAGATGGCATAATATTAACCAATCTCAACATATGGTTTCCTTAATTATCACTTGCCAAATTTATCCTGGAGGTGCATTACTGCTAAGTTTGATTAATGTGATAAATTCCCTTGTAAAAATAAACCATCCATGGACCAAAACGCAAGTTATCCTCCTAGATTTTATTCAAGTAGTTTTGAATTTTTTTCCACTACAATTATGTCCTTGTTATCCATCAACTTTCCTCATCTATTTCTTTCTCTTTACAAGAAGTTTTTGGTGCACATTTCAAAAGCATTTTCGGGCTGAATTTGTTTGCATATCAAGGATTCTTCGTGAACTAAAGGATCTTACCTCTATTAAATTGAGACTAGGCTCTCTTAAAACTCCTCACCCACTATTTTGAAATTCTCCCTCTTATCATGTGATGTCTTAGTGGCATTTAGGTGTTTCCAACCTTCTTATCATCCATCAGAATGTTTTTAGGATGGAAAATGACACCAAACCATCATTTCCATGCATCAATAGTGATGACTATGAAATATTCTACCACACGAAACTACATTTATGTTGTAGGCATATGTAGTGTGTTCTCACTGTTTCTTTTGAAAGCCTAAATAAGGGTGTTTTATAGTACTACATTTTAGCTTGACATGTGTATATGTATCCACAAAAATAGTTGTCTTTTGTTACCTACAAAATATTTTGATAAAGTCTTGCATACACACATCTTTGTTCTCACTGGCTATATATATATATATATATCTTATAATATTTATGAAAACATAATAGTAGTGCAACATGAAGAAAGTTATGGTGAAATAGGATGAATTAGTTTTCTCAATAAAATTGCAACTAGCATGTTTAAGAAAATAATAGTAGTTATGATAAAACATAAAAACAACTATGATAAAAAAAATGGAGGGAACAGTAGCAAAATATAATATAATAGTGGTAAAATATAAAAATAATTATGGTAAAACATGACACATTAGTTTTTATAGGAAAATCACAACTGATATTGATGAAATAAGATAAAAAAATGTGTTGAAATAGGGAGGGAACTATGAAGAAACATGAAGATAAATGTGGTAGAATAGCATGGATTGAAAATGATCCAAACCAAAAACCAAAACTAATAAGATTATGAACAATTGAGGATTTAATCACAAAAAAAAACATTTGAGGGAAAAATAGATCATAAGATGATTAAATAAATAAATCAATTAATTACAAAATACGAAATTCTCTTTTAATGGAAAATTCTATGGAGGAGAAGAAGTTGGGTCGCATGACTTCAACAAGTAGGGTTACATCATGTCTCCTTTTATAGAAGATAAAACCCTATATGGCAAAATAATATATTTCAAAAATAAAGAAAAATTATGGGACCCCCTATGTTTATTTCCTTACTCTTTAATTTTTCCCAAAAGCACATCAAATATTTCACTAAGAAACATGGTCCGTATTAATTAACTCAAGACCCCCTGTTACTTATATACTTCACATTCTACACTTAAACTTCTCCAACATCTACATGAACCAACACAATGTTATGTTGTACTTCAAATATCATGTCAAAACTCACAATTCTTCACCTTAACATAGTATTTGTGACGCATGACATGTAAAGACCTTTATAAAAAACCCTGACCTAACAAAGGGCCACGTGGCCTATGAACACCAATTACGTACAAGAAACTCTCGAACTTACGTACGATTAGTTGTTTCATTAGCATATCATTTAGATTATCCAAAGCAT
Source organism: Tamarix austromongolica (assembly GCA_039764185.1). Lineage (NCBI taxonomy): Eukaryota > Viridiplantae > Streptophyta > Magnoliopsida > Caryophyllales > Tamaricaceae > Tamarix > Tamarix austromongolica. The sequence goes on from CM077819.1 coordinate 46,507,253, forward strand.
CCAATTTCTCCAACAAATTTTCTTCTAGAAATAATACCCTAGATAAAGTGATTACATGATATCAATGTGCTTCATTTGATGATAAAAATAATTCTGATTCTTCGCTAAACAGACAGCACACCGGCTATTACCACGAACAATTGGAGCACCATGATTGAACTCCAACTCTCATATTAAACCACCAAGCTAAAAGGCTTCCTAAAAATCCCTATCATAGCTATATACTCTGCTTTAGTAGTAGACAAGGTTGTCACCTCCTGCAAGGAAGATCTCTAGCTAATAGTTGAACCACCAAGACAGAAAACATATCCACTAGTGGATCTCCCTTTATCAAGATTTCCACCATAATCAAAGTTCACAAATCCAACCAGCAAATTAGTTGATCTCCCATGCTCAATATAAGTTGATGTCATTCTCTTCAAGTACCTAATGATCCACTTCACTACTTGTCAGTGATCCTTTCCTGGATTCACCATATATTGACTCACAACATTAATAGCTTGAGAAATATAAGGATAGATACACACCAAAGCATACATGATATAACCAAAAACATTCAAATATATAACAGTCGCCATGAACTCCTCTTTAACTTTGGAATTGGGAAAATCCAAAGCAAATAATCTGAAATGAATTTCCGATGGAGTGCTCACCGTCTTGGCATCCACTATATGAAATCTCTCTAGCACCTTATTCACATAGGACTCTTGTGACAAGTACAAAAGCTTCTACTCATGGTTTCTAATAATCTCCATGCCAATGATCCTTCACGTAGTTCCAAAATCTTTCATCTCAAATTCACTCTTCAGCATTACATTCGCCTTATCAACATCAGGCATATCTTTTGCTTCCACAAGCATGTCTTCAACGTATAGCAAAAGATGCAAAAAGAGCCCCCATCCATCTCTTTCAAGTACACAGATCCATTATACTCACGCTTGGAGAAACTATGCCCAAGCATAAATTGATCAAATAGTTTATACCACTATCTAAGAGATTAATTTAGAACATACAATGACCTCTTTAACAGGCCAACATGATCACACATCCCCTTAACCACAAACCCATCAGGTTGCCACATGTAAATGTCATCCACGAGCTCACTATACAAAAATACAATTTTAACATCCAACTACTCCAACTCAAAATCATGCATAACCACAAGCGAAGTAAGGTACAAATAAAAGTATGTCTAACCACAAGAGAAAATACCTTGTTATAGTCCATGCCTAGAATCTGATTGAATCCATGTGCAACTAAACAAGCTTTGTACCTTAGTCTCTTAACCTCTTGAGCTTCCTATTCAAACTTGTACATCCACTTGCAATCAACAATTTTTTTTCTCTGGTGCCTTCACAAGTTCCCATTTCTAATTCTTCAATGAGAACTCTATCTCCTCCTCTGTAGTGCCACACCACTCAATAGAATCAGTAATCTAAATAGCCTTTGAGAATGATGCTGGCTCATGCACATCAACAACAATCTCTGCACTACATAAAATATAGCCAACTAATTTTTCATAATTATACGTAACTGGAGGCTTAACCATCCTTTTCATTCTCCTTGGAGTAACACCCCTTTTCTCCACCTACTTCCTGGATCCACTCACTTTAGGAATAGTCAATTTATCATAAGGGTCTCTACCATCTAGCTCAACCTCAACCTCTTCCTTCACATGGCCTAAAGCACTATCTTGCTCCACCTTCTTAGAGACTCCATCATAAGACTTAGTCTTCTAGAGGAAAACGGACTCATTGAAGGTAACATCCCTACTGGTTAAGAGCTTAGATACATATGGGTCCTATAATCTGTATCCCTTCCCTCCGGATGTAAAGCCAAGAAAGATACACTTTTTTACTCTTGACTCAAGTTTACCATTATTCATATAAGCATAAGCAAGGCAACTAAAGATATGCAAATCAGAGTAATCAGTTGGCTTACTAGACCATAAATCTTTAGGTTTTCTTTAACTTAATAGACCAATTTGGTGACCGGTTATGCCTAGCCCTTCTCCAATAAGGTTATGTTCATCCACTCACCAACTTTATTTTATTGTGGTCTTCTAACATATGTGTGGTGTCTCACTATCCCATAGTCTTGGCAGACAACAAACTCAAAACCATTATCTATCCGGAGACACTTAACTTGCTTCCTAGTATGCTTCTCTAGCAAGGTCTTTTAGCATTTGAAAACACCAAAAACATCATTCTTATGCTTTAAGATGTGAACCCATACATTTCTAGAAAAGTAATCAATAAATGTGAGCAATTATTGTGAACTGTCTTTTTAGACCACTCATGTTGGACCCCACAAATCTAAATGGATATAATCAAGATGCCCTCTCGTACTATCATTATCTGTTGAAAAGCTAACCCTCTTCCACTTTCCAAATACATAGTGCTCACTGAAGTTCATAGTATCTGTACTCTATTTATCTAGTAACCTCCTCTTAGAGAGCTCAGTTAGACCCTTGGTGCTTATATGTCCCAGTCTCATGTGCCAAAGTCCCATAATATCTAAGTCTGACAACCTCGATGATGTCACAAATTGGAAGCCTTTACGAAGTGTTTCAGCAAAGATAACCATGTGCACTGCCTGTGATGACAGAAGATTCAAAAGAAGGAGAGAGCTTTACGATCCGTGTGAGATAGAAGACCATAAATAAATAAATTGATTGATGGGATACTTATCGTTGTTTTAAAATTGGTCGTAAGCCTATAACATGCTTTTTCCTCATAACTTACCATTTCTCATTTCAAAATTACTATTTTTATCATTTGGAATTCAATGAAAAACTAATATAGAAATAGTTTATATGAGATTTTCATTTTTTTCTTATATATATGAATAAAAACTTTATTTTCTTTACCACAATGAATAAGAAAATTCTAAAAAATAAAATAAAATAAGAAATATAAATTATAAATAAGTGATATATTTCTAGGTTGGCTAGGCACTCTACATCATGATTAGTACAAAACTACCTAATATGCCCTTTCTTGTGACACCCATAGCATTTCACATTCTGTTTCCAACTCTCCAAATTATATATGTCACCAAACCACCGCTCATGTGTCCTCCCCCCGGCTAACAACTCTCACTATGAGAGTCCTCATAAGTACCATTGCTAGTTAACTAACTATCAATCAACTCCCATTGCAGTAGGGTAGATTTCACATCCTCAAGGACTAACTCATCCTTCTTATACAAAATAGTCTCATAAAAATGCATAAAGCTTTTAGGTAAAGAATATAACAACATAATAACCAAATCTTCATCATCTAATTTAACATCTATATTATGCAAATCCATAACTACATAGGCAAATTCATCCAAATGACTTTTCAAAGATTAACCCCACCTAATTTCAAGTCATAAAGCCAACTCTTTAATAGTAGCTGGTTTGCTACTACTTTTGTCATATATAATGACTCAAGCTTCAACCATAAGGTTGTCATTGTTGATTCCTTTTTCACTTCCCGCAATACCTCATTGGACAAACGTAGTTGTATGGTAGAGAGGACCTTCGGATATACTTCTCCAAATCTCTCATCCGTCATCAATTGTGGCTTATTTGAATGACCAGATAATGCTTTCTCCAATACATTTTGAATTAGAATTGCCCACGACTTTAATTTTAATAATCCAAAATTGAAGGTTAAATTAAACTTCTCAATATTGAATCTTGTACCCAATACCCATCCCAATTACTAGATATCTTCAACAACACAACTCTGATACCAAATTATTGCGAAATAGCATGGATTGAAAATGATCTAAACCAAAATTAATAAGATTATGAACAAGTGAGGACTCAATCCCAAAACATAATAATTGAGGAAAAAGTATAGATCTTTATTGGTGCTCTTGTGTAACTATAGGAGGATTAAATAAATCAATCAATCAATTACACAAATCTCCAATTCTCATTTAATAGAGAATTATATGGAGAAGAAGAAGAATCTGGGTCACACAACTTCGATGGCTAGGGTCACATCATATCTCCTTTTATAGAAGGTAAAACCTTAGAAGGTAAAATAGCGTGTTTTGAAAATAAAGAAAAATCACGGTCCATATTTAGGAAACACAAGACCCTTGTGCTTGTTTCCTTACTCTCAACTTTTGCCCAAAAAATACATCAAAGATTTCACAAAGAAACACAGTCCATGTTAATTAACATGGGACCATTGTATTTTTCATATACTTTAAATTATACACTTAAACTTCTCCAACACTTGCATGAACCAACACAATATGATGCTATGCTTCAAATACCCAGTCAAAACTCACAACAACAATGGTGAAGCATTGAGATAACTATGGTAAAACATGAAGATAATGGTAGTGAATCTAAATATAACAGTGGTGAAACATAACACAATAGTGGTATAATATAAAAATAATTATAATGAAGTATGATAAGCTAGTTTTTCTAGGAAATCACAACTAACATTGGTAAAATATGACAAAAATTATGGTGAAATATGGAGGCAACTACAATGAAAAATGAAGGAAACATTGGTAAAAATACAAGCATAAAAGTGGTGAAACAAAACACAAAAATGGTGAAGCATAAGTGTAGGAATGATCAAATAAATTTTACTATTAAATATCATTAAAAAAAAGTGTTAAAACATTACTACAACTATAGTGACATATATAACAATATTTTACTTAATGATTTTTGTAAGTTAAAAGCATATCAATTTTGGTCTTTATTTATAGAGAAAATTCTTATAAATATAATGGTATAATTTTGTAGGAAAACCTAATTAATGATAAAAATAAGTTAAAAAGTTACATAATAATTAGATACAAGTAACTAGTTATATGGTAGATGGAATGAAGAGGGATGAGGCAAGTAACTCAAGGAGATATCTTACTCTTAAACACGTAGTATGGTCTATGTCCCTAGACCTTGGGTATAATATTTTTATCTTGTTATTAAATTATATCAATTATAAAAAAAAATCATATCTTAATAATAATAATAATATAGCACAAATAATTACAAAAATAAATTAAAGTTCCTTGAGATAAAATCTTTTTAAATTATATCAATATAAGCCAAACAAAGATAATAACTCTGTAGTTCTTCAAAAGATTACTATATGAGGCTAAATTTAAGTTAATATTTGATCACTTTAGAAATTCTTAACCCTTTTTTTGTATTCAAAATCTACCTAATACTAAAAATTAACTCATCCAGGCACTCTTTCATAAACCTCATTATTTATTTCAACAATTTTTACACTATTGTAGAAGGTAAAAAATGTATCCCTAATATGATAATTACATCATTTATTAGAAAATAGCATACTAATTAATGAATAGAATAAGAAAGAGAGAAAAATAGGGGAAACAATGGACAATATATATAAACTTTCTAAAAGAATTTTATATTTGGAACAAATGTTTTTAGGTAAAAAGAACTATCTTTCAAATACGGAGGAAATATTTTATAATATATATATATATATATATATATATATATATATACATACTAGGTCTTTTTTTTATTCCCTTATTTTCATATCATTCTAATATTATCACATATAAGTATTATTTCTTTATAAGTAAGTCCCAACAATTTCAACTAAATACCAAAAAAGTATTATGTTATCTACTTTTATTATAAAAATGGCATTTATTGATTAACCTCACCTACATGTCTAATATTTTCATTTCATTTCAGATAGGTTGTGAAACATATAATTACTTCATACCATATTCATATTATGTCTTAAATTTTCCAAACGATAGTATAAGCAATTTTTTTAGCTAATATGTTTTTATTTTTTGATTCATAGTAAGATCATAAAAATGGAATAGTGCCCATTATATGAGTGGTTGAAATCATCATAAAAATATAAAAATATTAAAAGAGAAAGAAAGGAATATTTGAACCTAACACATCTATACTTTAATATGACCAAAAAATAGTTTTGAAGATTGATTAATGGGAGTCCAAGATGGACATTCTATCAAAAATGAATTAACTTAATAATGAAACAATTGATTAAAATATGTTTTTTACATAACCAAAAAATGTAAGCAGTGTGTATTTTATTACCTCTAATTCAAAAATGAAGTACACCCACCAAGATCTTAATCCTCACCATCTATCTCCCTAAGCTATTTACATAAATAATAAGCTTAGTAAAAGATTTGCATTGTGGCACACTCTCTACTCTAATTGTCATTTCTTTGACTATGCTACTATAAATCATATTTCACATGCACCTCTTTTGATGAAAATACGCTGATTTTTTCTTCCCACACATGGTAAACAATAGTGGCTTGCATATATCGGAGTATCAATGTCCCACTCCTTGTTCCTATACCACCTCTATGAATCTAATTTGCTGCATGATTGAACTTTAATAGATGATGTGTGTAGCCAAGTGCCTCCAATATCTTATACCAAATACTCTATACATATGAGCATTCAAATTATAAGTGTTTCCATCTCCTCTTCACATAATGTACAAAATGGATCACAAGCCATTCCCATCTTCTCCATTATGTCTTTTGTGAAGAGACAATCTTGGATCAACAAATAAAGGTGGACCTGTTGTCGTGGCAAGGTTAATGGGTTTCATACTAACATCCAGCAATCTACTTCCTCTTCTTAGTTTATAAGTTCATATGTCTGATGTTATAAGCTTCATTTTTTGTGTGATGGTACTTGAGTAAGTGAATTTCATAATATCAACCAATTGATTTTTAAATTTCACTATCTTTCTTAGGAACCACGACACCCTCCTTCTTTCAATAACATCCCATAGGGTTTTTTTATTTCATAAAATAACTATAGATCCACTAAACCCATAATACATATTTTTTTTCTATGAAGATTCCATAGGATACGTCCTAGGGCTACTTTGTTCCATGCTTTGAGGTTTAATAATCATAGACCTCCTTTTTTTGGTTTGAAAAAATATTCCCATGAAATAGGAGGTTTTCTAGTTTTTACATGAGATTCTGACCACAATAATGACCGACATAAGGAGTTAATATCATGCATGATTTGTTTGGGGAGCATATAAGTAGACACTAATAAGCTTGAATAGAAAATAGGACTTATTTGATAAGTTGCAAACAATCTACATAGCTAAGATATTGATTATTCCAAAGCTTGAGTTTGGGCATAAGCTTATCCAATAATTCCTTGTACTTATTATTCTTTAATGTTATACTCGTTAAAGGTAATCCCAAGTATTTTACTAGTAGGGTACCTTCAAATATTTGGAAATCTGTAGCTACTTGCCACTTTACTTCATCTAGAACTTTGCCACCAAAATATAAGACACTCTTAGAAACATTGATTTGTAAACCAGAATGACCCAAGAAGGTGGTGAGCAATTCAATAAGAACCTTAACAAAAGGAATATCACCTCTACAAAGGAAAAAAAATCATATGTAAAGAATAAAGAGACCAACTTAACCCTTTTGCAATGTGGCTTAAATTCTAGAGGATCCCATATTCTCTTTATAAGGTGATTAAAGTATTCAATAATGATAATAAAGAGGTATAGTGGTACATGATCTCCTTACCTCAATCCTTTTTAGTATAAAAAGGAGAATAAAAAAATCCATGTAACACAAGTGAATAGCTAACTGATGAGACACACACCATGACAAGATTCAAAAAATGCAGTGGAAAGTTTATAGTTATCAACATTTTCCTCAAGAAATCCCAACTAATAGAGTCATATGTTTTTTTTAATATCCACCTTTAACATATATCTTGGTGATAGGTTTTTGTTAGAATAACCATTAAATATCTTATATTCCATTAGAATACTATCACAAATGTGTCTTTCTTTAAAAAAATGTTTATTGAGAATCACCTATACGTTATCCTAGAATCGGTTGTATTCAATTAGCCAACACCTTTGCTGGAATCTTATAAATGGTACTGAAATATGCTATAGGTCCAAAGTCCCTATAATTAGTTAAATTTGGAAATTTGGGAAGTAAATGCAGATATATGATGTTCACTAGAAGAGGAATATTTCTTGTAAGAAATAACTCCCTAACAACCCTCCAAATGGTCTCCACATAATATGCCATGCTTTCTTAAAGTAATATGCATTATACCCTTTCCATCCTTGTGCCTTATCATTTCCCATCCCAAATAGAGAATTTCAAACCTCATATTTAGATATTGGATGTAGGAGATAGTGGTTTTCCTGAGTATACAATTTCAAACCTAGGTTTATGACCTCTTAAGAAAAAACGTCTGCTTGATTAGCTTTTGTTTCTCGGATAGATTTGAAAAGCTTCAAAAATACCTAAGCAATGTTATCATTAGATTCATAAAGCCTGCCATGTGTATCCGGGATTTCAAGAATCTTATTGGTATGTCTTCTCCCCCTAACCATTGAATGGAAAAAAATTGTATTGCCACCCCAAAGTTTGAGCCTTATAACCCTTGACTTCAGTCAAAGAAATCTTTCATAGTGGTGAGTAAGATGATATAATTGCTTCATATAGTGCTTTTCTTTTTGAATTAGGTCTTCATTATGTGGATCAACATCTATGGTTTTTTGCATAGCCCCTAAGGCTTCTTTATCTTCCTATACCCTTGATGACATGCTTCCATATATTTTTGTTGATTTAGTTGTTTTAGTGGGTGTTTCAGCTTCTTCAAACAACATCTAATATCCTCTAGTAGACTTATTTTTCCTTAGGGTTGCCAACTCTAAATAATTATATTCTCAAAACTAGGGTCTTGTACCCACATGTTGAAGAAACAAAATGGTTTGGGTCCTATATGACATTCTTCTTTATTGTAGGCCACCATAGCAGCATGATTTGATATTATGGGGAGGATTGCACCCTTGATGCTCCAAATTGATCAAACCATTTTTTTTACCCATTACTTGGTCTAGTTTATAGGATATCCTAGATTTCAATTCCCGTCTATTTGACTAATTATAAAAGATACCGGTGAAAGGTAGATTATGCATTTGGACATCCTGGATATAATCTCTGAGCTCTTCAATATCTTGATTATAAATAAAACATTGTGTTTTCTCATTAGGATTTAAAATTATATTAAAGTCACCTATCATGAGGCAAGGATAACTTGTAATTTTCTTTCTCTTTCGACCATTTCCACAGGGTCCTGTGACTAGAAGTTGAGTTATGTACATAAGTCACATAAAGATAATATTATAGTTGTCTCTTTAGCTATAAGATTTTTCCTAGAATATCTTGATCACATTTGTTATCCACTTCCATCTTCTACATGTTGGGATTCCACCTTATCCATACTCTCCCATTATCATGTTGAGCATATTTGTGTTCTCACTGCCAATTCTTGAAAATTATGGATTGAATTTTCCTGGCTTTATTAACTTTTATACAGACTTCCACTAAGCCTACTATACTTAGCTTATTAGTTAATACCCAAATTGAAAATATGTTTTGTGACTATATATATATAAATGTATGAGCTATGTCAATATTTTTTTCAGGGAAAAGGCCAAGGGTAATGTATCCAATTTATTATTTATCGATAGGAAAAGGCTAACTAGCTACCGAGGGGGAGGGGGAATGAGATTAAATAAGACCATCGGTATTCATATATGAATAATTTGGATGGCTAATTGTCCCATTTTAATATGGTGTTCTAACTTATAAAATGAAGAAAATTCTATAATAAAATGCTACAAAAAGTACGGATTGGATGTTAAATAATTTTCATATCTATAGTTATATAAAGGACTTATTTTATTTATAAAGAATAGCGTTAAAACATCATAGTAGATATTTGAATCTGAAAAATTAATAATTTTTAGAATCTAATGCTACGTACAATGGTTTAATACTAAATAAGCAGATTAAAGTACTTTTTTAAATAAATACAAAATGGTCTTAGGCTACCTATATGCTACTATAACAAAATATCTTACTTGAACGGATTAACTGAGCAGCTTAACACTTTTTTTGTCCAACCCCCTTCCTATACCCTCACTTTTTTCTATGGTATTGGATCCCCAATAACTTATCATGATACCTTTTTATATGCTTCGACATCCCAAATAAACTACCATATTACCTTTGTCCTAATTATATCCCGCTCCTTTGTAAATAAAGTTACGCACAAAATTTCCCCAAAATATCCTTTGTATAGGTTTTAATAACCACTAACTTAAATTATATATTATAATGGTTATCAAAAAAATTATATAAATATAACAATAATCATTTAATTATTTTGATATTATATTCTCTTTGTATTCAAAAGAATATTAGTGTTTATTTTGATGATAGTCTTTTACCATTAATTTTTCTGAGTATAACATATTATGATATAAAAATATAATTATCATATTCATATTAAAAAATATTGTTAAAATAATTTTTTATATATTTTTATTAAGATATATATTAAAAAATATTAATGATAAAACTTTATTTTTAAAATACACAATGATGATATTTTCAATACGGAGGGAATAGATGATATATTATTACTTCCTTTGTATTCAAAAAAATTATTGCTGCATATTTCAAACATAAAAATTGACAATTATTATCTTTTAATATATATATTGTTAAAAAAATATAAAAAATAATATTATAAAAATAAAGAAAATATAATAATTATATTTTTATATCATAATATATTATATTTTGAGAGAAATTAAAGTTTTATTTTGAAATACGCAATAGTAATCTTTTAAATATGGGTGGAGTATTTTAAATGACCATCTAATGACTAATGTTTATATGTTTATATAAAATATATATAATTATGCCAATTAAATATTATTTGTGACATGTTGGAATATCCGATATTAATTAAAATAATACATTTATCAACATAAATAGTAATTAATTAATAAACACTAACTAATATATTTAATAATTAATTAGATAAAATAAATTCAATAAACACAAATTAATAAGTATTAATATCTAATAATGAAAACTAAAGGAAAAAAAGTTAAAAAATAATTTAAAATAAAACATATATTTTTTAAATCAATATTTTAAAAAATTAACTATTTAAAAAAAAGTAAATTTAAATTTTATAAACAAAATTATTGATTAATATAAATAAAATATGATGATATTAAATTAGGGAAGATAAAAAGATAAATCTGCATATCTGTTGTCAAATGTCTCCGTTTTAGCTTCCTTTCCCATCACAAAATAATACTCATACTCCAAATGTATTGTGTGTGATGTTGATAATTTTACTTACTTTTTTTTGGCAGGATATTCTCCTTACCTTTTTTTTTAATCCACTAGTGCTATGGGTGAGTGATGTTGATATTTTTAATTAATTTTCTTTTTTATCCACTAGTGCTATGTGTGAGTGATGTCAACATTTTTACTTACTTTTATATATCCATCAAGATCCGCCAACTCTAGCTGCTCCAAAATAGTTGGGAAATAGTTGTAGTATGCTAATAACCGAAAATCAGTCAATCTTTTTCTTTGACTATTTAGGAACGACTTCTTATCCGTAAATCCATAGGTTTGTTATGTTTAATTAATTTTTAACAATAATAAGATGTTTTGGAAACAAATTCATAATTAATGTCCACCGTGGCAGAACTAATTTCAAGTATCTAATTTCCATCGGACACAATTATATCCCCTCCTAATTCCTGTTACGGGAAATCGTTTACATGACGAAGCATTGTGCATAGAATAAATAATTTCTAAAAATTTTTGCATAGAAATTTATATTAATATACTTTTGGCTTTAAAAAATAATTTTTATGTATCCTTTACTATTTGTGCACCTATCTTTAACCATAATAAATAAAGTGATCTTTTATCCTAATAAATTGATATTTTATTATCATTGAGTTGATCTTTTACTATAACTAAATTTATATTTTATCATAATAAAACTATTTTTTTCTATGACTAAACTGATTTTTCACCATACTGTAAATTAATATTTTACCATGCATAAAATAATATTTTGCTAATATTGAGTTGATCTTTTACTATTATTTTAACTATATTTAAGCATTTTTTTTGCTAGAATTTTTTTTATATATTATGTAGCAAAACTTTTACCATAAAGATGTCTATCTTTAAAAAAAAAAGAGTATATATTTATCTTTCACCACAATTATATATATATATATATTATTGGTAAAATTTTACCATAAAGGTATATATATTTTACCATAATCGAATTGATTTTTCAGTGGCATTGAGTTGCTATTCTACCATAAAATATAGTCAATATTTCACAATATATAAGTTGATATTTCACGATAGCTTAATTAATCTTTCACCAATATTATACTTATCTTTCACTATCGTAGTATATATCTTTTACTAATTTTTCACCATAATTAAAATATTCTTTTATCATAATTAAATTGATATTTCACCATAATTGAGTTAATATTTGATCATAATTGAATTGATATTTTACCACAACTAAACATATTTTTCACCATAATTAAATTTATATTCACTATAGAATGTAATTAAAATTTAACTATACATAAAACTAAATTTTCACCATAACCAAAATAATCTTTTATGAATTTTGAGCTGATCTTTTATCATTATTTTAAATATGTTTCAATATTTTCTTTACTATAATTTATATATATATATATATCACCAAAAACATGTTAATCTTTCATCATAGTTTTATATATCTTTTACTAGTATTTTTCTAAAATTTCAATACTTTTCTCAAAATCTCTTAGAGATGATCTATCAACATAGAATATAATCAAATATTTCACCATATATAAACTGATCTTTTACCATAAATGAGTTAATTTTTCACCAATGTCTTATTTATATTTTACTATTATTGTACATATATTTCACCATTATTCTACCAAATTTAAACACTACTTTCATAATTTTTCATCATTATTGTACATATTTTCCATCATTGTTGTATCTATTTTTCATCATTATATATATATATATATATATATATATATATATATATATATATATATATATATATATATATATATATATATATATATATATATATTATTCCATTATTATACAAAAAATTAATCTTTTACCACGATTGTACTTATATTATTCCATATCTTTTTGTCATAAGTATATTAACGTAGATCGTTATTTGAAAAAAAAAACCCATCTCAAAAATATTATAGTATAACTTTTTTATGTTTTGAATAATCTTACAAAAAATATTTTAATTAAAAATGCGTCAACACCAGCATGACATCACCATTCTCGTAATGCACACTATGCAAACAGTTGGGGGATTTAACATGTGATTCCCTTCTCCACTTGTGTCCCTCATAACTAAATGTATTTTTAAATTTATTGAGGAGCATTTGGTATAATCCTCCGAAATTTTAAAAACCTATAATTTAATAAATATCTTTTATTTGGGATAAATTAGCTTTTAAAATTATTTAATTTAAATATTTTATAGATTTTTAAGTATATAAATTCGGATAGGAATATTTGATAAATTAAAATAAATATTTTGTTATTTTATCATACTCATTTTATTTAAATAATTTTTCAAACCAATATTTGACTAAAATTATCCTTTTTTAAACCAATATATTAAATTAAATCATTAAATAAATTTATTCCCAAAAATATTATGTTCTATTATTTTATAAATTAAATTATTTTATTTACCCTATTTTTCCTTTTTCCCTTTTTCCTTTTCTTTTTCCCTTTTCTCCTTTTTCTTCTTTCTTTCTTTTCTTTTTTTTTTCCTTCCTCTGGGCTGCCAGGCCACGACCTGCTTCTCCCCCCTGTGTGCCTGGGCCGCTGGCCCATTCTCCCCTTCCCTCCTCCTTCCCCGATGCAGCAACCCAACCCAACCCCCTTCTTTTTTTTCTTCCTTCCTCCCCCAGCAATCGGGCCGGCCCAACTCTTCTTCCCCCTGATTGGCCGCTGCTCCCCTTCCTTTCTTTCTCCTTCTTCTGCCTCGACCAAGCGCGCTCCGACCTGTCTTCGTCACCCATGTCTGCCACCTCGAACGCCACGCCCAACCACTACAGCCTATAACCACCTGCAACCCTCCCTCTCTCCAACTCTCTCCCATCCTTTTCTTTCTATTTTTGGACCAAACCAACCCCTACAAACCCTCCCCACATGCCCAGTTTTCCCTCTATTCTTTTCTCTCATTTTTCTTCTCCTTCCATTTCCATACCTGTTTTGCACCATCGCCTCCCTCTATTGCTTCCACTGCCGCACCAACCACCTGCGCCACCCCTTGCCACCCTCTACCTCAGCCTTGCACCACCACAACACCCCCTCGAGCCCCCTGCAGTCTGTTCTTCCTCCCCTCCTCCTTTTCTCTTCTTTTTCTCCCTTCTCGACAACCTCCTTGTAACCCCTCCTTCCGCTGTCGTTCTGCCGCCTCTGCCGCCACTTGAGCTACCAAGCCATTCCCTGTAACCTCCTCTACCACCCCCACGCTTCCTTTGGCCGAAACAAACCCCTCACCTCTTCATTTTCCTCCTCCATTTTCCTTCCTTCTCAGCCCACTCCACCTCAGCAACCACCTTCACAGCCTCGCTGCTGCTGCCTCCACCACCCTTGGCCACCGACAACCTATCCCCAACCACCAATTAGACCCCCTATTCACCCCTACACCTTTCCTTGCCCTAAATCCTCCCCTACATGCCCTCTTCCCTTGCCTCAAAATTCTAACTCGAAAATACTACTTCCTCCTCCTTTTCATACCATTTTGAGCCCCTTATCCCTCTTATTTTGCATGTAGCTCATGTTGCATGAGTAGCATGAGTTGCTGCATTCTTGGTTTAATTTTGGTTGATAATTTTCAGGCATAATAATATTTAAGTTAATTATTTCATTAATTAAGTTTTATAAAGTCTTATGCTTTTGGGTTTTCTTATTTTTAATGTGATAAATATTGATATTGTTTTTGGGTGTTGATTTTGCTATTTAAAGTTTAAATATTTAACCGGAATACCGGTAAGGTTTAATTTTTATAGAATTAAGGTAATCGTTAAACCCCACTTAAATGCATGGATAAACGTATGCTAGCACATCAGGGTTTTAATATGTTATTTTGCATGATATAAATATTGTTTAATATATTATATGTAGTTGCTTATAGTGATTGATAAAAAGGAAAGCATGTTAGTTTATATGCTATGTGTGGAAATATTGCCTAAGAAAAGAGTTTGGTTATTAATGAAAATGTTGAGTACTTATCCATGTTGTATTTTGTTATTGTGATCATTAATGCATGAATAATATTATTATAAGCCCTAGGGTAATTTTAGTAATATGTCATGTGCAAGAATGTGGCCTATTATGTATGGATGCTAATGAGTAGAATGTTGAATAATAATAGTTGGTGGAGTTGGATGATGAGAATGAAGTATTGATATTAATATTTTTATGTAGTGATGGTAATTTAATAAAAGTGGTATAATAAAGGGTAATTTAACGAATTAACCAACTAAAGGATAAAACGGTAATTTTGTATGAAAAGGGTAAAATGGTAATTTTAGAAGTAAGGGGTAAAATGGTAATTTTGGAGGTAAAGGGTAAAACGGTAATTTTGTATGAAAAGGATAAAATGGTGATTTTGGAAGTAAGAGGTAAAATAGTAATTTTGGAGGTAAAGGGTAAAACGGTAATTTTGTATGAAAAGGGTAAAATTGCAATTTTTGAGGTATGGTAATTTTGGAAGAGAAAGGCGAAATGGTAATTTTATAATTAAAAGGGTATTATGGCAATTTTATAAGAAAAGGGTATTATGGTAATTTTGGAAGTTAAGGGTATTGTGGTAATTTTGGAAGTAAGGGGCAAAATGGTAATTATGTAAGTAAAAGGGTATTATGGAAATTTTGAAAGTAAAGGGCGAAATGGTAATTTTATAAATAAAAGGGTAAAGTAGTAATTATAATAATGAAAAAGGATAATTTGGTAATTATAATAATGGAGAAGGGTAAAAGATAATATTTTAATAAAAGAGAAGGGTGAAATGGTAAATTGGTGTAAAAGGAGGGTGAAATGATAATAATTTAAGAAAAGATAAGGGGAGAATAGTAAGTTGGTGTAAAGGAAGGTAAAATGATAATTTAATAAAAGAGAAGGGTAAAATGGTAATTTGATGTGAAGGAAGGGTAAATTGGTAATTATAATAATGGAAAATGGCAAATTGGTAATTGTAATAATGAAGAAGGGTAATTTGGTAATTTAATCAACTAAAGGGTAAATTGGTAATTATGATAACGAAGAAGAGTAATTTGGTAATTATGAAAATGGAGAAAGGTAATTTGGTAATTTAATCAACTAAAGGGTAAATTGGCAATTATGATAACGGAGAATGGTAATATGGTAATTATGATAATGGAGAAGGGTAATTTGGTAATTATGATAATAACGAAGGGCAATTTGGTAATTTGACCAACAAAAGGGCAATTTGATAATTATAACAATGGAGAAGGACAAATTGGTAATCTAACCAACCAAATGGAAATATGATAAGCATAACGACTATAAAGGGTGATTGGTGACCTAATAAGTATGAGAAATAACTTGGTAACCTAAACCAAGTAAGAGGTAATTTAGTAATTATGCAACATGAAGGGTAATACGGTAAATTGGCAAATAAGGAAGGGATAACTTAATAATTATACAAGTAAGGGGTAAATTAGTAATTCGTGTCTAATATGTTGAGAGGATAATGGAGTTTCATAATAAGACTCAAGTAACACTAAATAGTAAGATAATGGTGTTTGACAATTAGTCAGTATCACAAGTCCTCAATTAGAATTGGATGAGATTATAATGGCCTTAATGATTCCTCTATATTATCTTGGATAACCGTTTAAATAAGAAATACTTAATGATATCAAAACGATCGAAAGTAAATAAGTATTTGATTGTTGTACTTTTTGTGATCACATTAATTATGACACTAATACTTAAAGTGAAAGACCTCGAGATCGGGAATGGTTGCTCTTTAGGGGTCGCTACCCTAAAGACGTGGTTTAGCCCATGATTATTCTGGTATTTGCTGGTTTGCCTCTGTGTCCCAGCCAGGCCCTACATCTTACTCTATCTAACTCTATGGAACTATTTAGGGGGTATGCATACTTATGGATTAGGTGTCCTTGTCAGTAAGGTACTGAGTAGCTTTATACACCCATACGACCAAGGTACATTTGCGTCTCTGGGTTGACGGTTGAAGGGTACTAAGTAGCTTGTATGTACCAGTATGACCAGTGTACCTTTGTGTCCGAGGATCTTGATCTCCCATCCGAGGTAAATAAATGGAACGGTTGTGCTAATTAAAAGGGAAAACACTAATTATGAAAGTGAAAGATTAATGAATCAGGCCTAGTTAAATTATATTATGAGTATCGGTCCACCAAATATAATAGTGGCCTAGGAGCATTTTGTCCTGGAAGATTATGAGTACCGATCCACCAGATATAATAGTAGCCCAGGAGTGTGTTTCCATGGAAGATGATTATGAGTATCGGTCCACCGGATATAATAGTGGCATAGGAGCGTGTTGTCTTGGATGATATTTCTATGTATTTCGGTCCACCAGCAATAATAGTGGGGGTCCTATGCTCAATAAAACCAATCATGGATGTAAATAAATTATGAAAAATACTAATCACTTATAGTGGAACACCATGTGAGTCAGGGCCAAACCAATCCACGGGCATATAATAGTGGTCAGGTGCGTTCTGCCCTGTAAGTGACCGATCCACTAGTGTATAATAATGGTCAGGTACGTTATGCCCTGTATGTGACTGATCCACCTGCTATAATAGTGGGATTCCCGTACTCGCATGGATATATAAAATCCGAGAGATGATTAATTAATGATGGACTAATGGCTTAAGACCCTAAAAGTATTGATTGTACATCTTGACCTATTAATACCTGATTGACTTGTTAAGTATGTGAATATATGGATGTGAATATTACATATGCAACTTTCATTATGTATGTATCATGTATTACATTGCGGGCCTACTTTTAAGTATGTTTTAAAAGATTACTCGGTACCGTAGTACTGAAGGGTTTCATTCATAGGGCCCCTGCCTATTTAATGGGCAGTGTCCCTTGTAGGTTCTTTTTCAGGTGCTATTCAATTGGGCAACGGGAAAGATCATAAGGAAATTATCCAGACTTTTAGAGTTTCCCTCTTTCTCTCTTACTCCCTGATTTGAATGTATTCTTTGATCTTATAACCGCCATTGGAGGATTTCATTCTTGTAAATAGCTTATTGTGCTACTCTAATTTTTAATATGGTTTGAATTTCTAGCAATTGATATTTTATTTTCTAGCCTTAGCACTTGGTACTGAAATTGTATAAGTGAACCGATTTGGTACTAAGTGTGGTGGTAATATCCCCAGAATTCACAAGTCTTGTCATTTCGCTTCCGCTAAATCTTTTTATAAAACGAAAATTTTCAGCAATGAATTTTAGGGGTATTACATTTGGTACAAAAATATATAATAGGAAAAAAATACACTTTCATTTTTTTTGTATAGTGTATTCAGAATAAAGAATTTTTTTTAAAAATACACACCTTTTAGTTATATATATATATATATATATATATATATATATATATATATATATATATATATATATATATATATATTGAGAGAGAGAGAGAGAGAGAGAGAGTTGAAATTTATTCATTCTAAATATACTCATATTTTTTTCCAACCACATTATCCCTTTATTATTATACTAGCATATTGCATCTAACACTAGACTTAAGGCTACTATAATGTTGGTTCTATAACACCTTTTGGTAAGAAGAAATATTATGAAATTAATCAAAGTATTAATTTAATTTTACACATAAATATGGTTTACAAATTTTTAAATCTATGCCCTATATATTTTTATAAATATATAATAGTTATTAACATAAATTTTATTTATTTATTTTAACATTTGATATAATATTTTTTTAATCACACGATTTTATGATAATTCCACTTATAACCTTAATACTTCAATTAAATTTCACTAAAGTACCTAAAAGGATATCTAAAATGGAACAAAAAAGTGATTTATTTCATTATGTAGGTAATTATGTGAAATTAAACTAAAATTTGATGGTTCCTAAGTGAAATCAACAAAAACACTTGATACCTAAAAAATACTAGGTCAAATGTCAAAGTACCCAAGTGAAATTTAACTACTATTCAAATTTTATATAGTTTTTACTGTAAAAAAAAAATCCAACCAACTACAATAAGTTCTATATTTTTCTAGAATTAAAAGCTTTAATATTTATAGTTAATTGGTTTTTTTTAAAAAAATATCCACTATAAGTGGTCTTATACCATATGTTGCGGGGGAAATGGAGAGCTCCAATGGTCCCAACACTCCATGCTTCATGTAATAGCAACAAAAAAATTAATTGCTTGACAAAAGCTCCATGGTGCTTCTAGTTAAATGAAGAGTTGTAGGCCAAAAGGGGACCAGAAAAGCAAAAAGGAATAGAAAAGGAGAGATGGGTGTCATCATTTTCAATACCAAAATGTCATGTGCCCATCATTGATCGGACTAACAAAGATGAATTAATATCCTTACACATATTTGTTTTTGGCAATTTTCTATCTCAGAAATATACATTTTTAAGTTAAAAGAATAGACACTGAGATCTACAAATAGAGACTTTAATTATCTAAAATCGAGATATCTATAAATTTCTATAAATATTTATACTTTCTCTCTCTTTCACCCTCCTCTCTCATAAAAATACCTTTAAAATCATATATTTTTTCCTAATTAATATTCTAAACTATTAATAACTAGTAACAGTAATTATAAAATGTTTATCCTTATTATTGTTGCTATTGTTTTTTAATATCAAATTATGATTATTGTCATGAATATTGTTTGGTAAATTTTATTTTAGTTAAAATATTAGTAAGTATTATCATTATTATTGTCATTAATATTATTATTTTGATAAAATTAGTAACTATTATTGCTATTGTTGTTGTTGTTTTAGGTAAAATAATATTATTACTATTATTAAGTTCTATGATAATAGCAAGGATTAACATTATTATTATAATTTTTCTTGTTACTTGTTGTTACTTTTAAAATATGTAAAATTAATTATTATTAGGATCTACTTTATCAAAAATTAATATCTTTTGTATTGAATCTTTCCTTTACAATTAGCTTCTTTAAGTAATTGTAATTATTTTTTGTTTATTGTTTTTAACTTTAGCATGGAATCAAAGAATACCAAAAACAAAGGTAAAACTATAATGTCAGAGAAATCACAATAGCCATGGCCCTAACAAATCTAAAATCCCAACAAATTCCACATTAGGACAACCATTTTCAAAATTTAATTGGCATATCATTGTGGAATTTTGGGATAATTCTCAAATAAGTTCAAGTACTCATAATTTATCATCTCCTTAAGTTTGGGCTTCCCATTTTCCAAATTATTGATCTACTCAATTTAACTCCACCACACCAAATATTTCCCAACATCAAGCTCACAAATTTTCACAACATGAATTTAATTCAAGCACACCATACTTTCCTAAAACCTTACTCCTAATTCGAGCACACCATACTCCTAATTATCCCTGTGCAAACGATCACACCATCAACTACATATAATGTTACATTCCCATTCCATTTTGTTCATGTTTTTTTATCCCCAACACCTCCTATTTTGGTTTCATTTTCACCCTTGCACCCTTGCCTTACCCATTTAGCCATCACCTAGCCTTCCATTTTAAACACCGTCATTCCTAGCTCCTCCACCTTCTTCTTTCCCTAATTGTGAAGCAACACCACCAATCTCATCCCCATCCATTTTTCTAATATTGCCCCTCTTGCACGCCACCGCCATCATCTAACTTCCACCCTTTCACTTTAGTAAAATCTGTTGCCCCTCGCCTCTCTTCTTCACATTGTTCAACTCCCTATTATGTCTACTCCCCATGTTTCCACCTCTTATGTAGTGTGGTTCCCTCACTTAACTCTACCCCCTACTACATCAAGCCTCCAATCAACTCCTTTGCCACCACCCAACACCTGACTCTACACTTCTAGCCCTGCCTTCTCATTCGACCTCCACCCATCTAGTGTCTTTGTAGCCATTCTCCACCTAACCTAACACCATAAACCATTGCCATCCCCTCAAGTCAAGCCATCACCACCACCTTCTCGTGTACCATTTTTCATCCTAGAAGCCACAACAACCTCAACCACCATCTTGCCTCCTTTTCTCCCTATTAGGTACAAACCTTTTATCCTCCCCTTTAGTTTCCCCTACTTGAGTCCTAGTTTCTTTTCCTTTTCCACCACCCTCTCCCTTGCTTGTGCTACATCATTCCCCTTTGCATAGTTGCCCCTTATTACACGACCAACTCATGTAACCATGCCCTTGTTATATAAGTGGCTCACTTTGGTTTCCCTCAACTACATGACTCTATGTTAATACCTATTTTGGGGTTTGGGGGTATTTTGGTTGTTTAGTACCACAATTGGAAAATTATGACCAAAGTATTATGTTGTTTTATTATTATTTAATTAAAGTAGAATGGTTAGTGGAGCCTAATGATTTTTAATAGTTTGTGCATATATTTATTTTTTTAAAAAAATCAAATAACCTATATGTTCTACTAAAATATTAATCATTGCATGGTAGCATATTAGGGTTTTGATGTGTTAAGTTGAAATTATTATTTGAACTATGTATTGCTATGTCATATTTATTTTCCTTAATAATTTTATCATGGAATTATGTACATGTTAAATTGTTAGAATATTATGTGTGTGAAAGTATGCTAGAATAGGTTTAAGGGCATGGAGTAATTATACATGATGTAAATGTCTAATATAATTAGTTGAGCAGGATTAGGCATATATTTAACATAATTATTACCATTGTATGCCTTATGGATATTTTGGTCTTTTGACTATACAATGTTTAATTTATTCCAATAAGTGTGCCTAATATGTATTATATATGTTTGAGTATGGAACTATATGATTTTGGATGAGTTAGATATGTATGTTATGGTTTTATATGCTAAATCATGTGTACGGGCAAAATGATCTTTTGCAATGTCCGGTAATATATTTGTATGCAAAAGTATTTTAATTATTTTATATTATCCTATTCGTGATAAATTATTAAATAAAGTGAACTTGGTATTTAAAATAATTAATGTGATAGTTATGATCCCAAGGGCATTATGGTTATTTTTGACCTAATGAGCCTAAATGTGAATAACTAAACCTAGGATGGCTTTAGTAGATTATTAAGTTGATCTTAGTGTTGACTTTGATTATGGTTGTCTTAAATAATTATAAATGAGTAAAAATAGTTAAGTAAGGAAATTAAAATTATGTGTGTATTATGTAATCTCATAGTTACCTTAATAAAATACTTATATTTAAAGTGAAAGACCTCGAGATCAAAAATAATGGGTCTTTATAGGTAACTGCCCTAAATATGTGGTTTAGTCCATGGTTTGGTTTGATTTTTTATAGTCTACCTTAATACCCCAGCCAAGTCCTATATCTTACTTTATTTAGCACATCGAACCTTTTGGATGGTATGCATACTTATGGATTAATTGTCATCACCGGTAGGATATTATGCTTCCTTTGTGTGTCAGTGCAACCAAGGTACCTTAGTATCCTTTAGTTAATAATTGGTAGGATAATGGTTTGTATTTGTGCACTAGTGTGACCAATATATGTTAGTGTCTCTGACTTCATATGATATCACCTCGAGTAAATAAAAATAGAAATAATTATTATTGGTTGAGATAATATTGGATTTTTGGTTCAATAGTTTTCTTTGTGCCTACTTGTGGATTGGTATTTGTATGGTTGGTAGTTGCTACCCAACTTGTGTTTCAGTAGTTACCTTTATGATCTACCCCATAGTGTTTTAGAATTTTTTTGATATGGACGTTGAGTTTATAAGATATAATGTGTAACAACCCCTAATTTGGGTCCACAAATTTTCTTGTAAAATTTTTTATTGTGGAAGCCAAAACACATAACATAGGTGTGTCAGGCTAAATCCACCATAGAAGAGGCGCTCCTTATGTCTAATTTATGTTGGATGTAAGGTAAAATTAACCTTGTACCCAAGAATTAGGTGTGAGAAGCACTTTATTCCACTACGATACATGATATAACATAGAGAGAATGAAATATGTAAAGTAAAAACAGAGGTTTAAGAATCCACAGAGAGATGGATATATTGGGATAATCACACCCTATACCGAGTTGATTCGGTGAGCACTTTAAAATTAAAAATCAACAATCACCTATAAAATAAGGTAGATATTCTCATGGAAACAATCACCATCCATGAAAAATATGATTAGTACGCTATGTATCAAGTAAGTCAACAATACAACCAAATTAAGGTTATATAGAAAACATGAGCTCACATTAGAGAATATGCATAAATGTGTGTTCATATAAACGATACAAGGCAAATTTTAATTTGATATCTCATTATTATATATAAACATAATCCATTCTTTTATTTACATTGAGTTCAAGGTCCCCCACTATTCTTAATCTGGTGGGACGGGTTGAAGCACCTCTCAGGAAAAAAACACATCTAAGCCACTATTATCGTCCAGTGGAACAAACCTAAAATATACCAAGGAAACACACACTCTTGACTACTATTTTTAAATCGATAGAATAGTCTAAAGAACCTATTAGGGAAAAATAAAACTGATTCACTATTATTATTTAGTGGAACGTTTACAACACACCAGTCCTAACTCACGTAATTTTCTACTTTAAGTAATTAATATATTATTCATTATTTACTTATTTTATAATCATATTCTCATTCATGTTGAGTTTATAGCCCCGCAATTCTTAATTTTTTGGAACAAAATGATGTACCTCTCAAGGTTGAATGTTCCTAAGCCACTATTATCGTCTAGTGGAATGGGTGCAAAATACATAAGCCTGATTTATGTGATATTTCACTTTCAGTGATTAATGCCTTATTCACTATCATTTATCTCAATTTCTTTATGTAGGCACAAATATAGATATTAAATGCATATAAAGCATCTCAACATAGTTATCCAAAACACATAAATCACAATTGCAAGAAGATTGAAACATTTTCCACGGAAAAATGTCACAATTTCCCTAAGAACCCCTTATTTCAACATATAAGCATAACTTCTTCCATATTGATCATTTATCCACAAATATTATCACATATTTCTTAAATATATTATTATCCATAGATACAAAAATCAAGGTTTAACTCTAATGTCTTACACATGTGATCACAACTCTATCTATAAAGTTACTATTTACAACATTTATGAAATCCTAATTTTATAATTTAGGTATAAATTTTCCCATAAGACTGAGATAATCAAAAAAATTTATATGCATTATTAAAATTATAATATTAACAACATTACCAAAAATCATGTCTAACTCAAACATCTTACAAATGTGATAATAACAGCACATCTAAGGTGAATATTCCTAATTAAAGTTGTTTTCTCATTTTGTGGAACTTAGTCCATCAATAATTACTCCAAATATTTCACATGATATTATTATCATATTTTTAACCATTTAAAACATTAAAACGCCAAAATTTTCATATTAAACCCATACCCTTAAGGATAGTCAAACACCCTTATTTCATAAAAAACCTTATATGTCTAATATCATTATTTTCCAATCCTTAATTGATTACATCACCATTCATATTAATTATACTCACTAACCAACTATCACATCTTAAAACCCACATCACAATACCATATATCACATTGTTTCATTTAGGGTTTACAATATAAACCTTATTGTATAAGTGTATGCCTTCTCATCTAACTCACTCTCCATCATATGATACCACATTATCACAAAATAAAACTAATAACATGAGATTATTAACATAATTGTAATAACATGATAATACACACAATCATACATAACATTTAGAAGAAAACCGTAACTATGACATGTATCCTTATAAAAAGGACATTGGTCTCTAAGCATGTATAACCTAATTTTCCTCCTCCAAAACCACTATAAAATCACCTAATAGAAAAGAGTAAAACACAATTATAACTTAATAGTACAAAAATTAAATGATAAGGCAAATTTGGGATAAAATGGAGTAAAACTAAATCGCAAAAATGTTGAATGGCTACGGTAAAACTTTGCATAACAAATGGGGAAGGAACGACACTTAATGCCATAGAAAATAGGGGATTAATGGCCCTATTAGCTAAAATAGGGGCGAAAACGGAACTATATTCCCTTTAGTTCTATGACACTTAGTGCTAAAGCTAGGGGAGGTGGAACTGAGGTAGGTGACGATGGTGGGTTGTGTAGTGCAAGATGGGGGTGTTTGGTGTGGGTCTGTGATGTAGATGAGGAGGGATTTATAGGGTGTTTGTGGAGTTTATGGACGTTGGTAGCTATGAAAAAATGGTGGTGCTTGGTGGTCAGTGATGGTGAAGGTTGGCTGACGTTTGGGTCGAAAAAAATAGGGAAGGAATGAGAAGAAGAAGGTGTTGCATAGGTCTAAGTGTTTGATAGTAATGGAGGGATAGATGGAGTTAGGTGTGTAAATTAAATGAAGTGAGGAGAGATAGTGAAGTGTGTGTATATAGAATAGGTTGCCTGAATGGTGAGGGATGGAAGAGGAAGTAAGGCAAAATTAGGCGTAGAAGAGAGGATCGAGGGAAATTTTGGGGCAAATTTTTCAACAACATATACCAAGGATTTGGGGAGGTGATGATAAAGGTAGGATAGGTAGGTTTAGGTTTTAATAATGGTAGAAGGATTTAGTTAGGAGAATAGAGAATTATGCAAGGAAATAATAAAGAAGTAGAAGACAATTGGGAGAGAAAAAGAAAATTAGTTTTAGGATTAGGATTAGAACTAGGTTAAACATAATTTAGATTAAGGAACTAGGGTAAAATTAATTATCAATCATCATAGGTTATATTAGGTTGAAAATATTAATGATTTAGAATAAATATTAAGATTAGGTTAAGATTTAGGATTAAGAAATTCGGGTAAGGTAGAAATATTAATTTTTTGAGATTAGGATTAGGTTAATACAATTACTCATGATTAAAATTATATAAAAATTTGTGTTATTACATAAATTTATTGTCATAGAAATTAGGTTAAGAGTGGTTCTATGTATTTATTTAGAAATTTGCGTTATTACATAATGTTAATGTTATGGAAGTTGGGTTAAGAATGGTTATATGTATTTATTCAGAAAGTATCTCTTGGATACTTGATTGATAAGTTTTCATTTATGATTTAAATGATTTAGCATATGGAGTATGTGGCATTGGTGATACTTGATATATAGCTTGTATATTGTATTTTAGTCAAGGTATGTATATTTCAGTATTTCATACCATTTTCTCAAGGGATACCTTCTATATGCTCCATGTGACCTTTCATGTTTAGTTTTGTATAATGGGTTGCTTGGTACCATTATATTAATGGGTTCTACTTCACGGTCTCCTACTTATTGAATAGGTAGTGGTGACTGTATTGGTTTTGCTTGTGAGCTCAAATTTAATGCTAGTACTTTTGGGTTGAAATGTAGGACTATCTGGTGTTTTATTCGATATCTTTTGATCCGAATATTCCTTGACTTTTATGTCCTTCTATATTTCTTTTCTTTTCTTTTTTTGGTAACCACTAACCAATTTTATATTATCAAACCAATCTTAACGTGCATTGAAATATCTATTATGTTTCTTATAATTGTGTTATTAATTTATGCTGCATAACATTTTAGCCTTAGTACTTGGTATAAGAATGGTAGATGAAATCAAACTTATAGTAAGTGTGGCAGTAACACCCTATGTTTTTACTATTTTATCTTTCTCAATTAATTCTTTAAAATAAAATTTTTAAGTTCTAAAATTAGGGGTGTTACAAAAAAGTAAATTCATACATTTTAATCAAATGGGGGTGTTACCTTGTCCTAAGTACTACAAGGTTACAAAACTAAGTAAAGAAATATAATAAGAATAAAGGGCACAAGAACCCAAGAAAACTAGGTCACATACCCTAACTACTACTAGATAACTCCAATCTTAGTCTAGCCTAAAAAAAATTTGTAGAACAACCATTTTAACTATACAAAAAATTTGAAAAGCCTAGCATCAGCACAATATGCATATTGAGTAAATATAATCTACTAAAAGTGATAGCATACTGATATAAAACATATAGGTACATGTTGAAAGTAATAGATCATGGATTCAGACTTTATAATACTTTACCATTTTCATATATATATGCTTACACGACTATCATTTATATCAAGGATAAACATACTTGAAATAGGAGAGCATGTCTGTTATACATGCTTAAGGCATGAAGAATATGCTTGAAAGAGAAAATCATTCAATTACATGAATTTAGAAAACACTATAGAATTTACACTATTCATACGATTCATATTATTCATAACTATTTATCAAAACCCTGAGATACAATAATGCACTTAAAATAATATAAACATTGCAAAAATGATAATGAATATATAAAATAATAAAATTTATACACATATGAGGTCCGCTGATTATTTTTTTCTTTAGTTATGTTATAGCATAATTCAATTTCTGCAATAATAACATAGTCTAATTACCCCACTTATTCTTTATGTTAGTTAATGTCACTAACATCTCATAAAACCTATTAACATAGATTATAATGCATATTCATTCATGAAATTTTCAAACTAAATGTCAAGAGTGTAGAGAATTAAGACACTCATAAAAAAATTGTTAAGAGCATAAAAGCTTAATATACTATGAAATAAATAGTTAAGATCATAAAGACTAAAGATAGTCACAAAAACCCCTTAAGTACCCTAATTTTTTAAGTATCAACGCCCCCTATAGGATTCATAAGTCACCTATAAAGTAGAAAGATGGTAGTAAACACAAAACACATTACCACATAGAGATAGTGAGCACCATACAAAATAATAGATAAGGCATCAACTGCCAACTCTATCCTAGATATCATCTTGAAGCTACTCATTTATTTTAGTCTTGTGGTTGAATTATTAAAAAAAGAGTAGAAATAGTATTGTTCACACTCTAAAATAAGCCTACAAATAAAATTTAGATAACATTTTTTATTCATCTAAATGTTATTTCCATATAATAAAAATTGCAAAAAATTACCAAGTAGTTTATATTTAAATACCAAAAATATTTACTACTGAGATATATACTATTCACATCAACTCACTATTTAAATTAAATAACTATTTCAAAGGTCAAATCCATGATTAAGGTCAACTGTTGACCCTAAATATCTTAGTAAAAGTCTTTAGATATAAAATTACCATTTTAACCCTAATATGCCATAAACTTAATAATTAAAAATAAAATATTAAATAAACTCCTAAAATCATGAAACTAAATACTAAGTGTCCCTAGTCAAGAATTAGCACATTAGAGCACCAAAAATGTAATTCATAAAATCAGATTTAATGAAGAATGACCATTATGCCCTTAAACTCTAAAAACAAAGAAAATATCATAACTTTTAGCATATACTATTCATTTAATAAATTAATTAATTAACTAGAACACTTAGAACATTAGAAAATTGCATTTCATATGTAAAATATCCATAATGGTTTTTTTCATGTTAAAACTTTATGAAATCATAACTTTAATTATACATACTCAAATCAAGATTTTAAATATATAATTTCGAGTATAAACAACCTAAATAATAGATTTAAATGATCAAAAATTCTTTAAAAAAATTACACCATGTTTTACCTTAAGGTTGGGAATATCATCTTTTCTACCTAAACTTTATCAAATTCTTATATACCATAAACATGATCAAATTGAAACATGGTATAAATAAAAAAAAATGACCTAAACAACCTAAAAAATTTTATCCTAAAATATGAATGCAATCACAAAATAATATCCCACAAAACCATCCTCGAACTAAGATTGGCTAAAAATGGCAAATATGGATTACTCACAACATCACACATAATATCATGCTAGCACCTCAAATTGTACCTACTTTGAGTTTTTATGTTTACCATGATTCCAAATATCCTTAAAAATCTAGAGAGCCTCCTATCTTAAGCACAACACCTTCTCTTAAAACCTATGCACAAAATACTCACAACGTGTAAAACAAGCCATCAAAACTATAAAGAAACCAAAGGAAATAATGGAGGAAGGAGGGGAGGAACCACGAAATTGAAAAGGAGAATAAGGGAGGAAAGTGGCAATTTTTGGCATTTGGGATGAAATAGGGGTAGGGAAAATAAGGTGAGAAGAAAACTTAGCTAAGGTTTAAATACTTTGTAATATAATATGAATTAATGGAATAAAAATCAAGGAATATGCTCTATTTTTAACATATCAATGAGCCAAAGGATAATTTTTTTATCCCACTAATAATGATAAAGGATTAGCTTAGAATGACTCTCACAAAGTTAGGATAATAATGAAAGAAGGAAAAAGTTATTTAGTGACATTATGTCCAAAAATATCTAATTAAATTGAAATATGTTAAAAATAATTATATAACATTTTAAAATATTTCTATATTAAATAAATTTTTATACTAGGATAGATAAAAAAAGTTTTTTTTCAAGGCTTAAAATGCTAAAATTGGGAAACGAGATGATGAATAGTATTTTTTGTTAAAGCTTATGTTTATGATTATGAAAGGTTGTACGAGGCTAAAATATGCCAAGGAATTATAATATTATCAAATTAGAAAGCTCGAAAGTATCATGGGACTCAAAACCATAACGAGATGCAAGAAAGTGTGAATCAAATATTTCAAGAAAAACTAACAAAGGTTTCTAACATTACAAAGAATGTAATAAATAAATAAAAATAAGATAAATTATTAAATAATGCAAATCCAAATTAAATTTATGTTTTAAAAAAAAATGGAATATTACATGTTGGCTAAGAATAATATTGCACTAGAAGGCTCAATAAGTAACGAAGTTAAAAGGAGCATGATCAATAAAGAAGGTAAATTTTGAACACATCCTCAAATTTCGATACCTTTACTGAGGTAAAGGTAAAAATTGTGTTGCTTATAATGCGAGAATGGATAACTGTCATGAAAATACTCATGTGATGGGGACTTATTGATATCATTAAAAGAATATGTTATAATAGAGAGGAAAGAAATGACTATCTAATAATATTTGACCAATAAAGGATAAAAATGGAATCTAATAGGATTCAAACTAAGTCGCTTAAGGTAAAGTTGAAAGATGAGAAGATGATGCACAAGAAGTAGTTGTTGCCGAAAAATTGTGGGTTATGCTAGATAGATCACCACTTCAACAAAGTAAGTATGAGTAGTTGTGCAATGAATTCTACACTTAAAGTGGTGTATAAGGTAGAAGTTAGATTAATATGTTATTATAATCATGTTTTTAGTTTTAGTAATGTTTTAATTATATTTCATGAAAATTTCTTACAGGTGTAACTTTGATGTTTTTGTTGTACTTTTTAAGTATTTTTGCATGTGAGTTTGCCTAGTTTAAGTCATATGTTTTCCAATTTATCAAAATTATTCTACCTAAAGTATTAATCAAAATTAAAATTTCCTACTTAGTATATTATTTCATATTTATAGTTAATAACTAGATCTGAAATCATCTATCATTATGAATATCACATAACTACTTTATCATACCATTATTTCATCTTTACCAATGGAGAAAGCATCTACATTATTACCATCACATGCCTATGTATGTACTATTTAATTTATTATTTCAAATCAATTGAAGGAAAAATAATCTATCATTCTCAACCATATGTTATGGTTGTCTTGATAATGTTGCCATTATCGACTAGCATCTACCACCTATATGATTAAAGGAGAAAGAATCTATCTTTTACCCTCACATGGCATGTATTATTGAAAAGAATCCACCACATCTAACATCATTCTTGGGAAAATCACCTAATTTCATGAAATTTCACATAACATACATTATTCAAGGACAAATCACTCCTACATGGCCTACATTTCTCTATATATTGACAAGCATAAAAATCTCCTATAATCTAAAGCAATTAATACTATCTATTCTTATAAACTATTAAAAGCCACAAAGAATGGTATAAAAATGTCTTCAAGTTCTTCATCATATAATCCTCGAATTGATCCATATGAGGTGGAGTTGAATAGAATTAATAAAAAGGTAAAGAATAAATCCATTGATTAGCAAGAAACAATGAGGAAAATGATCCATGATACTTTATGACACGTTGAAAGTTTTCTACCCCACAATGCTATTTTAATTAGAGAATTGACATATTCTTTGGAGTCACAAACAAGAATAAGTTAAGTATTACTTACATAGATAGGGAAATTAAAGTTGGACACGATCGTTTGTATATTGACTACTTCTATGAGAAAGCTACATACAAAAATAGACAATTTCATGGTTGATTTCAAATGATAAAACATATTTTCATTTGTATAGTGGAATCTCTAGGTAACAACACTCCGTACTTTACATAAACAGTATATGCAACTATTTGGTGAGGCTTATCAACATTATAGAAGTGTACAACCATTATATGAATATTGGCATATAGAATATTAGCCGATGCATGTGATGATATGCGCAACCCAGTGAACCTAAAATAATAAATTGTGTTATCAAATTTTCTCAAAGTGTCATAGTCATTTTTAGACAAAAGGACATGAGGGGCCCCAATCCAATTGACCTCCAACGGTTGGTTTATGTTAATGAACAACTTGGCTTCCCAAGTATGATTAGTGTCATATATTGTATGCATTGGAAGTGGAAGAATTGTCTTGTAGCTTATCAAGGTCAATACTCTCAAGATGGTGGGAACTCTATTTTTTTCTTGAATTTGTTGCTTTATATGATATATTGATATGACATGCATATTTTGGTACTCCTGGAACATGTTATATACAATGGTCAGGCTACAATGGTATCCTTTAAAATTAATGGCAATGGTTCTAATTTAGGCTACTATCTCATTGATGATATATACCTACCATGGGCCACATTTATCAAATCTAGATGACATCCACAAGGTGAGAACAAAAACTTTTTGCTCAATGTCAAGAGTCGGTAAGAAAGGATATGGAGCAAACATTTAGAATTCAATAATCCCATTTTGCTCTCATACAAAACCCATCAAGGTTTTGGGATCTATAGACCTTGAGTAATGTTACACATGCTTGCATCATATTATATAATATGGTTGTTGAAAGTTAAATGTAGCACATACTTGCTCTAACCTAATATGTTGTAGCTTGATCAAATTGACAATGATCAACCATATTTTTGTTAGCATATTGTGGAGCATGCCTAGTATATTCAAAACATGATCAAAGTTTGAGATTATACTATCATCATCAATTATTGATGAATTTGACCGAGTATATCTAATAATGTTTTTGTCAAGGCAATAACTAGAATATCAATGCAATTGCATTTGCTCTCAAGAGCTATGTGTTAATTTTTCAAGTTAATGTTGCATTTCTTTTATGTATGCATTATTATATTTTATTGTATTCATCTTTCATGTTGTATATATACTTTCTTGTTGCGTTTTATTTCATGACATTATTATATTGTATTTATATGTCATTACAATTTGATTAATAAATAGATGTTATAATTTTATTATAACAACTCTATTTAAAGCACCATCCTATGACATAAACAAAATATTTGCAAGAAGAATGATAATTAAAACAATATTATTAATGTTGAAAATAATCTATATTCTATTAATATTAAAGGTAATATTCAAAACAATATTAATTTTTTATATTATTATTTGTAACACACATTTTTTTATTTAACATTAATAACAAACATTTTAAATATTAATTTTTACCATCACCCCTAAAATTATTATTATTAATTAATTTTAATTAAAATTATTTTAGAAATCATTGTTGTTATTAATTTAGTTTTCAAAATTAATTTTATTATTACTTTAATATTATAAAATAATATAATTATTAATATTAATTCAAAATTAATGGTATTATCAAAATTTGAAATTAATATATTTATTAATTTATAAACCAAAATTTTACATAAAAGAATAATAAAAAAATAATAAGTTAAATAAAGTTGATAGAGTTCTGATTGATTGAATTATGCATTATAATATTAAAGTAGAGAACATTAACATGGAGGCAAAATATTTGGATTATTTCATGGATTAATTATTCAACAATGCACCCTAGAGTATCATACTAGATTCTTTTGACGTGTTAGTTAGATAATAAGTAGGCACTCTATTATTTTATTAATGGTACGATCTATAATTTTAAAACTTTATTTTAAAATAGTGTTAACTAGCTAAGATTAACACTACCATCATAAAAATCATTTGTTTCCAACACAAAGCATCTATCAGTCAACTTTATATGTGAAACATAACTACATATGACATTAACCTTATTAAGGCTGGTGTTTTTTCTTTAATAGGTTGATGTTTATTTAAGTTTCACTTGATATTTTTTCTTTTTTTTATTAATGTTAAGTTCAGTTTGGGTTGATGTTATTTATTCTTTAGGTTGATTTTTTCCTTCTTTTGAGTTGATATTTATTTTAGTTTTGGTTTATGTTTTGTCTTCTTTGTGTTGGTATATTAGGCTTTTTTTTACTTCTTGAGATATCTTTCATTCTTTAAATTTATTTTTATTTAAGTTTTGCTTAATATTTTTCGTTTTTGGGTTGACACTCACTAAATTATCTGACGTAACCACTTCAATTAGACATATAATCACTAAACTTTCTGACATAGCCACTTAAACAATAAACATAATCACTTTACAATAAGAATAACCTTACAATGATAAAAAAAAAATAACAACTTTGAACATAATCACTTTAAATGCATATATAATCACATTGAAAAAGGGAAAAAGTTCACAAGGATAATCACTCAAATGCTTACATAATTACATATGCAGTAGACATAATCACTAAACATCTAATACAGTATTTAAATGTAACAACTTAATCAATTGGTGTGTTCATCATAATCATCAACTAGAGTAATCACAAACATTATGATAAGATCCCACTAGAGAATAGCCTTATCACTACTTTGAGATGATAAGATCTCACAAGAGAAGTAATCTTTTGAATATGGTGGACGCCACTTTTCCTTGAAATTATAAAGTATATTAAGCCATGCATTTACATGATATTGATACTTTCTTAACATCTTACAAAAAATAAAATAAACACATAATCACCTCTAGTGCATGCATAATCACAAAATAAGTTAACATAATCACCATATAAGATACTCAACTATTAACAGCATATTTTAAACATAATCATTCCCAATCCATACATAATCAACAAACAAGTAAATCTTATCACTTTATATGAGAAAATAATCACTAGAAATGATACTCAAATGTTTAAAACATATTTTAAAAATAATTACCTCTATTATTGACATAATCACCTCATACTTGCAAGTGATTATCTCCATAAAAAAGTGATTATCTTAACAAAAAAAGTGATTATGTGTTTCATATCATGGTTTTTCACCTAGTTTTGTTGTATCTTCATTTGTCATTTTTCTTCAAGGGATTTAAGTTTAGATGCAAATTTTTTAGCTTATTATCATTTTCTCTACTACATCTATTCATGGTACTTTCCTATCCAATTTCAAAATTTTGATTGAAGATGGCAATGCACTAAATTCGTTACAACTTTTTTACCCTATTAATTAGAACCAAAGAGCCTTATTGTAGTGATTACATTTAAATACCCTAAATCTCCAATCATTGAGGTTATTTTTTTAATATAGAGAAAAAAATATATATTTATTATGTTATTAGCACTGGTAGGATTCAATGATAATTATAATAATTTGAAAATTATAATTATTCTCTACCATTGTCATACCAATAGGGCCTAGATTTGAATATTAATTTTTTAAAAATTTTGGGATTCAATGTATGTAACAAACACTCATTTTATTTTCTCATTGTTTTTAATGGGAGAAGTAAGAGAACAAAGAAAGTAGTAGTGTTGTATTCTTTAATTTACAAATCAGTAAATATATGATGGTGGTAGTTGTAGACTAGTGAGGGTAGATATAAGGAAGCAAGAAGTTATGATAATGTGTGTTAAATAGTATTTTATTTTTAAAAACATTACTTACATGCCGGTAGCATCTAGTATGATGCTCTCAAGTGAATAATTGAATTTACACCATAGAATGATCGATAATATTTTAGTATAATAATTGTGTGGGAGTGCTACAAATTGGAGTGCTATATTACATACGGTCTTAGAACTGTTTCAAAATCTAATACCAAAAAGACCAAAAATTAGGAAGAAGAAAAATACTCCTATAATTAATTCAAAACTATGTGCTCAAATCTCTTTACAGTTAGTAGGTTACTTAACTGTTAATATCATAATACTTTAATCCATAGAGTATTAATGTATTACTAATTTACTATCTTGCTTATACTATTAGAACTAGGGTTAGCCAACTATATGCCTTTATTTGGTGATTAAATAAAGAGAAAATAATAATAATGGAAGTAAAGGTTTTTATTTATTTATTACGAGACCACATTTACCCTTATCTTTTATTTGGATCTTTTCTCACATTTCTCACATTGTGGATTAAGTGACACGTATATAAGTATTTTGATGACCTAAGATAATGGACAATACAAAAAATGAACTTATTAACGTGGATAATTTACTAAATATAGTGAATAATTCAGTACGTATTGCCTATTTTCTTTCAATTAGGGTAGACATTTGATATGAAAATCTACTTAAAAGGACCAAAAATTGAGAATTTGGAATAAGTTGAGGCTACCAAGCCACCTAAATCATGCATTCCAAACCAAATGAAACACTAAGACCATGTAACCTAGGGAAGGGGAGACTCATCAACCATTATACTAGGTTGCATAGAGCCACACTAGTTGTGTGTTGTTTTACCCTAGGAGTAATGTTTATGCATTCCTCTATCTCCCAAGGTGTATGGGTCATACTTTTCAGGCCAAAATCCTTTTTAATTTCTTAATAATTTATTATATTAACATGATGATTATTAATTATTAAGAATATTTTTATTTTTATTTAAAATTAGCATAATTCTTAAAGTTAGATAATAACTAAGGTTTAATATTTATATTTATATTTTTTCATATTTTACATTATTTTTTTGCTCTCAATAATTTATTATATTATCATAATGACTATTAATGGATAATAATAATAATAATAATAATTAGCGTAATGCTTGAAGCTTGAAAATAATTAGAGTTAAGTAGTTTCTATTTTTATTTTTATCATATTTAACATTATATTTTCAATTTCTTAATAAATTATTATAATAGGATGATTCTTATTAATTAAACATAATAATAATTTTATTTAAAATTAGCGCAATGCTTGAAGCCTGGTAATAACTAAAGTTTAGTAATTTATATTTGTATTTTTATTATATCTAACATTATATTTTCAATTTCATAGTCCAATTGACACTAATTGAAGCATATTATTTCAAGCTAATTTGAGTTTTCTCACCTATGACGAATTAATTGAGTTAGATAGAGTAATAAGGAAACAAAATATGGTTATCATGACTGATCGATCAAAGAAAGATAAAAGGGGTAAGAGGGAAAGTGTATGGTTACGCTGCAGGAGAGGTGGTCCTTATGAAATATATGGTCTAGTGGATCCTAAGAGCACAAGAGTAATAGTTTCAAATAAGTGTGGTTTTTAATTCAAGCTAAAGGGGATTATGGCACTCAATGATGGTTGGAAGGTGGGTGTTGAGTGCAATATGCACAATCACCCTCTTGCAAATTATTTACACTATCATTCATATGCAACAAGATTTACAATAGAATAGTTTCAGGCAATAAGAAATTTTATTAATTCTCATGTGAAACCAAAGGATAGTATTAACCATCTTTAGTAGAATAAGGAAAATAATGCTTCTACCTTCAAAATAATTTATAATAAGAGATATAATATCAAAGTGGGGAAGATGGGAGGGAATATGATTGTATAACAACTAATGCACTTGATTACTATCAACAACTACCATCATTGGCATTGTAGATGTGATGGTACAAATGCTATTGGTGATATATTTTTTTTACACATCCACAATTCATTACATCAATATGCACACTTCCCTATGTTACTGGATTGTATTACATATATAGGACTAACAAATATAAGTTTTCCTTTTTATAGGTGGTGGGGTTTACTTTCACTGGTAAAAAAATTACTATTGTTTTAGAATTTTGGTAGTAGAGAAAGAAGACAACTATTGGTAGGCCCTTGACAAGGTGAAAAGGCTTATGGAGCCTTGACTACTAGGTGTTGTCATAACTAATAAAGAATTGGCTTTAATAAGAATAATTATTGCTTTTCTTTTTCTTTCCAATGTGAGTCCTCTTCTTTGTAGGCTTCATGCCAACAAGAATGTTTGGTCAAATTCTCTAAAGAAGATGGGGGAAATGATAAGCTTGTTGTTAATTCCTAGTCAAATGGATTACACTTATTATAAAAAAGATATTACAACTACTTTTGAGGATGAATTAACAATTCATTCAATTTGGAAAAATTTTAACTTCTCAAACATAAAAGAATATAATATCTCCTTTGATCCATCAACTAGTCTTTCTACTGATCCTAATGTGGCTTTAATTCTTTCTAACGTGGGATTAAAAATCCCTTCCATACACGAGTTTATTCAAGGAAGATATAATATTCCAATACAAATATGGATGAGCCACAAATGCAACAAGATAAGGGTCGTTATAGAAATCCTAGAAAAAGGAATCTATCAAAGTGGGAGCACATTAGAATGCTTATTCACATACTCCTATGTTACCTTCATCATGAGGATGTGGTAGATTGTCATCACATGAATAAGGTTGATCTACTCACAAACGTGGTCGATCAACTTATGGGTGTGGTTATTCTTCTACCAGGTTTTTATGGAGGCACGTGATCCTCAAACTCTTACTTTTCAATGGTATGATGATATCAAGTCTTGGATGGAACCATGGTCTGATGTGTTACCTAATGCAAATTAAGGATTAAGATTTTTTGCTCATGCACTCGAAGTAACCAATGAATTATGGCCATTTGTTAGACAAGATATGTTGTTACCTAATGCAAATTAAGGATTAAGATTTTTTGCTCATACTCTCGAAGGGGACAATGAAGTATGGCCATTCGTTAGACAAGATATGTTTAGGGATTTTATGACTCATCGTGTAGGGGGTATTTATAGGCCAATGGAGGGAGGATAAGACAAATTAGGAAGATGACAAGGGGTAGGTGAGGCAAGGCTCACCGGCAGGCAGTGGTAGGCTAGTACGAGCCTACAAATTGCAGGGCATAGGTCAGTATGGGGAGAGAAGAGAAAGGGGAAGGTGCACGGATAGAAGGAGGTACAGGCAAGTTAGGGCTATAAAGGGAAAGGAAAATGATGGGGTAGAGAGAGAAGGAAGGTGCAGGCCAACGGTATAGGGGTAGAGGAGAGGACGGTGTAGAGTTGCAGGGCAACCTGCAACTCGAGGACGAGGAGAAGGGAGGAGGAAGAAGGAAGGGTCGGGCAGGCTAGTCTGGGGAAAAAGAAAAGATAGAAAAAGAGGGAGAGAACCAGTAGGCAAGGGAGGAAGGAAAAAAGAGAAGAAGGTGGGCTGGGTCGCGTGGGGGAGAGAAGAGAGGGAGGGAGAAGTTGGGTCAGGCATGGCCCAATCCGAGGAGGAAGGGGAGAAAAAAAGAAAAAGGAGAAAGGAGGAAAATAAGGAAGAAAAAGGAAAAAGGAAGGTAAAGAGGAAAAGGGATAATGAACAAAGGAAAATAGGTTTGTTGGGGTGTTTAGGATATTTTGGTATTTTTAAATATTTAAAAATACTAAAAATTAGTAAAATAATAGTTAAATTCCTTTTTATATTAATTTAGGATATATTAGGTAATTTTTCCTAAATTTCTATTATTAACTAGCAAAATACTCTAATCTTTTCCAATTAAATTCTTTATTATTTTTCCCTTTTTTGTCTTTTATACTCCCCTTATTTTAGTAAAATAATATATTTAATAAAATTTTCTAATAAATCCCTATTTTATCATAATTTACTAAATTAGGGTTTTGAGATATTTCACAAAATGTGCATGCTTATATATTAGGTGATTAAGATAGTTGGGGAGTTATTGGTTGTCTTTTATGCACTAATATGATCAAAGTATCTTTGTATGACCAAGATTAAAAGAGGATGCCAGTTAACTTTATGTAATAGTATGATTATAGTACCTCTGTTTTCCTGAATTAATGATTTATTATTGGTGTGGGCGTTAGTAAGAATTGACTGGTTATGAATAATAAAACAAAATCATGAAATCTTTAATGCTAGGCTATGTTGGCTTAACAAGAATCCTTAACCATTTGATCAGCCTAGTTGTGGCATTCCTCATTTTTCTTATATTATTGTTTTGATTATGTGCATGATTTGTCCTTACCATCATATGTAGGATTGCTACCGTACGCGAGGGTATGCCAACCTATGAATTAATGTTATAATGTATGATCATAAGCAAATTATATTGTCTTACATATAGTCTTTGCATTATCACATGTGGATCCATATCATACCATGCTTATCTTCATTGCATGTGAGCATATATTAGCCTTATTACCATGTGTGTGAATCTATGTTAACCTTTGCCATATTCATTATTGTAGGTATTGTAAAATGTTGTCGCATAATCCTTACCATGATTATATGTGCTATGTGGGTGTGTTATTTCTTATGTGTTTGTGCGGTTTACTCGGTATGTCATTATATTAATGCTACACTCTTTAGGTGTGTTGTGCATATGTTAGTTCTAGCCAACATGTGTCATTATTTAGGGCATCCTTGGGTAACTGATGTTGTGACTACCATCCAAGATATCTAATATAATGTATCTTTAAGTTTACTCTTGTATATTCAAAATTTAGATGTGCATTTCACAATATTTAATTTTGTTTTATTTGTGTTAGCATTTGATCTCATTTATGATTGAGAATATTGGTTTTAATAGCCATGTCACTAAAATAGATGGATAATGAATATTTTTCTTATGTTAGATGAGACTGTAGCACCCCACATTTAAATGTTTTGGCTTCCTAAACTCTTTTTAAATGAAAATTTTAGGTTGTGAAAATGGAGGTTTTACAAAATCTCCTAACTATTCTTCATTACATCATATTTGCATCATCTTACCATTCTTTATACACGTAGAGTCTCAAAATTCAACGTAAAACCCCCATCGCATGTAGATTGGATCCCAACATCAACATTGACTTTTATCAACCCTATTTTGGAAGCCTTCTATAGCATCTTAATCTTTGATCCTTAACCCAATAACAATAGAGAATACATCCCACATATTGATGTGGGAGTATCCCTTTCGATTGATATAAATATGCTAATTAATTTTTCTAAGTTAGAAAGTGTCAAAACACTCTTAATTTGGACAAAGATGATTAGCTAACTCTACAAGCCATGCATGTTGAACTAGCTACCGCCTTTTCCATAGCTTGAATCATGCCCACAGGGATCGAAACCCCCTCAATAAAATCATGACTCACTCCACTCAAGGCAATCTCTTAATCAAGCTCCCATCCACTACAATCTACCACAACATCTTCAAAAATCAAGTCTTACACAACCATCCTAACAATAGGCAAATTTTTACACTCTTGGGCCATGAAAACAAAGAATAACCAGCACGTTTTCCAAGCTTTGTTGATTGACAAGATGAAGAGATAATGGTAGGTCCAACCCCATTAACTTATGGGTACTACAAGGCTAATTGTACCTGCTGTGTATTAGATACTTTTATCCATTTTTAGTTAATCTACATTTTTAGTTTACATGAGTTGTCATCTAAATTTGATTTGGGCGTTGAATCTAATTTGATAACCCCATAGTAGGTTAATTTGGAGCATGGTATAATTTGTTATTTGTTTTTCTAGTTCAAGTCTTTAATTAGATAGTTATATGATAATGTAACTACTAGTAAGAAGAAGTTGTATTCAGCCATAAGGGTCAGTATGGTCATACTGTAATTTAAGGAGCCAAACACATCTCCTATATGTGTTAGTTCCTAGTTAATTAGGAATCACAGACCCCTTAACCGAAGCATGAAACTATTTTTGTCTCATTTTCATTCAAATTTCAAGTGAAGACCTTTATCTTACCTTTGTCAAATCTCACATTATTTATCCTTAGTGTTGTTATCTAATGTAGTGATTGTGAGTAGTTGATCTCAAGGTTTACTTTAAGATAAAATAAATACCTTTTCATCTTCTTCATTGTCATTGCTCTTTTCTTTTCCAGGTGGCCATTTCCCATCCCCTTTTCTTTATTATTTATAGAAGCAATTGCTTAGCTTTATGCATCAAATTGGTATCAAAGCTCAAGATTGAAACTTTGGAATTATTAATTTCAAAATTACTCATCCTGAGATTCAAGAACTTTTCTTCAAAGTTATGAATTATTTCTCTAAAATCTCACTTTTATCTGAGCCCAAACACAAAAAAATAAAAAACAAAAATGGCAAACCTAAAGCCTCTCAATTTAAATCATCAAACCTTTTTATCATTTTTATCATTAACCTCAATAACTATGGGAGATCAACCACCTAAGGGCTTGACCATTGATGAGACACACGACTTAAGAAGGGATTGATCCATTTATTTATTGAAAAATGATATGAGGCGTGTGTTAAGCATATTAGAAATCCTAACGCCAAACACAAACCTTTGACACCCCTCAAAGAACTCCATCCCCAAGAGAATACGAGGAACAACCAAGTATGGAGGAGGATGAAGGCATATATAGTTCATCCTCAATTGGTTCTTCTAGGGGTAACATAAGAAGGAGGGGATATAAGAAGGATTCTTTTCATGATATTAAGATGGAGTTCCTTGAATTTGATGGTCCTCAAAACTTAGAGGATTTTCTCTTATGGGATCTAAGGTACTCATGAATATTTGAAGCCAAATCATGCGATGATGAGAAAGCTTTCAAGGTGGTGGTGTGAAAGGTGAAAGGGCACACTTCATTATTGTGGGAAAACTTATCTCACCAATGAAGGAGAAAACATAAATACAAGGTGAAGCGTTTGCACAAAATGAAGAGGTTGATGAGGGAACGGTTCTTACCACCTTCTTACACTTAAGATCTCTAAAATAAGATGTCTTTCCTAACATAAAG
This sequence comes from Tamarix austromongolica, assembly GCA_039764185.1. Taxonomy (NCBI): domain Eukaryota; kingdom Viridiplantae; phylum Streptophyta; class Magnoliopsida; order Caryophyllales; family Tamaricaceae; genus Tamarix; species Tamarix austromongolica. The sequence goes on from CM077819.1 coordinate 46,549,552, forward strand.
ATCATTAATGATGTGGGATCGTCCTCATATAATGATCACATTCTTATCCTTAATTTTATCATGTTTGAGAGTCACAAATCTCTCCTTACTTAGACAAATTAATTACTCCTAAGAAAACTAGGCGTACAAACCTTGTAAACTTTTGTCACCTCCACATAATAAAACCCCCACCTTTTTTAGCCACATTTTTCCCACGTTTTTCCCAAAAAATTTAGATAATTTTATTTTATTATTTTAGCTCCAAAAATACCCCAAAATTCATCCCAATATGCACCTATAATAGCCACACAAAACAAACTACAAGTCCCTCTCAAGCTACATGACAAGTCATTTTTAATTATTTTTATCCTTTATAAGATTAAAATGATCCTTATCTCTTTTCTTATAAATCAAGTCGCAGCTACATGAGTTGGACACATGATAGAGGCTCACCACATTCGAAAATCAGCATATACATACTTCATGGCCGAGTAGCATGGGTGGTATATTAAATAGTCTCTTTTATTTTTTCTAGCACAAATCACTTGTATTAGTTGGCTTAGTTGTAACCTTTAATCTTACACTCCATATATAAATGAAAAGGAAAGAATCAAAGAGAAACCAACTTTTTTTTGGCTGCTCATTTTTCTCTCAAAAACTAAGAGTCTCCCATCTTCAACTCTAGTGCAAGAGTTTGAAGTTTAGTAAAAATATTCCAACATTTATCATAAGAGTTTAAACCTTAGGTGTTTATTGTAAGTATTAATTCAAGGAGTTACCAAGAATCAATTTCAACTTTTCAAATCTCTCATCATTCTACTCTTAATTTTTGGTTGATCTAATCTTAATTAGATACCACTTCTTAGCATGACCCAAGTTGGATCTCTTATGCGTCACATAAGTGTAAAGGATTACATTAAATAGTTTTAAATATTGATGATAAGGTTCAGCCTAGAAGAGGTAGAAGAACACACCATGTCTCAGTTCATTGGAGGATTAAGGCATAAGGTGGAAGGAAAGGTTGAGATGCATTGGTGTTATACTTAGATGAGCTATTTCATGTAGCCATAAAAGTATAAAGGCATAAGAATGAGAAGAGGCCACCTTATTTTACCTCAAAACCAAATATACCTTCGGCTCAAAAAACCCTATTTCCTTCGAGTCCACCCCAAATCCTAAGGCATTTGATGTCAAAGTAAAAGGAATGTAAGAATGAGGAGATTTGAGTGGGGGAAGTAATGCATAGTGTTTTAAATGTCAAGGAGTTGGACATTATAAAAAAAATGTCCAAATAAGAGATTTAAGACTCCTTTAGACTTGGAGGAGTTAAATCTAGAAAGGGAAGAAGTGGAAGATGATTCTGCTCAAGAAGAGGAAAAAGTCCAGGAAGTAGCATCGCCGAATGTAGAAGAGGCCCTAATGATGAGGAGGGTATTACATGCTAAGAAGATTGTGGCAAATTCATAAAGGGAGAGTATTTTCCACACCAAGTGCACAATCCATGGTAAGGTGTGCACAATCCAAGGCATCCCATACCCTAGTGGAGAAGCTTGGCCTACCTACTAACCCTTATATAGGAAAGGTATACCAAGAAAATGTTGTTTGTGATATAGTTCCTATGGATGCATGTCATTTCATATTAGGGAGGCACTATCAATACGATATGAGTATCAAGCATGATGATAGAAAGAACACTTATTGTCTTAGGTTTGCCAACAGAACCACTGTACTTACACCCCTTAGTATTCGGCCATAAATTGTTAGGGAGGCCACCAAATTTAAAAAGAATTTGTTTTTATATGGTATATGTTTGGAAAATACCATCACAAGAGGGAAGGTCTTGTACTTATTATTGATATTTGAAGGTAATGAGAATGGTACCACCCTAAGCCTTTGTTGGAGGAGTTTGGGGAGGTTTTCCCAAACAACCTGCCAAGTGAATTGCCTCATAAGGGATATAGAGAACCAAATTGATTTAGTCCTCGGTGCTACTCTTCTAAATAAGCCCACCTATAGGTATAACCCTAAGGAGGCTTTATAATTGTAAAGACAAAGTTGATGAGTTATTATACAAGGGTTTCATGTATAAATCCCTTAGTCCTTTTGTTGTACCCAACCTATTGATACCCAAAAAGGATGTCTTTATGAGAATGTGCATGGATAGTAGGGTTATAAAAAAACATACCATAAAATATAGGTATCCCATACCTAGGCTTAATGATATGTTAGATTATTTGCATAGGGTTTGGTTGTTCTCTAAGATTGATCTATGAAGTGGATATTATCAAATTTGGATGAAGTATAGGGATGAGTGGAAGACCGCATTCAAGACTAAAGGAGGTTTATATGAGTGGATGGTCATGCTATTCGGGTTATCAAAGTCACCAAGCACCTTCATGAGGCTTATGGATGAAGTTCTTAAGCCTTTCATTTGAAAGTTTGTTGTAACCTATTTTAATGACATTCTTGCGTATTCTTGTAGTAGTAAAGAGCATGTAAGACATTTAAATATCGTGATTGTAACTCTTACAAAGAAAAATTTGTATGGAAAGCTAGAGAAGTGTGACTTCTTTGTGCCAAAAGTCACCTTCTTAGGATTTTTTATATCACAAGAAGACATATCATTGGATGAGTCAATGGTGGAGGCAATAAGAATATGGCCTACAACACATCCATTACCCACGTTAGATCCTTCCATTGGCTTGCCTCATTCTATAGGTGATTTATCAAAGGGTTTGGTACCTTACTAGCTCCTATCACCAAATGTCTCAAAAAAGGGGAGTTCATTTATACTACGACCGCACAAGAAGCTTTTGAACTTATCAAGGGAAAGTTGAGTGAATCCCCCCATCCTAAGATTTCCTAGCTTTTCCAAAGTGTTTGAGGTCAAATATGATGCAAGTGGAGTAGGAATTGGAGTTGTTTTAATATAAGAAGACATAACTATGGGCTATATTAGTGATAATCTCAACAATTCTTGTTCCAAATATAACACTTATGACAAGAAATTCTATGCCATTGTTAGGGATCTAGATCATAAGTGTCACTACTTAAGTCCATATCAATTTGTAATGCATATAGATCATGAGTGCCTAAAATATATAAATGGGCAACACAAACTCAAGCCTAGGCATGCTAGGTGGGTTGATTTCTTGTAATCTTTTTAATTGTAGCCAAGCATAAGAGTGGAAAGGCAAATGTTGTAGCCAATACCCTCTTTAGGTGGTATTATATTTTATCTTTACTAGAATTTGTAATCCTAGCATTTGGTTTCTTGAAGGAGCTCTACCAAGTATATGAAGATTTTTCCAAGTTCTTCGAAGATCAAGACAAGGTTCGAAGGGCCCCTATGTGATACAGAACATTTTTATCTTCAAGAACAACAAGTTGTGCATCCCCAAGAGCTTGAATGATGATTGCTTGTTCATGAGGTACATGAAGGAAGACTAGCCAACCACTTTAGTATCAACAAGACTTGTGATGAAATCTAAGAATATTTTTTTTAGCCTAAGATGGTGGGGAATGTAAAAGGGATAGTGGCAAGATGTTTCACTTTCCAAAAGTCCAAAAGTCATTTCCACTAAGGGCTCTACACTCCGTTACTCGTCCCACATCGACCATGGGATCATGTGAGCATGGACTTCATAGTGGCATTGCTTAAAATCCTAAGGCAAAATGATGTTATTATAGTAGTGGTTGATTGGTTCTCTAAGATGGCACATTTTTTCCTTTATCATAAGACGGATGATGCCTCTTATATAACTAATATTTTCTTTAAGGAGATAGTTAGGTTATATGGTACCCTAAAAATAATTATATTTGACAAGGATACCAATTTTCTTATCTACTTCTGAAATACCCTTTGGAGGTTAGTTAGTACTAAAATTCTATTTAGTACTGCATATCACCCCTAAACAGATGGCCAAACAGAAGTTACTAAGCGAATAATCACAATGATACTAAGGAGCTTGGTTCACAAATCCCTATGAGATTAGGACCTCAAGCTAAGCCGTGTAGAGTTTACCAATAATCGATCCCCCATTTATGCTACGGGACATTCCCCTTTTGAATTCGTTTATGGAGAAAAACCTACCACCCCCATCGAGCTCCTACCACTACCCATTGAAGCTCACACTAGCTTTAAAACTAGTGATGGGGCCAAGGCATTCAAGCAACTTCATGAACAAATAAGGTCTCTAATAGAACACATCAATGAGATAGACAAAAATAAGGCAAATAAGCATTGAAAAGGGAAACTTTTTGAACTAAGGGACCTTATATGGTTGCATCTTCAAAAGGAGAGGTTTCCAACTAAGAGAAGAAATAAGCTTATGCCTCAAAGTAATGGGCCTTTCAAGGTCCTTGAGAAGATAGGAAACAATGCTTATTGACTTGAACTTGAAATACCCCAAAACCTAATTTTAAGAATTTTAAATAAATAAGGATTTATTATGAAAATTAATTAAATAAATTATTTTTATTAAAATAAAAAGGGATTTAATTAGGGAAATTTAAGAAGAAAATAATAAATATTTTTATTAAATTTTTTTGGCTATTTTGCTAATTAAAATAGAATTTATGAAAAATCTTTTAAAAATCCTAAATTAGCCTAAAAAGGAATTTAAATATTATTATTTTTAAATATCCCAAATATTCAAATTAATTTAATTAACTCCAACCCACCTATTTTCTTTTTCCTTTTCTTTCTTTCTTTTCTTTTCTTTTTCTTCCTCCTTACCCCGATTGGGCCTATCCGCGGCCCGCTTCCTTTCTTCCTTTTTCTCCTTCTTGTGGCCCACTTCTCTTCTTTCTTTTTCTCCTACAGTGGCCCGTCTCCTTTCTTTTTCTTCCTTCGGCGTGACCCAAGCTGAAACGTCGCATTTTGCCCCCATTTTAACCTTCGTCACTCGGCTAGTTTTCCCCTTCTTTTCCTTTCTTTCTTTTCTTCCCCAGACTGCCCGGTTCACACCCCCACCTTCTTCTTCCTTCCTCTTCCTCTCCCGTCGACTTGCAACGCCACCCCCAGCTCCCTAGTTTTTTGCTGCCGACCTCACCGTTTAACCAGCCATTCTCCCTCTATCTTCTCCCACTGATCCATCGACCATTTTGCCCAACCTTTCTCCCCTCTTCTCATGCACGATTTCCCCTCTCCCAGCCAGCCACTACCTACCATGAATTTGAATTTCGTCGACCTCCCTTACCGCCAGTGAACCCTAACTGATCAGCCCTAATTTACTGTCACTCCCCTATGACCTTAGCCCTCCCTTTTACTCTATAAATACCCCCATAATCTACCTTCTATCGAGCTTTTGATTTCTTACCCAAAAACCCCCTAGTGTGATGCCACATGCGGCCAATGCCGCCACCCTCTCTGCCCACCTGACTAATCCTTGCACCGCCCTCTAACTAACTACACCTCTCTTGCCCCTCGATTTTCCCTGCACGAGCCACCTCGGCCATGCAAAGTCACCTCCTTGAGCAGCCCTGTAACACCCCCAAAATTCACTACTAAAAAATTCATTTTATTTAAAAGAGTTAGTGGAAGCAAAATACAAGACTGTGAATTCTGGAGATATTACCGCCACACTTAGTACCATACCGCTTCACTTATACCATTCCAGTACAAAGTGCTAAGGCTAGAAAATAAAATACCATATGCTAGAAATTCAAACCATATTAAAATTAGAGTAGCACAGTAAACCATTTATAAGGATGAAATCTACCAATGGTTGTTACAAGAACGAATATTACATTTAAACCAAGAGTTAAAAAGGGAAGTAGTAAAACCCTATCAAATTCCGGACAATCCTTATGCTATTTCCCGTTGCCCACTTGAATAGCATCTAAAAAGGACCTGCAAGAGACATTGCCCATTGAATAGGAAGGGGCCCCACGAATGGAACCCTTCAGTATTATGGTACTAAATAATCTTTTAAAAACACACTTAAAAGTAGGTCCGCAATGCAACACATAATACAAAGCTATATACATATATAACCAGATGTGCATACATAACATTCACATACTTAACCTTCAATCAGATATTAATAGATCATCATTGTACAATCGATACTTTTAGGGCCTTAAGCCATTAGTCCACCATTATTTAATCATTTCTCAGATTTTATATCCATGTGAGTGCGGGAACCCCATTATTATAGCCAGTGGTCTGATCATGCAGGGTAAAACGCTCCTGGCCACTATTATTCACCGATGGACTGATCTGGCCCCGACTCACATGGTGTTCCACTATAAGTTATTAGTATTTTTCTATAATTCTTCACATCCATAATGGGGTTTAATGAGCTCAGGACCCCCACTATCATCGCCGGTGGACCAAAAAACGTAGAAACATCATCCAGGGCAACATGCTCATGGGCCACTATTATATCTGGTGGACTGGTACTCATAATCATCTTCCAGGGCAATACGCTCCTGGGCCACTATTATAACTGGTGGACAGGTAGTCAATATCATAATTCAACTGGGCTCGGCTCATTAATCTTTCACTTTCATGATTAATGTTTCCCTTTTTTTTAATCAACACAACAAGTCCATTTATTTGCCTCGGACGGGAGATCAAGAATTCGGGACACAAAGGTACACCGGTCGTACTGGTACATACAAGCTACTCAGTACCCTTCAACCATCAACCTAGGGAAGCGAAGGTACCCTGGTCGTACTAGTGCATAAAGCCACTCAGTACCCTACTGACAAGGACACCTAATCCATTAGTATGCATACCCTCTAAATAGGTCTGTAGAGCTAGATAGAGTAAGATATAGGGCCTGGCTAGGGCACAAAGGCACACTAGCAAATACCAGAATAATCGTGGGCTAAGCCATGTCTTTAGGGTAATGACCCCTAAAGAACCACCATTCCCTATCTCGAGGTCTTTCATTTAAGTATAGTGTCTTAATTAAGGTGATCACGAAAAGCACAACCATTAGATGCTTATTCACTTTCGATCATTCTGATATCATTAGGCATTTCTTATTCATACGGTTATCCAAGATAACACAGAGGAATCATTAAGGCCATCATAATCTCATCCAATTCTGATTCAGGATTTGTTCTCGTGATACGTACTAATCGTCAAATACTCTTACCTTACTATTCAGTGTTACTTGAGTCTTATTACGAACCTCCAGTGTCCCATCAACATGTGAGATATAAATTACTAATTTACCCCTTACTTGTATAGTTATTAAGCCATCCCTTCCTTACTTGCCAATTTACCATATCACCCTTCAGGTTGCATAATTACTAAATTACCCCTTACTCGGTTTAGGTTACCAAGTTATCTCCTACGCTTTTTAGATCACCATTCACCCTTCATAATTGTTACACTTATCATATTTCCCATTTGGTTGGTTAGATTACCGAATTGCCCTTCTCCTTTGTTATAATTACTAAATAGCCCTTAAGTTGGATAAATTACCAAATTACCCTTCTTCATTATCATGATTATCAATTTGCCCCTTTAGCTGGTTAAACAATTACCAATTTACCCTTTAGTTGGTTAAATTACCTATAATCCCCCAAAATTTTAAAAGAGTATAATTTAATAAATAAATTTTATTTGGGATAAATTAGCCTTTAAATCTATTTAGTTTAATTATTTATGGATTTTTGAGTATATAAAATTTGATACAAATATTTAATAAATTAAAATAAATATTTTGTTATTTTATCACACTCGTATTATTTAAATAAATATTCAAATCCTTATTTTACTAAAATTATCGTTTTTAAACCCTTATATTTTAATTATATTAAATTAAATTATTAAATAAATTTATTACCCAAAAATATTGTATTTTATTATTTTATAAATTAAATCATTTTATTTAACCTCATTTTTCCCTTTTCTTTTTCATTTTCCTTTTTCTTCTCCTTTTTCTCTTTTCTTTCTTCTTTTTTTTTTCTTGGGCCGCTAGTCGGCCTGCTTCGGCCCTTCCCTTCCTGCGCCTTGGGCTGTTGGCCCGCTTCCTCTCCCCTCTCCTTCTCCCTCACGCGTAAGCCGGCTGCCCCTTCTTTCTTTCCTTTCTTCCTCGACCGGGCCGACCTACTTCTTTCTTTTCTTCAGCCGCCCGTCGCACGCACCCAGCCCCCTCCCCTTCTTCTTCTTCTTTCTTTCTTCTTCCTCTTTCCTCGGCGAGAATCCCGTCAACCTCCCATCACTGCCACCCCAACCTGTAACCTCCTCTCCCTATTGACCTCCCTAACTATCTCTCTCTCTCTCTCCCGCCATTTCTCTACCCCATCCCGGCCCCACCATTTCTCCCTTCCCCACTCCTTGCCATCGCCATTCCCTTCTCCCTCTCCCTGCAACTCCTATTCCCCTACCACCCTAATGCCACCTCTAGCTCCCTATCCCCTCCTCTCTCTCCTTCTTCTTTTTCTTCTTCCCTTCTTGTCCCATTCAGCCATTTTCTCGAGCCTCACATGCCTTCCCTGACCTCCTTTTCTCCCTTTCTTCTCCTCCCCTCTCTCACCCTATTTTTGGCTTCGCCACCTAGCTCTGCCGCTTCCACCACCTCAAAAGTCACATGCACCACCCCCTCCCACCCTCTACTTCATCCTCGATCGATCACATCACCCATCGAGCCACCCCGCAGCCTCCTTCCTCCTCCCCTCTTCTTTTTCTCTTCTTCTTCTCCCTTCTCGGCAACCACCCTACACCGCCCTTCTCTGTAGTCATTTCGCCGCTTCTGCCGCCGTCTGAGCCACCACATTAATCCCTGCAACCCCCTCTACCACCCCAACCCTCATTTGGCCGAAACCACCACCCAAAGGCCTTCATTTTCCCTTCCCCTTTTCCTTCCTCACCAGCCCCCATCTCGACCTCCCCCTCGGCAGCCTCCTTCCACGGCCTTGTTGCTGCCACCCTTAGCTGTCGTCAACCCATCCCCTGTAACACCCCCAAAATTCATTCCTGAAAAAAAAATTGAAAGAATAAAGCGGAAGCTAAAATAGAATTTGGGGAATATTACCGCCACATCTAACACAAGATAAATGTCTACCATCTATCTCATGCTAGATGTAAGGCTAAAATCTGTCAAACAAAATTTCAAACATTTATGCCGTGAGGATAAACTCCCACGAGGAGATATCCACAAGAAGATGGCAAGTGAATCAATTCACTAAATAAAATCATCGCTGAATGAATTAGCGAAACCTGTGAAATAAATCTAAATTTTAAAAGATTATCAGAGTACGAGAAATTGAAAGTCAATTACAATACCCTTGAAATTTTAAATACAACAATTGTAATTTCCAAAGATGAATATAGTTAAACAAGATAAAATCCGATAGATCAAATTCCGGATTGCCTACTCTCTTAAACCAAGTCTTCCACCCAAATACAATATTCGATCTCAAACCTGCACAAGAGGTCTGCTCCCCACCATCAGTGGATCATCACAGAACCCATTCAACCAAGGTAGTATTAGTACGGGTCCAATACTGAGTAAATCCCACTACCCTATCTTATGGGAGATATGTAAACTATAACATCAAGTGCATATTGAATCATGGTGCATTACGTTGATACAATATTATGCATACTCAATACCCACATCATAAGTCCTACCATACACATATAATAACATCCTATTTAAACATGTAAGTGTAGTATGACCGAAATATAAAGTAGCTCATGTGCCTCAGGTAGGAATAATCCATATTATTGACAACTCATTACATGGCCACAATCACATAAGCAGCATGTATTAATATAGATAATAAAGGCCGGCTATGGTCCGGGTAGACTCATTCTTTAGATCTCTGGTAAATATAGTCGATTCACATCATAGTCTTTATCAATTCATGTGAGTGTGGGAATCCCACTATTATAGCCGGTGGAACGGTCACGAGGGCCATGCCCTGCCACTATTTTAGCCAGTGGACCGGTCACGAGAGTAACATACCCTGCCACTATTATTTACCGGTGGACCGGTATGGCCCCGACTCACATGATGTTTCACTATAATTACTTTGTGTCTTTCCCATGTCTTATCGTTATTACGTTCGGATTGTTGAGTACGGAATCCCCCACTATTATAGCCGGTGGAACGGTCACGAGGGCACATGCCCTGCCACTATTATAGCCGGTGGATTGGTCGTGAGGGTAACATACCCTGCCACTATTATTCGTCGGTGGACCGGTCTGGGTCCGGCTCAACATCTTCATCTTTAAGTGATTAGTGTCTTAACGTGTCTTATTCGAAAGAGTTTTACCCTTAACATGCATGTCCTAAAAGGCCACACGACATCCATCATAACTTGCAGCATACCCATATTAGCACATACCAGACAAGAGCACGAGAACATACCTCGGTTCCAAGCTGCGCTACACAATAAAAACAGATAACATATAGGACACAACATATAAATCGTACAAGGCATCGAAGGCAAGTAAAACACGTAACACACAGGCGGCCTTAGTTATGTCCTTACGAAACACCCATAAGTGGAGGTAAGTAGAGACTTACCTAAATCCGAAGCTAGCTAAGAGAGATAATAGGGAGAGAGAGATCACTAGCTCGAGGGTCCACAATAAAGATTTCCTAGATCGCCGATAGAAATCGAAAACTAAGTTAGAAACTATCCTATCGATCAATAATTTAATTATTATAATTAAATCGACACAAAGAGACACAAACAATTTTTCTTAGAAAACGTGTCCAAAACCTAGGACTCAAAAGCATAGCTCTATTAAGATTTAAGGTCAAATATTACTCAAATCGGTTTAAATACATATCACTTAAAGTATTTTAAATTGATTTGGAAGCTAGGGAAATGACTATAGAAGATAAGTTATTTTTTTTCGAAAATGATTTACTAGTTAGGTTTTACAACCCAGAAGACAAACCAATCATTTGTATAGAACCAAATCCAAACCGATTAGATTAAAGCATAATTCAAATGATTTAAAACCCAAAGGCAGAAATCGATTAGATAAAAGACACATAGCAAAAATCAATTTTATAAAACCATCCCCGAAGACTAGGGTTTTTAATGCCCGAACTACGAACCAACTAATTAACTTTTATTATCTCAATTTGATAGCTTAAGAGTATGATTAAACTGATTTTAAATAAATCTAGATAATCAACTTCAACAAAACAATATTCCGATTAGCCAATTCAAGACGATCCATTTTTAAAATTAGGGTTTTAAAGTCCACGACACAAACTCAGGTAATTCAAATCAATTGATTCCAATTAAAGGCATTAAAATGCAATTAGGATCATTTCAACTATTTCTATAAATTTAATTTTAGAAAAACAATTATAAATATGATCAATTTCATAATTTCACTTGAAATCTAGGGTTTAGGCCCGAAAATGCAATTCGGTTGAATTCTATTAATTTAATCAAATTGAATGTTTAGAAATGCAATTAAACACATTTTATAACATATCGAATAATCAATTGATCAAAATTAATAAAAGAAATACCTAATTTAGCACAATTAGGGTTTTTGAGCCCGGAACACAAATCCGATCAATTCTTACTAAAATATATAAATTAACGGTTGGAAAATGCAATTAAATATATTCTAATATAAATTATATAGTCAATTGAATAAAACAACCCGATTACACAATCCAATTTAGTCCCACAAGAGTTTTGACCTAAAAATCCAATTCTGATTAATTACGCACAATTTGCCCAAATCAACACTTCCGATATGAAATTAAATAGTTTTCAAATGATATTATAAAATCAATTGAGCGGAACGACTCAATTACGTGACCTAATTTCATCACACACGAATTTTGACCTAGAAATCAAATTCCGATAAATTCTGCATAAATTTCTTAAATTGATGATTCCGACATGAAATTAGATACATTGTAAAACATATTGTATAATCAATTTATCCAAAATCGCCAAATTGGGCGGATCCGAAAAATTCGGGCATAACCTGACCAAAAATCCAATTTTCCAAATTCCCAACATAATCCATACAATTAACTTATCCAAATCAATCTCACAACACATATATACATAATCAAACAATCAATTTAGCTTTTCATAAGCTAATTCATACCCAATTAATTAAATTAATATTAGGGTTTTCAGAAATTTATACCAAACGAAACCAACACAAATCGGGACAAGAGAAGGTCGGAGAAGCTTTGTCGGAGGCTAGGGGTGGCTCGCCGGTGGTCAGCGAGGCTCTCCGGAGCCGGACGGTGGCTCGTCGCTACTGCTGCTGCTGGTGGTTGCTGCTACTGCTGCGGTTGAGCTGGCTACTGTGGCTGCTGCTGCGTCGCCGGCGGTCGCGTCGGTTGTAGGTTGTGGCCGTCGGTGGCTGGCGAGGTCGACTGGAGCAGGGAGGAGCAAGGGAGAAGGAGGCGGCTCAGGTTGTAGAGAACAAGGCAGGGGAGTCGGGAATGGGAAAGAGAAGGGAAGGGAGAGAAGAAAGAAAGGGAAAAGAAGAGGGGGGTCCGACGGGTTTGGTCTTCTTTTTTTTTTTTTTTTACAAATACACATAAAATAAATACTAAATGTTTAAAAATTATTATTGGAATATTTTATCTAAAATTTATTAAACGAAAATTATTTTGTAAGGTTCCGAAAGATTAAAATCGATATACGAGCTATATAAAGAATTTCGGGAATGTTTTCGGAAAATTTACCAACAAACGTAAAAATTTATATTGCTTATGGAAATACATTATAAGACCCAGAAATAATATTTAAAAACATATAATAAAATGTTTAAGTCAAATTCTAATAAACCGAGACTAATTTAAATAATTTCCAAAATCGATTTTCCGTAAATCAAAAAGCATAAAACAGAAGAAAATTAATTTCGGAAAGAAATTTATAAATAATTTCCGAAAAACCTTTTTAATTTAAAATTTCCAGAAAATATTAACGATTACCAAAAACGAATAAATTTAAAGTCAAAAATATTTTCTACAGATAAAATTATTAAAATAAATTTAACTATTTAAATAAAAATTCTATAATTTAAATAATATATTTTGTTAACGAAATATAACCCCAAAATAAAGTCGAAATCACACGATGAAGTTATAATAAAAAAAATAAATCTAAAATATTAAAAATCAAAACACGATAAGGAAAGGGAATACATATTTTTAACCGAAAATCGAAATCATAAGAATATAACAAAATCATGGTCGTGAACGAATTTATCTAGAATGGTTCGCAACGACAACGATTAATTAAATTCAAATATGAATTCGAAATCATCGATAAATCCATAAAACGAATCAAAATTAAAATAATTAAATATTTGCATCAAATTACGCTAATAAAATCATTAGGCTTAATAAAATTAGATTTCAAAAATATGGGGTATTACATCCCCGACCACCACCTACACCCCCTCTCCACTTCTGCACCATTTCCTTGCCTTAAACCTTCCCCCACATGCCTTTTTTATTAGCCTAAAAACCCTAACCGAAAATGTCTATTTTTCCTCCTATTACCCACCTTCGAGCCCCTCCTCCCCATTTATTTGCATGTAGCTCATGCTGCATGAGCAACATGAGTTGCTGTATTTCTTGATTTAGTTGGATAACAATTTTAAGGTATACTAATATTTTAATTCAATTATTTGATTAATTAAGCATTATAAAGTTTTATACTTTGATTTTTATGATTTCTAACATAATAAACTTTGATATTATTTTTAGGTATTAGTTTTGATAATTAAAGCTTGAACCTTAAACCGAAATACAGGTAAGGTTCATTTTTGCGGGAATCGAGGTAACCGTTAAATCTCACTTAAACGCATGGATTAACATATGTTAGCACATTAAGATTTTTAATATGTTATTATGCTTAATATATGTTGTTTAATATCATATGTGTAGTTTATTATGATTTTTGATAAAAAGAAGCATGTAGGTTATATGTTATGTATGGAAATATTATTTAAGGTAAGAATTTGGTGGTTAATGACAATGTTAAGTATTATCCATGTTGTATTATGGTATTGTAATCTTTAATGCATGGTTAATATTTTGTGAGCCTTAAGGGTATTTTAGTAATGTATCTTGTACAAGAATATGGCCTAATATATATATAGGGGTGCTATTAATATTATATTAATTATAAGAGTTGTGGATGAAGTGTTAATATTAATATTTTATGTAGTAATAATAATAGTTTAATATAAGTGGTGTACTAAGGGGCAAAATAATAACTTTGAATTAAAAAGGGTATTATGGTAATTTTAGAGGTAAGGACAAAGTGGTAAATTGTAAGTAAAAAGGGGTAAATTAGTTATTATGTAATTAAGGGGTAATATGGTAATTTTGAAAGTAAATGGGTAAAATGGTAATTTTGTAATTTAAGGGGTAAAATCGTAAGTTTGTGATTAAAGGAAAAATTGGTAATTTCATGATTAAAGGGTAAAACGGTAATTTTATAATTAAAGGGGCAAAATGGTAATTTTGTAATCAAAGGGAAAAATGGTAAATTTGTGATTGAAGGGTAAAGTGGTAATTTCGTAATAAAGGGGTAATATGGTAATTTTGTAATAAAAGGGCAAAATGGGTAATTTTGTAATAAAAAGGTTAAATAGTAATTTTATAATTAGATGGCAAAATGGAAATTTTGATATTAAAAGAGGTCAAATGGTAATTCCTTAATTAAGGATAAAATGATAATCTTATAAGTTAGAGGGTGTTATGGTAATTTTTGGAAGTTAAGGGGTAAAATGGTAAATTTGAAAGTAAGGGGGTAAAATGGTAATTCTATAAATACAAGGGATAAAAGTGGAAATTAGAAAGGAGTAACTTGGTAATTATAATAATTAAGAAGGGTAAAATGATAATTTAATAAAAGAGAATGGTAAAATGATGAATAATGGAGAAGGATAAAATGGTAAATATGATAAATGTGAAGGGCAATTTGGTAATTTAACCAACTAAAGGGGTACTTTGATAATTAGGATAATGAACAGGGGTAATTTGGTAATTTGACCAACTAAAGGGTAATTTGTTAATTATAATAAAGGAAATGGGCAAATTAGTAATCTAACCAACCAAATGGGAAATATATTAAGTGTAACGATTACGAAGGATGATTAGTGGCTTAACAAGTGTGGAAAATAGCTCGGTAACTTAAACCGAGTAAGGGTGTAGCTAATGCCGAATGTGTGCTATGTGTCTTACATGCCTTGGATGTCCTATATAATTATATGTCGTGTTTTATAGGTTATTATCTTAACAGTTTCATATGTGGCGTAGCTTAGAACTGAGACGTGTTCATGTGTCCTCTCTTGGTATGTGATAATACAGATATGTTGTAAGTTATGATGTGATGTGATGTGGCCCTTCAGGACATGCATGCTAGGATAATTAATGTGATAATATGGGATGGAGGCGTGAAAAAGAGAAATGGGAGAGAAAGATAACCAAGGGGAAGTAAGTTGGCTAATGGGAGGAACTAAGGTTTGCATGAGATGGTTAGAGTCCGCATAGGGATAAACTTTACATATGGAAAGTTGCCTCAGGGCGTGAGGAAGGTAATAGAAGTATCGTTTAGGTGTCTGGGGGCTTCGGGCGAAAAATAGTACGTGGGATAGTATAAGGGTGCATAGGAGACTAATCTAGGGTTAGGAGGAAACCCTAATGTGAGAAGGCGGAAAAAGAAAAAGAAAATAATAAAAATAAATGAGAATGAGTGGGGTAGAAAGTAAAGGTCGGATCAAAGGGTCGTGATGTGTAGGGTGTTGAAATAGTCGGGATGTGTACGATAGAGAAGGATGGGCCACATAGGCCCGAGTTAGGGTTTTTGGAGAAAACCGAGTTAGGAGGTGTAGAAGTCTCAAGATATGGGACGGGCCCTCTTAGGAGGATAAGTGTGGATATAGTTAGCCATGCATGTCAAGGGTAAAATACTTTTGATTAAGATACGTTTAAGACACTAATCACTTAAAGAGGAAGATGTTGAGTTGGACCCAGACTGGTCCACCGGCGAATAATAGTGGCCAGGAGCATTCTACCCTGCATGACCGTTCCACCGGCTATAATAGTGGGGGATTCCGTGCTCAACAAACCAAACATAAAAACGATAAGATACGGGAAAAATACTAATTACTTACAGTGGAACACCTTATGAGTCGGGGCCAAACTGGTCCACCGGCGAATAATAGTGGTCAGGAGCATTTTGCCCTGCATGACCGTTCCACCGGCTATAATAGTGGGGTTCCCGCACTCACACATATATTTATAATCGGAGATGATTGATTAATGATGGACTACTGGCCTTAATTCCCTAAAAGTATCGATTATTCATTATGGCATATTAATGTTTGGTTGACTTTTTAAGTATGCGAATGGACAAAAGTGAATGTTACATATACACCATTGATATCAGATTGACTCGTTGAATATGTGAATGTATGGACCTGAATGTTATATTTACACGTGTCGTTATGTATGGATTCAGTAGCGTATCATGTGTTACATTGCATACCTATTTTTAAGTGTGTATTTAAAGGGTTACTCAGTACCATAGTACTGAAGGGTTCCATTCGTGGGGCCCCTGCCTATTTAATGGGCAGTACTCCTTGCAGGTCATATTCAGTGTTACTCAAGTGGGCCATCGGAAAAGAGTGTAAAGAACTGTCCGGAATTGTTAGGGTTTTACTCTGTCTCCTTTAAATTCACAATTTCAATGTATTCGTTGTTTTGTAACCACCATTTGATGGATTATATTTACTTGCGCTACTCTGATTTAATTATTAGTTGAGTTTCTCGTAATGTGTATTTTTACTCTTTTAGCCTTAGCACTAGGTACTGGAATGGTAGGAGTGAACTGGTCTGGTACTAAGTGTGGCGATAATATCCCCAAAATTCATGGTTTATTATTCTGCTTCCACAAATTTTCTTTTAATTAACAAAATTTTACGGTTGTGAATTTTGGGGGTGTTACAAGTTGGTATCAAAGCTGGTTTCGACCATGCTTTTCTGATTTTAACCTTTTAACCTGATACTACAAGTTGGTATCACTCTTTAGTTCGAAATTTTTTAGTTAAACGAAGTTTTTCTTGTTTTGAAAGCATTTACACTCTTTCCCGCCATAATCTCTTAAATTTTTGGTATTCTGAAGTAATTAATTTTTGGTATTTAATAATCTCTTAAATTTAATTATCATTATTTATTTATTTAGGTCATTAATCCTTTATTTGCCCCCTAAATCTATACCTCTAAACAAACCAACCCCAACCTCCCTTAGTTGAAACTCAACTAAGTCCACCCACAAGTGGTGGAATACTTCTAATCCTCATTCTTTTTCTATGCTATGTGCTTCTATCTAAATAAACCCAGCCCTCAGCTTTCCTCTATACTAATCACACCTTTGCCAAACCTGGCCTTGCTACTTGCCCAACAATGCATGCAACCCCTACTTTGTCATGCATATGTCCCACTACTCATAACCCCAACCCTCTCTTTCATTTTTTTAGCCATCTTTGACCCTACATCCCTATTCCCTCCTTCATTTTTCTTTATCCTCAACTCCCACATGCTTTCTTCCATCACCCACAAGCCCTGCCATCTAGATTATTTTCTTCTTGCAACCTACTCTATTCACTTGGTTTCTTGTATTCTCTATCCAACCCAACTTAGATCTCCCCTTGTTTTGGTTTTCTTCAACCACTGCTACCTAATTTACCTTTGTTCCTTTCAGGTTTATTTCCCTTACAACCAACACCGAGCTCCGTCATTTCCTTGTTCTAGTTCAACCTTTGTCCCCCACCCAGGCCAAGCATCATTGCTGTCTTGTAGTAGCCCCTAGCGTTGTCGTTTGTGTGCAATCCTAACCACCAAGCTTCATTACCAATAACCTCTAACACTGTCCCAATCTTATATTCTCCCTTCGTCTTGCACTATGTTTCACCAACAACCACCATTGATGTATCATACTTTTGTCCCTTCACCACCACTTGGACCAGGCATCACCACCATTCATTTCCAGATCATGCACTTCCAGCCTTATCCTTCCTAACACCTCTTTTTCAAAACATACCTCCCTTGTCGAACATTCCTTGCTCAAGAATCAACCATAATGAGCATCAACCCCATCTCACCCATAATTGAGCACCATCACAACTTGACTAGTACCTATCTCAACGAGCAACGTCTAGCATGTTTCCTAGTTGTAGCCTTGTGTCTCCCTTGTGAAATATGTTGGTCTAGTGTAATAACCATTACAACCACCCTATTAGAGCCCAACTAGCAACAAATTACACCCTCTACACCAGTTGACATGATCCTTGGTTAACCTCCCTACGTTAATTGGTGCTTGTTGTGCCATGTATCCACAACCTTTAGCTTTGATATCTTTGGTTATTATTCCTTTTTCCTTTTGTTTATTTTTTATTTTTATCATATGGTGTAGATGCTAATACACATATGTTGTTGGGCGTGGTTTAATTAGGTAACTCTTGGTGTGGCATTGGAAGTGGCATTTTTGTGTTACATTTTGTGTATCTTGGAGGTAAGTCCAACTATTCTGCAGATAATAGAAATTAGGTATACATATGATAGGTTAATTTGTTTTAGAATAAAATCATGCTAGGTTGATGTTATAGAAGTTTTTGCGTGATTTGCTAGAAAATGAAAGCATGGGATATTTCATTTTTATGTGGAACTTTATGATTTATAACGTAATATATGTTCAAAGGTTAGAAATTTAATATCATGTATCTTAAACACTATTTAAAATATGAAGACGTATACCTGTGCTAATATATGAATTATTGCTAGAAATATTATGAATGTCTTGTGTTAGTGTTTGAATCATTTTTTTTCTTGCTATGTGCTTGACATGCCAATAGATTTAATACATTCATTGTACATTTTAGATAGATTTGATATAAAACATGTCAAATTTTGAGCAGGATTAATATTAGTTTTAGATGGTTCCTTATCGCATATTATATGGGTAGAAAGGTAAGTTTTGTATATCATGATTCATATCTAAAATTATTATACGGGATTAGCATAAAAATTATAACCTGTTAGAAATGCATGTTAAGGTTTTATACGTATATTATGTTAGATTCATGCTTAGGGGTAACATTATCTTTTGGCATATTATAAAATTTACTTATATCATAAATTATTTTTAATTATTATATTCTAGCCTTTTCATGAGAAAAGTACTTTAAAATATAAATATGGTGGTAAATTAGATAAAATGTGGTAACTAGGGTTTTAGAAGACATTTTTTTTGATAAATATGTTTCTCAAGGTAAATATAATTAGACTAAGTTGACCTTAGCAAATTGTTAGGTTGACCTTAGAATTGGCTTTTATGTTAACATGGCCATTAACATAGGGGGGACTCAAATAATTAAGAAATAAAGGAAAGTTAGTTAAGTATGAAAATAGAAATTATTGTGCATTACCTGATAATTGTGATTACTTCATAAACTATTAATATTTAAAGTGAAATACCTCGAGTTGGGATTAGTGGCTCCTTAGGGGTAACTACTCTAAAGACAAGGTTTAGCCCTCGGTTAGATTTATTTTGTTGGTGTGTCGTAGTGCCCCGGTAAGACCCTTATATCTACTTTAATTAGTTGTTTGAACTTTTTAAGGGGTATCGATACTTAAGGATTAGGTGACCTAGGAGGAACAAGGATACCATATTGCTTGTGTGTGGCAATACAAGTAGGAGTATACTAGTGTCCTTGGGTTCTAAGGCATAAGGGTATCATTTTACTTATGCACATCGGTATGACCGAGTGTATGTTAGTGTCATTGGATTTATATTATCTCCCCTTGAGTAAACTAAATAATGAGTAATTAGATTTATTTGATGGCATTGTCATGTCTTGGATTGTTGGTTCGGTAGTTGTCTTTATATACTTCCTTTAGTTTTTGTAAATGTTATGTAGCCTTAGTGCCCTATCTTATTGGTTATGAATTTCTGATATGATTGTGAAATGATTAAGTATGTTGGCAAGCTGAACATGAGACATTTGTGACATATATGCTATAGCAGACTTATTGTACATTATTTTGGCATGTGTTCTTGTGATATTTTTCACTTATTATATGTTTATGTGCAATGTGTTCATGCTGCCTCTTCGGAGGCGTTGTAGTTTACTCATTATGAGGAAGTCATATTGATATTATTACTTTTAAGCTGTTGTAGGATATAGTGAAAACTTGAGTTCGGGTTAAGAGTTTAGGGTTATTCCAGTATCCCTCATTTTAAGATTTGTGTTCGTACTTGAGGTTCCTTCTGAGACTTGAAGTGTTGTAAAACCCTTTAATAATTTACTTGAAATCCCTCTTTTGCCACTATTAGTTTCTTTAGGGTTTGGCATTGGCATTGGATTAGGTGCCGACCAAGCTTAATCTTCGTGTCCGATATAATTTGGCCTTGTAACCAATTCAAATTAGGTATTAGTCATATCTTTCTTTATATTGGTTGTGGTGTAAGATATGATATTTTGTATTATTAATTTTGCTAAAATGAAAAATTTTAAGTATTAAATTTGAGGATGGATGTTATATGTACCTTTGTAGGTAATATCTCACTACACCAACTCTTGAAAGCACAAGTATGCAAGGGTAATGTATCTAGATGCCACACCTTTTTTCAAATGCTTCTTTCTTGCATAGTTGGTAGTCTTACTACTCCAAGTGTGTGCTTATTGTCTCAACATATCATACACATTCTTAATTAAATAATGCTTCGGTCTATCTACAAAGTACCATGTTTTGTTGTCAATTGGTGAATAAGTTAGCAACGACATGAAATTGATTAATTATTCTTCAAAAGGTTGGAATATTTTTTGCATAAGATCCTCATTTCATTTGCTGCCCTCCTCATGAATAATATCACAAAGCATTAGGAATGACCATGGTTTGATCGTGATTTTACGAACTTGAAAAATCTAAGATGTGGTATCCATTAGTACTCCTAAACATTAATATCATGACCTTGCTTACAATCAAATACATATTATTTTGATCTACTTATATAGCCTCCTTTAAGCTCCACCATGCGTAATTCGGCCTGTATCCCACATGTTTTTCCATAATATTACTTCTAAAATATCACGTAATCTTCCGAGCATGCACTTGCGAGGAAATGCTCATTGTGTATGAGTATTGAGTATCCATGCTTGTTTGGCAAATATAGCATAACGTGATGTCCCGAAAATCCATACCACCCATTTTTTTTTTTGCCTTGCATAATTTCCTTCAACTCAAACAATGTTTTCTCGTCCAACTCAACCAATGATTTTTTCGCATGGTGGTTCTTGCTATCCCAAAGCGTGCATCTTCTTACATCACACGAAATTGTGTTGCTTCATCAATTTTGTTACCAGCTCCGGTCGTCCCATTTATTTTCCACTGAAAACCTCCTTATCGGAGCCAAGTCACGGCTTCCGATTGGAATAATTTTTCCGTCAGTTCCCTGCCCCCTCTTCTCCAATCTATTAATCATCGTGTGCGCATATCGTTGTAGTAAAGTAGTGACAGCCAGGAGATACTACCGCTACTTTTTCATTTTCTCTTATTTGATAAGCTGGAGTGGGAGTGGAGGAGATAATAGGCATAAAAATTTGGAAAATTTATGGTTCCGGAGAGACAGCCTATAGAGAAGAGAAGAGGATAAAAAAAAAAAAAACAAACAAAATAGAGACGGACAACGGTAAAAGGATTTTCTTTCCGGAGGGAGAGATTGAGATTTGCTATTCACTTCGACGCCTCGAAGATCATTTCCTTTCTGTTCAGTGAGAGAGATAAGAGATAGAGAGAGAAAGTCTCTCCTCGGTCTCGATCATTTTCTCTCACTATAAATTATTTTCGTGGTTTTCATTCCTTCCTTGGATTTGCGGGGGAAGATAATTATTGAGACGAAGATCTAAGCTAGGGTTTTCAATTTCTTTAATTATTGTCAAGCGTTTGTTCAATAGTTGATCCGGAAATGTGTAATTATACGAATTCAAGCTCCGATCTAGAACAAGCTGCTTTCTAAAACAAGAAAGGATTTGATTTCATTTCAAATCCATGGAAGTCGATTCATCTATGGTGCCGGAAACTGATCACGATCCTGAACATAATCACCACGACGACAACAACCCTCCTTCTACATCTCCAATGGATAAAGATTCTTCCAACTCGACTTCATCTTCTCCGCCTCAAACTGCGCCATCGTCTCCGTCACCTCAGGAGCAACAGCAACAACAGCAGCAGCAGTCTCCGCCGACCCCGACGCTTCAGCAGCAACAGCAGCTGAATCCGGTTGCCGGGCCCCGCTGTGCTCCTACGTATTCGGTGGTTAATGCTATTTTAGAGAAAAAAGAGGATGGTCCTGGTCCTCGTTGTGGGCATACTTTGACGGCTGTGCCGGCAGTCGGGGAAGAAGGTACTTCGGGGTATATTGGTCCGAGGCTTATTTTGTTCGGTGGTGCCACTGCGCTTGAAGGGAACTCTGCTGCTTCTGGGACTCCCTCCTCAGCTGGAAATGCGGGCATCAGTATGTTTTCTGATTCCTCCTTTTCTGATTTGTTGCTTCGTTTCTTGGTACTTGGAGGATTGCTTGCTCTAGTTTTTTTTTTTTGAAAACTTAGATTGGTGAAAGTTGCAAGCCCGTGAACTATATTTTGCTGTAGTATGTGGCTGCCACTTCATACGGCTGAATACATGTCAGTCCTTGAGTGACTGGTCATTGAAGAATGGAATGTCAGTTTGCTGCCTGTTGTAAAATGGTAATGTAATGGCATAGATATGCTCATCTTAGCTGGTAATGGCTAGTAATTTCAAGAGAGATGACCTTTTTAAATAAAAAATAGTTTTTGTTAGTAACTCATGTTAATTCGCAAATTATAGTATTCATTTTGAAATTAGAGGTGAAAATACACCTCTCCAATTCCTGTTTGCTTATTATGGTTTCTTTAAATTCCATTTATTATGTTTGCCCTAGTCCCTGCTTTGGGTTCTTGCGGGTATTAACGGGGTGACAGGTTTGTTATTTTTGCACTAGATGGGTGAAAGTCTCAAGATTTTGAACCTTCATGTTGCTATATTATGCGACTGGTTTTTTTCATTCTGCGTTGTCTGTAAGGATTTATCTACTAAGTTAATGGGGATAGGATTTTATGTGTATTTTCCCCCTTTTGTGCCTGATGATTCAAGTTGATTTTACGTCATCATCCCTTATTTAGTTTTGTATGTATGCTGTTTTCTGATAGTTGCTATTAACTGAAGTTGCAGAGCTGTGCTTTGCAAAACTCAATGTCCCCCCCCCCTGTTGAAGCTATATCAAACAATAAAATTGCGGTTGCAGTCTTGATTGCTGTTGCCATCATGGTGTTGTAGGATCAGGGTGTCCCAAACTAGCAATAAAATCACATTTGAGATTGTGGTTGCGGTCATGTTGTTGCAGTATCGGAGTGTCATGAATGATATTTTTTGTCATGGTTGTCACAGCGTGATTTTTTTTATATTTTATTTTACAACAAATAGTGGCCTATAGTAGTTGATATCATCAAATATCGGTTGGCTGGTATTTCGCTGATATCTTAGTGATAAATATATGATTTTCTAAAATGACAGCTTTTTAAGAATATTGTATTGCGATTGACCCAAAAACCGTGAAATTGTGGCGGATATGCAATTGTAGTACCGATATTTTATTGCATAGTCCGAAACTACATGATATATGCTGTGGTTGTCACATTGTATCTTTTTTTTTTTACAACAAATATTGCCATATATCGTGGATGACAAATATGAATCAAATACCGGTAAATATCGGAATATATTGGCTAAAATTTATCGTATCGTTCGATATGCATGTGATTTCATTTCTACATTGCGTAGTAGACATTTTGTGTACAGACATATATCGGGGATATGTTGATGTAGGGTATGATATTTTATTCCATGATTGTGATCCATTGGTGTTTGTCTTGAATTGAAAGAGAGCGTCTTGATCATTTGAATGTTATGATATTGATAACAAGCCAATTTTTTAATTAGTTTATTTATTTTTCCTCCAAAATTTTCTTTAGGATGCCTTGAATAGCACCATCTTTCTTAGGGATTGGTGTGGGATTCAAGTCAGTTTTAAGCAAATGTCATGTTTATTACATGACAATTAAAGCTTTGCGTTTGTGGAATGCAGGATTAGCAGGTGCTACGGCTGATGTTCACTGCTACGATGTGCTTACTAATAAATGGTCCAGGTGAGCTGGTCTTGGTTGTTCTGTTACATTCTTATCCTTTGAATGGTCTTCACATGAGCTGCTATATATTAATTATTCATGCGAGTCTATTGCTGCTTGCCATCTTTCGTACAATTTCTCTGAATGCTTATTGTCCTAGTTTTAAAAACCAAACCAGTCATTGGACAATCACTAGTTCAACCAGTGATACATATTAGCTCAAAAAAAATATATAATATAAAATATATTGAAAATTTGATTATAGCCAGTTTTGACTGGTTCTAAAATACCATGGACTGGCATGGGTCTGGTTGGTATGACACTATGACTCGTCTTGTATCAGTCTGGTGGCCTAACCTGTTCTCTGGTTGAAGGATCGGACAAGCCCGTTCAATACAGCTTCTAATACTATGCTGATTGTGCTGAGCATCTGTCTTAGTAAATGCTCATTGCTGATATACTTAAACTATTTACAGAATCACTCCCATTGGGGAACCTCCCACACCAAGAGCAGCTCATGTAGCGACTGCCGTGGGTACCATGGTGGTCATCCAGGTAAGCATTTTGGGTTGCATCAGCTAGTCATTGCTATGTAATCTTCTGTTGCTTATTTTATGTTTTGATCAAGATTACATCCATAACTGGTTAGGGTGGGATTGGCCCTGCTGGTTTATCAGCTGAAGATCTTCATGTTCTGGACCTTACACAACAGAAGCCACGATGGCATAGGTACTACACCTAATTTTATTTATTTACCTTTTTTTTTGATTTACCATTGGCTTTTCAGCTAGGATATGATTGCTAAATTGTTTGAATTTAGGGTTGTCGTCCAAGGCCCGGGCCCAGGACCTCGATACGGACATGTTATGGCTCTTGTGGGACAAAGATATCTTATGGCAATTGGTGGAAATGATGGTTAGGCATTTTCCTTGTTTTTAGTTCTTGACATCTTTCTATGTGGGAATACATCATTTTCCAGTTCTCTTACTGACTGGGGGTGCTCCTCAGGGAAGCGACCTTTGGCTGATGTCTGGGCTCTGGACACAGCTGCTAAACCATACGAATGGAGGAAATTAGAGCCTGAAGGAGAAGGTCCACCTCCTTGCATGTAAGTCTTGTATTCACTGGCAGAGATACACATTGCCCAATATCTCTGCCTGTGCTAATTTTTTTTTTTCTGGG
The DNA here is from genome assembly GCA_039764185.1 of Tamarix austromongolica. Taxonomy (NCBI): domain Eukaryota; kingdom Viridiplantae; phylum Streptophyta; class Magnoliopsida; order Caryophyllales; family Tamaricaceae; genus Tamarix; species Tamarix austromongolica. The sequence continues at coordinate 46,574,906 of CM077819.1, forward strand.
TTCGACCTCATCCCTCTCTTTTGGGGTGGGTTGAGGGGTTGGGGTTGGTTTTAGAGGAAAAGGATTTCAACTAGGTATCTGCGGTGCTTTTGGACTTATCTAAGCTGAAAATGATAGTTCAGATGATAATGTTGGGGAAGCCATTGCAGTTATGGTTGAGCCACATCATGTCTAGAGATATGGATTCGGGATGCCCTGATTTGACTGGACTATTTGTTTAGAGTCTTGTAGTTATGGTACTTTGGGTGACATCTTAGAAGAGGATGCAACTGGACCTGTGGTTGGGTTTGCATCTCGTTTAGCATGTATTGGTACCTATAAGCTCTTTGCCTCAAGTATCAGTGAGTAGTGAAATTGCTGATATGTGTTCTGTTATTGTTGAGCCAGCAGTCATGTATTTTGCTTATTATTTTCGCCTACCTTGGTTCCATTTCTTTTGTTTTCTATTTTCCTGCTTGAGTTGTATTTTTAAATTTATTTGAGCTTCACTGTCAGGACTTAACATCTTCACAAATATGCTTTTGTATTTTACTAGTAGTAGTAGTAGTAGTTAATCACCCCGTGCAATGCACGTGCGTATTAGAATAAAAAAAATATATGGTACTCTAATAATATAATCAATGCATTTTATTGTTGTAAATGAATTGTTGGATTTTGATGATGATTTCAATTATAAAACATATATCAAACATGCTTACATGTTACTCTACATATAACAAAAATATGGCTCTAAAATATGATAGATATCCAACTTTAGTGCTAATTAGTACATTTAAATAATGTGTTAGTGGTGGGATCCAAAATCCAAATGCATAGAAAAATATGTAAGTGAAATAGAAGAAAAGGTAAAAAGGGGAAAAAAGGATAAATGGTTTGAAGAAAAGATGGGTTCTAAGAGAGTTTCTTATTCTTCTCAAATTATAGTATGGATAGATAAAAGGTTGGGATTCATTTTTATACTCGTCAAATCATATTTTTAGTGCTTGAAAAGGTGTGCCTTTAATGTGTAAGGGGCTTGGGTTTGGGGCTTATTTATCCTAGGTGAAGGCACATCTAAGGCATACTAAGGCTCTAAGGCGTGCACATTACTAAAAATTAGTTACTTTTAGGTTATTATTTCATTCAAAAGAATCTGCAATCTATTGGGAAGGAAAAGGAGGAGAAGGATGAAGGAATAAGGTTGTAGGAAGACCAATAGATGTGATTTTGAATGGGAAAGAAAATAAATAAATTTAGTGCTAGTTTGGTATTAGGGTAATAGGGGTGGAAAAATTACCCTTATTTTATATATTTTATATAGTCGATGTGAAATAATTTTATTTTTTGACGAATACTCATGTTAGATTTTAATTTGATAGTCTTTTTAAATACTCGATAGAAAAGGCATACAATAGGTGGGGTTTCCACCCCTATTACCCCTATACCAAACAAGCCCTTAATGTAGAGAAAGAAACTCTGATTACCTATTTTTGGGCTCTATTTTTATAAATACAATAACTAAATCTCATCTTGGGTAGGAAAAGGTGAGGAAAAAGGGGTTGTGGGAAGGTTAATAGACAGAAAAGATTATATATTATAAGAAGATCAAAATAGAATTAATATGGTAATATTGATGCCTCACTTCACAAGCGCGTGCCTTCGCCTAGTGCTTAGGTTCTAGGGCCTCCTAGGGCCTCTATTGCGTAGATGTGCCTTAGGCTTTTTCAAACACGACATATCTTAAAAAGACAATGTTAGCTATTTTTTTTAATATGAAAATCTCATTCCTCTATAGTGATACATTATTGGAATCACTCATTTCTTTTTTTATAAATAAATTGTTGCATTTTGATGATCATTAGAACTAGAAAGTATGCATCCAACTTATTTACTTGTTATTTTATTATCTAAAGGAAGTATTTGAGTATATGACTATTATATGATACAAACCAAAATTTAGAGTTAACTAACATTAAAAATTGTGCTACTGGTGGGTCCAAACACATTGATAAATGTGAGGGTGAAATAAAAGAAAAGGTACAAAAGTAGAGAAAGGATTAAAGGTTCAAAGAAATGGAAATTCCAAGGGCATTTCTTACTCTTTTCAAATTACAATATAGATAAATTATTATTATTAATTTGCTGTTATGATTATTTTTTATTGTGATATGTGGTCATTTTTATTATGAGAAAAATACTTGAATGTGCATTATTTTGTCCAATTCTTTCTCTATTATTTCTGTTGTATTCTAGGCTTCACTTGCTTCATGTTTGATGCCAAATGCTGTTAATTATCGAACTCATCTTTTAATGATGATCAGGTATGCAACTGCAAGTGCACGTTCGGATGGTCTTCTTCTGCTTTGTGGAGGAAGGGATGCAAATAGTGTGGTTAGTTGAAACTCTAAAGCTGCTATTATTTGCAAGTACTTATTTTATAGTCTTAGACTGATTGGTGTACTTCATATACCATGTTTTGTTGATTCAAAATGAAGAATTGATGTGGTGTGTATGGAACATCCAAATGTAGCATTTATTGAATATATCTTTTTTCTTGTATTGCTTAGGTTGAAAATTTTTGGTTCCTTTTCTTCTCGTCAATCATTTGGTGATTTATAAATTTAAACTTCCTTCTTTTTTGGATTTGGACGTAATGTTGTTAGATGAGCTTAAAAGGTTGGAGAAAGAAAAAGACAAAAGATTCACCAAAAATAAACATACATTTATGAAGGAAGAGCATAATCACCTACATGGATCTTTGCTTCCTTAATAACTAAATTTTTGCTTTGTTAATAACTATAATAAGAAACATCTTCGGTGAGTTTAACGTATAAATATTAAATAAATTGTTGATTAATGATTAATTAAATAGTTGTATAAGCACTTTGTAAATTAGATGAAACATAATGCACATGTGATTTTATTTCTGTGTTGCATTTGAGCCAAAAGTGTACAGTGGGGATATATTGATGCATTGGCTAATATTTTATTCCAATCTCCCTCTTTCCCAAACCCTAGAGACCAAGGCCTTTAGAGTCCCTAAGCCCTAGTTGTAGACTTCCATTGCCTCAAGAGATGCTGCTGACCTCAATCTCTGATAGAATCCGCCACCCTTGACTCTCTCCTCTCTTCTTGCTACTCCACTTTAGGAAAGAGCTATACTTTTCGTTCTTTGCCTTCTAGTTCTTCCAAATTGCCAAGCCTTCTAACAAGATCATGGGTAATAACAAATAGGTATAAGAGTTTATGTCATGGAAGATCAAATACTCATTAAGTTGTAATATATGAATAAAGTGCTACATGAAGTGCGCTAGCGATAGAACTTCATTAGCTAGAGCTTAGAGTTGAACTATCTCTTGAAGGAATACTTGGAATGCAATATGAATCAATAAATTTATCATGTTTGAATTTCCTATTACAACACGACTACCGTTGTGGCTGTCTCCACCATAGTTGAAACACCATGTACCTTCACCCAACCACCTCCATCACCACTACACCACCCATCACTCCACCAAAGCCATCACACCCACCGTCCATTACAGTCTTTGCAAGTTACCATCTAGCTATTGGGGCCCACCACCGAAAATAGTGTATTCCCATCTTTGCAAGTTACCAAAGCCACCATCTAACTATTGGCGACCACCATCGAAACTAGTGTTTGAAAAGGTGCAAGTTGTTAGGGACTAGGTTTAGTGATATTTTATTTTATTTTATTTTATTTTTTTCCGGGGCGAGGCTAGCCTGATGAGGCATTGCAAAGATGCACTATGGCAAAGAGGCACAAAAGACCTCTAAAGCACATCTTACTATGATTAGCTATTTTGAGACCCTATGTTTTTTTTAAAAAAAATTTCTACGATCAATGAGATAACTAAATTTCTCATTAGGAATGAAACAGCGAGAAAAAAGGTCACAACATGATTTGGTCCTATTCTCTTTAGCTTATTTTCAAACTTGTTAATTAAAATTTTTGATAATAATAAAAGAAATATAAATATGATAATAATTATAATAATGATGTTAATGATAACAATAATAATAATACTAATTGGGATAATATTAATGATGAGATTTATAATAGTAAAATAGCAATAATAACTTATTGAAATTAATTCAGATGATGATGATCAACAAAAGCTGAGGAACACGATCCCCGTATTGGAGAGAAGAAAACTCTGATTACCTATTTTTAGCCTTTATTTCATAAATAAGGTAACTAAGTCTTATGTTGGGAAGGAAAGGATGAGGAAAAAAGGGGTTATGGCAGACCATTAGATATAAATTTGAGGGAAAAGGAAAGGAAAATATTTGCAGCAAAGAACAAAAGAAATAATCTTGCATTTTGCAATTTGGGCGCCTCACTTTGCCTAGATGTGTGCCTTTGCTTTGCAATTAGCACCTAGTCTCAAGAACCCTATCACCTAGGTGTTCTTTATGCATAAACCCTATCCATCTTTGCAACCGCTGGCCGTCACAATCCGCCCCACCACTGATACTAATATCTACTTTGCAACCACCATCCACTACCACTAATCTATTTACCATCATCCTAAATCAATTGGTGATGCCAACCAACCACCACCCGTTTGTTTTCGGCTTGCAAACACCTTAGCCATCTAATCCTGCACCTTTGGTGCACCACGTCCTTTAGGCCGCCATTCCTGTAGTCTCGTTTTGACCAGCATCGCTCTTGTTGTTTTGCTCAATACTTGCTAGTCTCACCAACTTTCGGCCACCATAGACATTAATGATAGACGAGGCTCACTCACCCATTGCTAGCCCTCCAATACATCTTCTTGTAGTTGATGACCTTTCATTCTTTGGCCTTCTAGCAAAGCTGTTGATCTTAATCCTTAGGCAGTTCATTGAATCACATCGTGATTGCTAAAGGCACCACTCATTGTTGGTAGTGGAGCAGACTTTTGATTCCATGGTGTCACTATATAATAGGAACACTAATATTACTATTAATAATTTTTTTTATTGTCTATAATACACTTATCTTAAAAAATAATACATTGCTATATTTTCTTTTAATATCTATAATATACTCATCATAAAAATTAATTTAGTTAAATTTTTATTTATTTTAATCAATACTCGATATTTTTTTATTGAATATAAATTTACGAAATATTTTTAAAATTATTTTCATTTCAATATTTTAACTTATTTATATATTTTAGTCAATGCATAATAATGATAATTCTAGATAATAATTTTTAATTTTTATTATAATTAACGTACATATCTAATGACTAGTTTGGCATTTTCCTTGACCAATTATCAAAAAAAAAAATGACTGTATAAAAACTAGAGATTGCATGTATCATTACATGTGGGGAATATGGTGCACATGCGCATGCACCGTATTTGTCTCTTCTAGTGGGGCCCACAATCTAGATTTTGGCATTAGTGTAGATGCCTAGGGGATCAAAATACCGGCGCTAAAAGGGAATCAATCTAATGACCCAATCTAGCACCAAATGCATGCGCACTCCATGGTGTCCCTTGTTAGGCCAAGTGAAGTTTTGTGATATATAATGCTATCAAGCTATACTTAAGCTAAGATCCCATGACACCATCAAGAAGGCCTGTCTCTGCATTAGCTCATCGTTAAACTTGACATACCTCTATAGGTTGTCACAAATGGCTTGATGAAACACTGAAACTCAGTTATGGATCACTCTTAAGGTTCTATTTCCTTTCTCTTTCTCTCACTTCTCTCTTTCTTCTAATCCCTAAAAGCAAAGCTTCTAGAGCCCCCGGACCCTATCCATTGGCTTCTATACCTTAAGGGGAACTACTGACCTTCTCTTTTTGCTCTCTTCTTGCTCCTCTAGGAGCTCTTCCATAGAAACAAGCAAGTGTACTTGTTCTAAGCCTTCTAGCAAATTTTCACTTACGATGCACTAATGTGATTATGACCCATCTCTGGAGGAATTTTCTTCTCTTTTCTGATTCACTAGTGTGCGGTACTGTATTGGCTTATGTTACCTACTGGTAGGACTATAATGGAGCCGAGTCAATTCACAAGCATTTGTGGTAAAGGAATTGAGTTTGCGTGCTTTTACATTTTAAATAAGCTTGAACTCAAAATTTTCATGCTCATGCTAGGATTTGTTTATTAAACTAGCCTAAAAATAAGGTTCGAGATTGGCTTGTTTGGCACGAGTTAAGCCGAGCCGAGCCATGAAAGCTCTCGAGCCAGCTTTGTTTGCTTATAGCCGTACTTGTTGGCATTACATGCTTATTGTACTAGCTTGAAAGTTCCCCAATGGACTATAATAAAAAAGTTTAGTTGAGCTGTCTGTTTATTAGCTCAATGGAAATCATAAACTTAAGGCAATTGAACTTGTACGTTTAAGGATTAATCCTGACATTTAGCGCAATTTGAGGGCTGGAGTTGAGCAGCTTGATAAATAATTCAAGTATTGATTGTGCTCAAGCATGAGCTAATCTTTCTTGATTGATGTTGGATTCAAGTTCAACTGCTTTTGTTTTTCAACTTTGTTATCTTTCTTTAAAATATGAACTCAAAAACCTATCAGGGGCTGCTTTTGTACTTGTATAATATGGAGTGTTTGGATGAGGAAAAAGCACAGTTTCACACAAATGCTTTAAGGAAAGGCAACAAGGTTAGGCCCATTCTACCCAGGATGACATGAACCAAATAATGGAAACAGTTGGAGATAAATAATTATGGGTTAACCTGTAGCCTATATGAGCTTAATAGTTCCCATTTTAATCATTGTTTAATTTGTACCTCATGTGTTAATGCTGAAGTTGACTATTCCATGAGCCTAAATTTGCTCAATTTTTGTGTGCTAATGTATTGAATGGAGCTGTGCAAGCTTTAAATGTGAGTGCAGATTTGAGCTGCTATTACTCATGTAATAAAATCATGGGGTCACGTTTGCAGTCATAGTGTCACCATAATGGAGTGCCGCGAACGAAAAATTATGTGTTGCGGTTGTTGCGGCGTGAATTTTTATTTTTATTTTTCCATATACTCTAATTATTATTTATTGATCATTTTAATATAAATGTTCAATAAACTAGTATTTTATATTATATTAGAAGTATTGAAGTTGTCATATGCTAAATTGTCTTAACAATTCTAAATTTTCCTTAGAATGAAGAAAATACATGATATTTAGTAGTATATGTAAACGTAATAAATAACTATGCTTTATTATAATTTGATTGTAATTTGATCCAATAAATTTCTTTTTATCATGCATGCTTTTTTAGTAGATTTAAGAATTCTTAATAAATTGCTGATAAATGTAAAATTTTAAAACCGTTGCGTATCGGTAATTTTGTGTCGTGGCTGACCCAAAAATTGCTAAATAGCGGCTGTTACGCTATAGTGGCACCACTATTCAATTATATGCTATTAATTTTCTTGAAAATTTGAGCTTAGGCTTAACAACTAGCATTTTTTTTGAAATAATGCAGTGAGAGATCCTTTGTGATCCCATAATTAATGCCTATGTCTATGTCATTTTATGAGTTTGTCTGTTGTGGCTATAGATCATTCCCAACTTCTGATGTGAAAGTCCTTTTCATTGATAATGAATATACCAATAAATTACATCAGGTACATCACTCCTAAAAATCAAAGAATATAGATGAAGGAAAATTGTGGTAACATTTTGAAATATGTTCATCCTCAGGCCATAATATTTGCTGTTCTTTCTATTTTTGAGATGAACTGGGTAATGGAACAATTGTTATAAGAAGCTATAGTTATTTCATCTTACTAGAGTCTATCCTGGAATAATGTTGGCAGGAATCAGGTGTGTTGCCTAGGTCCCAAGTTCCTATCAACTTTATCATTATCTTCTTTTTTGATGGCCCCATTCTTACCCAAAGTCTTCCTTCATTTCTAATGCCTTTTTAACGAAAAACTAACCGACTCTGGCTAACTTGTGGAGTGCCCCATATTGTCTTAAAATTAATGCATAGCGATAGTATCTTGCCAATGACTTGCATATTATCCTTAATACTCCAGTAAGATTATCTATATTGAACTGTCCCAAACTTGGTTAAAGTTGTATTGAATAGACTAATAAAATAAGCTGTAATGGAGTTATACATTGAGCAGTATGTGGGAGGGATAAATGTAAGTGATTAATGGGATAAAATGCTATAACCAACGTTTCTTTTTGTTTTCTCTCAACGCATTACCAAATTTTTGGGACTCAGAGACGTGGTTAATTATTCACTGTCTTCTTTTGTATTCCTCAATTCCTATCAGGAAAATTTGTTGCGTCTAATCAAAGAAATGACTTTTATACTCTTACCTGTTGACAGATTGTCACCATGCTTTTGTATGTCCATAACATGGTTGAAATAATATTACAATTGGTTTGATTTTTATCCCATTAAAACCATATCATTCTCCTTTTCTCAATTCTAATATATTTATTTCTCAAGAGTGTGGAAAGTGAGCTAATTTCTGTATATTTTAGACTTTTTTGTCTTGCAAGACCATAATTTTGAAATTTATCGCTTTATGAGGATAAATGTTATGCTTCTTGGGAGCATAGGCATAAGATAATATCAAATTTAAAAATTGGGGTTTGTGAGATGATTCTTATGTGAATATCAGAGCAGATTCTGATATATGAAAGCTGTATTTTGAAAAGACATGAAAGAGGAAGATACTTTTTCTAAAAGGGTATACTCTGAAGGATCATACTTATATGTAATTGCGTGAATTTGATTGTCTATATATTTTCTAGTCATGTAATACATACCACATTTTGTGACCAAACTGTTGAGAAAGTAATCATAGTTCTACATTTCTTTGTAACTAGTCATAAAGTATATCAAAGTTCAGAAAATGGATAATGTATGATGGATATGAAATGTGAAATGTGCTGAATCCGTGAATATCACGGCTTCATATCATTTTGCAAAGGTCAGAGAATGGGAGTTGGTAGAAGTTCAAGAGAGTAGGGTATCTTTCTGAAAGTAATTTTGAAACAATTATGTATCTAATAACTGGAAACATTTGCATGAACTTTATGTGTATCTCACTTACTGAAGTTTATGCCTCTGTAACCTAAGCTTTGGATACCTGTACAGAAACACTAATGCGAGTTCGATATCCACCTATATCTAGCTCTGAGTTATTTTATCAACTAGATTTGTCCCTCTCAGCATGATAGCAATTAGCTTCTCACTTGAGATATGTTCCATAACTTTTTCTGTTTATCTCTGCATGCTGTGATCCCCCAAATTTTGCATTCTGAAAGTTTCTGTTTATGTTGTTTGTGTTTTCTTGACAACACATAATATTTTGTAATTATTCAATATGGATGATGATTGCCAATATAAATAAGTGTCCAGCTTATCATAAATAAAGATATTGATGTGCAGATATTTTTTCCTAAGTAGATCTTATATAGTCAATTATATAGTGAAAAGTGTGTTGGTGGTGGATTCAAAACATTTATTTAGATTTTAGATTGAAATAAAAATGTAGAAAAGGCAAAAAAGGTTAAATAGTTTAAGGAAAAGAAAAATTCTAAGAAAAATATTTAGTACTATTAAATTATATCATAGATGATGATTTGAGAGTTGGTTAATATTTCTCTACGTGATTAGTGTTATCGTTGTTGTATTATTACTATGAGTACTGTGATTTCTATTATTATTACCTGTTAATCTCTTGTTTATCTTTTTACTCAATTTTTTATTGTTATTTGAACTCAAGTCCTACCATTATGTAGTTTACCACCAGTGAGCACTTTGCATACCCCCTCACTTGTCCCTTTCCATCACTTGTAACCTGGATCACATTTGAGTCTCACGTTGATGTTTTTTTGCAGCCTTTGCCAAGTGCATATGGGCTTGCCAAACACAGGGATGGTCGTTGGGAATGGGCAATTGCTCCTGGTGTTTCTCCATCTCCAAGATATCAACATGCAGCGGTGTGCCTTCATATTGTTTCATTTTATGATCTATTCTTTTTCTGAGAGGCTTATTCCCTTATTTACTGAACTTTTTAAGTATTCTTAGCTGAGGATAATGTTTTATAGGTTTTTGTTAATGCACGTTTACATGTATCTGGAGGAGCTCTTGGTGGCGGCCGCATGGTAGAGGATTCTTCTAGTGTTGCAGGTATAATTTTCTCACTTTGGTCTCTGTTGCATGCAAGGTTTTGATCTGATTTGCATCTTCCATGCTGTGATTGTCAGTTATGTGGGTATGTATCTATGTGCGGTCTCTTGTTTGAGTGTTGATTTGCAAACTAAAATGAACCAACTTCAATTATGACAGCAAAGTGCTGAATGAGTCTTTCATGTCGTTTCTATTCTCTATAGAAATGTCTCTTCTGTTTGCCATACATACTTATTCTTGTGGTTTATCTCTGTTCTGCTTACCAAATCATCAGTTTGATCACTTTCAAGTCATTTAAATGCTGATCATGCTGCTGTATTACTGATGGATAATGTTTATATTTTCCTGATGGCATGCACTGGAGAGGTCTAGATTATATCATTGTTGTATTTTTTGTTTTTTTAATTTTATTTCTGTGTTTGGGGAAGGGGGAGGGTGAGGCTTGTTGTCAGCAACCGAATCGCCAATTTTTCAACTGACTGTTTGTTTTGTTTTTTTTTTTAGTTCTGGACACAGCAGCAGGTGTTTGGTGTGATACGAAATCTGTTGTTACTAGTCCCAGAACAGGCAGATATAGTGCAGATGCTGCTGGTGGAGATGCCTCTGTTGAACTAACAAGGCGGTGTAGACATGCAGCAGCTGCTGTTGGGGATTTGATTTTTATTTATGGTGGACTACGTGGAGGTAATACATCATGTTAGGAATGTTTATCATTGCTAAGAGCATGTTTGGATGTCCAGTTTAGGCTTCGTTCCGAGTCTGAACCACAACTGTTAGCAAAAAGTGTGTTTAGTAAGAATTAATGTTTTATCAAAGGATGCATTTTGGATTTGCTGCTTTCAAATGACATCAATTTCATCTAATTCCCAAATACATCAAATAATCACTAGCAACATCTACAAACACCGCCACCATTGAACCGTCAACTTTTCCAAGGTTGGCCTGGCGGTTATAATCTCATACTTTTGAGTGTGGGGTGAACCCCATACAATTAAATTACATTGCTGTTATTGCGTAACAGCTGTTATTTAGCAGTTTTTGGATCAGCCGTGATGCGAAATTACTGATATAGGTTTTGAAATTTTACATTTATTAGCCGATAAATTGCCAATAAATCGATATCACAGATAAATTGGGATAAATTGCTGATTTATTAGAACTTTTAAATCTCCTCAAAAAAGTATGTATGATAAATTTTTTCTTATTCATTTACTATATATATTGGACCAAGTTACTATTGGATTATAATAAAATATTGTTATTTATTACTTTTACATGTACTACTAAATAACATGTATTTTTTTAAGGCAAATTTAGGGTTATTAGGATAATTTATCTTATAATGACTCACTTCTGATATAATATAGAACACTAGTTTATTGAAAATATATATTTAAATTATCAATAAATAATGAAATAAAAGTAAAAAATTAACAATCACGACACATAGTTTATTGATTGCGACTCTCCGATACCGTGACACCGTGACTGCGATTTTATTGCCCGATGAACCCCCTCCAAGATCCTAAGCTCCGTGTCTTTGCAAAAACTTTGAGTTAGTGGGTGATGCTCCCCATGCATTAGATAGGGATTCACTGTTTGTGTGTGCGGGATCATGGGCATGCAAGTTTAGAGATTAGTCAGGGTGCAAAAGTACCTATGAACTCTAGGTCATCCACAAGAAAGGAAAGGAAATCAGACATTTTTTACAAAAAACTTTTAATTTTATTTTGGAAGACTTGTTTGAACTGTGAAGCGGTGGAAGGTTCCTGACTAAATACCATGTGTTGTCTTCTTTCCCCTTCCCTCTATTCTTTTAACATTTGTTCAATAAGTTGTGTAATTCTTTTTGTGTTGTTTTGTTCTCTGATCTTGTGCATTGGATGTGAGTGTACTTGCTGCTTGTGTTCAGGGGTGCTGCTTGATGATTTACTAGTAGCTGAAGATCTTGCTGCTGCCGAAACAACTACTGCAGCATCACATGCTGCAGCTGCAGCTGCTGCATCCAATGTGCAGCCAGGACGTTTTACTGGAAGGTGTGGGTTCATTGATGAAAGAACGAGGCAAAACGTTCCTGAATCAACACCTGATGGTGCAGTGGTTCTAGCAAATCCTGTTGCACCTCCTGTTAATGGTGATATGTATGCAGACATAAGCCATGAAAATGCCATGATCCAGGGAACGCGGTGAGCTGAGTACCAAAAATTTATCACAGATAAGCAGTAGGATTCGTGTGTAATTCATATTTTAGATGGCTGCTAATCCCATGATATGTTGCAGGAGGCTAAGCAAAGGTGTTGAGTATTTGGTTGAAGCCTCTGCGGCAGAGGCAGAGGCTATTAGTGCTACATTAGCTGCTGCTAAGGCTCGGCAAAGTAATGGTGAGGTTGAACTTCCAGACAGGGATCGCGGTTCAGAGGCAACACCTAGTGGGAAACAAATGTCAACTATGATTAAGCTTGATACTGATGGATCAATTACTACACCTCCACCTGGAGTGAGACTGCACCATCGAGCTGTTAGTCCCAACTCACTCTTTATCTGGCTATTACTATTTATTTTGGTATAACCAGGCTGCAGCTTACTTGGTTCTTTTTGGTTAATATTTAGTTTGAAAAATTCTGTAGGTGGTTGTTGCTGCTGAAACTGGTGGTGCATTAGGTGGCATGGTGAGACAGCTTTCAATTGATCAATTTGAGAATGAAGGCAGGAGGGTCAGTTATGGGACCCCAGAGAGTGCTACTGCTGCAAGGAAACTACTGGATAGACAAATGTCTATAAATAGTGTTCCTAAAAAGGTACAGTGATTGTATTAATTGTAGTATATGACCATGTATCTGAAAAATATTTTCACTCTGCTCCACAGCCACTATCCTGATCAAGCAATAAAATTGCGGTCGCGGTCGCGGTATCGGAGGGTCGCGAACGATATTTTATATGCCGCGGTTGTCGCGGCGTGATTTTTTATTCTTTTTTCACAATAAATATTAGCAAATACTAGTAAATATCGACAAATATCGGTAAATATCGGTAGAATATTGGCAAATATCGGTCGATAACTGATATATCGCCGATAAATATGTGAAATTCTAAATCCGTCGCGTATCGCCAATTTCGCGTATCGGCTGACCCAAAATCCGATAAATATCGGCCGATATTGCGTATCGGGACCGATATTTAATTGTATGATCCTGATTGATTCCTGTTGCTAAACATATTTCATTTCTGCAGCTTTGGATGTATGCTTATCTGTCATTTTTTTCCTACAGGTTGTAGCACATCTTTTGAAACCTCGTGGTTGGAAGCCTCCAGTTCGCCGGCAATTTTTCTTAGACTGCAATGACATAGCAGAATTATGTGATAGTGCTGAACGCATTTTTGCAAGTGAACCAACTGTAATTCAACTGAGAGCTCCAATAAAAATTTTTGGTGACCTTCATGGGCAGTTTGGAGATCTAATGCGACTCTTTGATGAGTATGGTGCCCCTTCCACTGCTGGAGATATAGCGTAAGTAATATGTTGCAGTCGCTCATGGTTTTGGCATCTTACATTTGCGAACTTATAGCTCATACTGCGGAGCTAATTGTTTTATTCTTTGGTTGCATATTAAGGCCTGCTGAAGTTTTTGCTTTGTTTAGGTAATATTTTCATGAATGATAGTGGTGGTTCAGTGACTGTTGTGTCATCTATTTCATTGTAGTAATGAAGCTTATCTGTGATGGACACTTCACCAAAAGTCAAAGTAGAGCACCTTTTATTTTCTGTTTATTTCGATATGGAAAACAAAGTTTTATAGGTCTGTTGGGCTTTATGCTCTTTCTCTAAGAATCTCCATCAAATTCCCATTTTACAGAACTTCAATTTTTTCATGGGAAGGGGAAATTGCTCGGTGCCTGTGAATTTTTCCAAATTTTTCAATTTGTCTTTTAGGTCAGAGTTTACTTTAATGCTGTGCAACATACTGGTTTTCCCTTTGAGGATCCATTATACTGATACATTGTGCAACTGTATGTCAGATATATTGATTATCTGTTCTTGGGAGACTATGTTGACCGAGGCCAACATAGCTTGGAAACAATCATTCTTCTGCTTGCTTTGAAGGTAGTGATCATGCTTTTCCTTTTTCTAGATACTGCTACATTCATAACCCAGCATTTGAGACCAATGTGCTCATTCTTTCCTTCAATAAACTCCAGATTGAGTATCCAAACAGTGTACATTTAATTCGTGGAAACCATGAAGCTGCTGATATTAATGCACTTTTTGGCTTCAGGATAGAGTGCATTGAGCGCATGGTAAGGCATTTACTGTGACATCAAATTTGTATGCTTGCTGTAGTGTGAGCATCTCTAATTACTGTTCTGCTGCATGCCATTCAGGGCGAGAGGGATGGAATTTGGGCATGGCACCGGATAAACAGATTGTTTAATTGGCTTCCTTTAGCTGCCCTTATTGAGAAGAAAATAATCTGTATGCATGGTGGAATTGGCCGATCGATTAATCATGTCGAGCAGATTGAGAATATACAGCGCCCCATCACAATGGAAGCTGGCTCAATTGTTCTTATGGATTTATTGTGGTTTGTATGCTGGCAGTCTTCATTTCATTTCATTTCATTTTTGGTGCAATTTAACATTTTATAGACTGCTAATTTCCTAGCAAAATCAGCATAATATTACTTCCCTGATTGGTGTACTTTTTGTATCTAGTGGTTCTGTGACCTTCTGAATATCTACATGCAACACATTTGCAGGTCTGATCCAACTGAAAATGATAGTGTTGAAGGATTGCGCCCAAATGCAAGAGGTCCTGGTTTGGTGACCTTTGGGGTAAGGCCTTTTTTCTTGTTATGAAAGAAAATCGTTGTGGCTGTTGAAATGATAAAAATACAGTAGGAAGGGGGTGATCACGTTATCAAGTCTAGGATTGTTGACGAGTTAAACTGGCTTGCAAACCGGTTCGATTAGCTTATGAGGTTTATTTTGGTAGAGTGTGTGTTCTTTACATGATGTTTCACAAAATGTTATGATTCATTACAAATAGAGGTAGGCTACCAATTTGAGGATATTATTGGGGGTGCTAACTTAGGAGGAGCATGAGCTTGAGATATAAGTTCAAGTTTCCACCCTAAAATCATTATGAGAAAAATATTCGACTATACTTAATTTGTTTTAAACTTCTGATGTGGGATATGACTCACGGTTGCAACTTAACAATCTTCCTCAGGTAAGCTTACAAAATCCCCTTGAATTGAAACAAACAACCTAAATTTTAAAGCACCAAACCCTTTAGAGCACCTCCAGGATAAAATGGAGGGTGTTAAGTGTTAATCAAACCTTTGATTGGAGATCACAAAGGGGTCAGCGGCAGAATTCAATGTACAGTTCTGGGATATACTGGTATGAACCATACGGCTCTGATACCCCTTGTTGGATATACTGGGATGTCAACCAAACCTTTAACAGGAGATCACCAAACAGGACAGTTGTAGAACCGTACAGTCAAATTGTGCTACCGAAATTGTGTGTCAGTCGATATTTTGCAGTATTTGGGTCGGCTGATATGTGAAATATTGAAAACACGGTGCTGAAAAAATTTCTCAAAATATACATCAGCAAATATCGACTAATAAATTAGTGAATTATTGGTGACCCTAAATTTACTAGAAATAACCATATAAACTTCGAACCGAAAAAAGACGGAGTAGAAGACATAAGATCCCTGGACAATAATAGCAAAAGTAAAATTTCAAAAGAAAATTTAAAGCGTAGTTTACTAACCCTAATTAAGAACCAGAATCGTTGGTTGTCAACTACCAACGTAGAATCGAGCCTTTGGCCATCTCCCGCTGGTCGTCATTCACTGTTTACCACTGTGTTAGCTCACCGCTACCGTTCAGTTGTTGCCGGCATTTGCTCACCATCTTTCGTCACCTGTTTTTTGGGGAGTAGGGAGGTTGAGGTTGACAGTGTGTAATGTATGGACTCTTAAAACTTAACTTGATTGTGATATGAGAGAAGAGCAAGAGGCCAACTTACTAGAAGTCTAACAGGCCTGTTTATTTAAGTCCTTCCTAGAAGAATCTATCATAAGTCCCTTAATTTCTTATTTATTTTTATCATATAATGTGTAACACTAGTTTGAAAGTGTACTTATAACACTAGTTTAGGCACTTGTAATTAGCTATTAATTTAAGTGTTCCATTGCAAGCTGTTATTTCTAATTTTTTAAAGTAAAATATTGGTATTTATTTTATCTATAGTCAAATAAAGTTAATATTAATTAAATTATTATATGTACAAATATATAAATTTGTACTTATAATTGTTATTTATCATATCAATAATTTAGTGTTATTAAGACAATTTAACATATAATAAGTCATTTAAATGCTTTTAATAAAATTTAGAACACTAGTTTATTGAATAGTTATATTTAAATGACTAATAATAAGAATTAGAACATATTGTGAAATAAAAATAAAAATTCATGCTGCAATGGTTGCGACATATAATTTATTGTTCGCGATGCTTTGATACCGTAGCACCACGATTGTGACTACAATTTAATTACATGTGTAGAACCCAACAAACAATGTTTATGGCTGTGATACCACTTGTTGGGGATCTCTAGAGAGTTTGATGCTTTAAAGTTTGGGTTGCTCGTTTTAGTTGAAGGGGGATTTTATGGGCTGACACCATACAATTATATATTGGTTTTAGAATTTTACATATTAATTGGCAATATATCGGTTATCTTTACTGATATTTTTAATGAAGAAAAAAAAAATTCACACGACGACGACGGATTATAAAATATCTTTCATGAAACTTCAATACTCACACCGCGATCACGGTTTTATTGCTTGACTTGCACATGAGGGAGAGATTTTTAAGTTGCATATGTGAGTGATGTTGTCTCACTTCAGAAGTTTGAAGTGAAATCGTCTAATATATAGATTCAGTGGGTTACTCATTCCATTATTAATTGGTTTAGGGATATCTTACTTGAACCCAAGTTTTGAAATTGTGCTCCCCTTTGATTAGCTCTCCCAACAATGCCGTAGGATTCTGATCGGGATATTTTTTTAAGATACCATTCGTTGGGTTTTGCAGTTGGCTCGTTTGGTGATATCAACATCCCGGTTTTACTTTGTAGAAGTGCTCCGTAGGTTCCAGTGCTTAAAAAGATTCTCATTGTAGTTCAAGGTATAGTTTATAAGCTAACATACGAGGGGGAGATTGTTAAGTAACATGTGTGAGCCATATCGTCATATATTTAAAGTTTAAGGTGGAATTAGTATATAGATTTACTCAGTAGGGTTTGGTAATAGTGCTCTGTTGTATATCGATTTAGTGGGCTATACCTCTCATTGTTGATTAGTTTTGGAATGGAACATCACTTGAAGCCATGTCTTAGGCTTGTATTCTTTGGTTATTTCCCCTTAAACAAATATCTTTTTATGAGATGGCAGTAAAATCTTGTTCATCCTTGCTCCATCTCTCTATGATAAATCCTGTGTTTTCTTGTGGTACGCTTGCATACTTGATTGATTCATATATTTTTTTTCTTGTTGCAGCCTGATCGTGTTATGGAATTCTGCAACAATAATGACCTTCAATTGATTGTACGTGCGCATGAATGTGTCATGGATGGTTTTGAGCGTTTTGCTCAGGGTCATTTGATAACTCTATTTTCAGCTACCAACTATTGTGGTAGGTTGAGATACCTATTTGACGAAATATGCCCATGACATGTGAATCAGCCTGCTGAAAATACTTTATTTCTAGGTACTGCAAATAATGCCGGAGCTATCCTAGTTTTAGGTCGAGATCTTGTGGTGGTTCCAAAACTCATTCATCCTCTGCCACCGGCAATTTCATCACCTGAAACATCACCCGAACGCCATGTAGAGGATACATGGATGCAGGTTTGGTGGATTTCTTGTTAAACTTTGGGACTTAGGTATAGTGTCGCCTTTTATACACTAGGCTTTAACTCTTTTCATTGCCTTCTATACGACAACAGGAACTAAATGCGAATCGACCGCCTACACCAACTAGGGGCAGGCCACAAGTTGCCAATGACCGAGGCTCTCTTGCTTGGATATGATAGATGTCATATGCCACTTTTCTATTCAGGATTATTGCATCTCCTGGACAAGGTTTTGCTATCTGGTCTTGGCTCAAGGCACCACAATGGCAGACGTCGGTGTATATATAAGAGCCTCGTTGAATCTCCATCCTTGTTAAAAATCCAAGAGCTTACAATCGAAAATTCGATCCTTCACAATGGAGAGTGATTTGCACTCCAATACGGGGATGATTTGGAGTCGGGAAGCAGAGAGCTGTTGACTGCCTTTCTGTCTTTGCACGTTGCACTATGGGTCTTCTATAACTCTTTGTGCATCGAGTGACACGCTGGTAGAAGTAGAAACAGTGTTCAGTCAGATGATAGCTCTTGCTATTTACATTAGTTTAATATATTTTTTTGGTGCTCAGGTGTATTTGTTGTGAGTTAGCTTAGCAATTGGCGAGGTATGATTATGTTGAGAACCTGGTGTGCGATTCTCATGTACAATAACGATGCTACGTCCTGTAAAATGCCTTTGATACTGTGTACTATTCAATACCCTCCTGCAGCTTTGAGGTCGTTTTTTTCGGAAAGGAACATGAAATTATAGGGCTGGTAGATTGTTGCTTCGTCTGTAACCTGATGATTAATGTTACATACTGCCTTTTTAAATAATTTTAATTATTTACCTTCTAATTACAATTTAAAATATGTCCAGTGCATGGAAATTTCGTTCACCCAGCGGGTTTCTGTCTCGGATATGTATTTGTATATTATAGTTTTTAATTTGTCATCCCACCCCTTCCCCCAACCCTACATTTTCTTATCCCAATATTCTTGCAACTAATGAAAACATTATCAAACACTACGCGATAAAGTAATACTATAATACTGTATTTTAGCAGTTTTAAGCATGATAATTTAACACTTGGGTCCTCAATAGTTGGGTTTAATTATATTTTGAGGACCTAAATTGTCAAATGTTTAAATGTTTAAGAGTAGATAAAACATTTTATTGGATGATTTTGGGATCCTAGAAGATCTGCGGTCAATGTTTTCGATGGAATATACTAATAAAAATGTTTCAAGCGTATTCTGAAATCGTATTTAATTACAAAAAATTGAACGTGAATTTTTTTTTATGGTTATTGACATTAGACATCATATTCTCTTTAATGCCTTTTGCAAATAATATTATGTATGAGTATCCCATCTCGAATACCTACTACCAAAATATGTTTGTAATAATTTTTATATTTGGGTACCCAAGTGTCTTGGTGCCCAAATGCAGAAAGAAATTATTAGATTTTAATATGTAGTACCGTAATGTATTTTCACTCGTAATCATAATGTATTTGATATTACATGAATTAAACTCAGAAACTTTAACTTTGTACTAATATAAAAAACTCTTTAGATTGTGTAATCATTATTTGATTTTTATTAATCTAAACTAACTGTGTCCGATCTAAACTAATCTAATTTTGATTTTGACTATTATTACCATGATCGTGATTATCTAAAGGTAATAAAAACTCCAATTGAACATAATTAGATATTCAATGAGACTATGCTAATAATGAAATATCGAGGTTCGTTAAAAATTAATAAGCTTAGATAGTGGTTAAGAGAACCATGTCTTAGAAAAACTCCAATCGAACATAATTAAAAACTCAATGCGACTATGTTAATAATGAAATATCCAAGTTTGTTAAAAAGTAATAAGCTTGGTAGTGGTTAAGAGAACCACCTTTGAAAGTTATTATATATTATTTTTCAATAAGGATATGATATTTAATGTGTGGTTTTATTTGGATCTGAATGTGGAGTTTTGTTGCTCATTACCACTTGCGTTGATGTTGGCATCACCATTAAAATCAACAAAATAGTTAATAATGTCAGCGATGTCATTGAGAGGGAATACCATATAGATCATTATTGAGATCAACATTAATATCATTGTTGGGAACAACAACATGAAATCCTTAAATAATATCACTATTAGCTTCCATCTATTTGAATTAGTAGTGTACATGATTTAGTTTAAGTCCAAATCGAAACAAACCATAATTTAGCGGTTTGAAAAAATTTCAAACAAAACCAATCTGTTATCTACATACCCTAAACAAAAGTAAACCCATTCATAAATTTGTGGTGTGGTTCAGTTTGGCTTGTGATTTATGACCTCTAGCCTTTCATATATATTTTTTAAAATATATATTTTTACTATTTAATCTCAACTCTATGATATGCTTTCTTTTCTCTCTCTCTCTCTTTTTTTTTAAATTTTTTTAAAAATAAAGTTACAACCAATATAAACTTCAAACTATAATGTCTCATTCAATATCAACATTATATAGGTTTCATATCATATCGCACTAGGAAAAACAAAAGAGAGAAAAAAAATAGTGTATGTGTAAAATGATATAACAAGAAAGGAAAAAAAAATAGAGTTATAAGCTACATTTTAATACTTGAAATTTACAAATTGTTCTATTAAAAATATTTTTTATTATATATATATATATATATAAGTTTTGTGGCTTATAAGTTCTAATTTAATTTCCAAAACCATTCCCAATCATTTTTATAAATATTAAACCAAATCGTAATTTTTCAAACCATAAACCAAATTAAGCCGCAAATTATCGTGTGGTTTAGTTAGGCTTGTAGTTTGGACCATATTATAAGCAACCCTAGTTTGAATAGGGAAATTTTTTCCTCAAATAATTTTGGTGAAAAGATTTACCATAAGCTTGACAAGATTCTCATTCTTCACCACTTGTGAGACAATATGCATGACATAAATTAAATAGGTCTTATTTTGGTTTAACATGCTTATAATGTCAAGGTAGGATATGTTTTGGGATTTTAGTTTCATCAAAACCTTTGAAACTAGTGGATAAATATTGTCATATAATAATTTGCACAAAACTCAATTTATCTAAAAGAGGATAACATTAGATATCATGAGATCTTGTGATACTTCAAGAATAATATCTCTAATTTTTCTTTCCTCTTGCTCTTACTATCTCATTTTTTCTTCCATTTCTCCATCCTTTCTCCTTTTCCTTTTTTTTTTATAAATATCCACCAGTATAAATTTCCATTTATATGAATGATAATTTTAATCTATATAACCTATCATAGCTACCAAAATATATTTCACCTAATATTTTAACTTGTGATGCTCAATTATCAAAAGAGAGTTACCTTAATCATTTTTATGAGCATGCATTGTGTCAATGTGACCTTGAAGATACTTAAATCAATTTCTTGAAATACACATCCATGGAAGATAACACACATGAAGAAAAAAAATATTAATTCAATAGGCTCAAAAGCTTACAATTCAAAGTTATTTTGATACTTGTATATGTATCTAATCTTCTGCCAACAATTTTTTTTCTTTCTTTGCAAAAATGATCATTCCACTTGATATATTGATCTCTGCAAACATATGGAATCAAATAATATCAAATCTGGAGGATTTTAAGGAAATATGAGTTATTATTTGAAGTTTTGGTTATTTGGTTGCTTGTGGTCTAACAGATACTCTCAAATATATTCTCAGTGCATTCCCTTCCAATAACTTATTAATATTTCAAAATTAGGATAACATCTAAAACCACTGATAAACACTTAATAAAATCTAGTAGATTAAGAATATACCACACTATGAACTTTCTCAAGCTAAAAATAAAAAATATTTCTAGCCAATCATCAAGGGTGAAGACTTGAGAATTACTTTATATTTATAATGCCTAGTTCTAGCCTATTATTTCTAAAATATATTTCTAATGAAGAGCTTTGTAAATATGCTAGCTAGTAAATCCTTAGTTACAATAATTCAATTTAACTATACATTTTTCATATTATCTAAAAAAAAGTGATGTCTAATGTTATATCTTAAAGTGTTGAATATGATTCTTACAAATACTTAAAAGTGTGGCATACATTAATTACTTATTCGATGAAACATTTTTCCTTCTATCGATGCCAATATCATCAAGCTTGTACTTGAAATTCACTAGTGTAAGTCATTGATCCTATAATAGGAATGATTTAACTTATCCTATATAGAAAAATTCCAATAAGAGTTAACAAAGGAAACTCGCAATCATGAAGCTAAGTTTTTGAAAAGAAAATAAGTATAAGCACAAAAGGTATGATGAGAAGATCCACTAGTTTATAGTACCTTAGATATGTCACTCGTAATCACATTAGTACAAAAATAGAAATACACTATAGTTTATATCCAACCGTTTATAAGATAACTACCATGCATAAGGTCGTTCACTATAAAAACATGGAGGAGAAAAAAATGAATTTGGGGGGGGGGAGAATATAGGTAATGATTATATAGATAAAACCTGCTGTATAGTCCTTTGCCCAAGAATGCGCATATAGGAAAAAGTTTTTATGGTGATTTGTTTCCAAAACCACCATGCATTACCTACGATCTTCATCCCCCCTTTTTTATCTTTCTTTTAGATATACTTAATATAATGATTTTCTCGATAATTATTTTATATTCCTCTTTCTCATTTTTTTGTATTTCTTTCCTTTAAACTATGTTGAAATATTTTACACTCACAATTCACCTCAAAATATAGAGAAAGTGTAGCGAGTGATGAAGTGAAAGTCCAACACTACTACCATCATTCTTCTCTTTTGCTGTATCAATTTTAGTCGTATTTATTCTTATTTTTTTGCACCACTATCATCATCACTCTTATTACCTCAAGCGCATTTCATGCTATGTATTTCTTACAC
Source organism: Tamarix austromongolica (assembly GCA_039764185.1). Classification (NCBI taxonomy): domain Eukaryota; kingdom Viridiplantae; phylum Streptophyta; class Magnoliopsida; order Caryophyllales; family Tamaricaceae; genus Tamarix; species Tamarix austromongolica. The sequence continues at coordinate 46,597,872 of CM077819.1, forward strand.
TATCATGTTTATTTCAACAGCTTTGAGTATATGTGTTGATATCAATTTTTGCTTGTTGAAATTTGGTGTGCAATGTACTATTTGAAGTTATATTGTATTTATTTTGTGTGTAAGTAGTGTTTATGTTTAATGCATAAATTTTGATGGTATTTTTTTCTTTGAGCTTGTCTAATACTTCTCAAAACTATAGGTTAGGTTCTCTAGAATTGTCAAAAGCTAGAGTAAAGAAAGGGATAATATGGTAGTTCATAATTAATTTAAGAATGCTTCTCGAATAGTATTTAAATAACTAAATATTTGGATTTTTATGGTGGTGAATCTATTTTTAATATAATCTTGTGTCATTAAGGATCATACATGGATGCTTGCAAGTAGGTTACCTAGCAACTTGTGTCAGATATGTTGAAGATATTTTGTAAATACTTTGTCCATTTATAAATTGTGTCACCATGTTAAGAAAGGGGTTAATAGAATATGAGGTCATCTATTTATCCATTTAATTGATGGGAGTTACATTAGGTGGATATGGTATATAAAGTAAATTTCTGAATAACCTAGTATTTTTTACCACGATGATGTCAAAACTACTACCAAGTTTGAATATACGGAAGACTTGATAGATAATTTTGAAGTCATTTTTTAGCATGGTCGAAAAAAGTTCTATAAGTTGGTTAGTTTCTAGAAAGAACAATTGCACAATGGTTGTAATAAATATGCAATGTTATCAACTATGTTACAGTTGCATAAACTCAAGTTGGCTAATGGATGGAGCAACAAAACTTTACTTCTATTCTTAAAATCTTGAAATATAAGCTTCCCAAGGACAATATACTTCCTCCTAGGATTTATAAAGCTAAGAAGATTCATTGTTCTATGGGATTGAATTATTAAAAAATTATGCTTATGCTAACAACTAGATTTTGTATTGAAATAGATATACATCATGAGATAAATGTCATGATTATCAAATGTCATATTACAAGAAGGTTAGGGTTCCTAATAAGGTATTTTGGTAGTTTCCAATCATACCAATTTTATGAATAATGTTCATTAATGCTAAAATGTGGAGAACCAAATATTACATTTGAAAGAAGATTTTCTGATGATAAACTTAGACATTTGATCTATTCTCCTTAGTAAAAGATGATTGATTATAGATACACTAATTTTTATGGTTAAGCAAGAAATATCCATTTTGTACTTTGTTCCAATAGAATGGACTCTTATAGTGGGAACACCAACTATAGTTTGTGGTAAGTTATTTTGTCAATCTCTAATCTCCTTACATCATTATGTATGAAGTAAAAATAGATGATATTATCTTTGCTTATGTTAGGTCCAAATTATCCCATTAATGATATTGATGTTCATTTGGCTCCCCTTATTGAAGATTTGAAATATATGTGTGATAATGGAGTTCAAATATTTAATACACGTAACTCGAGAGCCATGTTATTGTGCACATTTAATGACTTTCTGGATTATGGTAATATTTATAGCTACAATATGCACTGATACTATTTGTGCCCTATTTTTTAATATAACACGAGCTTGTTTCTTTTATTAAAGAGTATAAATACTTCCTATCTTGTACATCATAGATTCTTGTCTATGAATCATCATTATTATATGTAAAGAAAGGATAGTCGAAGACGTAAGAGCTTTGAGTCCTCTCACTGGCCAACAAGTAGTTGAAAAGGTTAAATACTAAAGTATTCAATTTAGAAAAAAAAAATAATAAAACACTTTTATAATAGAAAAAATCGTACTTATGAAACTATTTTGATGTGATACCCATAAAAAAACATAGCTGGTAGTATGGTATACTTATATATGTGTTAAACAAATATAAAGAATTTCATCAATGCTAGGTTGGACTTGATTGACATGGGTAGAAGAGCATAAGAATAAAACTTTTTTGGTTTACCTTTAACATGTTATACTATTTCTAAAAACAATTAATATTTTTTGTGTGACTGTTTGAATAGGAAGGTTCTATAAGGATACTCTTCAAATGTCAAGAACCTTGTTTTAATGAAAAATTTTAAACTATTGGGTGTAAAATCACATGATCATCATATTATCATGTAGGATTTATTATTGGTGGTTATATTCTATATTTTGTCCAGTCATATCTTTTGTACCATCATTAAATTAATTTCTCTTTTAAAGAAATTATCAAGTATTATTATTAATCTTGGGAGGTTGGGCTCATTATAGAACAATATTGTAATGATATTGTGTTATTTGTTGGATTTTCCTCCATCTTTTTTTTTTGTGTGTGATCATCATTCATTTAATGGATCACTTGATTAGGGAGGTTAGAGTATATAAGAAAAATCATTTGCATTGGATAGTATCCATTTGAGAAGGTTATGAGCTTCTTAAAAAGATACGTGAGGAATCTAAACAAGCATAAATGATATATTTCCTAGATTGATCTAGTGGAAGAGGTGACTGGATTTTATTGTGAGTTCTTACAAGATGATAATACTATATATGTTCCTAAGCCACACCATTAAGATATACTTGCTACAAAGAAATGGGGTAAAGGATTTTGTATGCATTTCATTGATGATTCTAATACATTCTAAGAAGATTGCCTCTATATCCTTAAAAATAGAGATGATGTCCAGCCATATGTGCGTCAGCACATTAATATTTTAAGGTCTTCAAATCCATCTAGAAGTGATAAATAGATACTAGATAAATGTACTATCTTATTTTTGGAGCGATTATCATTATTGATGTTTGTATATTATATTGGTTTGTATTGGTTTTCCCACCCTCCATATAAGAAAGTGTTGTCCTACAACTTATATATGACCAATAATTATATTTTTTTACAAAAAATAACAAGATGACAAGATCAAATCAAATTTTCTATGCTACTAATGCAATGAGTTAATGGTGGTACATAGTCTTATCAGCTAAAATTAGATGATCTAGAAGGAGAGAATATTTTGACTACTGACTTACCTTTCTTATATAACATCAATGATTTTACTAATCACATTTACGTACAAGGTGATCACAAAGAAGGGTTTTATGTGCTTGAATTAGAGTATATGCAAAGGAAAGGAATAATTTGTTTCTTAAAATGGCCTAGATAGAGTGATATATATAATTTTGTATATTTGCACTTTAATTTGTCGATAGTTATGCACATTTTTGAATATAATCCTTCTTAATTATTGTGCATAATGAGGTATTTTTATATTCTTTCATACATGACATTTAGGACACATCCGAGGATGAAGAAATAACTAAGCTTCGATACAAGTGGTGTGAATGAAATTTTTGTAGTGATTATGTTTCTTTTCCTTTTTTCATCTTTAGTACTTATTGTGAAACTAATAAGAAAAAATTTACTTATCATAGTTTCCTCAATAAGAATACTACATTTCCTTTAAAAATACTAATGAAATAATGATAATTTTTTTGGTGTTTTATGGATCATGAATGGAATTATTTAAATGAGAAGATTGACTAAGTTTGAAATAATGGTTCAACTTCATCATGGAATTTGATAGTTGAATACTTTTGTAGTGTATGTGCAGTATTTTTTGTATTTTGATGTAATTTTTGCTATTTTGTATAATCAGACAAGGTTATCTTGTAACATAAATATTTATGTATGTATTTAAAGTTTGGTGTAACAAGTGGCGATGCTTGTGTATAGAGTATCTATAATACCTCACACTTTTGTGTAATGAATGGATGATAATTTTTGTTAATTTTTATGATTTGATTTGGAATATAATTTGATTTGAAATAATGTTGAAAAATGATGTTTATTGAGTTTTATAGCCAAATTAAGTTCATCGACCAAACCGATCAATTGGTTGGTGGAAACTGGTATATGAATAGTCGACAAGAAGACCCAAACTGATTGACTGGTTTGTCGAGCTGGTCACGTTTTCGAATTTATTTTTTCTATAAAAATCCCTTACACTAATATGGAACCTTACTAACTCATACTGATTGTTCCTAAGAGATTTTTGACCATTTTTACGATTTGTTTAACCCAAAATATTGCCTCAATTTATTTTGGAGGTCTATGGAGACACATGAGGGAGAGAGGGGACCTTAGCCATTGTCTTCTTCCTCGTCTCTCCTCTGCCTAATTTTAAGATCGATTGCTTTGATCCTAGGCATGCTTCTAAGCAGTTGGAAGATACCTTCCACACCGACCTCCCATTTCTTCATTCATGTATGATAATTCTGATATGTTTGACCTGAGTTTCCCATAGTCACCAATTGAGCTTCAGAGACTAGGTTAGCAAATCCTAGACAAATCCATCTTTTTTGATCGAATTCAAATAGTCAATAGTAGGGCTTTGAGTTACCTTTTGAACCCTCTATGTCTCCCTTCAATTAGTTGCCAATAAATAGCTCAATCATCCCTGCAATTCACTTTCTTTCAGTCACTAAACATCCCTAAGTTCTGCATTCTTCTCTCCTCCTTCCACATTTCGAGCACTTGATAATTTATTTTGCACATTATCTTGATCCTATCTCTATTTCTATCTTGTTTCAATTATTAAGTAAGGCAAAGTTAGATTTCGGGAAAAGATTAAGTGGTCCAGTTGAGCTTTTCTCTATTTTTTCTTAGTGGTAGGTCTTTATTCTCTTTTGTTTTCTTTTTTGAAATTTGATGAAGTTTTGGTATAATATCTAAGTTAAGATTTTGGCTTTTAAGGTTTTAAGGACTGAAGTTTCATAGATTTGGAAATTTTATTTTTTAAGGGGATTTAGCCTACATCAAGTAAGTAATTCTTACACTTAAAATGTGTAGTATGTATTCCTTCATGAAAGATGATATCTTTTTTTGGTTGATACATGTTGGTATGAAGAAATGCATTTGTATGCATGATTTGCGTGTTTAAATGACATAAATTGAATAAAGAGCATGAAAATGGTTAAAATAGGCTATGATGATGTTATGGTAATAAATACATGATAATCTGGTTAGAAATATATTGGCTGATGTTGATACATGCTCTAATGTGATTATAAATGATTTTTATGTAAGAATATGTATGAAATTTGTGAATTGGTGCTATAGTAGGGTAAGCTGATCAACTCGTTAGGTCAAATCGATCGGCTGGTTCCTAGAACAGTCAATTGGTTGACCCAACCCATCGATTAGTACCCTTACAGAGATCTTGGTCTTACTCTCTACTTAAACCTATTGATTGGTTTGGAAAAACCAACTGACTAGTTTATGAATACTGATTGGTTTACCCAGACTGATTAACTAGTTTGAAGAAAGCATGGTATGGTTAAATTAAACATATAAACTAGTCAACCTAAACCGATTGGCTAGTTTGGCCAGACTAATCAACAGGTTTGCATGCTTTGTTTCTTTGTGGTTCGATTATGCTTGGGGGTTATGTTTGGGAATATACCGTGATGATTAATGGGATAAAATATATATTTTAGCATGGACTATTGGCATAATTAAGGGATTAAAATGTATCATATCTTATGGCATACTGTAACACCCCAATTTTTACTGTTGAAAAAGTTTCATTTCACAGTGGAGGTACATAAGTTAAATATTGAGGGTTACTATCGTAATTGACATAAGTTTGGTTCATTAAATCATCCTTACATCAATCACAAGGATAAAATCATTTAGAGTAACACTAGAAAATTAGAAATGAAAGAAACATTTATAATATAATATGAGTTTGGAGATTAATTCCGAGTTATAATAAACAAAATATAAAGTAGGGATACCATGGATCAATAGCTCAGAAGGGTATCCGGGTAAATATATTACTATTCACTTGAACACATAGTACAGATAAGATCACTCACCCCCACATAGTGCATCATAGGCAGCATAATCATTTAGAGGATCTTCTGAGACCACACAAGAAACGGGGTCACTTGCTTATAGGAATGAGCAGCACCCGTAAAACATCTCATGAGATAAGTCCTGATTAAGGTCTCTTTATTAGATATAACCATTTTCATTCTTTTATATCCATTAAGGGTAGAAACCCCACTATTCTTAAACAGGTGGAATGGTTTGAAATGCATTCTCAAGAACAACACACCTGAGCCACTATTATTATTTGGTGGAACAGATCTAAAAACATTACCTTTTCAGAGCAAAACACTCTCAAGCCACTATTCTCTCCGGTGGAATGGATATAAAAATAACACCTTGGTCTTGACTCACGTACTCTTCCACTTTAAATCATTAGTGTCTTTTCTATAGGTTATACTGTTATATTTTTATTTTACAATGAGTAGGGGACCACTATTCTTAATTTGGTGGAATAGGCTCAAGCACTTTCTTGGGGCATAATGCTCCTAAGCCACTATTCTCTCTGGTGGAACAGAATATAAAAACATCACCTTTGCCCTACACATGTGATCTTTCACTTTAAATGATTAGTATCTTATTCATGGTTGATTCACATGCATTGATAACATTGAAGTAGATATATACATCATGCAGGTCAAGGTCCTTAATCTCCTCAAACCCTAATTACACACTTCTAGCATTCATTCTCCCATATTGATTATTCAACCAAAAATTATAATATATCATCCTTGAATATCATCATTATTATCATTCCCATACTTCACTGTCTAACTCCCACGTTGCCCACATACATTAATAATCTTATCTAATGTACTATTTAAAAAGTTACATAAACCCTAATTTCACATATTATCCATAATCCTTCTCATGAGACTCATATGATCATCAAATTCAATATAAATCATTATAATTCCCACATTAGTTATATATATCTAGAATTGTGGATTAACTCTAGGGTTTTACACATGGAATGCTAAGATTATCATTTTAAGTTTTTATGCCCTAATTAAACCATTATTTCATTGAAGGAACCTTAAACAAAAAATTATACTTCCAAACATTTCTCATGATATCATTATCATATTTTAGTCCACCTAACACATAAAATACTAAAATTTCCTTATTAGCCCATAATGATAACCTTTATTTTATAAAATCTTGTACCTTCCATAAACATTATTTTCCAAATCCACCATTTATCATCACACCTCATAAATATTCTTATTTCTACTTATCATATCTTATTTAGACCATATTTCATGCCATAAAATATATTTCCCACAAATATGTCATTAACATCACAAAATCATATCCATACATCTTACCCATTCTTACTTCCTTTCAAATATGTGTTCCATATCATGACAACATTTCATCAACGACATACATTAAATCATATAGCAACAATATCATAAAAAATAAATATATCCAAACAAGTAATTAACACAAAACCCTAAACAATGATTAGTATCCTTACCAACTAGGACACCGGGCTCTAAGGGCGTAAATCCTAGACCTCCTCCTCCGATATCACTCAAATATCTCCTACGAAAAATAACATAATACATGGTTAGACTCAAAGAGTATAATTGAGGGAGAAATTAATGTAAATAGGGTAAAAATGGAAATAAAAAAAGTTAAATGAAAGCTTGAGCTATGTGGATGTGTGGTGGAATGTATAATGGAGCTATGGTGAAAATTTAGTAGTGTTTGGATAAGGTTTAGGGGTGAAAATAAGGGTGAATGGATGAATTAGATGGTTGCACGACCGTGTTATAGGACCAAAACACCTTGGTCAAGAGTTAGAATCGTGCACAACTAGGCTGTGCTAAGTGCCACGACTGTGCTCAATCGCTAAGTAAAATGGCTTAAGTGGAACAGATGCGCATGGGCCTACGACAAGGCCGTGCAAGGGTGCATGGGTAGGTTGTTCTAGATTGCATAGGCATGTGATAGGAAATTTTAGTGTCAAAAACATGACGAATGTGAGGAATAATAGGGAAAAAAAGTAGTGGTTGGCGATGATGGTTGGCAATGTTGTTGGGGAGAGATGGGGTGACCTTGGTGGTCGGTCCATTGATCGATGGGTGGTGTGTGGTGGCTGTAGTGGTTCATGGTGGAAATAGTGGTGGCTCAGTCGTGTAAAATAGGGCACGACCGCATGGGAAGAAGAAAAAGAAAGGAAAGAGGGCTCGTGTAGTGGCTTCTTGACACAAAATAGTCAGAATGGAGGCAAAACAAAGAAGAAGGAAGGAGGGTGTGTAGTATATGTGTATACATACATATATATATATATATATATATATATAGGGGAATTCATGGGTGAAAGAAAATAGGGGGAAAGATGTGCGAACGGGCAATACAGGGGAATGGTGCAGGTCACAAAGGGCGGTAGAGAGGTGATGGCTGTGTGTTGCGGTGGAATTACAGAGGGTGCAACGAGGGATGGTGATGGATTTTTGTGTATGCTATATAATAATGAGAAAGAATGGTAGGGAGATAGGGTGGTGCAGTTCAGGCAGTATGAGGGGAAGAAGAGGGTGATGATGGATGATGGTGGCTGTAGTAGAGGTGATGGGAGATGGTGGAAGTGGGAGGATGAAAGTTACAAATTTCCAAGGTTAATCTTTATAGTAAAGATGATGGGATAAAGGAGAATAAAAATAAAAGGAAAAGGAAAAAGGAAAGTTTTTAGATTATTTTTGGATAATTTTGGGTTAGCCAAAATAGATAGGATTAGTGGAAAATTTTAGAGGATTTGAGATTGAGTTGCACAATATGGTTTATCTGAGTCACATATTCAAATTCAGTTAAGGTTTTGAGATTAATAAATTTATTTAAGGCTAATAATAAGATTTCCTTGAGAATATAATCAAATTAGAGTATTAATGATATGAGATTAGGCTAAGTAAAATTTTGGTGTATTATACATACATTATGATTAATGTAAGGGCTAAAGGTGTACTTCACTTAAGATAAGTGATAATATAGAGATAAGGGTAATGGAAATCAATAAGGGTGGACATAAATAAATTTGGCCAAGGGCCATTGGATGACCCACATGGTTGGGGAAAATGGAAATAAAAGGATTAATATGGGTTAATATGGGGAATTACCTTTTTTACTTGTATGGGCCTTGTATGATCACCCATCTTTATGAATAAAGTAATTATCACTTAAAGAAAAATAAATTCAAGTTTAGTATGGGTCTAGGTTACCCGATCTTCGATTAGCTACCCAGGAATAGTCTACCTTTGGGCATTTTTGGTGCTTTTGGAGGGGATCCTGAGAGGTCCGATATCTTATCTACTCTAAACACTAATGATGTACTACAGGGTATTGATACTAAAGAGTATGATTACCTAGGTGGTTAGATTCGGCTTGGACTTATGTCCATATTAGTTGACTTATGTCCATTGTGGTGATTGGCTTTGGCCTAAACTTATGTCCACTTGGTGATTGGCTTTGGCTTGGAATTTATGTCCCTTATTATATAGGCTTTCATGATATGTGAGACCATGGGATGATGCACAGTCCATCACTTAATGAAAATAAAATATGGTTGGTAATTACTGGTTAATAATTATGAATGATAATAAAATGAATAATTGATAATTGGCTATGAAATGAAAGTAATGATATGGTTAACCAAATGGTTAAAGTTGGTTTATGTACTTGATTAATTGGTTAGGGTGTGGAACATTAATTATGGTAATCGGCCTATATCTTACATGGATAAATGGATGGCATATATTAATGAAACTGCATAAGTGGAAAAAACCCTAGGAGTTGTTGGGATACTCTATGATATTGCTCATGCAAGTGGTTATGTGAAAGTGTTATGTTATCCTAAGCATTATCTTTATATTGTGAAGATGCCGAATATAATGGCATGTGTTATTCATTCTTACTCATATGCATAAAGTCCTACCATAATGCATGTTGTATATTATGATAAATTAGCATGCTTGTGTACATTGAGGGTACAATTTGGCTTACTCAATGCGTAGCATACTAATGTACCCGTTTTCTCGGTCACCTACTCATTCTCATGAGTAGAGGACCATGTGTAGGCTTTTGGGGATTGCTAGTAAAGGGTCTACCTCATTTGGGTCTAGGCTTGTGAGTCAGGACATCCGGAAGGTCTTGATGGGGTCTGTGGAGGACCATGGTATTTGTTTCGAGCCTCGTACCCCAACCTATATTTTATAATTATACTCCTTTAGTATGTATTTTGTAATGATTTGATCGGAATCTATTAGGGTCACTTGTTGTAAACATTTTGGAATTGTTTTAATTAAATTATTATTTGCGTACTTTGCTATTTTAGTGTTTTGTTGGTTTAACCTTGTATTTGATATGGGATAGACGACAGATGTCTAACCTATACGAGGTACGATGGTAACACTCAATTTTTCTAAGTGTTTTTTTCTTCTGCAACATATTTTAATAAAATTTTTAGGCAATGAAAAATGGGGGGGGTGTTACAGTATTAGAAAATTATATATACATATTTTATGTATACAAAACTAGTATGCTATAAGAGAAAATTTAATAAAAAGAAAAATATAGAAATGCATGACGTTTATAAGGAAAAAAAAATATAAATCTTAACATGATATATTATAAAGGTATAGGAGAAAGGGAATACGTGATGATTATAAGGCATAAATATTGTGAAAAGTCACAACTATATTTTTACTAAGATGCTTTATACCATGATTTTACCTTATAGCCATCGTGTATTCTTAAGTTTCTAAGATGGGGTTTTTATAGAAACTATTTTGTAAAGTGCCCTACCATATTTTTGAAACCATTTTCATAGAGGGTCATATACAATTTTTTTTGAAATGTCGTCTACAATATGCATGATAATGTAAAACCATCGTTTATAACAAGTTTCAACTACATGTAGGAGTTTTTCTATAGTAGTGTCATGTTAGTGTGATGGAAACTATGGCACTTTCATTACCTAAATATGAGTGGAAGGTTGTTGGGATTTATTTCATATTATATCCCCTTGAATTACTACCTTCTAAAGGATATATTCCTCATCCTCATCCTTTTGAATCATCGCATGGAAATTTGAGAGGTTTGATTTCTCAAAGTGATTGGGTTAATTTTGGAAATAGTATTGGAAACAATTCCTTCTTTTTCAAGGTAATTTTTTGAATTATCTTTATGACTCTATAATTATACGAGATATATGGTCAAATCAATATGGATGAAAAAAACCCATTAGATTTGTTAGTTCTATCAAATATTATGCACAAACTTTATGCCATGCACATAGTTTTTGTAATAAACTTTCTAAATCTTATCATGTGAAGAGTAATCAATAAATATTATCCTATCACTTCTAGAGTCTAATTTTTTTCTTAATTATCCATCATATTATACACATAAAATTTTACCCAAATTAGTTCCCCTCACTTTTTTGATAAGTAATGTAATTTATATCGATGCTGAATTGAGTGGTAAGTTCAGGTGTTATATCAAGAGTATCCACAAGCTAATTAGCTCAACTCACTTAGAAACCATACAAAATGGAGAAGATAAGAACTCCCTAACACAAAAATGAAAGATTTAAGTTTCTTAAAAGATTTAAAACTTGAAAAAGCCATGGATTTAATGGCTAAATCATTTAAAATTTATCTTCTGATATGATGAGGAGAATTGGGATTGTTGGTGAATACCCTGGCATTTCGTTCCCTCCAAATATGATATACAGAAGTGAAAAACATAGATTTAATTAGTTTCCTTCTTATCTTTAGTCCTCTTCCTCCATTCATGCTCCATATAAGCAAGACATCCTAATTTTGTATGGTTTGATCCAAACTTGTGCATCATAAGTATCCAGTCTTGCTGGGAAAATGGATAAGAAAAGGGAAAAAAAATGGGAAGCACCACTCTGCATACCGAGAGCATAAAACATGCATTTTCCTCTAGAACCCCATATCGAGTAGGTTTCTCCTTGGTTTGTAGCTTGGTATTCATAGCCATCCAAAGAAAAAACTTTTGTCTTGGAAGGGTGAGAGGGTCCCAAACTACTCTTGATAAATTAACAGGCTCACTCTCAGGTCTTACATATTCATAGGACTAGGAGATGGCATAATGGTGTCCATTTTCTAATCGATTTATTTTGGAAAAGAAACAAGGTCATATTTTAATATGGTATAATATTATCAAAAAAGGAACAAATTATCTCCAAATAAAAATTTTCTAATAATGCGGGGAAGTATAGGCTGCAATCTAGTTGTTAATACCTTTGAAATCATCTTATATAAGGTATTATAATAAGTAATTGGTCTACAATCACTTAATATGCTTGTATTATGTAGTTTAGGAATGAGGTTAAGGTGAGTAACATTCAAACCTTTAGGGATATCTTTAGAGATGGAAAAAAATCATTAGCTACATTGTAGATTCCATTCCCCACTATATCACGTCATTTATGGAATAAGAGGAATTAAATCCATCAAGTTTAGGGGACTTATCCCCATTCATGTCAAAGATAACCTATTTTACTTCTTCAAAAGAGATAGGAGAGAGATTTCTTTGCTGTTGAGTGGTAGTAACAAAAGGACCTCTAGAAACAAATATAGTGATCATGTCCTTATCAAGGATATGATTGTGATGAATTTGAGTGCCCATTAAATCAATATAGAATTAGGGAAAAATTTTAAAATATCTTTATTGTCAGCGTGTACCCTACTATTATCATATGTGATAATGGGAATACGATTAGCCTTTCTTCTACCTTTCACCATTTCCCCTCACTTTAGCATGCACTAAAAGTTACTTTTCCCCTAGTAACCCTGACTTGTTTGGATATTTGATGTTAGTTATAGTAGATAATAAATATTTACAAACCCACATCTATTTCACATTGCTACACCTAGGGGTGTTCAAAATCAAATATCTACATCTAATGGATTGGATATTTGTTATGATTCTCTTAAAATAGCTCTAGTATCTAAAGTATTCAATTATACTCATATTTATAATTAGATGCAAATATTTATAAACATCATTACAATATACAAAACATAATATAATATATAAAAAATAAAACATCATATACTCCAATATATATTAATACATCATAATTTCCTTTATCATATTTTAATATGATATAATATTATCAAAATATAGTATTATGTCAGATTTGGATAATCTAATCAAAAACCTAATTGAATATCCACTCTAATTGCAACCAAATATTCCCAAATTGGATTCTTTTAGCACTAGATTGGATTTTCAAATTTCAAATTATTTTGTAGAACTTTAGATACTACTTGAACCATAAGTACCGTTTTTTAGCACATTTAGATTCAACATGAGCATTACAGTGTATACAAATTAACTCTTTACATATATCAACATATTTAGGCCTATCAAAGTGTGTCATCTAGTTCCTATCAACATTGTTAGCTTAATATTTTGCTTGGATCTATGCTTGAAACTAGTCTCAACATTGGCCCTAGTATTGTTCCTCTAGCCCATGAACCTCAAACCTTTTTTTTGTTGTTATCATCAATCATGCCCAACATATCTATGACCTTATATGTAACACTCCAAAATCTAATACTATTTTAAGTTAATTTGCAAATGCAATGATAAGAAATTAATGGGTTTTATGCTACATCCAACATATAATTGATACTTCCTATATCTAATCTATGGTGGATGCAAGGTTCAAAAGTAATTTGTATCTAGATATTAGGTGTGTGAAGCATTTGATCCCACAATGATATAAGATTATGAAATAGGAGGAGTGAACATATATAATAAAAAACATAAGACCAAATGTCTAGACAGAGATATCTAGATAACCATAGGCTATGCCAACTTGAATAAGCACTCATCGTGGAAAATCTCATCAAAAGCATTAAATCATCAAATAATTTCAAAATAAAGTGGCTCCTAATTTTTCCACCATCGTATACATTTTTTTTGTTGCGATGACATGTTAGGTTGATGATACATAAGATCAATCTTGGTCTAACAATTTTAATGTTGTTTTTTCAAGCACACACACCATTTGCTTTAATTTTTTGCACTTGAGTTGTGATATCACAATCATGATGAGCTTATATGGAATCCAACATTTTACATTTATATGGTATATACATTGGTGATTGTGAATAACAAGCACCCTAATAGCCTTAATAAACACACGATGAACTTTATAGAAAGGCTGGTGTAGAGGAAGGTAATTTTTTTTTTTGCATTTATATGCAATACATAAAAACACACGATGAACTTTATAGAAAGGCTGGTGTAGAGGAAGGTAATTTTTTTTTTGCATTCATATGCAGTACATGAATATGATGTAACTTGTATGGTAATATTAACTTCTCACTAGCTTGTCCCATGTATAGCTAAGCTTTACCCTTTTTTGTCCTTTTCTCTCCAAACGTACAAGCTCCCATTTATGTGGAGCTAATAGAGGAAGGAATGACTAGTTTCTGCTCATGATTGTGCTACTCAAAGACATAAGACATATCCAAAATGATCATTTTCATCAATTTGTCCCAAATATAAGTTTTATTTGTAATTGATGAAGATATATTATAATCACGAGTAAAATTATATTCTAATGTATTTTTTGGCTCACATTCATAACTTTTAATTTTTTTTCATAGTTTTTTTTTGCTATTTTTAGATCAACATAAATGGTTAAAAAAAATTATCTAGATGAACCACATCAATTATTTAATGTCTTATAATTTAAGAAACCATAATGTATTTCAAAAATAGTTAGTAACAAGGTAGCTGGAATGACAAATCTAATAACTGTACAAGGGCTATCGATGGTGGTTTCAGAAAATCTTGTAGAGAATGGTAGAAAATAACAGTTGTTTTAAAAATTAACCATCATCATATGCTCTAACACATTGTTCATAATTTTTTTATGGATGAAATTTGGAAGTTAGTACTCTCAAATAACAAATTTATTTTTATTTAAAATACTAGTATCGCTCACAAATCCTTTTTGCGTTCTTATGTGAAACATCATTTTATATAGTTTGTTGTATTTTTTTTTTAGTTTTAGGTTTGTGTAGGGATGAAGAGTATGAAGAGAAAGACTTTGTATATTGAATTCCATGAACACTATTTGCTCATTAATTTTTCCCAAATATACATGTTTACTCACCAATTTATCCAAAATAGGTAAAATTATTTTCAAGCATCTATTTAAGTTAAATTTTAACATCTCTTACATGTGTTCATTTAAATACATAAACCTATAGGGAGGGTGAGAATATCAAAATTTCCAACCAAAGATGTTGTAGCAAAAAACATCATTTGTTAAATGTTTGAAGTTGCTAGTTTAACTCATGAGTAAGTTTATCATAGTTTGCAATTGTTATTAGGAGTCCCATGAGTTGAAACTTGCAATTCTAGTAAAGAGTCTTATACTATCAGTGAACTTGCATGTAGATATACAAAAAAAAAATGTATATTCTTATATTCAAATTTCATAAATGTTTCTCAAATGATATAGCTATTATGTAATATAACTATAAACAAAGCAATATCATGGTTGATATGTGCCTTTGTATGTGATATTTGTGTGAAATTTTTTTATGTTGAGATACAAAAATGGTCAATACTCACATTTGAAATATTAATTTTATAAAACTAATTAAGTTTAGAAAAAAAAGGACATCAGGCAATACCATGACACTCATTTATCTTTATATGGTTTCACTGACGATTGTATAGCATCTTAATTTTCCTTTATGGGATTTTCCTTCTAAAGAAGAGTGGTGTTGTTGGGATTTAGAACACTAAAGGTTTTTATTATATAGGATACTTTTTTTGAATAAATATACTACCTTATGGTTCATGCCCATCCATTCTTTATTAGTATCAGATTATGATATATTAGGTTGTTTGATTAATATTCAAAGAAAAGGGTTTCATTGCACAATATTTCTTTTGATGCCATTAGAAGGATGTAAAAGTTGAAATGAAAGCATCTCCCAAAGAATATAAAGGTAATTTTCTTGCCCCAAATATGTTGGTTTATATGCCAACTTGCTTTAAATGGAAGATTATCAATTTATCTTCTACTTAGGCAAGTAGTGGAACCTAGGTTCTGGTTGGATCCTCAAACCTATTCTACTAGAGAAATCTTCTTAAAGAATAAGGGAAGTGAAATTGCATTTTGTGATATATTCATCCATTCTTTAGAGAAATTGAAGGCATCGTACCCTAAACTGTTTGTTACATAACCCTTTTTTTTAATGATCCCTCGATTTTATTTTCTCCTGTAACTAGTTCTATCCTTGTCAAAATTTCCCAAAAATATAAATTTTACCCATTGATGTTTTATGAATAATGACACTTCATTTAAAAAATAAATAAATAGAACAATGGTGGTTCTTTTGCCACAAAATGCTATAATATATTCACTTTATATAATATTAAATGATTAAACGATTTTATATTTTGGATGGTTATTTTTTAAAATTTGTAATAGTGAGCACTTATTGCTATAAATCCATTTTGCCTCTAAATTTTTTGAAAATATAATGGCGTTGATGTTTCTGAGTTTACCATATTATATTTATTATGATGGTTTTATTTCTACATTTGATGTACTATTATATGAAAGATTAACTTTTTTCATAGAAACTATTTTTGTCATCATTTTTTCTTTTCTTTAATCCCATATCAATTCTCAAGACACCCTTTCTTTACCTATTACAATATTCATTTCTTATTTTCCTATAATTTTTCATTATGAATTATTTCATTATCTTTTTATCCTCATTAAAATTTCAGGCTTATCCCCATGTATTTTTGTGTCTCTATCCCTTCCTACTTTTCCCTCTAATAGAAGTTGTCAATGCCTACTCTTATCACTTTATGAGTTGTGATAACCCTAGTTTCTATTAGTTCCCTTTGAGTAATTAAAATTTTCCTTATATGCTTCTCTTGTTTATTTTCTAGAAGATGAATTTTCTTTCAATCTTACATGCATGTACACATTTGTGATTTGTGTGAATTTATGGAGCTTTACTTATTATATATTGCGACATAGTTATTTCTTTAATTATACTTCTTATTTTAATGCATGTTGTATTACATTGGTTGTTTTTCCTATGCTTAGTTTATATTTTATGTGGATTATAAGTTGTAAACATTGATAGAAAGCGGAGGCCTACAAATTGTATGAGTAAAGAATTTGCTGATGAAGTAGAGAATTTATAAGTTTTTTTTGTCATTCATTATAAAAATATTGATTAAATAAATCATCCTTGCACTAAGTGTTACCATTTGATGAATATGATGTTGCATTAAATTAAGAGTCATCTACTAATTTATGACATGTACAAGGGGTGCACTCGGTGGATATAACACGTGTAGACAGTTGGTGTATCAGTTAATATGATAAATGATGATGTGTTTGAGGTTAAAACTTGAAAACATGGCATATACAATAGGATAAAACTTTATAGATCTTCATTGTATGTTTGATAAGTTGGTTGTCAATGCAGAGCCACCGTTGTATGAATTGTATGTGAATTTCAAAAAGTTATTGGAAGTGATAAGATTATATACAACTTGAAAGTAGGTCATATGTCTGTTAAGAGAAATTATTTTCAAGGATAATGTTATTCCCACTCACACTTATAAGGTGGATAAGGTTTTATTCTCTAGGAGATTAACTTATGAAAAAATCATGCTTACCCTAATGATTGCATCATATACAAGAATGAAAATTCTTCATTAGACTACTATCCTAAATGCTAAATTCCATGGTACAACAAAGATAACATTCGATCAAAAGTCTTGTGATATTTTCCAATAATACCTGGATTTTGATGTTTTTTTAATAACCCTAAAGAATTGAAAAACTTGAAATAGCATATGATTGAGAGGATATGTGATGGGAAGTTTATGAATCTGTTAGATGCTTCTTACTGGAAGGCATTTGATCATAATAAGTTCACTAATTTTGGTCATGAACCAAAGAACCTATGCCTTACACTATCAAATGGAATGAGTTCTTTAATGGGAATGTGAACTATAGTTTGTGGTTGGTGATCTTGGCAATATATGATCTTTCACCATCTCTATGCATGAAAACTAAATACTTGATGTTGTCCTTGATAGTTCCTTGGCATAATAAGTTGATCCATGATGCTGGTGTTTATTTAGAACCTATTGTTGATGATTTAAAGCTTATATGGGATCATTGGGTCATTGCATTTAATGTACATTGCCTAGAGATTTTAAGTTGAGGGTAATGTTTTTTTTACATGATAAATGATTTTTTAGCATATGGTAACCTCTCTGGATATAGTATTCATGGACATAATTGTAATAACAACCTAACCTTAATTTTGAATGGTTGATATTTTTTAATCTCGCCCTAATTATTTAATATTAATTTTACATCTAACTCTAACCCTAATCCTAAACTTCTTTTCCTTTCACTTTCACGTTATCTTTCTTCTTTTGTTCTTCTCCTTCACTATTATTCTTCTTATTATCCCACATGTTATTCTTCCTTCGTCGGCCCATTTCCTTTGGTTGTGTCTCCAACCATAGCCTACCTAAGCTTAACTTCATCATCGCCCTCATCCCATCCTTTCATTATAGGGATGTGTCACATGAAAGTTTTTCCCTAAGTCCCATGATCTTTGTCTCCACTCTCTACCAATCTCAGCATTCGTAGCCACCACCCTCAACCATAAATACCCTCCTATCTCACTCTTTACTTTATTTAATTCCTCATCAAACCTTTAGCTGACTTTCCCTCTCAATCTCCATCCTTCTTCTGCATCATCCCCATCGTTCTCCACCATGTTTATGCAGCAAGGTCTATGTGATTTGTCAAAACACACATTGCACCACCCTTAATGTATTAGCACTTCATGAAAATAACGCTTTTTTTTGCATGATAATCTCACATAACTTCCCATTTCATAACTATTTTCATTTACATATTCAAACACCTCACACAACACACCCCTACCTGCATCCACATCTTATTCAATGCACCCCCAATTGTGCTGCCACCTCATGCCACCCTAATCCTTTATATGTGAGAAGCTCATGCAAACCTAATCCCATTTGTGCGAGTAACTCATGCAACTTCACCACCACTCCTTCATGTATCAAGCCTCCATTTACACCACATATTCACGCAACTTTGGGTTTCTTCATTTGCTTCTATTCTTGCTCATTTTCCATCCTCCATTTTCCTTGTTTGTTTTCTTTCATTTTATCTTTATATTATTCTTGGTTTTTAAGTTTTTTTCTAGTGATTTTGGAGGAGGTTTATTAGGGTTTTACTTGCTTAGAGATCAGTGTTAGTAGGGTAAGGATGCACATCTTAATTTAGGGTTTTTATCCTATGTGTAAATTTGTATGTAATCTCATTCTTGGTATTATTATATTTCATAATTCATGTTGTTAATGTCATTTTGTGATAAAGTTATATTATATTATAGAAATGTGATTATTATGTGTAAGCATGAACTTTTATGATATTTTTGTTAAAACCTTATCATGTTGTTATGGTTCTTTGTCTAAATTGTGTTATGATAATGTGTTTTAAATATAGATAAGGATTATCATGAGGATACATATTCACGGTTGGGAATCGATAATGTTGTGACTCATATTTTTTATTTATTTATAAAAATAGGATGTTTTGGCTATCTTAAGGGTATTTGGGACATTTTATGATAATATGGAAAATAAGTATGGTATGATAACCATTGAGGTTTTTATAATTTATTTTATGGGTAATATGATCAAATGATAGTTGAGTAAGACACAAGTTAACTAAAATGAGGCTTTGAGGAATTTAGATAAAATAAGGGTATTTTTGTCAATATGGGTTAAGTATTAAAATCTTAGTATTTATAATGCGATATTGGTTTAAAATATGCTAATTATGTTACGTGAACTACTTGGGGGTAATTATGAGCAATACAAGTATAATAAAATGAAAAAAATGGATTTAATTGAGAATAGTAACCAATAGGCATGCTTGTTATCTAATGTGTAAAATGTTAGATTTAGACCATTTTTTGGGATATGTTATTAATAATGATATATAAGTAAGGTGTAATAAATTTGGTGGTTAGATGATCCTCATGGAAGAAGTTATGCTTGTCATATTAAATTAGGATTTCATAGGGGAGTTGTATCAATTTTTTCTTATAGTCTATTTGGATCGGGATAAATCATGGCAAGATTAAACATTAAAAATTAACCTAGGTGAAGGGAATATAGGTGAATTGGGGTGGATGTTTTAAGATTTTGTTTGGATGATATTAACCTAATTTTGGTGAATTGGAGTTAATGTTTTAAAAATCCCATTTAGATTGAGGTGAATGTATAAAATTTACTTATGTTTTCACGTTCACATCCGTTAACCCCTAAAATTGGAGTTTTAAAAAAAAGTTAACTGGAGTAAATGGAGGTAAAACTTGAACCTTGATTTACTTAGCTAAGGTTAATAAAATTCTTCCTCAAACTGAGTGAATCGATTAATTTACCTCTGTTAACCCCCATTCACCCCAAACCAACCAGATCATTAGGGAGTGACCCAAATCACATCTGGTTGTGTTGTATATACGTTATGCCTATTCATTTTTAGTATGTATGATCAAATTGAGGTAACCATAAGTCTAATAAGACATTAATATGTAAAGTGAAAGATCACGCTAGTTAGGACCGAGGTGTAAAGTTTGTTCCACAAAATGATAATAGTGGTTGGGAGCATTTTATACTAAGAGATGTTGTAGACCATTACACCGATTTAAAAATAGTGGCTAGGAGCTTCCCAAGAAATTATTTTAATCCATTTCACTAGACAAGAATTTTTGCCAAGAGCTTGTTGCCCTATGAGGTGTAGAGTCCGTTCCACCTACTTAATCATAGTAGCCAGGCATATTTTCCTTGGGAGGTATTTTAGTCTATTTTATCAGATTATGAATAATGGGGGTCCTTTAACTCAATATAATTAAATAGATTATAAGTATACCTACTAATGGATCTCTGGATTTGTTCTTCTCTTCCATCGTAAAATGTTTAACCAATGTGTATGATAAATCTTTCCATGTTGCCTTATGTACTTATGTACCCTTGTTATGATTGTATTGTTATTTTACTTAGTACATAGCACATATATATTCTTCTCATAGGTGTTGCTCATTTCCATGAGCAGACAACCAAGATTTCACTATGTAAGCCTCTAAGGATTATGTGGATGATTTCATTACTTATGATGTATTGTCCTGGGAGAAGTGATTATGGTATCCCTTGGGGTTGGACGTAGAGTTAATGTTATATGGTAATTAATTTTTTTCTTTTCTGGAAACCTTTTTAAACTTTTAGTTCTAATGAATCCCTTTTAGTTGTATTTTATTTATGTTGTAAACAGAGATAATCTCCAAATGCTATTGACGTTTTATAGAAATTTCCCTTGTTCTCTATTTTATATTATTTTAAGTTCCAAGTATTTTTTTCCCCTTAAAATTAATGTAAGGATGGTATGGTAACCTATACTTATATTGATCATAGCAGCAATACCCAATTATCTTGTTATTACACTTTTGCTAAATAAAAAATTTCAGCAGTCAATTTTGGAATGTTACAATTGTGCATGTCCTATATATGAAGAGAATACAAGCTTCTATAAGTTGAAATATAGCAAAAATATTGCTTATCTCAAATAAAATAGATTCTTACCTACTAACTATCATTATCATAGGTAGCACATAACCTTTAATGGTTATTAAAGAGAGTCATTATCTCCTAAGCCTTTAAGAGATGATCAAGTGTTTGAAAATGTGTAGGACTTGAATTTTTTCCTTTCAATGAAAAGAATGCCAAATCAGTTATTTCAAGTGGTTGGAAGAAGAGGTCATCTTTGTATCAAGAGATTTTGTTTATCTGACATTATCTTGATGACATGCATATTGAAAAGAAAATATATGATAGTCTTATTGGTACACTTCTATATTTTTCTTTAAAGACAAAGAATGGATAGAATTCCATTAAGGAATTGGTTCACATGGGTATTAAGAAGGAACTACAACTAGAGAGCATAGGAGAAATTTTTTTTTGATCTATAGCATGTTTTACTCTATCTGAACTAGAAAAAGTTTCTTTTTGCTATTTCTCATGTAGATCTAAAGTTCTGGATGAGTCTTCATCAAACATATCAAACCTTATGTCTATGAATGACTTGAAATTGGGGGGGGGGATTAAATCTCACAATCATCATATTCTCTTTTAGAACTTGATATTGGTTGTTATAAGTTTTATTATGCCTAATGTAGCTCTTAATATCATATCTATGCTTTGTTTTTTCTTTAAGGATTTGTAAAAAAGTGTTATTGATCTTGATTTGTTGGGCTCAATGCACTAGTTTCTTATTATAACATTGTGTCAGCTTGGGGTGTATTTTCCACCTTCATTCTTTATCATCATAGTTTATTTCACAATGTATTTGATTAGTGTGATCAAATTATGTGGTTCAGTTGATTTTCATTAGATGTATCCGTTTGAGTGTATGATGAAGTACATAAAAGGGTATGTGTGGAATCCTAATAAACCTTAATAGTGCATTGGTAGCTTACCTTGTAAAGGTGGTAACAAAATTTTATTGCCAATTTTTTCCTAAAGATCATGTTATAAGTATTATGAGACCAAGGAATAATAGGATCCATAAAAGTAGGGGCTCATTTTTCACTACTGAAAAATTTTATTTTGAAAACATTGTAAAAGTGAAAAATACAAATCCTACCTATGAAAAATGAGATGCTATTGCCATATCTAACATGAGATATGCGTCTCATCGCCTACCTCATATTAGGCACAAAGCCAAGAAACATTTGGAGATAAGAGAATTTGATGTTTACAATCTAGGGTTATATAGGCCCAAAATATGTGCAAGGTACATATGAAGAGAATGCTTAACTGAAATAAATCAATTTCAAAGGCATACACCATGGTTAAAGACCATAGAGAAACAAATATGAGAATACCTACACTCAACAATCGAATTATGATGAGAGGAGGATGGACCACTCACTGGTCATTCTTAGGAAACCTGCAACAAACCTCCTACTCTTATGATTAAGTAGGGGATTGTAAAAACAACCCCATTAGTATGCATACATACCAAGTATACCAATCTACCACCATCATATAGAACCAGGTACAAGCAAGACCCACACGACATACTCATGGTATGAATTACCAAAATGTACATGCGACTTTCCTACTATATCCTTCATGTACAAGAGTATATATATTTTAACATGCATACTATCTACTTATGGGACATGACTTACCTAGATTATCCATTCGACAGTGGTTACAACATAACATGCAAGGTAATGGGGAATCAAGGATACATGTATAACTTGGTAACCATGGATGGATTATGATTATAAGAGTAATAGATCATGCAATAATTTATGGAAACATGTAAGAACATAGGAATGTATTGCAGGAGCCATTTGAGAGCAATATATGATCATCATCAAATTCCAAGAAGGTAAGCATGATTTATACCACATATTCATAGGTTACGGAGATGTGAGTTCTTAAGCATTCATAGAGTAGAGCGAGTATCATGTTAGTAAAGTAACCATAATCATGTAATAAGAGCTAGCAGGTTACTTCCTGCTTAGATCTCATTTTTGTCATTATTTTGCTTGAGGTAAAATATAATTCCTTTACATAATCCTTGAATAATAAGTGAGTATATAGTTATTTCAGCCCAAGTTATTAAGCAATTGACGAGATTATTCCCCATGATCTCTCAATACTATGGAAGCCATCCAAATAAGTGGACATAAAGTCTTGGATCACGCCAAGGAACCTGGGGGACATAAGTTTGTGTTCCTCCAAAGTAACCCGATGGATAAAAGGTTTGGTTCATGCCAAATAACCAACCTGTGGTGACCAGGCCCTTTATTATCAATGCCCCTAGTGCATCATCAGTATCTAGAGTAAGAAAGACACTAGGATCTACAAGGATCCTAGGATCAACTAGGATTCCACCCAAAAGCAAAGTCTAAAGGTAAAAATGCCCAAAGACAGCCTATTCTCCAAACGCTAATTGAGAATCGAATAATCTAGACCTTTTGTGTTGCTCCTTCCTTTAAGTGATTAGTGTCTTATTAGCTCAGAAATTTCATTTCACATAAAGGATCACAACAATACTACACCAATCAACAATACTTTTCATTCCATTGCACCCGTAGAGGGTTATCACATCATCCAGTGTCCCCATTTAGGGTCTCTTCAAGTGATTATTCCAGTACATGATCCATTATGCCAAAGGATTTAATTATTTAATGTTAATATCACCTACAATGGTCCAACCCATCAATTAAATTTCCATTTACTCCCTTGCTAGATCATACTAAGATCAAAGTTATATTTTATTACTTAATCATAGTCTTACCCATTTATTGAAGGGTTTTCCGATTAAATCCCTAAGGCCAAAGGTGAAGGTCCAATTGGGAGTCAACTAGAGTCCAGCCCTAAATTACAACTATTTATCCATTCATTTTAATAGTTAATTGAAAATCACTAATTAGAGATAAGGTTAACTTAAGGCCATCCTATGTGTTCATGTTATCTTCTTCTATATTTGCTAAGCCATTTTACTTACAGGGTTCCCATTTTAAGGCCATGATTTAAGTCATTAGAGGTATATTATCCATCCTTTTTATTCTTTACATCAATTCTAACCATAAAAAGAATCCATTTTTATTCATTTGATCATCTAGTCATGTTATATTCATGAAGAGGGCCACATGCTAAACTAATGTTAAACTATGGTCCACTAGGATAAATTTATCTTTATTACCTTTAATATATTATTTAACTTCATTAATCCTGGTAAATCATAGCTATTGGAATATTAAGTCATTATCCGAGCATGAGAAAAATCAAACATCACATTTGGGAAGAAAGAGGTCAAGAAAAGCAAAAATAGCAAAGAGTAGTTGATTAGTTTCAAAACCAATCGATGGGTCTTACTAACCAGTCGATTGATTTCATGGACTAGTAGATCGATTAGGGAACTTTCAAACTTCTAAGGGTGGTGAACCAGTTGGTCGGTCAATCTCATTAGCTGATTGTTCTGAGAACCAGTTAATCAGTTTGGTTAAACCATTAGAGGGATTTAACCCGATACCAAAACTATCAAAGTCTCATACCAACCAAGTGATCAGTTGACCTAACTATTCAACTATTTTAGGAACCAATTGATCGGTTTGGTTGAACCAGTCAATGGGTTTTACCCAAGACCAAAACCACCCAAGTCATAGATTAACTAGTCGATCGCTTTATCATACCAGTTGATTGGTCTGGGTGAGAGTATCCCCCACAAAACACAAATTATATATGGTTAAAATACCATAACTTACCCAATCAAATATAAACATTAATCTTAGGTTATTCAAGGTTCTCAACAAGTAGTATTCATGAATTGACATGTGAAATACCATAATTATGCTAGGAATCTTAGTAAATCATGCTTGCATTTTATGAAATTAAATTAGGAAATCATGCATCACATTCTCTTCTTGATAGGTCATCATGGAACCATCTAATACACATGTCTTACATATCTTTTTCACTTAAGACACCCATAATGTCAAGGAAATTTTAAATCTAGAATCATAGGTATGATATTTAAGCTTATGAACCCTTAAGCCAAGCTTCTTACAAATCCATTAATTCACTCTATACTAACTAGTGCAAACACATTGTCATCTCTACTAATTGGGATATCACAGACTTATAGAAAATATACTATACTTACCCATACCATTTTCTACAATAATAGGGAAGATAATGATTTATCTTAAAAGAGCTTAGCAACACACCAAAAGAGCACAAGTATTTAAAAACCCAAACCCCTTTTATACACTAAAACACCTTTTTAAGAAAAGCTTAATTAAACTTAGTAAAAAACTTTATGAAATAGTGCAAAGGAGATTTAATGAAATCGAAGACCTAGGAGAGAAAATAAGAGAAAACCCACCTTCTAAATGAGGAAAACAGAGGGCACTTGAGATGAAAGCTAACCATCACTCTTTTCCCAAATCTAACCCCATCTTGTTTAAAGTCAAAACAAGAAGGAGATAGGGAGAGGATTAGAAGAGGAAAATAAGATCAAAACACAACCACAAAGAGGGGAAAGTGGCAAAGCAAGTGTGAAGGAAAATAAGCCAATTCGGAGGTTAGGGAATAAGAGAGAGAAATGGAGACTTTGAGTTTGAATTACTGAGGATTTTTTTAAAAAGAAGGGTGATGGAGTGTATAAATTGAGATCACTAAAGGCCAGTCTAAATCAAAGATTCAAAGTGTAAGTTTTGATGGTTCAAAGCTGACATTTATACCTTGATCTAGATTGGTGAAACTGCATGGTTCTAGGTAATGTGCCTTAGGAATTTTGAACACAAGAAGGGAATAATGACAACAATCGACGAAAATCAATGTTTAGTAAATCTACAGTGGTTTTAGTGGTAGATAATCCATTCAAGAATCTTGTAGAAGAAAAAACAAATAGGGAAGAAGATATATAAGATGAGGGTATGAAAGCGACTTCTCATGAGTTCCTTCCTCTTGAATCCATTGAAAACAAATAAAATAGGTTATTCAGGCTCATACTTTTTGTAAAAATTGAAAAAAAAAATAATTTAAAACATAGTTGTGTTGTTGAAGAAGTTTTGGGGAAAGATTCCTAGGGAAAATTGAGTTCGAAGAACAACCTGGTCAATCAAACTAGTTGAATGGTACCCCAAACTAGTGACCAACTCATTGGGTTTTAGAAATAAAATTTAATGGACAAACCAGTTAATCAATACCTCAAACTGGTTAACTAGTTTCCCGATAAAACCAAGTATTTTCCTTTATCTAAATCAAGTTCATCCAAGAACTATACCAATCTTAAACACACTTCTAAAAATATATTTTAAACACACTTATATCACCATCAAAAACCTATATTAGCACACATTAAGGACTTTAAAAAGTGGGGTGTTATAGTAAAAGTTGTTATATGGTCACCGTTTAAGATTCTAACATGCTTGCAAATGCTAACTTGTATATCCTTCATAACATGGATGTTGTGGATACCTATCTAAATGAGAAAATATATATGTTGAAGTCTTTACATCCATTAAATTTGCATCTATTCAAAATCAAATAACATATATTAGACCAACACAATAATTCATTTAATCATTAGTTTAGGGAGGAGATACTAAGGGATGGTACTATATATTGTTGTGTTTTTTTATTTATTTTATCAAGAGGCTATTTAACTTAATTTTTGTGTTACATGTATTTGTTTAGTCATTGGGATACTTTCTACATAAAGTCCCATGATGATAAAAATGGTATGCAAAATATCAATGCGTCATTGGTATCAAAAGCATTTCATTTTTAAATTATAGAGATAACAAATTGATATATATATTTCATACTATGGGGTCATTGAAGATATATAGGAATTGGATTATTTCACTTTTAAGGTTCTTAATTTTTTTGTGCAAGTGGGTTAACAATAAGTAGGGTGTATCATCCAAAGTTATAGAGTTCATCTAGGTTAATCTTAACAGGATTGGCTATAAGAAATACCCATTATTATTTGCATTTCAAGCAAAGTATTTTATGTTACTGATCCACCAAACAACCAATGGTTTATTATTATAATAATAATATCAAAGAGCTTGAATTATGAAGATGAGCAAGATAATGTTATAGAGGAGGAATATGTTTTTCCCCTTGATTTATTAGCTTCTTCCAACCTTGATGATCATGAAACCGATAACATTTACCTATAAGATGAACTTGATGATATATATATTTTTTTAGCCAAAATTAAGTTGGCATATAAAGAGGGTAAATGATGAGCTTTAAAGAAACGTAAACAAAAGGTTATGTAATATATGTATGTAAGTATTACTTAAGGGTTATTATATTTTTCCATTTGTAAGTTTTTTGTTTATCTTTTTCCCATAAACTAGTAATTGTTCTTTTTTTTTCCTAAGGAAATAATTCAGATCATGATATACCTTATATTGATGCATCAAAAATGAAAATGAAGATTGTGTGGAATATAATGGTAAGCTTAATTTGTATATTGATATATTAATCACCTTCAATAAATATGTAAATTATAAAAAAGATTCCAAGAAATGGATATTGATTATTCACTATTGAATTGTATAAAAAAATGATGAAAAAAATTTATATATCTTTTGTGAACATATATAAACATCTTCTACATTAATTCTAGGAGAGTTCAATGGAAATTTTTGGTTTAAATTTTATTTTTGTGATAATATTTTGCTATTGAATAGTAGTTGCTATGATTTTTTGTTCTAATTATATAAATGCTGAATTTGAACACACAAGCGTTGATGTTTGTGGTTTTTTCGTAATTTATGTAATCTATTTGTGATTCCAAGCATTGAAGCTCATGGTTTTGTAAATAACATATATAATTAATGGATTTAATAAATATAAAAACACCATTTTTATATAGAAAAATATCTAAAGTTAATGATGGAGGTTGGTGTTATGATACCACTCTCAAATATTAAGTTTAAATGGCAAAAATTAGAAAAATGATCGTCATCTTACAAACTAATACCATGGAAGTTTAATTTTTTTTTTGTATAGTTATTCTAACGATGATTGTAAATATTATTTCACCATTTTTTATTGGAATTTAATGTTGAATTTTTAATGAATATTCTAAAGAGAAACAATATACAATGATGGAATGTTAATTATGTTGAAGGATTTTACAACAGTTGATATGACAAGGAATGAGAAACACCGTTGATTTATGTTTTTTAATCGCCATAAAAAGGCTTTTTCAGATCAATGGATCTCCATGAATAAGAAGAGAAGCATAATGATACACCTATTACACAACAATAATATCAACAAAGAGGATACCTAACTAAGTTATGGAGATATATGTCCACCGACATCCTCAAAAGCTCGTCACTGAAGACAATTCAAGAGGAGTTAGCATACCGACATTGGTAGGCAAAATTTGTAACCTATTATCACTTCTTTCACAAGAAATGTAATCTCATTTGGAAGTTATGAATAATAAAATTTTGGGTTATAAAAAATAAAATGAGTCATTTACTTGATAAGGGTGGTATAGTGGAGAGCATAATTATTTTGTAAGGGACACAACCAAGAGTAATACATTGATTTTGAGGAGTTATTCACACCCATATCTAGACATCAGGCTATACAAGTGTTACTTATGTGTGCATCATCTATATGATTTATTCTATATCAAATGAATATTAAAATTGAATTTTTTTAATGTTTTTTTTATCAAAGAAGGGGTTTATGTTAAACAACCTCCTTGTCTTTAAGATTATTCATATTCTAACCATATTTTCAAAATCAACCAAACACTTTTTGGTATAAAACAAGCTCCTAGATTTTGGCAAAAATTGAACTTCCAGAGGCTTATAAAATACGTTATTTTGAACTTTAAGCCAATCAATGTTGGATCAATTTCTAGAGAACAAGGGCATGTGCCTTCGTTTCACTCGTATCCATAGCAAGTCCCTGCTTCACTTCTCACGCCCAAGGAAAATAGGGAATATAATTATATCCAACTTTTGGTGGGGAGACCGTAGACTGCACTGAAAGTGTAACTACGGGAAGAAGGAAAGAAAGATCCTAGCTATAGAGTGATGCTCCTAGCGTTACATAGACTTATGCTCTGAGCCCACCTACCTTCTTGATTGGCTTATCGAGCTCGAATACACCCGCTGCCTACATTGATTCTCTTTGCCAGTTCAATACACTTTGAAAAAAGAAGCGACAGAAACCCCTTGGTGTTGAGCACTACTGAAAAAGCTATGAAACAAGAGGTTAGGGCTAGGCTGTCACTTTCCCTTTCCATAGTTTGATAATTGAAGACTAATACAATGCATACTCTTTACGACTTCTTGTGTTGAAAGAGTCACTACTTTTTCAAACTCTTCTTTTCCCTTTCCATAGTTTGGGGTATTAAAATTTTGAGTAATTTTATTATGAAAAATGGTTTTTAAAGAGGTAAAATTAATAAATCTTGATTTTTAAAGAAAACTAAAATGAAATTTTTGGTAGTTCAGATAGACATTGATGACATTATATTCCGTGCTACTAATGATTCATTGTATAATGAATTCTCCACTTTGATGTGTAGTGAATTATAGATGAGCATGATAGGAGAGATGAAATATTTCCTTCGTATTAAAATAAATAAATAAAATCAAAGGATGAGATTTTTGTAAATCAAGAGATGTACACGAACGAGTTACTAAAGAAATCCACAATGAATGAGAGAAAGCCTAGTAGTATCCCCATAACTACTACCACTAATCTAAAAATGGATGAGGATTTTAAATAATTTGATCAAAAGCGATATAAATTTATGATCATATCACTTCATTAACTTACAATATTTATACTAGAGATCATGTGTAGTGTATGCGTATGTGCTCATTTTCAATGCAATCCCCAAAAATCACATTTAAGACAAGTAAAGATGATTTTTAGTTATCTATCAAGCACTCATGACCTACGTATTTGGTACCTTAGGGGATTCCTTATTAACCTTGTTGGATATTTTAATACCAATTTTGTGGGATATAAGGTTGATATGAAAAGTCCTTAAGGACTTATCAATTCCTCTGTGATGCACTAGTTGGTCGGTATATCAAGAAAAAGCCTAGCATAGCTTTGTCAACATTGGAAGCAGAATGTATAACCACTAGAGCTTTTTGTGCTTAATTGATTTAAGTGAAAAAAATTGAGGAAAGGTTATGGCCTTATTTATTAAATGATTCCCATTATACAAAAATAGTGCTATATAGCTGACTAAGAATCCCCATCAACAATCTAGTTTAAGCACATTGAGATAATACATTACTTCATTAAAGATCATCTTGTAAAAGGGGATGTTATTGCAACATTTATTGATACACTAAGTTAATAGGGAGATATTTTCATTAAATCATTCAATGAGGAAAGGTTCACAATCATTAAAAGAGATGACCTTGATGTGACGTGTTTTCTCTTTTTTATTCCAAATATATTGATTATTTTATGCATGTTTTTGTGTTATAAACATGTTCGTATGGCCTATATATGTTATAAATTGGTTTATGCTTAGCCTTGTATGATGTATAATTAACTTCTTGAAACCAGTAAAACTAGTTGATTGGTAACAAGAACCAACTTGATAGTTATGTTATGACTTAATTTTGCTTTGAAAAAAAGTTCATATTATTAGTACTAATACTTCATACCAATTTAGTGGTTATCATATGCAAGTATAAATAAGCTTTGAACTAGTTTGGACTTCCTTTGTAATGTGATTGTTGAAGGCTCCTAAATTGATTTGTAATGGTAATTTTAGAAGAACAATATATTTGACTAGATATTAAACAAGTTAAGTGTTTCAAACCTTTATTTCTTTTGTCAGTTTGATTGATTATTTTTTGGAGTTTAGAGTTTATTTTGAGAAATAATTTATCTATATTAAGACTGTAGGCTAAATAAGAGTTATGAGTTTGCCTTACTTCACTATTTGATTTTTGTCTTGATTAGGTTCACCCTCTTATGAATTTGGTGAATTTCTTTGAATTTTAGTTATTAATTATATTATTCCTAGATTCTTAATAACTTATTATAACATTATTCAAAAATCTTGAGTCATCATTTGGCTGACATTTTGTAAACTAATTCTTTGCTCAATCTTCATCTTGTTGCCTATCTTAGGCCTCTTTGAGCTCTCATATTACTTCTTTGCATATTTCTCTCTTCTAAACTTTAGTTATTATACATAAATGACATGAAAAAATGATCTAGCGTTAACAAGTTGAGAGTAGAAGACCATGTTAGAAAAAGAAGAGTCAAGGTTATCCAAAGACCTTTGAACAGTAATGCAAATCCTCTTCCTCATGAGCCACAAGTAACAGCTAATAATCCTCCTTATGTTGCTCTTGATTCTACCACTGTTAGGTTGAGAAACATTAGTATTAAATAACCTTTGGATTAGTTCCTGTTTCTTAAAAAGAGAAAAAAAAGAAAAAGGGAAGACATGGAAAATGGGTATAAGAGACTATTCATCCATTGTAAGTGCATTAACACTATTATAGGCATTAATTTCTTCTAATATCCCTTCATAAAAACCTTAGATGATCATAAAGTTTATTGTGTAATTAGCATGGATTTAGAGAGATCCCAACCAACCTGAAATTAACAAGAATATGAATAATTGAGAATCCAATCACAAAATAAAATAGTTGAGGAAAAACAAAGATCTTTGTTAGTGCTTTTGTGTAATTATAGGATGATTAAACTAATTAATCAATCAATCAATTACACAAATCTATAATTCTTTTTGAATGGAGAATTCTATGGAGAAGAAGTAGAATTTGGAACACATGATTCTTAAATTTTTTCCAAAACACATAAAGGATTCTACATTGAAACACGTCCTGTGTTTATTAACATGGAACCCCCGTATTTCTCACATAGACCTCCACAATACACTAAAATTCTCCAACACTTGTATAAACTAACACAATGTTTTGAAGTGCTCAACTACATGTAAAAACTCATAATTCTCTAATCTGTCGCTATATTTGTAACACACAACATGTAAACACCTCTACAAAAAACCCTTACCCAACAAAGAGACTCATGGTGTATGTACACCAATTAAGTCCGAGAAACACTCAAACTTATCCATGATCAATAGCTTCGTTAGCATATCCACTGGATTATCCAAATTATCCTTTTTCTCTAATAGAACTTTATCTGCAGCAATAGTACCTTGAATAAAGAGATACCTAATATCAATGTGCTTCATTATGCAACCGAAAGAATTTTAATTCTTCGTTAAACAAATAATACTTTAGATATCACCATAAATAAATAGAGTACCATGATCAAACCCCAACTCTCGTACTAAACCACCAAGACATAAGGATTCCCGAAAATCCTCTGTCATAGCCAAGCACACAACCTTAGAACCTCTAAGGTCGAACACTAGCAAACTAGTGTACCTATGATAATTAGGACCACAACTAAGATTAGAGTAACTCGTCAACAGAATAGTTGACAACACAAGCTCAATACAAGCTGATATTATATACACCAAATACCTTAAAATCTATATCACACCTAACTAAGGTGTCTTCAAGAGACTCACTAGACACATGCTCACCATACGAATAATATAATAGTTGGTACTAATCACATCGTACACCAAGCATCTCTCATCTGTAGAGTATGAAACAATGACTAATTAAGCCACCACAACCACTTTAGATTTGGGCACATCCAAAGTTTTATCTTGTTCTCCTTAGATATTTCTTTTGCTATGACAAGAAACACATAAATACACAACAAAAGAATATCTAGTGAAACATCACATAATAATGTTTGAGTCCGTCAAAGAGACCACATATCTTCAACACCACCAACAAAATACCACAAGGCAGAATCATCACCCAATATAACCTCTGAGTCTAACACTGGCTCCTGTACACTAATAATACTCGTAATATACAATGTATAACTAGATCTACTTAAATTAATTCCCACTTACTCCACTTGTGACCCATATTCTTCCTCACTAGAAAAATTTGTACCATTTAGATCAACAACAACCTCTGCCTTTTCCGAATCACCCAACAAACTCTCATACTCCACCTTCTTGTTAAGAAGGAATTTAGACTCATAAAAGGTAACAAATCTAGATATAATTAGGTCACAACACAAGGACTCCCAATCATGCCAATGATACTTTTGCATCTTGTTCATATCAAATCAAGGCTGGCAACATCTGACTTATACACTTTCAATGTCACCCTAATTGTACCTTTAATAGTTTTGCCAATAAGCTCATACAATATCCTAACTTTCTTGCCAACAATTGCCACTACAAACCCTTTAGTGACCTTCAATGTGACATTCTCAGCAACACACCTATAACCTTTGTTATCCAAGAAACACAACAAAATCAAGCTCTTGGTCATGTTGGGAACATGACAAACACTAGACAGTGTCCTGACCACACCATCATGCATCCTAACCCTCATAGACAATCCCAATCCCTAAAACTCTACACAAAGTTCCTTTTCCTAAGATAATAACTCCACCTCGAATAGTATCATATGTCTAGAACCAGAGTCTATTGGGACATATATGGTAGGAGCATCCAGAATTCAGAATCTACCTATTGGCCAATCTTGTTTGTCCATCTGTGGTAGTTAGTACATCACCATCACCATCGCCTCCAATAATAGTAGCATCACACTCATCAGATACCCCATCAGTAATTTTCATTGATTTCCTATTGGCACGGTATCTCCTGATATGACCTTTCACGAGACAACCATGGCATGCCACATTCTTCTACCAACTCTTTAACATAGATCTGTACATATTTTTGTCACCAGACCCTTACTCATGTGTTCTCCCCTAGCTACCAATCCCTCACTATGTAAGTCCTTAGAAGTACTGCTATCATTCAATTGACTATTAATCAACTCCCATTATAGCCAGGTGAATTTTACATCCTCAAGGACTAACTTGTCTTTCCCATACAAAATAGTATCACGAAAATGCTTAAAGCTAGCAGGAAAAGAACATAACAACATAATAGCCAATTCTTCATCATCTAATTTAACATCTATATTATGTAAATACATAATGATAGGGTCAAATTCAACCATATGACTTTTCAAAGATTGACCCTCGCCTAATTTCAAGTAATAAATCCGACCCTTCAACGGTAGCTAATTTACTACTAACTTTATCATATACAACGACTCAAACTTCAACTATAAGGCATCTGTTGTTGGGTCTTTTGCCACTTCCCGCAATAACTTATTAGAAAAGCATAGTTGTATGGTAGAGATGGCCTTTAGGTCTACTTTTTCAAATCTATCATCTGTTATCAACTCTAGCTTATTCAAATGACTGGACAAAGCTTTTTTCAATCCATTTTGAATTAGAATCACCTGCATCATCAATTTTCATAATCCAAAATTAACTGATCGATTAAACTTCTCAATATTAAATCTTGTAACAATCCCAATAACCATATCTCTTCAACAACACAACTCTGATACCAAATTATTGTGGAATTAGCATGTATTTAGATCCCAACAAAAATAAAATTAAAAAGAATATGAACAATCAAGAATTCAATCACAAAATATAAGAATTGAGGAAAAAGCATATATCTTTATTCGTGCTCCTGTATACTTACAGGATGATTAAACTAATTAATCAATCAATTATACATATCTACTATTCTCTATGAATGGATAATTTTATGGAGAAGAAGAAGAAGTTGGGACACATGAATCTTGACATTTTCCCAAAATACATTAAGGATTCCAAATATAAACACGGTCCATGTTTATTAACATGGGACCCTTATATGTCTCACACAAACCTTTATACCCAACCCTTATGTTTATTAACACCTACATGAACCAACACAATGCTATGCTTTGCTCAAATAACAAATCAAAACTCACAAAGTTATTCCACATTTTGAGCTTAGGGACGATGTATACTTATATCTCATTCATTTGTTTTATTCCAATCTCTTCATAAACTCTTCCTAATACACAATCACTTCTCATATACTAGGGATGCCCAGTTGCATAATAAATGATACCTTATCAAGGATACTAGGTCTTAAGGAGGTTGCCAATGATGGGATACAATTTTCTAGATGGATAATAACTCAAAGGAATTTTAGTCACATGACATTCTTGGTGTTTGAGAAGTATTATATTGTTAGTTATGTGCTAGTTAAACGTACTTATTTTTCTTCGTACATTAGATAACTTCACTAATTTTCATCCAATTGATCTTCCTCGGAGGTGTTTCAAGGGAAAAATATAATTTACAAGGTCTAGTATAGATTGAGGTGATTGAGCCTCAAAGAAATGAGGATTGATATGGACATTTATATATATATGATTCACATGATTGGTTATTCTTAATTTTCTTAAGGATACATATCAATAATCATGTAAATTCTATATTAATTAGGGTTCCATTTGATAGATTTAAAATGACACCTCTTCAGATAGAAAACCATAGTTGTGCTGAGTTTGGTAGGAGTTTACTGATGCTCATAAGGTTTCATCCATAAGTTAATAGGACTAGCCTAGAGTTGAGTTGTAATACCCAACCCTAAAATCCTTTAAAATGTATTTAAATTTATGCTGATATAAAAAGTTAGTTTTTGTTTGAAAAGGGCTTAGAATTTGGGTAAAAATGTGAATTAAAAGCTTACCAATGGACAAGTTTCCCAAACCGATTGACCAATATGACCAGGGAATTGCATTTATATTTTATGGATAAATAGTTGACTAGTATCCCAAACCAATCGACTAGTTATGTTGGGGCTTCAAATCCTTTTTTGTTTTGGCTTCGATTATTTTTCTAATGTTTGTGAAAACTTTAAATTAGAGTCTTTTGTACTAATAAGAATATTTTGGTGCATTGGAATTATTTTTATATTATCTAGATCATCCCATGATTTTATTTATCCACAAATATTTCAGAAGTAATTTTAAGGTACTTTCTCACTTACTTTCTCCCTCACTCCTCTAGCAACCATGGTTGTGTATAGAGCCGGCAAAAGTTGACCCGACCCGAAAAATCCGACGAATACCGACTCGATCCGTCCGAAATCCGATCCGATTTTATCCGAGTAATTAAAAGCCCGAAATATATCCGACCCGATCCGATACATATCCGATATCCGATATAATCCGAGAAATCATAAGCCCGAAATAAACCCGACCCGACCCGCTATTCACCCGAAACCCGATATAACCCGAAAAACTATAAATCCGAAATGACCCGATCCGATCCATTATTTATCCAAAATATAATATTATCTGAAAAATTATAAATCTATAAATATTCAACTTGGTACTACCCAAAAATTAACATTAACCCATAACTCAAAATTTTTAAAACTTCATAAACCATGAAATAATATAGATGTGCAACTAATCCATACTAGCACTTACATCAAAATCTAGAAACAATATACTTTCATAAAATTTATATCACTTATGTATATACAAATACAATATCCATTGATACTAATAGAAATAAAAATAGAGAAAAAAAAAGAATACCACTACTATGCCATTTAAATATTAGTCCACTTCTATTATTCCATCTAGTACCATAAGATAATAGCACCTGCAATATCATAGGAAAGTAGGAAAAATCTAGAGTGAGAATGTTAGTTATTCATTATAAAAAATGAAGATTAATATTTTTTATTACATCAATAGTGTTAAATAGTAAGAAGTCTATATTAGTTGGTCTTTTGTCAATAATAGTCATTATTACTTACTTTATTTAATTTTTTTTTATCTTATTTAGCTTGATATGATCTAATCAAAATATATAATAAAAAAACTAATATGTTGTTATTATTATTTTTTCCATAATTGATATTCATTGATTACTATTATTATTGTTATCATTATTTTTGTATTATTATTATTATTATTATTATTATTATTATTATTATATTTATTAAAATTATGTTGATATGATGTGATCAATCTCTTTTAAAAATAATATGAGAAGTACAACCTTAGAAGTCTTCATTTGTTATCAATTATCAATGACTATTATAAGTTAATATCATATAAGGAGCATATAAGATATAAATATAATATAAACTTAAAATAATAATAGAACTCAATATGACCAAGCTAATAATGGAGTTGAATTATAAGTTATACCTTAACATAAAAAGAAAAGTGATACGATTTGAAAACTTTTAAATTTGAAATGCCAGATACATCTCCAAAGATAAAATAATGATAAAAAATTCTAAGGCCCCAAAACAATTAATATAATAATTCACTTTTAATTGAATAAGATAAATTAAAATAAATGATCTCAAAATAATTAGCTTTTAATAATATCTTGGAATAAAAAGAAAGAAAGAAAATGACACAAGCATGACTCAAATATGAAATGACCTAAATTCAATCTAAATTTGACCCGAAAATATAATAATTGAAACTCAACCAAGCCGGATCCGAACCCGAACCGAAATTAGAACAACCCAAATTTACCCGAATCCGAGTCCATCCGATCTCAACCAAACCCGACCCGAGAGCTTAGAATGACCCGAGATTATCCGATACTGAGTTGATCCGAATCA
Source organism: Tamarix austromongolica (assembly GCA_039764185.1). NCBI lineage: Eukaryota > Viridiplantae > Streptophyta > Magnoliopsida > Caryophyllales > Tamaricaceae > Tamarix > Tamarix austromongolica. Next base: position 46,635,983 of record CM077819.1, read on the forward strand.
AACCCGACCAGCCCGACCCGACAAAATAATAAGAAATTATCCGAAACCGATATGACCCGATTATTATATTACCCGATCCGATTGTGACCCGACCCGCCTGATTGCCAGCTCTAGTTGTGTACATGCCTCCTTGTACCTCCCTTGAATCATATTAACTTTTCCACCACATGATTTCTCTCCATCTCCTTCCTATACTTTAATTTTCATCTTACCTTTAGGATTATTTTTTTCATTTCCCTTCTTACTCTTTCATCCCCCTTACTCAACCAAAGTCAACACACTCCCTCTCTATTTCCCTTTGATATGTCAAACCCCGACTTTTTTAGGCCGCATTTTATGATTCATTTCAATTTTAACCTTTAGCACTTGTCATCCTTTCCCACCCTCCTTTAGTTTTATTTTGCTAAGTGTTGGGCATTTTTTATATTTTCTTCCCTTCTCCCTTTTAATGGAAAAACAAAGGTCATGTCTCTTGAATTCCCTCCATTGATTAGTTGTTTTTCTCTCTTCTCTTCTCCTAATCTTGGCCATATCTCTCCTTTGTTTTTCCTTTTAAACAAGGAAGGATTAAGGTGTAGAGAAATGTTAAAGGTCTTATCTTTTTCTCCTCCTTCAAATTTGTTAGGCACCTTTATCTTTAGTATGACTAAGGATTTATATTGTTCAATGTGGTTTCATGTATTTGGTGTATTATGCAATGCATATGTGTTATTTCTAATTCCTTGAATTAGAGCATTTAGAACGTTTATACCTTTGGAGTTTGGCACATGTTTTTGATTATTTTGATATTTTGCATGATTTTGGTGATTTAGCATGAGCATGAGGTGTATCAATCTTCTACTATGAATCCATGTGAATTTAATTATGGATTATGTCTTCCTATATATTTTACAACATAGAATCATGATGGGGGTTATTTTAGAAAACATGTAGTTTTTGTTGAGTGTGAAATCTATGTATGGTTGTGGTTTTTCCCAAACAAGTCAAACGGTTAGTTAGACCCATTGACTAGTTTGTGTGGACAGTTGATCATTTTGAACTTTGACTCATTTGAAGAGTATATCGGTTTGAGGAACCCATCAACTGGCTTGCATGAACACTTGATTAGTTTGAGACTCCTCTCGATTGATTCTATGAATTGTTAATTTGTCTTATAGACCCATCAACTAGTTATTTTGTGCCCACGGTGGTTTGGTCTCGGCTTAAACTAATCAATGACTGTGTGCAAACCCATAGACTCGTTCTCATGAACAGTTGATCTATTGGACCAATCGGAAGACTAGTTTCACTTTGTTGTTTATTTCACTTAGCTATGTATGCCGATACTGGTTGGATAGTTCCAAGGATTGATCGACAGGTTCAACTTGATTTTTCCATGCTTATTTATTATTTGTTGATCCTTCTTTAGGGTTTTTATTTTAACTTTTCCATTATTTTGTGACATTAAATCATGATCATAACCATGCTTAATCAGAATTAATAAGTGATCCAAATGATAGATATTATGGTGTAGCTTAGATGCCATGTTTGGTTAAGTTTGGTATTACCTCTAAACACCCAATTGGTTATTTATAGATTTGATTTGTGATTTATGATATTACTTAATAACTATTTTAGTTCAAGTGTTCTTCTTCGACTTTCGAGATAACTAAGTAAGAGTTACTAGGCAGGTCGCCCTATGTTTGTATCTTTTCACCTAATACCTATTTCCTTCTCTATCAGATTATGGTTGGTATGGGGTATGAGCATAACTATAAGGTATAAGATATTATAATGGCAGGTCGGCATGGTATTGGTGTCCAAGAAAGGTGGGTTGGGTATCCCTATACAAGCCCCCTAGCATTTTGTATGTCCAACACTTCAACAGGTGTGGTATATTAAATTTTGTGTTAGCCCTTGTGATAGATGCTTTCAAGCTCTAGTGGGTAAGGTATCTTTATACAAGCCCCTTCGATGCATTATAACCTCATGAGGTGGGTGTGGAATCCTAAATCTCATGTTAGCCCTCATGATAGGTGCAATTAAGGTGTTGTGGGTATGATATCCATGGAGTAAAGCCCCTTAAATGTATTCTAATCACTTGCGGTGGGCATGGTATGTCATTTTGTGTGTTTTATGTGGAAATGATTTTTTTTCCATGGTGGATAACTAGGCATGGTCGAACCAAACATCGTAATAATTGAAAAGTATGTGGCCACTAAATGGAGGATTTATAATGTGGTTTTTTCTATGTGAGTTACAAAATGGATTATATTGTTATCTTTTCCATGATTCTTGTGTGGTCATGCTTTTTCACCAGAAAACCATGAGCTTTGTGAGATATTTTTGTTAGTATGTATTATACCATGCTATTATGTGATCTTAATGTGCAACATGAGTCATTATCATATTTTAGATAGTTTGTTTCACCAGTACTTCAACATATTTATACTATATTTATGTGCTCACTATGATGATCTGAATTCTATTCTAGTGAGTACAGGATGATCTACAAGGTTATGATTCTCAACTCAATTATGTTGAGGATAATGACATGGGTCAGTAGATGGCTATTGATTAGAGATCAAGAGTTATGTTATGCCTTAATTAAGAGTTAAGATACTTAATTTAGATTGTTTTTACCACTGTACTATGATATTCCCCCCTTTAGTTATTTAAACTCTTGGCTTTGGCTCTTGCATTTAGATTTTGTAAATACCACTCCCATCTATATTATTTTATCCTTATTATTATTGTTGCTCATGTTAGTGCATACATCCTTTGTTTGTTGTTATATTTTTTATTACATTAAGCATGTGTTAGGTGATTATTACACCACTCCTATGGTTGATATGGTGTTAAAATTACCCTATTTTATTTTATTACACTTCTATATTATCTTCAAAAAAAATTTCTATTCAAAATTTAGGGGTGTAACATGAGCACCAAGGGGTAGACACTCTTATACGTACAATGGAGAAGGATCGGCGTATATGTGTTCCACATTGTGCTAATGATGACTCTCCTTCATAGGTACACCCACATTCTCAGTCACATGGTACTCTAAATACGGATATTGCTACAACTTCTAAGGTGGCTTTTATAACTTTTCCTACTATAAATGATCCATCTACATCTATTATCCTACTCCCACTGCACCTCATCTATGAGCTACTATTGAGAAACTGATGCGTGTGGAAGAGTATAATCTTCAACTATGTGAAAATAATGGTTCGAATGGGGTTGGATAACATGATAATGGTTGGAAGATGGTGAGTTAAAATACTAGAGCCTCAACAGTGATGGACATAAGATGATGGTGATTCGAAATATGGTAGAAAAGTGATGATGGTGATTTGATGCTTAATGTTGAAATTTAGGGTTTGGATGCAGGTTGGATTGTGGTTTAGGGTTAAGGTTAGGTTTTGGTTCGAAAAGAGGGAATAAGGTGGTGTTTGGTTGGTATGGATGGTTTAGGGTTTTAAATGAATGGTTTAGGGCTTTAGTTCTGTATACCAATTTAGGGATTGTTTAACCACAAAATAGAGTAGGATTTTGATGGTAATTAGGGCAGGAAAATATGGATTAAGAATAGTATAAAAGATATGGATTAATCTTTAATTCACACAGACGAAGATATTAAAACTTTTAAGGCAAACCGTTCATAGAGATTCGATGCGCTTAAGCTTAAATTCACACAGAGTTCATTCAATGTTGATCGTCAACTTCAATTCTTCATTCAATCATCATAATACATACCAGATGCTCGACATTTATGAATAATTTAACCTTTCTACCACTAGCTAAAACATATTCCAAAAGATTCCAAGCTAAATATATTATGCTACTTTGATGCTACTTTAAACTAACTTTATTCTCCTACTTTATTACCTAATTAATAAATTAGCTAAATAACTTAATAGTGCTCAAAAATCATGCTAACATCTTCCTCATGCACGTGGTTACTCCCTCCTTGCATGCCATGCATGCCATGGACATGCACATAGACATTTAATTGTTTGTTTGTTACCTTTCGAGAAACGTAATCATCCGTTGGTCTTCAAATTTGTCGGAGACACTTTTCAAATGAAGAATAATTGGGTCCATAATTATGAAAGCCAATTATTGAGTGTTTGCTCTTATATTAGGGACTATATTGTATGATAGTTAAAGGATGATAGATGGTAGTGATGAGACTTGAGTCCATTAATCATAGGATGGTCTAGATTGAGGCATATGTTAAGTTCCTTAAACTTGTACATTGAGTGCTCAAATAGAGGATAAAAGAGATAAACATCACTAAAGGCTCTAGAGGGCACTCTTATATATGTCGATGGTGTTGCCACTATAGATGCTTAGAATATTAGACTTAATGGGGATGATATTGAGGTTCCTCTAAGTGCTACACGGATAATACTTGGGCTATCTACCTTTTCAACTAATTCATCCATTTCAATGAATGAATAAATATTTGAATAGGTTTGGGATAACAAGGTTGATGATGCTAAGCTTGAGAACTTTAAGGAGATTAAGAGTCTTATTTTTGGATTTGAGAATAGGTTGATATGAAAACATTACTGAGATCACCTCCGCTTATCTTCCTATACCTCCTAGCATGTGTTCTATATACCATTGGTGGTGATTAGGATCCCTAATATGGTCCTAGGTCTCATCATTTGGTAAGGGTTATTGTGTCTTTGCTTTAATTGTTAAGAGTTACACTTTCATTACTTTCATGTATTATCTTAAGTGTTGTACAAACTCTTTAACTATATACTTGATATTAATTATTTATCCTTGATTGATGCATCCATCTTTTGTACTTTTGTACATGTTTGCTTCTACATGTGATAATAATGATTGACTTATCTTGTATCTCATTTCATTTATCGCTTTCTCTTTTAAGCTTTGTGTAGGGTGAGAACAAAGTGCTATAATGATAAACTAGAGGAAGTTAAACCAATATATAATTCTAGTGGATTACTCATCTTACTACCAACCCACTTGTGCTTATATATAGATATAGTCATGGTTTCTTCCTTGGACTAGGCATGGTTTTATTCCTTACAATTGATTATCATTACCAAGCCCACTTTAGCTTATATATAGATATGGTCTTGGTTTCTTCCTTATTTATCTTGGACTAGGCATGGCTGTATTCCCTACACTTGATTATAATTAGCATATTTATTGAGCTTTTAAGGTGATATTTCAATAATATTTGACCAAAAATTTAATATGTGTAGAGCCTTAGGGGAAGCATTATGCATTTACTCTCACATATCATTGATAACCAATGACTAAAGCATTATGCATTTCATTTTAACTAAAACATACCTTGATGAAGGTATTCTTCTCTATATTTCTTCTTATCTCCTTTGTAGGAGGGGTTATTTCAAAGTTAATTCATCCAGGTCTCCGCTACACCTTTTGTTGATGACAAATATGGGAGAAATATTAGAAAATCCAGATAGAAAATGCAAGTATGACAATTTTTTTATGCTCTCAATTGTAATACAAAATGACTTAATATCATTGCATCTTTCTATTTGTCATCATTAAAAGGGGGAGATTATTGATCTAGTATGTCAATCAAATTCACTAAGTCTTGTTTCAATTATAACAAAGCTATTTTAGGCTTTAACTTATCTTGTTTAGTGTGTGTGTGATTACTAAATTCTTAGATAAAATATTCAACACTTAACCAAGGTAAAAAGTGTTAAGAAACTCAAAGTTCCATATTATGTGTCAAGCACAAATATCAATAATGAAATTTTTTGGACTAAAGAGCTTATGGTAAAATTCATCATAAGTCTTTAGTTTGAGTTGTAATGTGTGTGAGATATGAGCAATAATGTTTTTCTCTTTGAACATATGGTTTAAATTTGATTAGAAAGCTTTTTTAAGTTAGCTTAATCATTGTAAAGGCTTTCTATGTGTTTTAAGAGGTATCCGAACATAGCCTATAGCTACTCGTTCTCTATTTCTTTCGTGTTTTGATAACCATTTGGGTATAGCTTCCCGATTACTCAATTGAAAGTTCTTCCCATTGCCTGAAAGATGGATATGGTCAAGGAATTGTCCTCATCATCCAATTTAATCCACCTTTTAAACTGTAAAAGATTGCTGTGTTTAAAAGTTATTGAAAATGTAACTTAGTTACCTTTTTTTTTTTAATGGGCACAATTTTTGCTACAGAAAATAATTTACATTAAAATTTCAAAAAATTCCTAACCATATAAACTAAATTTTCAAATATAATAAACAAACAACAAAATCCAATTAAGGGACTGGAGGAAAGATTCTTCCTTTGCGGCGTCTTGTTTGTAATGATTACGTAGGTATTTCTTTAGTCCGACGATACACTAGAATAGTCAAATCGAGTTCGCCCTAGATAATATACAAAACCGTATATCCAAAACTAGAACCACGTACAAAGAAAGAAAATTCTGAAGCTGCCCCCACGCACAAAAGGTATAAATACTAGACGACTACAAGGGCAAAAGAGGAAACGAGAATAAACTAATGGAGGGATGGGATCCCAGAACCACGAAAGTCGGACATTTACAGAAGGTACAACAGATTACACCTGACACATCTCCAATATCACTTAGAAATTGACTGGCAAAGCCAGCACCAGTAAACTCTTATATGGCAGCAAGGCTCAGCCTTTCCGAATCCATGTTAAGTAATAGTCCTCACAGGCACTAATAGCTTTCAGTCTATTATCGATGATAGCCAGTCGAGGTAAACGTCACTTATCAGCATATTTTATAAGCTATAAACCCAATTATCATTCAACCCTTCTTCACAGGCCTTTGAACATATGATTTGTTGGGATCTTCTGTCTTGAGCTTTGGTGGGCGGAGCTCCCCCTTCTTTGCCTGCAAACAAATGAAACCGTGTTTTATAGATCAAGGCAAAGCATTGACAGCATAATGATCAATTGAACATTCTCTCTCCCTGCAGCTAGTATAATCTCACCTTCTTCCCACTCTTCATGAAATCTCTCCAACTACTCACCTGCAACGAAAATTGAATATCAGTGGAGTCCGAATTTACTAATCCAGCAAGATATTAACGCTAGGTTTGCACGGTAAACTTTAACGGGATTTTGAAAATGAAGATATTCTTAAAATTGTTCACATATAGATTACGTAAGCATTAAGCAGAGGAATGAGCTACGAACAATAGCATCCGCAGATAGTTGAGTTGTATTTGTCTTTTTAGTATTCTCTTTGTTTTCGTATTTTTAGCACTAATAAAAGTTTTCCGTCAAGGAACTTTCCAAATTCTAAAATCCCTTTATTTAGGGATCTTTTGAATGGAAAACTTCACAAATAATGAAATATTGAAAATAATAGAATTTTAAAAGTGATTCACCTTTAACATTATCCATTATTTATATACAGAATTTGAATAGAAAATTTAAATAATTTTCTTGTTGGAATATTTTTATAGATGAAATTTGCAGAGTATTTATAATACTTTTCTTTTTATCCATAAGATTATATAATTATCCTTTAAACTCTTTCGGTGAAATTTTAACGTAAATTTTAAAACTTCCAGAAAGTATCTAAATTCTACTTTAGAATACCAAACAAATTATTTAGATTAGAAAAACTTAGAAATCATCTTTTCAAATGAGATTCTAGACATCCTTTATCCAAACAGAATTAGTGAACTACAAACGAATTACTTCCATAAGCAATGAATGAGGCAAATATTAAATTGGTCATCCAAATTTAACAATTTTTTTAAGTTGGTCACCATGTTTTTATTTTTCCCAAATGAGTCATTTTAGTTTGAAATTATCCTACTTTGATCATTATACATTTTAAATTTGTCCTAGTTTGGCAATTCTGATTTAGCAAGTAGGGCGACCAAAATAAGACAAATTTAAACTTCCGTCACAAACAATAAAAGTACAAAAAATTGTGAAAGATTGATGATCGGCCTAATTTTTGAATCTGCGATGAAAAACCCGGATCATCCAACACTTAAGCTATTAAACATTCTATTCCTCAAATTTTCACTCCCCTTTTGGCCTTCTAAATCAAAAGTGATTCGACCTTTTTTTTTCCACAACTTCCAGAATAAATGGTTTTCGACGGCAATGAACTTATTCATTTTGGGGGGGGCGCATTGAGGAAGGGTGCAGCTGGTGTTAATTAATTTTCATTGGTGAGGCCGTAGTACGGAAATAAAAGGCCATTAGTTCTCGCTAATTTGAGAACTTTTTTTTGGGGGGGGGGGGAGGGACACTACCTTAGAAGGTCTTCCAATGTTGCATTGAAACTGCTGCAGTTTGACACCCCACTCCACCGTTGGGGCCGTAGTAGCTAAGAGCCTAAGACCTATGATTTGGCATTGAAAAGAAGGCCAAGTGCTATATACTTATTTCCGTAGATTCCGAAGGATTAAGAGATCTGGTAGCTTTTAATTACTTTCATTTTTAAAACTCAAAAGCTAGGCAAATCCAAGCCTTACAGAGCATACCACCCATAAGGTATTTGGGCAATCCCTAAGCTGCCCAGTACTACCCTTATAGGCCTTCAGGTTTGCACAACCCACATCACAGCATAGATAAAACCATATACAGGACCATAACCATCCACAAGACCATTGAAACCCTTTAAACCCGGCAGCTATAGCATAGTATCAAGCTGAAAAGGAGTACACTACATCCTGCCAACAACACCCCTAGCAAATCAAAACTGTAGCAGGCCAAAACACGATGACAACACTTGGGAGTACTCTAGTTAACTGTAAGAAACCGTAAACCACAACCCAAGCAACATCCCACAGTCCACCAATCATGCTGCACCCTCTACCCAAGCTCAGCATACCCGAAAGAAAAAATAGTAAGAGCATTTACAATGATACTCATTGAGTAGCTTAAAATAAATTTTAAATAAATAAATTCATCCTTTTTTCCCCTACTTTTTCCTGCCCCCTTCTCTTCTCCCTATGCTACTAGATCATTTTAAGCTCCTCATTCTACATTTTTCTAAATTAGCTACTAAAAAATCCTCCATTATTTTTCTGACTACCCACTAGCTACCTCAAAGATCCTCCATTGTACATATTCTAATAACAATAATATTTCTTTTTGAGACAAAAAAAAGAAAAAAAAGAAAAAAAAGAAGATGAAGCTCCCAGGTTACTCAAACAGACAGCTCAAACTGGAAGCACCTAAGAGATGCTAGGTATACAACTAAATATCGGCCGATATTTATCAGATTTTAGGTCAGCCGATACGCGAAATTGGCGATACACAACGGATTTAGAATTTCACATATTTATCAACGATATATTAGTTACTGACCGATATTTGCCGATATTTACTGGTATTTGTTAATATTTATTGTGAAAAAAAATAAAAAATCACGCCGTGACAACCGTGGCATATAAAATATCATTCGCGATGCTCCGATATCGCAATTGCAACCGCGATTTTATTGCTTGATGCTAGGCCTCCCAATTCAAAGTACAAAAGCCAGCGACATAAAATCACCTACCAAGCAGGCTATATAAATGAGAAAATGGAATATCAGCCAAGAGGCAGGAAGAACAAACACAAGGCGAAACGACCTAAAAGCCCTTCTCTGTTGCAACCCCACTTGAACTAACCCCCTGAAAACATTACAAATTACAATACCTTCCGATACATCATCCCCCAGATCATCCATATTATTGCCAGCTAGGGCTGTTCAAGAATCTGATATTCAATGAACCAATCATATATCAGAATGATCCAATCTGAAAAAATAAACGATTGATTTTTCCTCGGATTAAATAACCGATCCAGTTAACAAAAAGTCAAACCAATCAAATATTTGATCCAACCAAGTACAAATAATATCCTGTGTATTATTTTTTTTTTCCATATTAGTTTTGATTTTATAATTCTAAGAATATATAATCTTATATGTGTCTGTGTGTGTATTAATATGACCCAATTTACTTGTTTTCCTTCATTTCTTTTCCTTTTATATGTGTGTGCGCACGCGCACGTACTAATATGACAAATTGGGTTATTAATAACTCAAACAGAATATGCAATGCAGTTGGGTCATGACTCAAAGAGACACTGCCCAAACCCAATACCATCCAAAACCACTTGATAACCAAATGGCTAGCACTAGACTACAAGTGCAACTACCCTTTTTGTATCACAACACAAGAATTGGGATTCATCCTCTTGTCCATCACACAACTAGACTCAAAGCCTCTCTTGAGGTTTCCAGTTTCCAACACCCCATTTCATAAACCCTAAGTAATGCATTTCATCCTCTCCTGTCCCTCCCTAACCCTGATGGGAGCGCATCCTAAAGTTGAACCCATCGCTTCTCCTCCGTGGCTTCACCAGTCTCTCTTCTTCCCTCTACCATTTCGAGAATGTTGTCATGAATCATCTCCTACAGTCGTCACCCTCTTCCTTTCATTTTCGTGGTGGTTTATATCAATGCGAACTTGATGATGATGATGATGGTAACACTAGCGGTGAGCCAACATCCAAGTGGAGAAGACAAAGGATAAAAAAGTGGATAAAAAAAGAAGATTGCAACCGCTAAGGCTATGATAAAAATTGATGCCAATGGTTTTGTTGCATTTATTATTGATATCTTGGTTGCTTTTATCCAAATTGGATTACATTACCAATTGCCATTCTTACAACTCATGGCTGGTGAGGGAGATCAAACTATACTGCAGGGACTCCTTTTTTATTCAAATGATTTTGCTAGGTGGACAGCGTTCAAATACATTGCAGGAAATCCAGCTAATGTGATTTCCTGACCAGTTTCTTCATGGGATGAAATGTTGGAGTAGAAAGACATTATCTTGACGAGATGAAATGTTGGAATACAAGGGGGTTTATTAATTTATTAAATAATTATTATTTACTAAAAATGATGAAATGTTGGAATACAAAGTTTATTAAATGATTGTTATTTATTTGTCTATACAATGGATACATTCATTAAATAATTGTTATTTTTCCTAGATAGAAGAAACACAAAGGCATCACCGCCGCCTCGTGATATCTATAAGATAGCTTTCATGGATTTCAACTTAGTTTGTAAGATAGCTTTAATGAAAGTCAACATTAATCAATATTTAAGGACCTCCTTTTTTATACGATAAAACTTAATTCCTTAATTTTTGATATGGGTCAAATTGAGTTAATATAATTACTTTGGTTCAGTTATTTTGGTCATGGGTCAATTTACCAGTTTGAGTCAAGTTCGGGTCATGTCATGACTCATTTCTTTATTGGATCACTATATCGATTTTGTTAGAGTTACTTTGGATAATCGATAGCTTTAAGTTATGTCACTTGACTTTAGGTTTAAGTTTTTTTGTTGACTTGAGTTTGGTTTAGCCATTTCTTACTTCTAGTTTAGAATTGCTTGGTTTTCAGGTTGGTTCGAATATGGTTATGTAGGTTTGGAGTATTTCAGGTCATAAATCCAGTGATTGTTTCATGCAAATTGTCCAGTCAAGTTGAATTCGAAACAGTTCAAAGTTCAAACTTCAAACCTGCCTTTATCTATCTAATTTCTCTTTACCATTTGTCTCAATTTGATATGTTAAAAATGAGATATAATGTTTATCTAATGTAATGTATCAATATAAATATATAACAATTATGTTATTTCTTTTTTTTTTAATTTATTGATTAATAAATCCTTTTTAATACACACCTAATTTAGGAAACCCAGATGATACAATAGATGAGTATTTTTTAAATAAATAAAAGTATAATAGTTCAAATATTTGATTACTTAAAAATATATAATTTGATGAAATAAAGGTGATCATAAAATTATTATACAACATGTAATTGTCATTTATCACATTGTAAATATTAAAGACAATAATAAGATTGCTATTACAAATAAATAAAATGAGAATATTAAACCCACTTTACTTTCACAAGTAAATAATAAAGATATTTTAAGAATTTAGCAATAATAAAGTATGATTCAATCAAACAACGAAATAGATTAAAAAAAACTAAAAATTAACCATAAATTTCAAATTGATAGTTAAAAGTTACCCACATAGTTAAATAAAAATAATTATATTTATAGTTTTAACACAAAAGAAAATATTAGTTCTATTACATAGTACTTAGATGTTTCAAAAATTGAAATATATAAAGTTAAAACTATAGAAAATGAAACTAAGAAAAATGGGGAAATAACTCAAAACATACAAACAAAAAATATAATGATAGTATATAATTTTTATTTAGCTAGTTTTGGTAATGTTTTTTTACGATATTATATACAAATATCAAGCATACATTGAGATAATTTACTATTAATATTATATATATATATATATATATATATATATATATATATATATATATATATATATATATATATATATATATATATATATATATATATATATATATATATATATATCAGATAATATTTTATATGGGTTATTGCCAATAATAATAATTTGACAAAATGTGACTAAAATTGAACAATTTGTTTTATAAAAATCCATATAATTAGGACAAATGTAAGGGGGTATGTTTTCAAAAAATTTATTCAAGTAAGCAATAAGTATACGTTTTATGGTTTGAGAAATTAATATAATTAAGCTATAGTTACCATACACCACAATTATAGATTTATCATACTTTTAGTACCGTATTTGGTCCATTAACTATTAGGATATTCTTGTATCTTTGAATTGAATATTTAAACCCTATTTTAATGAGTAAGCCCAATAAAATTTATGATATGTTTGACATATCAATAACAATAATGCTATATTTTCCTTATATTCAGATTATATCAAATCAGCATCAGTCGGATCCAATAATAGCTCTTATACTAATAATAGTATCAATAACAATAACCCATTGGATTTGTAATTTAGATAGGATCAATACTAATAAGATCATATATAAAAAGAAGATTTAGATTCTAAAACTATGGTAAAATATCACTTTCAGAAGAAAACCATACTGAAAGGTTTTGTATATTTGAAAGTTATTAGAGAATGTTGCTCCAAAAATCTAAACTATATAATGACATAAAAAATAATTTTGTAAAATATTATACTTTGCTATAAATATTTGACTAAATTTTCATAATTTAGACATTTTTAGTTATTATTAGATATAGGTATATCTATATTATTAACATTATTAACATTATAGGTATCCATAATTTTTTACTTAATATTAGATATATATTTATATAAATAAAGATATTCATGTATTATAGGTTTTTGCATTACATGGAATTATAAACTTATAATGTATAATATAGTAAATTAGAATATATTGGCATAAAATACTTTACCCCAATCACTAAATAATTTACATTTTTCTACGCTAATGAAATTATTATATTTATATTTACCATATTTTTATTAAATTCATATTGATATTTCTTGATTTGATTCTTTCAATCTTGATTGCTTTTCTTGAATTATTGCATGTATAATATTAATCTTGAATGGTCTAATGCATGATTAGAATATTAAAAATATACTTCATTAAAAAGAAAACAACAATAATAATAATTACTACTAATTAAGATATTAAAAGTGAGGAAAAATAAGTAAAATTTATAAAATAATATATTTTAAAAGCTTTAACTGAATAATTAAATGTGTATTTTTTTTTATTATAGGTTAATATTGAATTTTGGCTTGTCGAACCGAGTTGATATTGAGTTGAGTTGATATCAAGTTGATGGCAAGTCAGGTTTTGAGCTCACTCGGATCAAGGGATGGGTTGGGTTGATGGATTTTTCGAGTTTTATTGAATCGGATTGAGTGGATTAGGTCAACTTTTGCCTGCTCTATTCTTGAATATGACTTTTCATGTTGACTTGTTTGGATTTGAATAAAAATTATTATCTCATGATGCATTAGATACCTCTTGTTTGGTTTTGTTAAATCCCTATCCAGGGTTCCACTATAATGACTCTTTGATAGTGTTATATCAATGTATGTGTGTGTGTGTGGTTGCAATTTACTTGTATTGAATAGGGTCAGATCGGAACTGATGTTCATCCATCGGAGATCTTCATCCAAAATGATCGATAATTGATGTTATGAATTGGATCACAAATTGAAGGTAGCATATATTTACGCAGCAGAAACAAAAACAGGACGGACCACTTGTGGGCATAAAGGAAGAAAGACAAACCCTTTTTTCTCTGGTTCCTTCCCATTGCTCTTCATGCTCTCGTTTTCTTTTCCACATCTCTTTTTCCTCCTCTTCTTCCTTCTTCAGTCTATTTTCTTGCTCGTGTATCTGAAAAAAGAAAGAAAGAAAGAAAGGGGCCACTGAATACTAAATGTTGCTTAAAACAAGAAAGCAAGGGCATAACTGAAAAGGGAGAAGAAAATGTAGCTGAAACAAACCCGCTTTGCCATTGTCCTCCTCCTCCATTCCTGTTGTGTAAGCAATTCTTTAACTTTCAATTTAAGCTGATGCTGGAATTCTTCTGATTGCTCATGTTTCTCCTCAAATTTCTGTCAAATGTTAGCGTAAGCGCCAATCACATCAATTAAGTTTCAGTGTCTTCTCACGTGGTAAGAAGATACAAGTTCCCTATTTTTCTTCTAATTCATCCAGTTCCCTTCTACCTCATCATTGCTGTCATTTTCCCAGCTTTCCATTTTACCATCAGCTCTTTTCTCTCTCTCTCTGTTTATTGGGGAGAGAGGATTTCATCATTTTTTATTTTTTATTATTATTATTTTTGGGTGTGTTGGGGGGGGGGGGGATTTCATAGGTACAAAGGATCAACCAAAAAGATCCTGCAAGTATAAAGAAATGTATGTTCCAGTAAGCATGCATCTCTTTTCAGTAACGCCCTCCGTGGAGCATAATCCCAGGACAGCCTCTTAAATACAAACTACCAGAGTCAGTAGCAAACTTGTATTTTGTGAGGAATAAAATGCATCAACATATGATAATATTATTTGCATGAACTACCACGTGTCAAAAGCTGAAAAATTCCCCCACAAAGCACAGATGTATGATGAATGCACTCTTACCCTTTACAAGTTATGAATTTTTAGAATCAACATGAAAATTAATTGTGGCTCGGTTTATAAACACTATTAACATTATGCAAGATACTAGGAATTAACAGAAAACGAATTTCAGAGATCAAAGAGGGAACATACATCATCAACCAATGACTTCAATTTTGATGCAGTGTCCTTCTTCAGCTGCTTCTTCCTCTGAAATAAAAGTTCCTCTGCAGTTCCACATAAACAACTAGCGAATGAGATTTCAGAATTTAGCTTATTTTAAAACAGAACGGTAACACCAAAGTTAGGAATTTATGATGAGACATCACCAACCTTTTGCTTCTTTAACTTGGCTAAGAATATATTCCCTTTCTTGTGGATCCAGTAGTAGTTGTTGGGCTTTTGCCAATGCTGGCAATCAACAGCATCAGCAAGAAAAATGATATCACAATTTTGTTAACGTGGGAAAAGCTTCCAACACTGTTTAGTTCATGGATATTCAACACAAAGTAAGAAATCAAAGAAATATGCATATCAAGAGCATCAGCAACAGAAAAAGACAAAAAAGGAACTGTGCACGAGCAACACAGAAGCACTCCATTATGAAACCTTATGGGTTGTATAGGACACAATGGAAATCTACATCATGGCTTGCTATTCTGAAAAGGATGAATTTGGCTAGCTTTGGTTTGGCTGTTGATACAACCAACTAACTATGTCAGGCAGCTACTGAATACCACAGTCATCTTTTCTATGGTTGCCCTGCTCTAAGAAGACCTGTGAGGAAAATAACATATAGGCAGGATTGCATAATAGTACTATAAGCTGGCCAAAAAAACCTGAACAGTTTATTATGACAGAATAGCAAAGCTTGAAGTAAACCTATCTAAACCTGCTTTGGTTGCCACCATTTACCAAAAGCATAGGGTTTGATACCATATTATTAGGATGTACATATATTAGTATTAAGCATAATGTCTATGAACTAACTGTATTATCTAAGTATACTGATAAAAGGCAGAGACATTTGTTAACAGATAATCAAATCCTAATCTTTGATTCTACATCTCCCATAGACAAACTTTTTCCTCCACAGTGGTACAAAATTTTAATAACCACAAAACTGTTAATGAGATCTCAGTAGAAAGCAAGAAATTAAAACAACGTAAATATAAAAATTGATCTGTGTACAGTAAATCTGCCACAAGTCTACTTGAAGCCAAATTGAGAAACAGACAAATGAGCAATACAGGAAGTGAAAGATTAACAAATATACCTCCAAATGCCTCTTTGGCTTGAGGATGCTTGCATTTGTCAGGGTGAACCAGCAAGGATAGCTACATGACAACCAATCAATAAAATGTCATGTGCTTTGACAATAAAGTAGTGACAATCCTAATTATGACATTTGAATTGGAGCAGTCACCTTTCTGTATTGTTTTTTCACATCTTCCAGTGATGAATCAAATGGTAGATTAAGAAACTCAAATGGGTTCAACTTGAAGCATGAGAGGATCCTGCAGGACTAATATCAATTCATAGAACCAAAAGACATGGAGACCCAATCTATAAACATACTGAGATACAAAAGAATGACGAGAAGATTACACAGGTCTATTCAGTAAGCTCCTTATTTTCTCAGTTTAATCATTCATTTGACCCATCACTTTACCCTTAATTTTAAAATAAATATAGTATAAATTAAGATTAAAATTGTCATTTGGCTCAAATTTAAATAGGTTTATCCATCGGGTAATGGATTTATCCGCTGGATAATATCCGTTAACGGATAAACGGATATTTAATCGGGTAACGGATATCTAATGGATACGGATATGGATATGTTAGTGGATATTTGTTCAGGTATGGGTATGGGTATGGGTACACCTGTCCCGTTTACATTCCTATGTATGTGTGTGTGAGTGTGTGTGTGTAGAGTAATCCTCTAGTCAATATTGCATCACTAATGCTTAAATTAATCGCAATGAAACATAATTTTCTTATGTCTAATATTTACATGTTAAATTGGTAGTCTTAAATATTCAAGAATATAAAACACAAATTTTAGATGATAAAAGTTGATGATTTGGGTTTACAATCTATTGTAATAATTTGTTTCCGATCAAGCGTTATTCACCAATACATGTACAATGAAACCCTTTACTCTTGTAGTTGCTAGATACACACACACGAGCAAAAAAGTTGGGAAATATTACCATATGTTTAAGCTCCAGATACAAATCTACATATAATGTGCATGATAGAGTATTAGGAGAGAATAGACTAATATATTCAGAAGAATTAATAGATTTCTCTCCTTGTATATTAGGTTCAGAATTTTCAAAGACTATTCTATCTAAAAATAAGTATGACCTTAGTGCTATACTATTATATCTAGGGATGAATAGGGATATGAAAAAAGGATGACTCAAAAGGGCGAAAAGAAGTTCAAAAAGAAAATTGGGGATGAAACTTAGGCGATGTAAAATATAAAAAGTATATATATATATATTACTCTATTAAAATATTAATAATAAAAAACTATTAAAATGATAGTAGAATTTTTATGAGAAGGATAAAAAATTATCTTATAAATAATATTAACAATTCCTAATGCCTGAAGCATTTGGGAAATGATCTTGCACATTCCATATTGTATTTTTGTTATCAAAGCACTTTTGGGTACACACATGTTTCCTAAACAATGGTTTCATGCAGCAAAGCCCATAGACATCCTAGCACTTTTCTAAGACAAATTTTATTGGTTCACTCTTTGTTCCCATCCTCAAACATATTAGGGGGCATGATACACCACTCTACAACATTTTCATTCTACATAGATAAATATAATAACTTCTTCCCTCTTATCTAAACTCTCTTCTTTCCTTTCATGCATTGCTTGCATCAATCATAAAAGGTTGACTACCCCATTTGCTATAGTCTTATATCACAACATCGGTTGCTCGTTCACTCAATCGGGTTTTTTCCCCCACATAAAGCACTAAAAAATTCACCCTTACTCAAAATATTGCAATTATATCTTAAATCTTGACTCTTCCTTGTTAAGTTTTACCTCTTACATTCCTTAATTATCAGAATAAGTTTATAACACCACATTAACTCACATGGTGCTGCCGCATATGGATATTTGCTTAATTGTCAAAATAAGTCTACAATACCATGCTACCTCACATAGTAACATGGCACTTGTAGTGTGGATTTTTCCTGAAAATTAGTTGGCTCATGTATTGCATTCATAATATTCCCTTCCAAGCTTACTATTAATAATTATTTCTGTGTTCTAATTTAACATATTTCTTTGAGTGATGATGTCCATGGTGGGCATAAACCCCATTCCTCTATTGTGCTATGTAAGAGACTATGGGATTTAATAGACTATGGGGTTTAGGTACCTTATGTCCTAGGTTCTAATAATCACTCATGAGGTTTCCTACAAATATTTCAAAATTATTCAGCAATTAGCATGCAAGCTAGTAGGGTCAGGCATACATATGGACTTTCAAACTGTAAATTGAAAGTAAAAGGCTCACAAGAAAAGAAAAAAAATATATTGTGGAGGGGGAAAAAGACAAATTTATTTACATCAATCACATTGATCTACATTATGGAAAAATCACAGAAGCAATCATCTATCATTATTATATCAAGGTTGTGCAACAAGCAGGTGAAGATTTCAGGGGGCCATGAAGCTTGCCCCATGGGCCATAGCCATAATTGATAAAGTGTTATGAACTATCAATGAAGGGAAAATGATGAAAGATAACACATGCTTAATTTACCATGAATAACAAGTATTGGGTGGTGTAATATTAGTCAAATATGGTAAAATCAGCTAAAATTTGACAGAAACCTTCATGATTGATGAATAGAGTGAACAGAATTTTGGTCACCAAAAATAATTTCTGCAATCTTACAAAGAAACATGTGGAGCTATCCAACTTTTTCCTTTTACCATATTATGTACATTTTAACCTATGAATCACACTTCCTAGACTTGTATTGCCATCTAAGCTACAACAATAAGATATATGTTAAAGAAGGGAACTCAGAACGGCCCTTCCCTCTACAAAATAGAATGGAACTGTTCTAATAATTCGAGGGTGCATGCCCAACCAAATCCCTTGGCTTCTGCTATGATGTTATGAACTTATGATATGGTTTTGTGTGTAAGCTGTAACTTTATGCCTCTTCCCAAATCTAGCAGGTTTATTACTCCATCACTGCTCAAAGCATAACGGCAAATGAATAGAACTCCCTTGACTTCCCATTGCAGTTGATGACCAAGAAACGTTTGCAGTTAAACTGCTAAAGCCTAGCAGCATCAAATTACATTGTAGGAGAAGAACTTATATGCAGGATTCAGTATCAACATCACCATCCAGACTCATACTTTCCCGTTCCAATCACTTCATGTTTCTGTCCCGCATTGAAACCCTAGCATAACATCCCAAAGCAATCCTCCAAATCACCAGTGAAAGATCGATTGGAAAAAACAGACGTCAATCAACTCCGACTTGTTAAAAACAGTTAATAATTTCTATAGATCTCTGAGCAATTCAAATGTTCAATGCTGAATATGTATCACGTAGACCAACTTCGATTCTCAAAGATATAAACACTTGGTTCCAATTGAAAGAGAAAAACAAAATTAAATTGATCAACAGCTAAAACATGAAGCTTTATAATAATTCCTAAGGAGAATATGAATCCGAAAGAACAGAAGCCATCACTAAATCAGTAGAAATTTTCATCGCTCAAGAGTACCAAAAGAAACAGGGAAATATCTTAGACCGAGTATTCAAACAAATCTCAGACGGACGGGGAAAAAACCAAACCTCAAGACTTCATTATCTCTTTCAACTTCGCTAACCTCGGCGAAGAACTGCTTCAGGAGCAAATCGTCATCCGTGGTCTCTCCCATGGCCTCTTTGCGTTCTCCTCTAATCGCTCGCTGACTCTGCAATGTTATGTGACTCATGTCCATTGAAGAAGAGCCTCCGTTCCGGGTATGAACGGGCTTGGACTCTAATTAGTCGGCCCACTTGTTATTGATGGGTATTATATTGTCTCTAACTATGAGAGATTCATTTTCTTATCCATGTTGCTGGTTTTGGATCTTTCTGGGCCTACAGTGATCAGCCGTTTGTATAGGACCCTATTCGAGGACCAAACTCAAAACCATAAAAAGAGAGCGGTCGAAGCATTAAAAAACCGAGGATCTTGTTATTTAAAAAATAAATTTTTACTAGATAGAAAATATACATTTTTTCAAATTATCTCTCTTTCGGTAATATTTATTGTTTCTCTAGCCCTAATATGGACACATTATATCCTTCACCCAACCTAAGCACGGGCACATTGTGCCATTCCCCATTCTAAAGCACCAACATATTATATCGTTATCATATTATTATACTCAACTTTTTTTTGCATGATCTAGAATGTATGAATATATGTTTTAAGACCTAAAATTATAATAGATTTTTAATAATGGATCAAATAATATCTAATTGTGAAGGACTTGTAGCATATAGGTTTAACAAATTGGTAGAAGTCGTAGATTAATTTTTTATCATAAAAGATTCTAGAAAAAGAAATATTATATAAGCAGGTAGAGTCTCTATAAGATATTAAAGAGGTGGAATATATGTGCATACTAGACTTATGGATAATAAAAGTGGATGTAATTAAAGTTTTAAGAAGATTGATTGTCCATTTTTTATTATTATAGTTGAAAACAATAATGGATGATGGCAAGTAGTAGTTAAGAATGGGATGCACAATCATGAATTGACAAATTATGAATAAGGACTTGTTGTTATGGGTAAGCTGACAAAAAAATTAAAGTCAAGTTTGTTGATGAACTTATCACAGCTAACATCTCGACAAGTCATACCTCTTCTTTAGAAATAGTTTAAAGGGATTGTGAGTATGAAAAGATACATTTATGATGATCGATAGAAGCTTAGGTATGAAGAAATAGATAGTTAGATAATGTTATAGCATGTTAGTTGAAAATTGTTATTTTTAGTGGCATCGAAGTGAGTCATAATCAAATATAATAAGCGAGCATCTATTTGCACATCTCGTATTTCTTAATATTTTACATGCATTTCTTTTTATTGTACAAATGGATTGTAAATATAAGACAAATATATATAGAATGCCCTTACTTGAAATTATTAGACTAACACAAATATAATTGAATTTTAAAATTCCATGTGTGTAAATATCATCTAAGAAAGGAAGAGAATATTTGTGGGTATTTGAGAGATTAAAGACCTTAATAGATCCATCTATACTTCCGGCCACCATTATTACTGACCAAAAACTTGCTCTCATTTCAATTGTGGAACATAATTTTACTACTTCAAAACATATATTATGTAAGTTTCATATAAATAAGAATGTGGAGGAAATGTGTGAGAAAGTCTCTAGTCGTTCATCATTCTCACATGGTTTTATGTCATGATGGAATAGGTGATAGATTCCATGAATGAAGAAACATAAGAGAAAGGACTATTGTGATTGGAGGAAGATTATAGAAATATGTCTAGCCTAATTTCGTATCTAAATATGAACTAGCTATAACCATACAAATACAAAATCGCTTATGCTTTCGTTAGTGACGTGTTTTATGTCCATCAGATTACAATGGACATGTATGATTTGTAGTTTATCTCCTAGTATAGCTTTTGTAATACCCTATATTTTTAATTTTTAATTTTTAATTTTATTGAGCTTAAATATTTTATTAGCATAATTTGATGAAAATATTTAATTATTTTAATTTCAATTCATTTTATGGATTTATCAATGATTTTGACTTCATATTTGAATATAATTAATCATTGTCGTTGTGGATCATTTTAGATAAATTCGTTCACGACCATGATTTTATTATATAAATATGATTTCAATTTTCGGTTAAAAATATTTATTTTTGTTCTTTATCATAGTTTGATTGTAAATATTTTAAATTTATTTTTTATTATAACTTCGTCGTGCGATTACGACCTTGTTTTGGAGTTATATTTTATTATTGTAATATATTATTTAAATTATAAAATTCTATTTAAAATAGTTAAATTTATTTTTATGATTTTATCCATAGAAAATATTTTCGGCTTTGAATTTATTCGTTTCTAAGGTTGTTAAGATATTCGAAAAGTTTTAAATTAAAAAGATTTTCAGAGCTTATTTATGGATTTCTTTCCAAAATTAATTTTCTTCCATTTTACCCTTCTTGGTTTATGGAAGACCAGATTCAAAAAGTATTTAAATCAGCTATTAGAATTTGATTTAAATATTTTCTTATATGCTTTTAAATATTTTTCACTGTCGTATAATATATTTTTCATAAATAATATAGCTCTTTGTATTCGTTGGTAATTTTTTCTAATTTTTTTTCGAAATTCTTTATATAACTTTTATATTAATTTTTTACCTTTAGATCCTTGCGAAATGATTTTTGCTAAATGATTTTTTGATAAAGTCTTCCAAAATTACTTTTAAATATTTTGTACTTCATTATGTGTTTGTATTTTCCAAAAAAAAAAAAGACTACCCCTCCCCCCATTCCTTTTTCCTTTTCTCTCTTATTCTCTCCCTCTTTTCTTTTCTTCTTTCCCTCGATGTGTTTTCCCCCCAGCCCTCAACTCCTTCTCCCTGCTCCTCCTTTGTCAACCACCACAACCACTACCTCTCCCTACCGAAGCTTCTCCCTCCATTTTCGCCACCTCCCTACGCCAACAAGTCTAGTGCATAGCAGCAGTAATGGAGGCACAACAGTAGCAATGACACCCTCGTCTGGTCACCACTAATGTCGCTCGACCACCGACGAGTGGTCCTTGCCCTCCAACAAAGCTTCCTTGGTCTTCACTCTTTCTGATTTGCAACTCTTTGTTTAGTATAAATTTTTGAAAACCCTAACTCTTGTTTTGATTAATTTTGTATGAATTAGCTTACGAAAAGCTAAATTGATTGTGTAGTTATGTATATATACATTGTATGATTGATTTATAGTGGTCAATTGTAGCATATATGCTTGATTTGTGAAAATCGAAATTTTGACCTGATTATGTCTAGATTTTGTAGATTTGTCTAATTAAGCTATTTTTGATAAATTAAGTATATAATATGGTGTAAAATGTATCTACTATCATATTAGAATTTTTCATTTCAGAAATTTATCCAAGATTAATCGGAATTAAATTTCTAGGTCAAAATATGTGTGTGATGAAATTGGATTGCATAATTGAGTTGTTTCACTCAATTGATTTTATAATGTCATTTGAAATGTATTTAAATTTTATATTGGTAGTGTAAATTTGGAAAATTGTGTGAAATTGATCAGAATTGGATTTTTAGGTCAAAACTCTTGCGCATCTAAATTGGATTGTGAAATTGAGTTATTTTATTCAATTGATTATATAATTTACATTAGAATACATTTAATTACAATTCCAAACAATCAATTTATATATTTTAGTAAGAATTGACCGAATTTGCATTCTAGGCTAAAAAACTCTAATGATGTTAAATTGGGTATTTCTTTAATTGGTAATGAGCAATTGATTATATAATATGTTATAAAATGTGTCTAATTATATTTCTAAACATTTAATTTAAAATAAATTAATAAATTTAATCGAATTACATTTTTTGGACTTAAAACCCTAGATTTCAAATGAAATTATGAAATTGGTTATTTGTATAGTTGTTTTTCTAAAAATTAAAATTATAGAGATAGTTGAAATGTCACTAATTGCATTCTAACATCTTCAATTGGAATTAATTGATTTGAATTATTCAAGTTTGTGTCTTGGGCTTTAAACCTTTAATTTCGAAAATTGTTTGACTTGAAATGGTTACTCAAAAGATTATTTTGTTAAAATTGATTGTCTAGATTTATTTAATATTAGTTTAATTATAGTCCTAAGCTATCAATTTAAGGAAATAAAATTCAATTAGTTGGGTTGCAGTTTAGCTTTAAAACCCCTAATTTTCGGAGATGGTTTTATAAAAATAATTTCCTTATGCTGTTTGCACTTAGTAGATTATTAGTTTTATTTTAAAATCATTTGAATTTTATTTTTATGTTACTAAGTTGGATTGTTTCCTTAAAAATAGTTGGTTTGTCTCTTTGGTCGTAAAACCTAGTTATCAACAAAATTAACCTATAATCTATTATCCTTTCCCCGACTTTCCAAATTAATTTGAAATGCCCCAAGTGATATGTATCTAAACCTATTTGGTTAATATTTAATTTTAAATCTTAATAGAGCTATGTCCTAGGTTTTGGACACATTTTCTAAGAAAGATCGTTTATGTCCCCTTGTTTTGATTTAATTATAATAATTGAATTATTGATGGATAAGATAGTTTTTAGCCTAGTTTTTTTATTTCTATCGGCAATCTAGGAAAAATTTCTTATAGATTGGTGGACTCTCGATAGTTCTCTCTCTTTCTATCCTTTCATTGCCCCTATTATGTATCCTAATTCTAGCCGAATGGACCTACATTCTCTAGAACTATCATTTAAGCTATGGAGGTTAGGTCAGCAAATCTTAGATGAAATATGTCCCTTTAGCTCAAATCTAAATGGTAATTTGTAGGGTTTTTGAATTATTCTTGAACCCTTTGTTATTCCTTTCTATTGATTGACTATAAATAGTCCTAATCATCCCTTTTGTGTACTTTTCTTTCAACCACCGAAATCCTTAAGTCTTTGTTTTCACATTCCCTCTTTTCTACACTTCAAGCCTTGTGGTCAAATGTCTTACACTCTTCTAATTCTATTGCTGCTCTCTTTTATTTTAATTATTAAGTAAGGAAGAGTTAGATTTGTAAAAATAATTGAGTGGTTCAATTAAGCACCTTCCTATTTTGTCTTAAATTAACATGTTCCTTCTTTTCCTTCGATTTTAAGTTTGAAAGTTAATAATGTTTTGGTGTAAATTTTTTAGTTTAAGATTTATGGTTTTAAGGTTTTAAAAGTTGAGAATTTCACAGTTGGAATTCCTAGTTTAAAGGGGATTTTGTATGCCTTAATTAAGTGATTCTCCATTCTAAAATGATTTGTGAGGATTCCTACATGTTATGAGTCCCTTTAAGTTGAGCCTACATGTTGCCATGAATGTATATAGCCTACATAAGTGATTTGGATGGATAGATTGTATACTTGAGCAAAAAACATGAAATTTGGTAAAAATAGGATATGGTGACTAAATGTTGAGTTATGCAAGTTAATTCAGTTGAAAATGTGCTATACTATGTTGATACATGTTCTAATGTGGTTAAGGATGATTTATAAGTATAGATCTACATGAAATTTATTAGTTTTGTGGTGTGATAGGGAAAACCGACAGATTGGTTAGGTCAAATTGATAGACTGATCAGGCCAAACCGATAAGGCAAGCCTGTAGAGACCTTAGTCTTACTCTCTACTTAAATTCATTGATTGGTTGGGCAGAGCCGATCGACTGGTTTGCCCAAATTGATTGACCAGTTTCAGGAAAAGTATGGTCTAGTTGAGTCAAATCGATCGATTGGTTAACTAAAACAAATTGACTTGTTGGTGCAACCGATCAACTAGTTGGGTCAGATTGATCGACTAATTTAACTGGGTCATATGGTTTGTTTCCTTTTGATTTGGATGTACTTTAATGCTATGTTTGGGACTATCCTATGATTATCATTAGGATAAAATATAGATTTTATCATAGATTAATGGCCTAATAAAATGATTAAATGTATCATAATTTATGATATACTTTATAAGTATTGTAAAGGTTAAATAAGTATAGTATTCCACTTATGGTAAGTGACAGTATTAAGAAAAGAGTAATGAAACATAGCTTGAACTTGAATAAAATAATATGATGGACAACAATAATAATCAACAAGGATAAACGGAAACCACATGGTTGGGAAAATGGAAATAAAGGAACCGATATGGAATAAACATGGAAAATGCCTTGCTTATTTTTGTACGGGCCTTGTGTGATCACTTATCCTTATGAATAACATATTAATCATGTAAAGCAAAAGATAATCAAGTTGAATATGGGTCTAGGTTACCCAATCTTCGATTAGCTACCAAGGTTTAGTCTATCTTCGGATAATTTTGGTGCCTTCAGACTTTGCCTTCATGTGGGATCTTGAGAGGTCCCAATACCTTACCTACTCTAGGTACTAATGATATACTAGGGAGTATTGATATTAAAGGGTCTGGTTACCTAGTTGGTTGGCTTTGACCTGGACTTATGTTAGCTGCAACCTGGACTTATGTCCATTCTAGTGATTAGCTTCGACCTGGACTTTATGTCTACTTTGGTGATTGGCTTCAATAAGGACTTTATGTCCCTTATTTGGATAAAATTCCATGGTATATAAGACAATGAGGTGATACACAGTCCATTACTCGATGATAATAAAATATGAATGATAAGTAATTGGATGATAAAATATAAATGACGACTAAGTAAATTATTAATAATTAGATAAGGATGGAAGTAATGGTATGAATGACCAAAATGATAAAAGTTAGCTTGTACACTTGGTTAATGGTTCAAATGAATACTGAATATTGGTTGAAATGTTGGCTAAATGATTGGCATGTGTCATATATGAATAAGGAAATGGTATAATCTATAGGACTGAGTAATTGGAAATAAACCCTAGTGGTTGCTTGGATTTTATCTACTATTATATGTGTGAGTACCTATGTGATCATGATGTGAAACCAAGCATGGTATGTTCTTCATGGTCTAAGTTATACATGATAGCATGCCCCAGTCTACTCTTATCTTTATGCATATGGCAGTAACATGACGCAAGTTAAATTATTATAACCATATATGATAGAGTTTGCATACTTGTGTTTCCATTGAGGAAGAAACTTAGCTTACTCAATACGTAGCATACTGATGTGCCTATTTACATAGTTTCTTACTCATTCCCACAAGCAAATGGGCATGTGTAGGTTTTTGGGGATGGCCAATAGAGGGCCTACCTTAGTTTGGTTGGGGCTTAAGAGTAAGGACAATTGGAGGTTTTGTGGGGTCCATGGCGAGCCAAAGTTTTATTTTTGGGGTCACACCCTAATTTCATTTTAAGTGTATCCTTATAGTTTTATCAATCTGTATTTCTATATTGAGTTGGTAGGGGACTGATGAGGTCTTTACTATAAACAATCTTTTAAATATTTATATAATTTTTATTTATGCACTCTATTATTTTAAATGTCTTAGTTGGTTTTAGCCTTGTATCTAACGTGGGGTAGGCGGTAAAAATCTATCTTATGTTAGTTA
Organism: Tamarix austromongolica; assembly: GCA_039764185.1. Lineage (NCBI taxonomy): Eukaryota > Viridiplantae > Streptophyta > Magnoliopsida > Caryophyllales > Tamaricaceae > Tamarix > Tamarix austromongolica. The sequence continues at coordinate 46,663,321 of CM077819.1, forward strand.
CAACCGTAATGCCCCATTTTTCCTAGGTGTATTTTTAGCTTTCTTAATGTTTTAAACGATTTTTTTTGGTAGTGAAAAATAGGATTGTTACAAGTTGGTATTAGAGATTTTTTTTAAAAAAAAAATTCTCCAATTTTAAAGAGTTGTTAAGTCGATACCATAGATTTTTGTCAAAGCGTTTTATTAAAAATGCATTACTTTCGATAATAATTTTAAACTGATACCATAGGATAGTATCGGTCTTGATTTGAAATCCTTTTCCCTTGATTTTCTTGACAAGTTTAAGTATTTTCAAACCTAGAATGTCCGTGAGTGAAAGTGGGGTTGGAAATGTGACATAGGTAGTATTTGTGATATTTGTTCAAGTCTTAGTGCTTGGTAGACTAAATTTGTCCCTAATTTCTTCTAGTCTTTAGGACACAATGGCTACTAGCCACCACTATAAGCGCATCAAAGATGTCATAGAGACCGTCGAAGTCTACATGGAAGGCTAGATCAAAGCACCTCAACCTCCATCAGTGCCAGTAGCTACACTAGCTTTGGAGGATTGGCTTAAGAGGGAAGAGCACCATCACTAACCAATCTTTGAGGGCTAGGAGAACCCCAAAATCATGGAACGGTGGGTTTGGGATATGGACAATACATTTACTGTCTGCGGTTGTTTTCGAGACAAAAGGGTTGATGTGGTAGTCTATTATTTGAGAGGAAAGGCAACCATATGGTAGAAGAGCATCCAACATAGGGGTGGAGAACCTACAGGATGGGGAAAATTCTTGGAGGTACTGTGAGCCCATTTCTACCCAACTCACCTTCGCATGAAGAAGTATGATGAAGTCATGGTACTATGGAAGGGGGCATGTATATGAAGGAGTACTACACTTGATTCATTAACTTGGTCTAGTTCGCCCTGGAAGTGGAGGCTAACAAGGTGATGCAAGTTCACAACTTCAAGATCAAGTTGAGGATCAAATACCAGGATCTCATGGTAGGAGTTACTCCGTCGGATATGGTAAGGATGTAAGAGTAGGCTTTGGAGGCTTCTTGAGTCATTCAAGCCTAGAGTGCCCAATCGGGGAGAAAGAGGAAGTTTGAAGGGTGCCAATATCCTAGTGACAGAAAGAAGGCCTTTTCGGGCGTAGCTTGCCTCTTATATATGGCCAAAGCATAGGGTTAGTACCCCAACTTGGAGGTTCATCTGGGGGTTATGGTGAGGAGAGTCACAATCACTACAAGTGATGTGGGAAAAATCATCAAAGGTAAACTACAGAGGAAACAAGGTGACATGCCATGGATGTGGTATAGTGAGGCATAAAGCCTATTAGTGCTAAGTTCGTAGTGGTAGCATCTAGAGGAGCCAAACCTGAGCTCAGAGCACTGAATCTATCTTGCAGCCATAACCATAGATTCAGAGAGTCCCATCATCGCTAACTAGTGTTGTTAGCCAAGCTAGTTAGAGGTCCGAGGCTTCACCCTTTTTAGCAAAGGCAAGGATCAGCTAGTGCTATGGAGTTCCATTAGTAGAACACCTAAACGCGATAAGTCAGGTAGAGGCAGAAAACTAGGTATGTGTGGTGACTGGTATGGTTATTATCTCTACCTTTTCAGCTTGCATATTGTTTGACTCTAGTGCATCACACTCTTTCTTGGCATCTACAATTGTAGCTAGAGTTTCCTTATCTCCTTCTAGTAGTATTTCTACTTTTGTTGTGTTGCCCTCAAGGGATAGGATTTCATGCTCTAAGTTGTGCTAAGGAGTTATTTTGGCAGTGGGAGGAATAGAATTCCCATTAGACCTCATAGAACTTGAGTTACATGATTTTTGATGTGAACATCGGGATGGATATGTTGAGAAGGTACTGAGCGTTGATTGATTGGAAGTAAGAGTGTGTGGTTCTGTGGGGACTAAAGGGTCTTAGGGTTTTATATTGGAAGTGTGAGCCCAATCCATCTACACGGGTCATGTTGACAATCAAATTAAGTAACCTTTTACATAAAGGATATCCGCTCTACCCGTGTAGTGTTAGAGACACCAAAGTAGCTGAGACACCTATAGAGCAGATAACTGTGGTATGTGAGTTTCCTGATGTATTCCCTGAGGATATTCCAAGAATGCCACTTATTAGAGAATTCAAGTTCATCATAGATGTATTGCCTGCATCAAATCAAATATCTAAGACTCCATACTATATGACACCTGTGGAGATGAAATAACTTAAGGCTTAGTTGGAGCAGCTTTTGGAGAAGGGTTATATCCGACCAAGCATATCATCTCTGGGAGTGCTAGTTCTGTTTGTAAGAAAGAAGGATGAGAGCTTGAGGCTGTACATTGACTAGTAAGGATTGAGCTAGGTGATGGTGAAGAAACATTATCCGGTACCAAGGATCGGTGACTTTTTCAATCAACTAATGGGATCCAAGGTGTTCTCTAAGATTGATCTTCGATTAGGCTACCATCAATTGAGGATAGCATAACAAGACAACTATAAGATTGCTTTCCAAACAAGGTATGACCACTATGAGTTCACAGTAATGCCCTTAAGACTCACTAATACACTAGCAGCTTTCATGTCCCTCATGAACCAAATCTTCCACCCTTTCTTGGACCAGTTTGTCATAGTGTTCATCGACAATATCCTCATCAAATCCAGCAACTCAGAGATGCACGAGTAGCATTTGAGGTAGATTTTAGCCTTGCTGAGGTCACACCAGCTGTATGCCAAACTCTCAAAGTGTGAATTCTGGTTAGATCAAGTTTCTTTCCTTGGTCATGTGATCTCTAAGGAGGGAGTGCTCATGGATCCTACTAAGATTCAAGCTACCTTTGAGTGATCTATGCCCACTTTTGTCAAGGAGGTGCATAGTTTTCTAGGTTTAGTCGGTTACTACCGTCGATTCATGTCAGACTTTTCCAAGATTGTGCGACTGTTGAGTCAATTACTAACACGCTTCCAATGGAATGAAAAGTATAGTGAATCATTCAAGGAGTCGAAGAAGCATTTGACTTTAGGCCTAATGCTCACATCACGGAGTGGGTTTAATGGTTTTGAGGTGTATAGTGATGCTTCTAAGCACATGCAACATGGAATGGTAGTGGCTTATGCCTCTTAACAACTAAAGCCACATGAATAAAACTATTGGATGCATGACTTAGAGCTTGTTGCAGTAGAGTTCGCCCTTAAGATCTAGAGGTATTATCTCTATAGAGTTCGGTGCAAGTTCCACACTTCCATAATAACATCAATTAGATCTTCACTCAGCAGGAGTTGAACTTGAGACAACACTAACGGTTGGAATCGGTCAAGGATTATGACCTAGAATTAACCTACTATAAAGGTAAGACCAATGTGGTGGCAAATTCACTTAGCCAAAAGACACCATATTTCTTAGGCACAATTGTCTTGCTGGATCACATATGTCGAGAGATTATGAAGTAGGAGATCGAACTAATCAACATTAGAAGTATAGAGGCAAGAATGAGTACACTCACCATTACACCTTCAATATTATAGGAGATCTGAGCTAATCAAGTTGGTAATGTTAAGCTCAAGAGAATCTATATTGGTATTATAGAATTTAGAGCTACAAGATTTCAGATCCATGAGTATGGCAGTATCAAGTACTATGGTAGATGGTGTGTGCCATAAGGTTTTATAGATCTTAAGAGGAGGATCCTTGAGGAAACATATTGCACTCCTTACTCTGTCCACCTTGGAGGAGACAAGTTTTACAAGGATATGAAGAAGATATATTGGTGGCCCCCACATAAATCAATAAGTGGCATAATTTATTGTCAGATGTTTTACATATAAAAAGGTTAAGATTAAGCACAAGAGACCGGCAAGGTTAGTGAAACCACTTAAAGTTCCCGAGTGGAAGTGGGATATCATATCATTGGACTTCGTGGTTGGTCTTCTAAGGACATGTAGTAGATTTGATTCCATCTGGGTCGTTATGAATCATCTGACTAAGTTAGACATGTTGATACCAATGAAGGTAATATGGAACATGGAGAAACTAGCTAATTCCTATAGGAATCATGTGGTGAGACTGCATAGAGTCCCTAAGGAAATTATGTCTGATCGAGATTCCAGATTGTTGTCACATTTCTAGCAAAAGTTGCAATCTGCCTTCGATACTCAACCAAAGATGAGTGTAACTTTTCACCCCGCTAGGGATGGTTAGACGGAGAGGAACATTCAGGCTTTGGAAGACATGTTTCAAGCATATATTAGCCTTTGGGGGAAGTTGGGAAGATAGACTTGATTAAGTTCCTACAGCAACAATTATCATTCCAGTATCAAGATGGTGCCTTTTGAAGCCTTGTATGGGAGGAAGTGTCATATTCCCTCATATTGGAACAACATTAGTGAGAAGCTTGTGTTGGGATCAAAGATGATCGAGGAGATGAATAAGCACATCCATTTGATTCAATAATGGATGAGCGCAACCCAGGATCGACAAAAGAGCTATATAGATCTAAAAAGACGAACAAATGGTTACGAGGTGGGTGATAGAGTCCTTTTGAGAGTCTCTCCCACCAAAGGAGTCATGAGGTTTGATAGGAAGGGTAAGCTTACTCCAAGGTATATTGGACTGCACAAGATTCTAGACCGTTTTGGTGAAGTCACTTATCGCTTAGCTTTACCAATGGAGTTATCGCATGTGCACAACATCATTCACATATCGCAGCTGATGCAGGAGCATCCATTGAACATAATGATTATCCTATTCATTCTAATCCTCAAGGTAAGGAAGATGATTTAGCTTTTATAATATTGGAGCCTATCATGTTAAATATTCTTGATAATTCTAATATGCTTGACATTAAAAACCATTTAAGTTATTCTTGTAGGTATGTTACATATTTGCAAGAAGATGATGTTCATACACATTGATGTGTACAAGTATTCCAAGGCATGCAAGACTATGACATACATGGGATGATACATTACAACAAGAGATAGAGGGATGATATTCATTATTTTTATAAACTTGTTGTAAACCCTAACCCTAAGTATATTTTATGTAAGTTAGGGTATGGCTATAATTTCATGTATGTATCTTAGTCTATTGTATAGCTTTGTAATATTAATCCTTAGTATCATTTAACCAATGATATTATTCTATGGATTAAGGTTAATATGGGCTTAATTCAACCATGATTAATGGGCTGGATTAGGTGGGTAAACTTGGCTGGTTAAGGAAGCTAACCACCAAGCTTATTCTTTCCTATATATACCTTTTGTGCACAACATTTGTATAGAGAAATGAATAGAATGAATAATAAGAATTTTGATAAAACTTTGAGCAAGAGAGCTAAAGTCTAATCCTCCCTTTTGGGTCTACATTGAGCAAGGAAGATCCGGGATAATCCTTCCTCAAAACTATCTTAAATCTCGACATATTTGAAGGTTATACAAATCTGTCGAGTACCTTCATCTTGTAACATCAATTTCTTCGTCTATAATCCACCAAATCACTTCATTATTTTTGCATTAGATCGTGGGTGACAGCTTCTACTACAAATTTCGATCCAACCTTCCATTACTTTGATAAAAACCACATCAACAGCTAAGAAAGTATGTAGTGGATCCTTCACTTGTTATCCCACCAGAGTCACTAGAGCTCGATAAGTCTTTGACTTGTGAAGAGAAATTGGTGACCATTCTGGACACAAAGATGATAGAGACACATATGAAGATGATTCTATTAGTGAAAGTTCTTTGGTCATGACATGATAGAAAGGAGGCTACTTAGGAGGCTGATGAGGAAATTCAAGCCAAGTATCCAGATTTAATTTCATAGCTTGTTACCATTGTGTAAACATTTTTCTTTCCAGGGTAGTAACTCTTATTCTTGATTGTGAATATGATGTGTGTTTTACCTTATGTGTAATGATGTGATTGAATTATTATGAGCTTTGGGGATGTAACATCTATAAGGGGCTAGTGCTTTAATACCCCATATTTTTGTAAAGTAGTTGAATGAGAATTGTGATAAGTTTTGGACCTTTGATTCTAATTTAATATTATGATTGTGTTTGAGATAAATTTTGGTTTGGAACAAGGTTGAAATATGGAATTTATTGAGTTTTTTAGGCTAACAGATCAACTAGTTTGTCGTTTAAGCAAAATGGGTTTTTTCAACTAAACTGATTGATTGGCTGGGGTAACTGATTGATTGGTTTGTAGAACATGCGATTGGTAAGCCCATACCGATCGACTAGTTTGTCAAGCTAGGCATATTTTTCGAATCTTGATTTTCTAAAAAATCTCTTATACCGAAATGGAACCTTACTAAAGAGATTTTCCCAAGAGATTTCTAACCATTTTCATGATGCATTTAATCCAAAATATTGCCTCATATCTATCTAGAGGTCAATTGGGACAATTGAGGGGGGGGGGGAGATGACATCATCTTTGTCTTCTTCCATCTCTCTCCTCTACATGTTTTTAAGATCAATGCTTCGATCTTAGGCACAACTTTGAGAAGCTGAGAGATTCATTCCATTCCAACCTTCCATTATCCCTCTTATGTATTCTAATTCTAGCCTAATTGACTTGCATTCTCCAAAAATGCCATTTGAAATCTAGAGAATATGTCAGCCATTTTTGGATGAAATATGTCCATTTAGCTCAAATTCAAACGTTAATTTGTAGGGTTTTTGAATTATTCCTAGGCCCTCTGTTATTCATCTAGATTGGTTGGTTATAAATAGCTCTAATCACCCCTTTTGTGTACCTTTATTTCAATCATCGGAATCCCTAAGCCTTTGTTTTCATCTTCCCCCTTTTCTAAACTTCAAGCCTTGTGGTTAAATTTCTTACACTCTTCTGATATTGTCTCTACTCTCTCTTATTTTAATTGTTAAGTAATGAAGAGTTTGATTTGGGAAATAGATTGAGTGATTCAGCTGAGCACCTTCCTATTTTTCCTTAAGTTGGTGTGTTCCTTCTTTTCCTTTGGTTTTAAGTTTGAAAGTTAATAATGTTTTGGTGTAAATTTCTAAGTTTAAGATTTATAGTTTTAAGGTTTTAAAAGCTAAGAATTTCATAATTGGCATTCCTAGTTTAAAGGGGATTTGTCTGCATTAAGTAAGTGATTCTTGCTTCTAAAATGACTTATGGGCATTTTTGCATGTTATGAGTTCCTTTAAGTTGATTCAACATATTGGCATGAATGTATATTGTAATACCCCAAAAGTTTTCATAAGAATAAATAGTAAAATAATAAATGTACTTATAATAATAATAATAATAATAATAATAATAATAATAATAATAATAATATGAGATTTAAAAATTATTATCTAGCCTTATTTCAAGATATTATTCTAATTATTTAGCCTAAAATAAATTATAGATAAATTATAACAATTTTTAATTATTTTTATAATTTCTAATAAATTTCCCAAAAACCCAACTTAAAATCCTGCAACCTTTTTCTTTCTTTCTTTTCTTTTTTTTTTCTTTTATTTTCTTCCTTCTTCTTCTTTTTTTTCTTCTTCCTCCCTAACTTGGATGCGCTACAACCGGTCTAAGCAGCCTCTCCCTCCTTTTATTTTCCTTTCATCCCCGACTAGCCAAGCTCTTTTCCCTTCTCTCCTTTTTCTTTTCCCTCAGGCGATGACCTAACCCCCCCTCTTTTCTTCTTTTCTTTATTCTCCCTCCCTTATTTCTTATTTTCCCTTTCTCTCCCTATCTTCTACCTCTCGCCTATAGACCCTACAATATTACCCCTTTCATTTTTACCCCTTCAAACCTACAACCCAGCCAACCTCCCCCTCTTTCTTTCCCTTCTCAACTATGTGAGGTATGCATGTTTGCATACACTTGCACGATCCCCCCCTGCACACACCTTTTCACCCACCGTAATTCACAACCCCTACACCATCCTACCTTGCCACCGCTGTCCTACGATCAACCAACTTGTCCCTTTCCTCCTCTGTCCTCATCCTCCCCCCACATCCGATAAATATCCCCAACACTACATCTCCTCTCTTCTCCCTCCTCGACCTATGCCCCCATCTTCCCTTGTTCCAACATTTCGTCATCGCCACCATTATAAGTAGGCCATACCCCCCAAAAATCCTCCCCTCTTCCTCCCTTGCACTTCCCTCCACCCACTAAGCCTCTCATTCCCCTCCTTCTCCCCTTCCTTTCCCCTCCCTAATCCTATAAAGTGGGCAGGTCACGCCACCCTACACCACCTTTCACCAGCACCACCAACCCATTCTCCATTTCTACACTATTGTTGCACCTCAACCCCCTTCACAGGTGCCCATCCTATGTAGCAAACCCTCTTCACCATCTTCTCCCATCCATTTCCCCTATTTTCTCCTCCTTTCCTCTCAACTACACCACCACCGGCCGCCATGACCCACCTCCCTCCCACTATTCTACTTGGTGCCAACACCACCTTCAATCCCCTAAAGGCCAACCCTCACTCCTTTTCCCAACAAAAAATAACTCACCACCTTGCATTGCTAATGCTCCGCCATTACACCACCCTCCACTTCTCTTACCTATTCTAGTCACCACCACTTCCCTTTCCTCCATATTGAGTTCCATTTAATTAATTTTATCATCATCATCATCATCCTCATCCTCATCCTCATCATTGTTATTATTATGTTTAAGGAAAAAAAAATGGGGGAAAAGGAAGAAAAATGATAAGATAGCTTAAGTTCGGGTATTCCCATTTTTAGGTATTGTTACAGTGACCATAGGGGAGGAGGCTTAGGTTATTATTGTTTCAAGACTAGAGCCATTTTGGTAAGGGTAGATTCATAGCTAGGGCATTATTTTTATGTCATTTTATTATGTGTTAAGTGAATACCTACATGAAATGTTACATGTTCTAGGGTTGTTATGTAACTTGCCTTGTAAGGATCTAAGACAAGAATATGTGTGGATATTACTATGGTGGTTCATATGTTGATGTGTAATTCTATTATATGGTACTATATATTTTGGGATTGTTGAGAAGTTCTTATATTTTAAATCATGAGGCTTAGGTAGGTTTTTGGGGACCTATGGCATTTTGGTCAATATTGTGGAAAATGGTATATGGGAAAACCCTAAGGAAAAAGTTTGTCAAATATCCTTTGGGAGATGTTGAATAGTAATTAGGGTAACTATAAACGTGGATTAGGGTAGATATTGCATGGAGATGATTGACCGTGCATAGGGTGAGTCAAGCCTAATATGGTCTATGTCTCGGGGTGACTAAGTAAGGGATGGTTGTTAAGGATGATTATGGGAGAGATGATGGTATTGTTGGGTATCTTGGAAACAAATGGGGGAGTCATTGGATGCTAAGGGATGAGAGAGTACTAAGAAGGTGGAGTTAAGATTTTAGTAGTATAAAACCCTAGGAATAGGTAATTATAACATATAGGAAATAGAGTTGGGTTGTGCCTCTGAACTACGATATTGAATATACTTTATGGGGATTGTGTGTTAAGTCTGGTTGTCAAGTGGGATAAGTAGGAGTAGATACAACTACTAAGGGAAAATTCGGGTTTCAAGAGGAGTCTATTTGGAAAGTTTGTTATCACATGTGCAAAATGGAGTTAGGCTATAAAACTTTAGAGGATTGATAATCATAGTAATATATGCTTGGTTGTGGAAGTTAGGGCTAAATGAGTAGTAGAGAAAGGGATAGGCTAATTTAGGTAAATTTGGATTTTGAGGAGGAACCCTAGGGCCAATGGTTATGGGGAAATGGGCTATGATTCATGAATAAAAGGGGTTTTTGATGGCAGGTTTGGGTTGTTGGATAAACTGAGGACACAAGGGATTAATAGGGGTGAGGATATATCGGGCTTAAGAAACTAGGGTTTCGAAGGGGTTAGGGTTGGCCCGAGGTGGTAGTAGGGTAGGAGTCGTACTTAAGTGGTGCATGGTTGTGTGTGTGGTATCCAAACAAATAAGACACTAATCATTTAAAGTGGAAGATCACTTGAGTCGAGGCTAGTTGTACCTTGTTGACTGATCCACTAGTAAGAATAATGGCCAGGTGTGTGTTGCCTTAGGGTTGTACCGTATTTACTAATATATTGGTGAGAATAGTGGGATCTCACACTCAAGTAATTAAAATCATTGGATGATAATAACTTTGGAAATACACTAAATACTTAAAGTGGAAGATCACTTGGGTCAAAGGAGATTGTACCCTATTAACCGATACACCGGTGAGAATAATGGCCAAGTACGTATTACCCGGGGGTTGTAATTTATTTACCAATTCACCGATGGGTTAGGGCGGTTATGCCTTATTTACCGATCCACTAGTGAGAATAGTGGTCAGGAGTGTCCTACCTTAGGATTGTATCTTGTTGACCAATCAAACAGTGAGAATAGTGGATAGGAGTGTGCTACCCTAGGGTTGTATCTTATTTACCGATCCACTAATAAGAATAGTGGGTCCTAGGTCCACGTGGACATAATTCATGAGTTGATTAAGTATGGTACTATATTGTTACCTTACTTAGTACGTAGTGTACTGATTACTCATTTTATGAATGATGCTTATTCCTATGAGTAGTATCCCCTTCGAAGTTTGTGTAGGTGATTGAGGATGCCCTAGATGAATTTGTCGGTTATGATGATATGATCTAGGTATATTAATGCTATAGTAATCTAGGCTTAGGGCCTAGAGAGAGTGACATCCAGCAATTAACCTTTTTAGCTTTCTAGTTTAATGTTTTATTTCAGTTGAACAATGTTTATGTATTTCAGTATTTTTTTGGTAACAAACGTTTAACACTTATTATGTTATAAAATTTTTTCCTTCCTATGTTCATGATAGTCGCACTTTTTTCTACTTTACCTTATAGTTGATACGAAGATGACCTAGGGCTAGACTTATACCAATTATAGCAGTAACACCCCCTTTTATGGTGTATGTTTTAATGCTTAAAATGAAAATTTTCACTCATGATTTTTGGGAGTGTTACATATACAGCCTGCATAAGTGATTTCGATGGATAGATTGTATACTTGAGCAAAAAGCATGAATTTGGTAAAAATAGGATATGGTGACTAAATGTTGAGTTATGCAAGTTAACTTAGTTGAAAATGTGTTAGACTATGTTGATATATGTTCTATTTTTGTTAAGGATGATGACTTATATGTATGAATCTGCATGAAATTTAATGGTTTGGTGTTCTAATAGGGTAAACTGATAGACTGGTTAGGATAAATTAATCGACTGGTTAGATTAAATTGATCGACTATTTCCTAGAATAGTCAAGTGGTTAACCCAACCCATCGATGAGTAAGCATGCATAAACTTTAGTCATGCTCTTTACTTAAATCCATCAACTGGTTAGGCAGAACCGATCAATTGGTCTATGAACAATCGATTGGTTTGCCCAAATTGATTGATTGATTTGAGGAAAATCATGGTCTGGTTGAGTCAAATGGATTGACTGGTTAATCAAAACTAATTGATTGGTTGGTGCAACCGATCAACTAATTGGGTCAGATCGATCGACTAATTTGACTGGGTTATATGGTTTGTTTCCTTTTGGTTTGGATATGCTTTGAGGCTATGTTTGGGACTATTCTATGATTATTAATAGGATAAAATACATATTTTATCATGGATTAATGGCCTAATAAAAAGATTAAATATATCATAATTTATGATATACTCTATGAGTATAGTAAAGATTAAATGGGTTTTCCACTTATGGTAAGTGACGATATTAAGAAAAGAGTAATGAATCACAACTTGGTCTTGAAAAAAAATGATGAACATGAATCATAATCAACAAGTATAAATAGAAACCCACATGGTTGGAAAAATAGAAATAAAGGGATTGATATGGAATAAACATTGAAAATTCCTTGCTTGCTTTTGTATGGGCATTGTGTGATCACTTATCCTTATATATAACATAATAATCACATAAAGAAAAAGACAATTGAGTTGAGTATGGTCTAGGTTACTTGATCTTTGGTTAGCTATCGGAGGTTAGTCTGTCTTCGGCCATTTTTGGTGCCTTTGAACTTTGCCTTCACACGGGATCCTAAGAGGTCCTAGTGCTTTACCTATTCTATGCACTGATGATTTCCTAAGGAGTATTGATACTAAAGTGTCTGGTTACCTTGGTGGTTAGATTTGGCCTAGACTTATGTCCATATTAGTTAGCTTCGGTATGGACTTATGCCCACTTTGGTGATTGGCTTTGGTGTAGACTTTATATCTCTTATTTAGATAGGCTTCCATGGTATGTGAGACCATGGCTTAGCGCACATTCCATCGCTCGATGATAATAAAATATGGGTGATAAGTAATTAGACGATAAAATATGAAAGATGACTAAGTGAACTATTAATAATTAGATTAGGATGGAAGTAATGGTATGAACAACCAAAAAGGATAAAAGTTGGCTTATACACTTGGTTAATGGTTTAAATGACTATTGACTATTAGTTGGAATGTTGGTTGGATGATTGACCTATGTCATATATGAATAAGGAAATGGTATAATCCGAAGAATTGAGTAATTAGAAACAAACCCTAGTAGTTTCTTATATTTTATCTGCTATTACATACCTATGTGATCATTATGTGAAACCAAGCATAATATATTATGCATTGTTTGAGTTATACATGATAACATGCCCTGATGTACTCTTATCCTTATGTATGTGGAAATAGCATGACACATGTTAAATTATTATATACATGTACGATAGAATTTGTATCCTTATATTTCCACTAAGGGAGCAACTTAGCTTACTCGATACATAGTGTACTAATGTGTCCATTTTCTCGGTCACCTAATCATTCCCACTAGCATAAGGCCATGTGTAGGTTTTTGGGGATGACCGGCAGAGGTCCTACCTCAGTTGGGTCAAGGTTTGAGAGTAAGGACAACCAGAGGTTTTGTATGGTATGTGGTAGACCGAGGTTTTGATTTTGGGGGTCACACCTTAATTTTATTTTTAATGTAGTCTCATACTATTATTAATCTATATTTTTGTATCGAGTTGGTCAGGGACCGGTGAGGTCCTTGCTAGAAACAATCTTTTAAATATTTATGTAATTTTTATTTGTGCACTTTGTTGGCTCAAATACCTTGGTTGATTTTAGCCTTGTATCTTATATGGGATAGGAGGTGACGTCTATTTTGTGTCAAGTACGACGGTAACATCCTATTTTTTCTAGGTGTGTCTTCAGCTTCCACAATATTTTAAATAAAATTTTTGGTAGTGAAAAATAGGGGTGTTACATTTTCTTTTACTTTCTTCCCTGATAAAGTAATATACTTATTTTTTTAATAGGGTTAATAGTGCTTATGGATCTTTGAAGATGTTTATAAAGACATTACTAAATAGCTTAAAAACCATATTAAAACAAATACACGCATTCCTTAAATTGCAACATAATGAGATCAAAGTTGTAATACCCCATACTTTTGTAAGTTTTATTGAATGGGAAGTAGTAGGGTTGTTAAAATTTGATAATTTTTGATTTTGATTTGGAACTATAATTGAATTTGAGGAAAACGTTGGATTTGAATAAGCATTGAAAGTTGAATAAAATGAGTTTTTAGGTAGATCAATTGATTGCTTCATCATTTCTACTAAAGGGTTTTGCTCGACTAAACCAATTGACTGGTCGGTAGAATAGTAGTCTAGTAGGCCGAATTGATTGACTGGTTTGTTGAGTTGCATGCATTTTCAAAAATCAATTTTTTTAGAAAAACTTCTTATACCAAAATAGAACCTTGATAATCACATTCTAAGTTGTTCTTTAGGTATTCTTAACCTTTCTTATTATGTATTTAGCTTGATCTTCTACTTGGAACTAATTCAAGGGTTTGATTTGGAGAATTGAGAAAGAGGATGACCTCAGCTTTACCATCTTCTGCCTCCCTCCTCTACACACTTATGGAATTGTTCTATTCTAGAATTTCTCTAATCACCTAGGAGATTCCTTCCCACACTGATTGTTCATTTCCTCTCTTATGTTTGACATTATCCATAAATTACCATTTTAGCTCTGGAAGAAAAGTCATCCTATCTTTGATGAAATATACTCGTTCAGCTCAAATTGCATCAAGACCTCTAAAGATCCTACCTAAAGGCATCTAAAATGCTAGAAGGTAGACTAACCCCCGATAGTTAATCAAGGATCAGGTAACCCAGACCCATACATAACTCAATTATTTCACTTCATATGATTAATACATTATTCATAAGGATAAGTGATCATACAAGGCCCATATAAGAACAACCAAGGCATTAACATATTTTTTCCATATTAGTCCTTTCCATTTCCCTACCATATGTGGTTTCCATTTATCCTTGTCCAATGTTATTCAGGCTCATCACTTTATTTTATTCAAGTCCAAATTGTACTTCACTGCCCTTTTCTAAAAACAAATATATTTCATAAGTAGAATGCCCATTTAGCCTTTATAATACTCATAGAGTAGGTCATAAATTATGATCCATTTAATCCTTTTATTACACTATTAATATATGATAAAATCTATATTTTATCCCATTAATAATTGTAAAGCATTCCCAAACATAGCCTCAAAGCATAACCAAACTAAAAAGGAAATAAATCGCATAAACCAATCGAACCAGTAGATCGATCTGGCCCAACTAGTCGATTAGTTTGGGTCAACTAGTCAATTAGTTTGACTAAACCAAACCTTACTTTTCCTCAAATCGGTTGATTGGTTGGGGAAAACCAGTCAGTTATTCATAGACTAGTCAATTGATTTTGCCCAACCAAATGATGGGTTTAAGTAGAGAGAAAGACCAAAGTCTCTACGGGCTTACCAGTCGATGGGTTGGATCAACCTATTGGATGTTCTAGGAATCATTCGATTAGTTTGACCTAACCAGTTGGTTGTTTAGTCCTACAATAATATCAAACCCTTATTTTCATGTAGATTCATACTTATAAATCATCATTAATCACATTATAACATGTATTAACCTAGTATAGCACACTTTTAATTAAATTAACTTACATATCTCAACAAATAATCATCCTATACTATTTTTTATCAAATTTCATGCTTTTTATTCAAAATATACAACCTACCCATCCAAATCAATTCTATAAGGTATATAAAATCATATCAACATACAAGGTTAACTTAAAGGAGCATATATCATTCAAGAATACTCATAAACCATCTTAGAAGCAAGAATCACTTGATGTAGGAGAAATTCCCTTTAAATTAGAAATTTCAATATGTGAAAAATCTCAACTTTTTAACTTATAATTTCACACAGAACCTTATTAATTTTGAACTTCAAGTAGAAGAGAAAGAAAGACATACCACACTTAAAGTAAAACAATGAATGCTCAAATGAACCACTCAATCCTTTTTCCTAAATGATCAGAATAGTGTAAGAAATAAACTATAAGGTTAGAAGTGCACAAAGAAAGAGGGTGAGGAGTTAAGGATTTTTTCTAGCTAAAATAAAGGTGCACAAAAGGGGTAATTAGGGCTATTTATAGCTAGTCAATCAGCGCAAATCATAGAGGGTTCAGGAAAAATTTAAAAACCCTAGCAATTAGCATTTGAATTCAAGCTACATGGATGTATTTAATTCAAGATATGTCGACCTATTCTCTAGAGCTCAAATGGTGTTTCTAGAGAATGTAGGTTAATTAGCCATAATTAGAATTCACAAGAGATATAATGGAAGGTCAGCATGGAAGGAATATTCCGATTGCTTAGAATCATGCCTGAGATTAAATCATTGATCTTAGAAACATGCAGAGGAGAGAGGTAGAAGAAGATAAGTCTGAGGTCATCTCTCTCCCTCAATTATCCTAATCAACCTCCAGATCATTCTAAGGCAATATTTGGGGCTAAATGCATAACAACAGGGTTAATAATATCTTAGGGTTAATAATATTCCGATTGCTTAGAATCATGCCTGAGATTAAAGCATTGATCTTAGAAACATGCAGAGGAGAGAGGTAGAAGAAGATAAGTCTGAGGTCATCTCTCTCCCTCAATTATCCTAATCAACCTCTAGATCATTCTAAGGCAATATTTGGGGATAAATGCATAACAACAGGGTTAATAATATCTTAGGGACAATTTATCATAGGTTGGAAAGGATCCATTTTAGTATAAGAATTTTTTTAGAAAAATCGAGTTTAAAAAATATGTCCAGCTCGACAAACCAATTGATCTGTTCCCTAACTAATTGACCGGCTTAATTGAGAAAACCCATTTTGCTAAAATGGCAAACCAGTTGATCGATTCATGGAACCAATCGATTTGTTCACATGAAATAATCATTAAAATTCATTTTCCAACCTTATTTCAAATCAAACTTTGCCTAAAACAAAATCATAATATTAAATCAAAATCAAATGCCCAATATTGGCACAATTTTCATTCAACATTTCACAAAAATATGGGGTATTACATCATGATTTAGGGATTTTGAAGTTATGTGATTTGCATTTAATATCATGCTAGCATAGATACATTTCGTGAATCATGTTTTTGATGTTACACCATGATCTTGTTGCCTTATATTTTAGAAATATGAATGCTACGTAGATGTATGAGCTTATGTTCTATTGCTTGAGTAAGTCTTGTCTCATAACCTAAACATATTGACATGATATATTATTCTATCATGGTTGTGAAGAATGGGATGTAATTATGGTAAAGTATTATTTTGATTGAAGCAAATTGAAAGGTCAAGATTTGATAGTATTAGAACTCATAGGGTTTTGGTGAAAAAGTTGTATGACGCTTATGAGGTAACCAATAGATAATAAGACATTAGTATTTAAAGTTGAAGATCATGTGAGTTAAGATTGATTGTACTTGTTATCATTCCAATAGATATAATAGTGGTTAATAACATTATGCCCTAGAATTGATTTATGGATGTACCAAACAACTAGATATGATATGTGGGGAAGCACGTGAGTGAGGATAAAGCAAACAGAAAGGATTCATGTTGATATGTGGGGCTAGCCAATCAATCCAAAAGTACTCGAAGGTATCCCTCGCGTGATTGTATCGACTCAGGGTGTTACAAATGGTATCAAAGCAAAAATGCAACAGTGAGCTGATCTTCAATGAGCTAGTCAGCCACTTAGTGGGATGATTCTTGGGATAAACTATATTGAGATAGTTAGTAGTTGAGGTGCAACAAGGAAGTTGCATTCTTTGAGTGAGGGTGAATATAATATCCTAAATTAAGCGAAGTATTTTATGAATTGATTTGGCTACTTATATCAACATGCTATACCATCATTTTAGTGATTCCATCCTAAAGAACTCCATAGTTAAATGTGTTAGCCATGGAGCAATTTTTAGGATGGGTGACCCTCAAGGGAAGTTTCAATCCAAAAGTTCTCTAAGGGAAACAACTTGAATATATCAATGACTGATCATACAGCAACTAACACCTTCAACAAAATCATAGAGTAAATGGTCTCTAATCTCTAGAGAAAACTGTTTGGAAACCAATATCTAGTAAGTCACAATCATTGAGTCTTCTATTCAAAATTAAGTAATGATTGGGATTCCTTATACTTCCTCCCTTACGTTCTTCATGCATACAAACATCTTTAAATATCCTCCCTTGATCCAAGGCATGGAATTTGATCCTCCATAACATAAAAATCATCCCACACCTCATCTCTAATCATAGTAATAGAAGAAGCATATATAGTTGTTAAAAGAAATTGTTGACCTAGATTCATGTAGATATAGGATTGGATGAGCTAATGAGTAGCTCCTAACCCTCTTTCCTAGATTCTCCATAGCATCCAAATTCCCTTGCTAAACTCATTGGCGTATACTCTAACATTTCCATTAAACTTGAGCTTTCTAATAACATCATTAGCTCTATCACCATTTATTTCTCTCTCAACAATGACCATCAAAATGGTTTTATGTAACTTGATCATTGAAAATAATTGATGAGGGAAAGAATTATTCCTAGCTCTTTTTACGTTCTAAAATAGGATCTTACAACCTTTTTGACAAGTAGTCATCAATAATCAAGAAATAATTTGAGGCTGGGGATCTTGAGGCCTCAAATTATCTTCTTGAAGAATCTACATTTGAAATGACCCAAAATCCTAATTTTAGAAAAAAATTACCAAATAAAGATTTAATATGAAAATTATTTAAATTAATTATTTTTATTAAAATAAAAGGAAATTAATTAGGGTAGATTAAGAAGAAAATAATAAATATTTTAATTAGGAAAAATTAGGGTGCTTTACTAATTAAAATAGAATTTAGGAAAAATCTTTTAAAAATCCTAAATTAACTGAAAAGGGAATTAAATATTATTTTATTTAAATATTATTATTTTTAAATATCCCAAATATCCAAATTATTTTAATTATCCTAACCCATCTATTTTTCTTTTTTTCTTTTTCCTTTTTCCTTTTCTTTCTTTCTTTTCTTGTCTTTTTCTTCCTTTTTCCTTCTTTTTTTTTCCTACCCTTCCCTCGACCTGGGCCAGCGCAGTGGCCCAACTCCCTTTTTTCTATTCTTCCTCTTTTGGTGTAGCCCCACACGCTGCGTTTCATTTCTTTTCTAGCCGGCCAGTTTCTTCCCCTTTCTTTCTTTTCTTTTTCCTCCTGGACTGCCGGTCCACACACGCCCCCTTCCCCTTCTTCGTCCTTCTTCCTTCCCCCATTGATCTGCAACTCATCCCCAATGCCTTCGAGAATCACGTCACCAACCACACCGTTGATCCGACCAATTTCTCCTCGCACTCCCCTACTGACGCGCATGCACTTTGACCCAACCCACTTCCCTCTCTTCTTGCGTATGATCCCCTCTTTCCTAGCTAATCACCCTTTCCGTGATTGATCCGCGTCGGCCGGTGCACCTCACCCACCTGCCCTATTCTCCCGTCTCCCCTTTGACTTCATCCACTCCATTGGCCTTATAAATACCCCCATAATCAGCATGGATAGCACTTTTGATTTCCAACCCAAAAAATCCCCCTCGTGCACCACCGCCCTTTAAGACACCATTATCGTTGTCGTCGCCTAATTCCGTCATTCGAACTACCCATAGAAACACTCCTTACACCACCCTTTAACTAACTACACCTCCTTTCTCCCTTGATTTGCCTTGAAAGAGCCACGCCGACCGTGCAAAGTAACCTTCTTGACCAACTCTTCCTTCCACCTCCGCCGCCCTTTGCACCACCAGTAGCTACCTCTCCCACTATAACCACTGCCTCCTATACCTCCCAAACTGCCATGCAGACTTCCCTCTACCTCCCTTACCCTTCTTTTTCCCTTTCTCCCTCTCCTCCTCTCTTTATCTCTTTCCTCCACTTTTGACCACCACAACCGCCACCTTGCGCCGCCACCTTCATTCCACTCCTCTCCATCTAGGCAACCATAAACACCCCAACTTCCACCATCTTTATTCCTCTCATTTTCCCAACACTCAACTCTCTCCCCTTTCTTCTCTTTTTCCGGCCACTGCCGCCGCCGCGCACCATCGCCGATGCCGCCTGTCACCACCAACCCAAGGTGGTACCCTATACCCTCTCAACCCTTAAACACTATTTATACAAGCTTTATTTATTTAATTTTATTATATTATTATTATAATTATGTGTTGTTGTTATTATTATTATTAGTATTATTATCATCATTATCATTATTATTATTATTATTATTATTATTATTATTATTATTATTATTATTATTATTATTATTATTAGTATTATTATTATTTCAAAGTAGGGTCGAAACCCTACTTTACATTATTTTTTATTTATACTATTATTATTATTATTATTATTATCATCATCATTGTTATTATTATTTAGCATTATTATTATTATTATTATTATTATTATTATTATTATTATTATTATTATTAGTAGTAGTAGTAGTAGTAGTAGTAGTAGTAGTAGTAGTAGTACTATTTTGGGAAGGGTCGAAGCCCTTATTTCACCATTTATTTCAAATTATACTATTATTATTAGTATTATTATTATTGTTATCATCATCATCATCATCATTATTATTAGGGTTAAATCTTCAAACCTTATATTATTGTCTTTTCCAATATTACTATTATTACTTTTATCTTTAGCAAACTTAGTAATTAGTTAATGTTATTATAATTATTATATTATTATTTTATCTAAAATCCTAATCTTAGAATAAATTAGGAAATAATATCATTTTTGGTAGAATGGAATCTAATCTTTAGCTTTTCCCTCTTATAGGTGAGACTGGTCAAAACCCTAAGGAGGCGTAGGAGCATGCTCTAAGACCGGTGTCGTATTAGGTAAAGGTGTAACTAAGGCCTTATGTGTTTTATGTGCCTTATATGCCTTGTATGCCATGTATCACGATGTGTTATGTATCTTATGTTTGTCTTTATAATTATTTCCTATGTAGTGTTGCTTAGAGTTGAGGTATGCATATGTGCTTTCATATGGCATATGTGATTATTTATATGTGGTGAGGTATGATGTAATGTGTTGTGACCTTTTAGACATGCATGTGAGGATGTGTAATGTGGTATTATGGGATGGAAAGGAAGAAAATGGAAAATGGGGAAGTAAGTTGACCAAAGGGGAATAAGTTGACCAAATGGAAATAAGTTGACCAAAGGATGTGAGTTGACCTAAATATTTTAATGATCAATCAGTGGAAGAATAATAGGGGGTGAAAGTAAAATGAAGGAATGGGGGAATCGAATCTATGTTTTTATATGGAAGAATCTAGGGTTTTGTATGAGAGAATCTATGGTTATGCATGGGAGAATCTGTGGTTTTGCATGGAATAATCTAGGGTTTTGCATGGAAGAATATAGGGTTTTACATGGGAGTCTAAGGTTTTGCATGAGAAAGTTTGAAGGTTTTCATGGGAAGGTTAGGGTCTACATGGGAGTAAAGTTTACTTATGAAAAGTTGACTTGGGGTGTAAGGAAGGTAATGGAAGAGTTGTTTGGGAGTTTGGAGGTTTTGGGTGAAAAATAATATGTAGGACAGTATAAGGGTACATAAAAGACTAAGCTTGGGTTTGGTATGGCCAACTAGGAGTTTGGTGTGGCCAACTAAGGTTTCATGGTCATACGTGTACTTGGTGAGTAAAGTGAGATGATGAGGGTCAAATCTAAGAGTTATGATGTGTGGGGTGTTAAAATAGTTTGGGTTTGTGATGTGGAGTATGATGGGCCACATATGCTTAAATTAGGGTTTCTGAAGAAAACTCTAGAGTAAGGTGATGAGTGGACTTGGAAGTGTAAGATAGTGGGCCTTGACCCACATACATAGGAGCTGGACTTCTAGTGTGAATTAGGGTATGGAGGAAAGGATGTTGGGGGTAAGTTAGGAGGTGCAGGAGTCTCATGATATGGGACTGGTTCTTTTTGGAGGATAAGCATAGAGATAGTTAATCATGCATATCTAGGGTGAAGCTTCTGAATAAGACACTATAAAACATTAATCATGTAAAGTAGAAGATTATTGAGCCGGGGCCAACCGATCCACCGACAAGAAATAGTGGTTAGGGCGTTTCACCCTATGTGTGACTGATCCACAGGCAATAATTGTGGTTAGGTGCACGTTGCCCTATGTGTGACCGCTCCACCGGCTATAATAGTGGGGAATCTTGAGCTCAATAAACCAAACCTTGAGTTTACTAAGACACATAAAAGATACTAAGTACTTATAGTGGAACGCCATGTGAGTCGGGGCCAAACCGATCCACTAGTAATAAATAGTGGTTAGGGCGTCCCGCCCTATATGTTATCGATCTACCAACTAATAATAGTGGTTAGGTGCAATGTGCCCTGTGTGTTTTTTGGTCCATCGGCTATAATAGTGAGGCTCTCATACTCGCATGGATTTGATAAAGAGCATGGCAAGAAATGAGTATCGATAAGAGATTAATTAATTAATTAATCTGAACTATAAATGGCCTTTATTTATTATCTATATGAAGTGATCGTATGTTATTTTATTATCTTGCTTGGATTATGTGCTTTTATGTGTTGGCCTTAGTGCATGGTTACTTTACTCAGTATGTAGCATACTGACCACCCTTTTTATGGGTGCTGCTCATTCCCACGAGCAGAAGACCCTTCTAACTTTGCATAGGTGGGTGATGCATATTTTGATACCTTCGATATTCATAAGGCATCAGGTGGGGTTGAGTGTTGAGCATGTGTTTAGCTTGAAGACCGGGAGTGGCGTGGCCAGATTCTCTCTCTATGTTATTTTATTCAATTCTGTTATTTCTTTTTTGTATTGGATTTTCCAGAATTAAACTTTATCATGTAGACATTATTTCTTTCAAGGAACTTTGATTTCACACTTTGGATTATGTAAACTTCTTACGCCTACTTTGATCTCTATACTATAACTCTTCTAGTTTTTCTCTTTATGAATGCTTGGTTTAAGTATTAAATTAAGTTTGACAATAATCATTTCTAGCCTTAGCACTTGGTACTGGAATGGTAGGAGTGAACTGGTCTGGTACTAAGTGTGGCAGTAACATTCCCGAAATTAATAGGTTCTAAATTTATTGCTTTCTTTTTAAACAAAAAAAATAATGAATTTTTGGGGTGTTACAACATTGCTTTGGTTTTCCTTCCTTTTCTAATTTTTATGTTTTTAGCATTTCTTATGGGAATGCTTATTAATGCTTTTGGATTAGATTTGTCTCCTTGATCACTAATCTGCTTTCCTGAATAGTCAAGGTCTAAAACATATTTATTGGTAATATTATCTAAGGGGTTTCGATCAAAGGTCTTAATATCTATTATATTCTTTCTAGGTTGCTAGACAAGAAAGGCAGTTGTTGAATCACTTGCACAATCCATGTAAGGGTGGGTCTCTTAAGAGTGTGTACTACAGGCTATGAGGCTCGACCCTCTTTAGTTCCCCAAAAAAGATGCTTTTCCATTAATATGAGAATGTTTTTCATCTATTTTAGGATCCTCTTTACCCTACAAATTTTCCTTTTCAAAATGAAAAAAAATCCTCTAATAAATATGCTAAGTATTTAAATCTCAAAACTAAAATGTATGGCTGTGAATTTTTAAGATACTTTTGCACAGTAACAAAATTAAAGAGCTAAAATCCTTTGTATAGCCAAAGCAACCACAATGAAAAATAATCATGTGCATTTCACACTCTATATTATATAGAGATGAGCCAAGGTAAAATTTAGGCCTTTTGAGATCATGTTCCACAACAATCCAAAAAAAAGTTTTCATTGAGGCATCTAATGTGCAAGAATCAAATCTAATAAACTTGTTGATGCATTATCCAATTTGCTTGATCTTTTCCAAATTCTCATAGTATTCAAAAGGGAATTCAAGTAACCTAACCTAAGAAATAGTTGAGGTTACTGAAGACATCAATGCTCTAAAGTCATGCTTCCATCTCTTTATAGTGAGATATTGACCATAGATAATGATCTCCCTAGTGAGAATGAATTCATAGTTAGTATGCTTCTACAATTTGACAGCATAGAAGTCCATACCAATATTAATAAATTCATAAGAACCATACAAAATCCACAAATTGTGAAACTTCAAACTTATAATTTCATATCTAAACATGCACCCAAGTGGTTTAATTATGATACATCGCCTCTAAGGTCTCCTTAATTTTTTTTATGCTAGAAAAAGCCTAATTTTAGGCCACACTACATCTAAAATTTCAATATAATATATATAATCCTCTTCATTCACATTTTCGTGTTCCTACCAACCTCTTTCATCAGACTAACTATAGACTACTTTTTGCACATCGCTTGAAATGGGATTATTGAAAGAAAAACCTTTCCACGTGGATTTTCCTGTGTGTTGAAAGGCTCTTTAATCACATCAACATCTTATATTTTCTC
Organism: Tamarix austromongolica; assembly: GCA_039764185.1. NCBI lineage: Eukaryota > Viridiplantae > Streptophyta > Magnoliopsida > Caryophyllales > Tamaricaceae > Tamarix > Tamarix austromongolica. Next base: position 46,687,193 of record CM077819.1, read on the forward strand.
TTGTGAAGATTTATCTTCTTGTTTTTGCAAGACATCAAACATGAGGTTGTCATCAAAAGAGGGTTAGAATTCCATGGAGGATTTCAATTTCTTGCAATAGGGGCAGTTTATAGAGGAGAATGGTGGTGTTCATGGAGGAAGGAGTAAAAAAATATGGTATTATGGTGAGAATGAATTCAAAGCATATAACACATTCTTTTTTTTAATGTAAATTGATGATATATCATGCATGCACATTTGATTGTGATTTGGGATAATATATCGATTCTTTGGTCATCGGTTCATGTCATGTTTCTTATCTTTAGTTTCAAATATTTCCATGTCCTTTGGCTTAGTGCATAAGCAATAATTCATTTGACCTAGCTTTCACGTAATTTATTTCTTTTCAAATTCAGGGTATAGCTACACATGATGAAACATACTCGATCTAAATGATTGGGATCAAATTTTAATTTAGGTCCAAAAATTAAATTTTGATTTCATTTAAAAAAAATTTAAACAATTTGGATTGATTTAAATTAATCTAAATTAAGCTAACCCAATAATAACCCACACTCAAATGATCCAAATCAAAATAAACTAATCCAAAAAGAATTTAATCTAAAACTAACTTATACGTAAACATAAATATGATAATGATCTGACCTGACCCAAAATTACTCAACCTGAAATGAACCGACTTAACTTAAACTTGAACCATATTGGAATATAATTCCAAACATGGTTGGAACTAAATTCACATTCAATTTATAAACATAACACTTGACCTCATATAAAATGCTACATAAATATATTCATAAAAGTTTATAGCAAAATAATAATATATAACTCATATAATAATAAAGAAAATATAACTAATAAGACTATGTTCTCCTCACTTTATCTAACATAGTTAATATTATATTATAGAAATTTCTATTATTATCATTATTACTATAAACATAAATAATATAATTATGAATATATTATTTATAATATATATTAGTATAATGATAATAATAAAATTTATATTTATAATAATGATTATCATTATTATTATTATATTTATAGGTGATAATAATAATTATTAACTATAATAATAACAATAATTATAGTTAGACATATAATAATATTTATAATAATAATAATAATAATTTATTATCATTATTACATATTTTATGATAGTAATTACTATAATAAGCATAACAATGATAATAATGGCAATATAAATTTTGAACAGAATTAATTTGATCCAAACTTAATGTAACCTAAAGGCTGTAGATATTTTACACCACTTTCAATATATATGTATATATATATATATATATATATATATATTTAATGTCATTAATATTGAAGAATTATGTTATCTAAAGATTTATTCCATCTTTTGAAGGAAACTAAAATCCTAATGACAATTTTAGAACATTTTATTCAAGAAATCTTATCATTTTCTACAATTTCATTTCCATGAGCTCATCCAAGTCACTTTTGACTTTAAATATTCATCTATATCATTCTAATTTAGTGATATTTGAATTATTTGGATTTTTTCTAAGTCTCCTTTCCATATTCAAAGTGATAAATTGAGGTTTCAACAAGAAACATCGTTTTTGTCTCAACTAGTCTCTATCTCATTTTGCATCTAGAAACAACCTTTTTAATTATCTAAAATTTACCAAACTTTGAGGAGTATTGTATTTTGATGATTTTGGGTTAAAAGTGAATCAAAATATTTTACCTTTATTTTATTATTTTTAAATAAATTTGGCATTTCTTAAGCAAAATAAGTCACTAAAATTTAACTTATGTATTCCAATATCATCCATATCCATTAAGATTCAATACTATCCATCCACAATCTTGAAGATAAAATCCTAGCCCTCTAAACTAAGCCTAAGGATGCCCCACTTCCTCTCCCCTCAACCTGGCTTAACTCATGTGAAATATAAATATTTACATTCTTCTAACTATTAGCTTCATTTCACCTACTCCTTCTTTCATTTGCTTTACCCTTCCTTAACCCATGATGTATCTCCCTTCCTCCGTTAACCCCTTGCACACCATATTTGCCTCTTTCCTAGTGGTTGTGCAACACCACCTTGAGCCCCACTTTATTATGAGAAATAATGATTAAAACTAACATAGTTCACTTAACCTCCTTTATTTCCTTATTAAGTCTCTTTCTACATGAATTTTGTCCTCTTATTGACACACCATAATAAGGTGAGGGCACCATGAGATCCACCTGGTGATGAGAAATAATCATTAAAACCAACAAGTTTCACTTAAATTCTTTTCCTTTCTTTTTAAGTCTCTTTCTATGCGACTTTATCCTTTTTTCTCTAAGAAAACCATGGTACCTATCTCTATTTTCTCCGCCATTTAAAGTTCTATTCATCTTCCACTGAACTCCACCATTGAAACTCTTTAAAGCTCTCACAAATTCAAGAACTTTTAACTTCGTTAATCCTACTCCTTTCATTTGTTTTCCTTTCCTTTTTCTAATCTTTTATAGGTTTGATTCTTATAATCCTTTATCTTGATTCTATAGGATTCAATAAGGTCATTAAGGAAGGTATGATTAGTATTTAATGTTTTCTTCTTGTTGGAAAACCTCCTCAATTCAATGGAAATAAGTTATCATGCTAGTTTGAAATTTTGGATCCTACCTTTTGTTTTGTGGAATATATGGATATGTGTGGTTATATTTTGTGCATGTTTATTATTCCAAATTAAATCTTAATAGGGTTAGTTTACTCTTCACTTTATGATTCATGATTTAGTTTAGTATTTATGATGCAAAAATATTCCAAGATTTTGAAAATTGATTTATGAATTAGGAAATAAGGAAGTAAGGGTAAATTTTGAAGATAATTATTTACCCTAAAATATAGATATCATAAAAAATATTATTAAATCAGGAGTCCAACGCAACTTTGGAATCTCAAATCTAAGTTTTCTACACAAAGTTATGACTATGTTTACCATATGTATATCAAGTTTAATTTTTACACACTAATGGATAAAGTGTCATAATTAACATTATGGATGCCATTATCTTTTCATATTTATTAGCTTGGTTGTTATTGAATTATTTGATAATTATGTTAGGATATTAGTTAGTTAATTTATTTCCTTAATCATTAAGATATTAGATAGTATATATCTTTTATCTTATGATGTATCTTATCTTTTTAAGATTTTGTTATGATTTAATTATTATTATCATAGGAGATTACTATTCACGTGAATAGTGATTTAATTAATGCTTATTATATTTAGATTTAGTTTATCTTATTATTAAGGAGGTGGTCATTATTCTATAAATATCTCATATAAACTCCTTATTTCATGAGGATAGTTGAATTGAGTTATTAAATCGAGTTTTCTCTCATTGAAACCCTTGTGAGTTTCTTTGTTCTATGTTTACGTTATCTATGTGATTCGTAAAATAGATTTATATCTAAATTATCTTATCTGTGTGAGTGATAATTTAGAAACCCTCTATACCTTTGCTATGTGGGTTTGTATAGAGTTATCTAGTGAAGTTTAGTGTGTGTTTCTTCATTAGAGATCCTTTGAGAGTTATCTGTGTGAGGCTTTCAAAGCTAGTTTGATGAATTTATTTGTGTGATCCTTCATCTATATCCTCAATTTAGAATTCATCCTTAGTTTATCATTATAAAACTATATAAAAGTGGGGAATTTTGAAACCACTTATTCTGCTACACATCAATTTTGGTATTAGAGCTTTAGGTTGGTGGAATTACAATCAAGATTCAATCTATCTTTCAAGATTCATCAAGAAAGAGTATTATCTTCAAGAATATCCAAGAATTCATAAAAAAAAGAGGGACGCGTGATTAAGGCTTGTTTGGGAGAGTAATAATTGTTTGACAAGAAAAAGAATGGAGAACCAAGGAGAATACTTAAGATATTTTCTCAAGACCTTGATGGACAAAATCAAGGAGATAAATTTGTAGGTGGGAAGAATAGAAATTTTCCAAGCCCATGAGTCCCATGTGTAGCCACAAAATCAAAGCAAACAAGTTGAGGAAGAGCACGCAAGAAGAGAACAAAACTAGGTGGAAGAAGAAGAAGAAGAGAGTGTGAGAAATTACATAAGGGCACGTGACACTTAGAGGAGAACTTATGATGATGTGGAAAAGGGAATCTGCTTTGATCTTCCCAACTTCGAAGGTAATCTTGACTCAGAATATTTTCTTGGTTGATTGCAAATTGTTGAGTCAATTTTTGAGTATAAAGAAATTGATAACGAGAAATGGTGCCAAATAGCGATATTAAAGTTTAAAAAGTTTGCTAGTGTGGTATGATAATTTAAAAAGGAGACATGAGAGAGATGGAAAATCAAATATTAGGTTATGGGAAAAATTAAAGAAACATTTGAAGAAGAAGTTTGTGCCTGGGGAATACGAGCAATAAAATTATCTAAAAATGACCATGTTGAGGCAAGGGTTACTTGGCGTTAAAGAATAAATTTGGGAGTTCAAAATGCTAGCTCTAATATACGATGTCCAAGAACAAGAAGAACAGAGGTGTGCATGATTCATCGAGGGTTTAAATATGAATCTTTGAGAGAAGGTAGAGGTGTACCCATATGAAGTGTTTGAAGAAATAGCCAAGTTAGCCATCAAGTTTGAGAAATAGATGAAGAGGACCAAGCCACTAAGCAAGTTAACCAATGCTCTATATGGTTCAACTTTCAAGGGTGTGTTGAAGCCACCAATTTCTCAAGCCACTAGTCAAAACCTTTCTAGGAATTTTATTCATGAAGAAAAGGGCAAATATCAAATGGTTGATAAGGTGAACAAGCAATTCTTCAAGTGTAGACGATATGGCCACTTTGAAAGTGATCGCAAATATGGAGGCTTGTGAAGAGAATGAATACCTTGATGAAGACCTAGAAGAGGAGAGTGATATCTCGTAACATGATTTAGAAAAAGGCTAAGTGGATTGCTACGTGTTACAAGGGTGCTTTATGTACAACAACAACCTTTACTTACTCAACCGGAGAAGATTTTCAAGGCCAAATGCAAAATTGGTGATAAAGTGTGTGAATTCATCATTGATAGTGGCTCATACACTAATGTTGCTAGTGAGAAGATGGTAAACAAGCTCGGTTTGGAGACCAAGGGTCATCCAAAACTATATTCACTCCAATAGTTCAACAAAGACAAAGGTTTAAGGGTAACTAAACAAAATCTTATCTCTTTTAATATTGGAAATTATTTTTATGATGTTTTATGCGATATTCTGCCTACAGATGCTTGACACATTTTGTTAGGGAGGCCATGACAATTTGATAGGAAGGTTGTGCATGGCGGGGTCCTTAATGAATATATAATGTCTAAAGGCCAAAAGAAGTTTAGGCTCAAAGTTAATCTAGATGTGGAGGATTTAGTTTTGAGGAGTGGAAAGGAAGAAACAAAGAAGGTAGAAGTTGAGTGTAGGAAAGGAAAAAAGAAGAGTGCTATAGATTTTTTGATCCTTAAGGATTGTGAGATGAATAAATCCATCAGACATAAGAAGATATGCTATCCCTTAGTGGTAAAAGAGATCAAACGAGGGGAGAATGCTAATATGGATCCAAAATTGCAAAAAGTATTGAAAGAGTATGCCGATGTGTTTCCAGAAGAGTTGCCAAATAGGCTACCTCCTTTGAGAGGTATTGAGCATACTATTGATCTTGTGCTAGGAGTTCCATTACCAAACAAACCTGCTTATAGATGCAACCGGGAGGAGGCTAAGGAGCTATAGAAACAAGTGCAAGAGGTGTCAGACCATGGTTACAATCGGGAGAGTATGAGTCCGTGTGGGGTTTCTACTTTGTTGGTGCCTAATAAGGATGGTACATGGAGGGTGTTTATTGATTCAAGAGCCATAAACAATATCACAATCAAGTATAAATTTTTGATGCCGAGGTTGGATGACATGTTAAATAAGTTGCATGGTGCGAAGGTGTTCCTAAAGATTGATCTTAGAAGCGGCTACCATAAAATGAGGATATGGGAAAGGGACAAGTGGAAGACAGCTTTTAAGACTAAGTATGGGTTTTATGAGTGGTTGGTGATACCATTTGGACTATGTAATGCACCAAGTTCCTTCATAAGGTTGATGATGGATGTACTTAGACCATTTCTTAAGGTCTTTGTTGTGGTTTAGCTCGATGATATCTTGGTGTATAGCAGGAGTGAGTTCGAGCACATATAACACTTGAAGAGGATATTTGATAAGCTTAGAGAGGTGAAGCTCTATGGTAAGATGGAGAAGTGTGATTTCATGATGGAAAGGGTGATCTTTCTAGATTATATTGTGAGTGGGGATGGTATTTGAGTTGATCTGTCAAAGGTGGAAACTATACAATCGTGGCATATTCCTATTAATGTCCAAAAAGTTTGAAGTTTCCATGGGTTGGCCTCATTCTATAGGAGGTTCATCAAAGAATTCTCTATCATTGCAACACCTATTACACAGTTGATTAAGAAAGAAGAGTTCCATTAAAATGATCAAGCGATAAAGGCTTTTGAAGATTTGAAGACAAAGCTCTTAAGTGCACCGGTATTATCTTTACCTTGTTTCGATAAATTATTAGAAGTAACATGTGATGCGAGTGGTGTAGGTATTGGGGGTGTGCTTTCACAATAAAGGAAGCCGATTGCTTTCTTTAGTGAGAAGTTGAATGGTGCAAGACTCACTATTCATCCTAAAATAAAGAGTTCTATGCTATAGTGCATTGTTTGTAGACATGGAGTCATTACTTGAGACCCAAGCCTTTTTTACTTCATTCAGATAATGAGAGTTTGAAGTATTTGCATGGTCAAAAGAAGGTGAGTGCAAGACATGCTAAATGGATAAGCTTCTTGCAGATATTTGTGTTATCTACAAAACATGTGAATGGCAAAGAAAATATCGTGGCAGATGCATTATCGAGGAGGACCATGGTACTTACCATGATGGATGCAAAGCTTTTGGAGTTTGAAATGTTGAAGAGTCAATATGCCATAGATGATGATTTTGCTATGATCTTTGAAGATTTCATGAAATAGGAGAGTTCTAGAGCTTATGTTATTAAATATGGGTTCTTATTCAAGCACAACAAATTATGTGTGCTGAAGACTTCAGTTGAAGACTTACTGATAAAAAAGGTGCATGAAGGTGGAATTGTAGAACATTTTTGAGTTCACAAGACATTGGAGTTGCTAAAAGTACATTTTTATTGGCCGATATGCAAAAGGGAGTACCACAGATATTTAACATTGAAGATATTAGCCCTTATTATGAAAATGCAAATTTGAGAGCAAATTCAAATCAATAAGGGGAGAATGATGCAGGGTAAAATACTCAAGAATTGTCTTTCATAATTACGGAACAAATTATTCTTTATTTAGAAAATGTCTCCTGCAAAATTAAAGACCAACGGATGGTTACGTTGCTCGAAATGTACCAAACAATCAATTAAATGTCTACGTGTATGTGCATGGCATGCATGGAATACAAGGAGGGAATAACCACGTGCATGAGAAGGATGTTAGCAGGATTTTTGAGCACTATTAATTTATTTACTAGTTTATTAATTAAGTAATAAAGTAGGAGAATAAAGTTAGCATAAAGTAGCATAAAGTTAGCATAAAGATAACGTAATATCCTTTAGCTTGGAATCTTTTGGAATATTCTTTAGCTAGTGGTAGCAAGGTTAAATTCTTCATAAATGTAGAGCATAGGGAATGTATTATGATTATTGAATGAATAATTGAAGTTGAAGATCAACATTGATTGAGTTCTGTGTGAGTTTAAGCTCAAGCAAATCGAATATGTGTGAACGGTTTGGCTTGAAAGTTTTAATCTCTACGTCTGTGTGAATTAGAGATTAATCCATAAATTTTCTACTAATATTCATCCATATTTTCCTTCCCTAATTACCATGAAATTCCTACTCTATTTCATGGCTAAAACAAACCCTTAATCGGTATACCAAAACCGAAACCCTAAAACATTCATTTGAAACCCTAACCAACCATACCAACTAGACACCACCTTATTTCCTCTTCTTTGAACCAAATGCCAACCCTAACCCTGAACCACTACTCTAACCATCATCCAAACCCTCACTTTCAAAACCTCATCATCATCATCATCATCATTTCATCATATTCGAAACACATTCATCATTAATACATCACCATCAATGAAACACCATCATCATTTTTCTACCATAATTCAAACCACCATCATCTTATTTGCATAACTTTTTAACCTTTAGTCTTTAAAATCAACATCACCGAGCCTTTCTCATCTCATCCAAACTCCATTCAAACTATTAAATCCACATAATTGAGGATTACACCCTCCCATACACATCAATTTTGGTATCAAAGCTCAGTTTTGAAGATCTTACAAGAACTTCAATGATACATGAGTTAAATTGATTCAAGATTCTAGATTTAATTCAAAGGTTTGAAAAGATTGATTTAAGAGAAAAATTAAGGACACGTTTTTCTCAACAAAGGGATAATGATGGAAAAATATTCCAAGATTTTGAAGATTGACTTATAAATAAGGAAAGAAGGAAGCAAGGGTAAAATTTGAAGATAATTATTTACCATATAATATGGATATAATTTTAAAAATTATTAAATTAAGGGTCCCGCACATCTTTTGGATCTCAAATTCAAGTTTTCTACTCAAAGTTATGACTATTTTACCATATGTGTGTCAAGCTAAATTTTTACACACTAATGGATAAAGTGTCGTAATCAGCATTATGGATGCCATTATCTTTTCATATTTATTAGCTTAGTTGTTATTGAATTATTTGATAATTATGTTAGGATATTAGTTAGTTAATTTATTTCCTTAATCATTAAGATATTAGATAGTATTTATCTTTTATCTTATGATGTATCTTATCTTTTTAAGATTTTGTTATGATTTAATTATTATTATCATAGGATATTACTATTAATATGAATAGTGATTTAATTAGTGTTTATGATATTTAGATTTAGTTTATCTTATTATTAAGGAGGTGGATACTATTCTATAAATATTGCATGTTAACTCATTATTTGATGAGGATAGTTGAATTGAGTTATTAAATTGAGTTTTCTCTCATTGAAACCCTTGTGAGTTTCTTTATTCTATGTTTACGTTATCTCTGTGATTGGTAAAATAGATTTATCTCTAAATTATCTTATATGTGTGATTGATAATTTAGAAACCCTCTATGCTTTTGCTATGTGGGTTTGTATAGAGTTATCTAGTGAAGTTTAGTGTGTGTGTTTTCATTAGAGATCCTTTCACAATTATCTCTGTAAGGCTTTCAAAGCTAGTTTGATGAATTACTTTGTGTGATCCTTCATCCATATCCTCAATTTAGAATTCATCCTTATTTTATTATTATAAAACTACATAAAAGTGGAAAATTTTGAAACCAATCATTCCACTACTCATCAATATAATAAGTTATGCTCCTTTCTTCATAAGTGCACCAATTTGTCAAAAATTATCATATTTGACTTAACCTCAGGTTTCTAGCATTTTTGTTTCGTGCTATTGTTGTGTTTTGTGAGATTTAATGATTTTATGATGTTCATTGTCATTTTTAAATGCAATCCGTTATATAATATATTGTCATTTGGATTGGTATAACTTAAGTTATGATTCATTAAAGTTTGATGAAATTTAGTAAGAATAAGTTTGAATGTTCTTCACTTATTACCCACTAACCACTATAATTAATGTTATTAACAAATTAATCATTTTTATTTGGGGTTAATCAATGATTAATCATGATTAATATAAAATGACTATATTAGCCTTAATATGATAAAATATTGACCCTGTAAATAGTAGAAGTCAAAGTTGGATCATTGACTATGGCTATGACCTTGACCATTAACCTTGACTTGACTTTGATTGTTGACTATAAATAGTGATTTTTCCAAAAATGACATAAGACCTTATTTTGTGTTTTCTGACCCGTATATATATATATGTATATATATATATATATATATATATATATATATGATATTTTGGCCTATTTGACCCTTGTACAGCCATTGTTATAAAAAAGTGATTATTTAAGACATATTAACCAAAATTTGACTTTGACTTATTTTTTTATGAATGATGCTTCTAGAAACACTCCTATTTGTTTTGTTTTGGTATTTTAAGTAGTTTTTGCACGTGGTTTAATATTTTATGGTCTCAAAGTAGATACTTTGGTCTTGTAAAACATTTTGAGATGGTTTCAAAAAATGTTTTTAGTTAGTTATGTATGATCTTGTTTTATCTTTGGCTTGTGTGACTAGTTGCTATTGGGTTGTTGTATGATCTTAGATGGTTCCTTTATCTAAATGTTGAATAAATGATAATATGTTAACCTTAGTTGAATTTTATTTAACTTTATGTTAACATTTGAATAATTTGAATTTAAAGGATTGAAATTGGAATGATTTTGTTATGATTTGAGGGGTCATGACTTGTTACATAACCTTATACTTTTACGGCTAGATATTTTTTTTGTGGGGGTTATTGGTTATTCTATAACCTTAATAGTTTATGGCTAGATATTATTTGTTGTGGGACTATAACTTGTCACTTAACTTCAACCATTAATGGCTAATTGCTGTTTGTGGCGCTAAGTGGTTAAGGTGATTGAAGACTTGATTGATTGGTGTGTGTGGATCTTAGTATCCCTTGTTGAATAATAACTTGGCATTGAACAAAACACTATTAATTTAAAGTGAAAGATAACTTGAATTAGAAAATGAATCTTGTGCCTCAAACTTTAGCCTCCGAGTGTATAGTTGAACCTTCAAATCAAAGGGCTCATTTCTACTTTTAGGAATTCATAGCCCCATAGAGGGTACACATACTTAAAGATCTGGGTGTTATGGTTTATGTGACACCCACTGCTTTTTTTTTTTAAAAGTGGAAGAATTTAAAATTGAAAACTTGTGAATTCTGGGGATGTTACCGCCACACTTAGTACCAGACCAGTTCACTCTGACCGTTCCAGTACTAAGTGCTAAAGCTAAAAAGATTATTTTCAAACTTAAATTGAGAGTTCATAAAATGAATTAAAAAGATCATAATATAGAAATCAGAGTACGCATAAAAGTTTATAATCAATAATAAGATAGAAATCAGAGTGCGAAATCAAAATTCCTCGGAGGGAATAATTTTACAATCGATAAAAGGTTTAATTGAAATACTCAACACAAGGTAATAATCATAAAAGGGTAAATACAATACAAAAGAAATATAGAAGGAATAAATCGCATAAAGAGTAAATACAATCATACACTCTTGAACTTTGAGCCAACCACAAGCTCTACACTTAGCCCCGCCTTATGTCTCGCCCACCTGCACAAAGTCAGAAGGGCCTACTACTCGTGGGAATGAGCAGCACCCATAAAAAGGGTTATCAATATGTTACGTACTGAGTAAGGTAATCATACACTAAGACCAACACACAAAATTCACATAAAACATGCAAAATAATGAAAGAGCATAAAGTCCAACATGATAACGTAAAGGTATACGATCATTTAGGTAAACATACAAAGGCCCATTTATAATCTAGATTATTTACTTAATTAATCTCTTATCGAAATTCTTTTCACACCATACTCTTTATCAAGTCCACATGAGTATGGGAACCCCACTATTTTAGCATGTGCCTGGCCACTATTTTAGCCGGTGGATCGGTCAATTAGGGTAACATACCCTATTACTATTTTATGGCGATGGATCAGTCTGGCCCCTTCTCACATGGTGTTCCACTATAAGTAGTTAGTGTCTTTTAAGTGTCTTAGCAAACTGTAGGGTTTGGTTTATTGAGCTCGGGATCCCCCACTATTATAGTTAGTGGATCGGTTACTTAGGGTAACATACCCTACCACTATTATACGCCGGTGGATCGGTCTCTAAGATACCGCAGTACCTTGCCACTATTATGCTGGTGGATCGGTATAGGCCCGACTCAATACTCTTTCACTTTACATGATTAATGTATTAAGTATCTTATTCAAAACTTTTCACCCTAGACATGCATGAATCACTCCCTTTACACTTATCCTCCAACTGACTTGTATCATATCATGAGAACCCTGCACCTTCTAACTTTCCCAACAACCTTTCCTCTATACTCAAACTCACATTAGAACTCCAACACCGAAATATGTGGGTCGAGGCCCCCTACTACACACCTCCAAGTCTACTTATTTCCTTACTCTAGGGTTTTTCCCATAAACCCTAATTTAGGCCTAAGTGGCCCATCCTACTCCACCTCACACAACCCAAATCATTTTAACACCCCATTTTCACAACCCATCGATCCCATATTCATCATCACACTTCATTCACTAAGTACACACACATTACCACCAAACCCTAGTTAGCCATATCAAAACCCTAGTTAACCACACCAAACCCTAGTTATCTACAACCAACCATAGTTAGCCACTCCAAACCCTAGTTAACCACTCCAAACTCTAGTTATCCACAACTAACCATAGTTAACCACTCCAAACCCTAGTTAACCACAACAAACCATAATTAGCCACTCCTAACCCTAGTTAAGCACAACAAACCATAATTAGCCACTCCAAACCCTAATTTAGTCTCCTACGTACCCTTATAATGCTCCACGTACTATTTTCCATCTGAAGTATTCAAAAACCCAAACAACACTTACATTACCTTCCTCATATCCCAAATCAACGTTCCATACGTAAATTTCACTCCCATGCAGACTTTACACATCCCATGCAACCTTTTAAACTTTTCATGCAAAACCCTAAAACTCCCACGTGAAACCCTACATTCAACCATGCAAAATCTTAGATTCCTCTATGCCAAAACCTAAGATTCCTCCATGCAAAACCCTATATTCATCCATACAAAACCCTAGATTCCTCCATGCAAAACCTTAGATTCCTCCATACAAAATCCTAGATTCTTCCATACAACCCAAGATTACTTTATATAAAACCCTAGATTCTTCCATACAAAATTCAAGATTCATCCATGCCAACTCTAGATTCAATCCATATAAAACTGTAGATTAGATTCTCTCATGTAACACCATATATTATATTATTTCATGCAACACCATAGATTAAACTCTCCCATAAAAAATCATAGATTATATTCCCCCATGTAACACCATAGATTATATTCTTCCACACGAAACCCTAAATTTCCCATTTTATTCTTCCATTCATGGATCATTAAAATTTTTAGGTCAACTCACATCCCTTGGTCAACTTATTCCCCTTTTTTCAACTTACTCCCTTTGGTCAACTTCTTTCACATTTTCCATTTTCAACCTTTTTTCTACACCATACCACTTTTATACACCCTCATATGCATGTCTGAAGGGTCACAAACCAACCATCACATACCACAATATTTCATCACATACACATAGTACACATGCCATATAATAACAGAGAAACATACTTAAACTCCACGTTATGCCACACAGGAAATAATTATAATGATAATCATAGGATGCATAATATACAAAGTATATAATGTACATCAACATATATAAGGCCTTAGTAACATTTTTACCTAAAATGACATCGGTCTTGGAGCACGCTCCTACGCCTCCTTTGGGCTTTGGCTGTCTCACCTATATGAGGGAAAAGCTAAAAATTATATTCCCTCCTACCAAAATACTCTTATTTACTAATTTATTCTAAGACTAGGTTTTTGATAAAATAATAAAGTATTAATAATAAAAAATGACATTAACTAATTACTATCTTGCTAAATATATAAGAAATAATACTAATATTATAAAAGTTGATAATATAAGGTTGAAGACTTTACCCTAATACTAATAATAATGATACTAAAAATAATAACAATGATAATATTAATAATAGTAAAAATAATAATAATAATAACAATAATCATACTAAAAATAGTAATAGTAATAATAATATGCTTAGAAATACATGGTGGGATAAGGGCTTCGACCCTTCACTAAAATAATGCTAATAATAACTTTAGAACATTATAAAGAAAAATTGTAATAATAATAACAATGAAATAACAACAACAACAACATAAACCTAGAGTAAAATAAAATAGGGTTTTTGACCCTACTTCGAAATAGTAAGAATACTATTAGTAATAATAATAATAATAATAGTAATACATATTACTTATAATAATAATAATGATAACAACAACAACAACAACAACAACAACAATAAAAACAACAACAACAACAAAAACAACAACAAAAACAAAAATAATAATAATAATGGTATTTGAATTAAACAAATAAAATAGGGCTTCAACCCTCTTAATAAATAGTAGTAGTAGTAGTAGTAGTAGTAGTAGTAGTAGTAATAATAATAATAATAATAATAATAATAATAATAATAATAATAATAATAATAATAATTGCATAACACTAATAATAATAATAGCAACCCCAATAGTAAAATAGTTGTAATAATAATAATGAAATAATAATAATAATAATTTCAAAATAGTAGTAGTAGTAGTAGTAGTAGTAGTAGTAGTAGTAGTAGTAGTAGTAGTAGTAGTAGTAGTAATAACATTAATAAATAAAATAAAAACTCATAATAATACTAATAATATTAATAATACTAATAATAATAATCTACTTCACCAAATAGGGTCAGCCCTAATAAGAAATAATAATACTAATAATATTGAACTTAATAGTAATAATAATATTAATACATAATAATAATAATAATAATAATAATAATAATAATAATAATATTTGAATAATAGTCTAAAATTAAAATAAAATAAAATAAACTTAATTAAATAGGGAAAAAGGGTTGAGAGGGTTTAGGGTTCAACCTTAGGCTGGTGGTGACAAGCAGCACCAGTAGTGGTGCATGGCGGTGGCGGTAGTGGTTGGAAAAAGGGAAGAGAATGGGAAAAGTTGGATGCTCGGAAAAGGAGAGGTAGAATGGAGGTGGGACTTGGGGTGTTTAGGGTTGCCCAAGTGGAGAGGAGTAGAATAAAGGTGGTGACGCATGGCAGCGAGGCATCGGCCGAAAATGGAAGAAGAAGAAAAAGAGAGGAGGAGATGAAGGGAGAGGAAAAGAAAGGTAGGGGAAGATAGAGGAGGGTCTAGAGTAAAGTTTAAAAGGTGAAAGGAGTGGAGACAATAGTGGAAGTGGTAGCTAAGGGTTGTGCAAAGGGTTGTGGAGGTGGAAGAATGGGTTGATTGAGGAGGTGACTTTGCACGGCTGGGGTGGCTCGTGCAAGGTAAATCGAAGGAGGGAGAATGTACAGTTGGGTAGAGGACAATGCAGGGAAGGCTTAGGTGGGCGGATTGGGTGGCGGAGTTGGCCGACAGCGGCGAAAAGGGATCATTTTTCTGGGTTAAAAAATAGATCTTGATTCCAGGGCTGGTTTGGGGATATTAATAGGCTAAGGGTGGGGGATAAAGTCAAAAGGAAGAAAGGAGGATAGGGTAGGGGTGAGGGCACCGACCAATAACGGTTGGCTGGAAAAAAATTCAAACGAGTCGGTAGAAGTAGTTACGCAGGATAGAGAGAGGAGATTGTGCGAGAAGAGGGGAGAGTTGGTTGGGTGAAATGGTCGATGAGTCAGCAGGGAAAAGGGAGAAGCGAAACGGTCGGTTAACGGCGTGATTGACGGCGAAAAACTAGGGACCAGGGAGGCGATGTAGGTTGACAGTGAGAAGAAGAGGAATAAGAAATAAGGAAGAAAGGAACCTGCGCGGATCGAGTGGTTTAGGAGAAAAGAAAGACGGACCAGCCGACAGAAGTAAATAAAGAAGACAAAACGCAGCGTTCCGTGGGTGGGCTACGCTGAAAGGAAGGAAATCGGCCGCGGCAGGAGAATAAAAAGGGAGAGGAGGATTGGGCCATAGACAGGCCCAATCGGGGGAGAAGGTAAGAAAAAGAAAAGAAAAAGAAAGAAAAAGAAAGAAAAAAGGAAAGAAAAAGGAAGAAAGAAAAGGAAAAAGGAAAAAGGAAAAAGGAAAAAGGAAAAAGAAAAAAGAAAAATATGAGGGTTGGGTTAATTAAATTAATTAGGATATTTGGGATATTTAAAAATAATGATATTTAAATAAAATAATATTTAAATCCCTTTTTAGGTAAATTTAGCATTTTTGAAAGATTTTCCATAAATTCCATTTTAATTAGCCAATTACTCCAATTTTCTCCAATTAAATTATTTATAAAATTCCTATTAATTTGGACCTATGTTCTGCTTCTTATTTTAAATAAAATAATTTATTTAATTAATTTCCAAAATAAAATCCTTAATTAGCTAAAATACCCAAATTTCTTCCTAATTAAAATATTTATAAATTTCTTTTTGAACAACCCTAATTAATTCCCTTTTATTTTAATAAAAATAATTTATTCAATTTATTTTTCCTAATAAAACCTTATTTAACTATAATTCTTAAAATTAGAATTTTCGGGGCATTTCAATTTATGTATATATGGCTTTATATAGTGTGACTTCCTTGACTTGCTACCATGAAAGTTAGAGAATTTAGTGTTGATTCATCTCTTTTGATCATTACCTTTGATTATGAGAGTGTATTCCTCTCAAGGTTGATTTGAATTTATACGTTTGATCACCTTAGTAAAGGGTTTCTAATTTAAATTTGGTTTAAAGGGACGTGCACCAAATTCTTGCTTAACTTGGTTGATTACTTCATGTTAATGATTAATTGAACTTATGTTAAATTGTTGGGTGTAAATAATAAACACCATGTAGCATTATTTGGTGTAACCAACAAACGCCATGTTGGTTTGATTGTTGGTTCATCATTATCGATTATTGCCCTAGATATTTTGAAATTTGGATTATGTACATTGTGGTCTCCTTAGCGATCATTAACTTGGACTAATAGGATTAATTTATGTGTTGAACCATTGTTGTGTTTGGATATTTACTCTCTTTTATTGGTGGGTTATGGGTGAGATTGATTGATATCATTGCTTGGTTATGTATGATTTGATATTATCATGTGTTTTGAATGATGTGGTTACATAAGCATGCTATTTGTTTTGAGTTGGGTAAGTACTCATTAAGTTTATGATGAATAGGTTTTTTAATGGTTGTGATGCAGGTATTTGGGTTACTTCTGCAAGTTTGGGTCAAAATTAGAAAGTGAGGTTTCCAATGTGTTTTCCCTGTATTAGGCTTTCTAGTTTTGGGTCTTGTGAATTTGTTCCTAGCTAGTTATGGAACTTCTGCTGTGATTTTGCAGTTTGTAAAGAGTTTTTATTTATTTATTTATTTATTTTTTATTTTTATGTCTAATCTTGCCTCTATCACGGGTTAGGTTAACATACCCAGTTCTCTTCATACATATATGGTGGCATCACCTATCGTTTCTTGTTTTAACTTCCACATTGTTCTTTCAAAATAAAAGTTATAAGTTTAGAAACATAAAAAATATTATTATTAACTCGACTCGATCCAATTTCACTTGAAGTTTGTAGGCCTAAATTAAAACTAAACTCAAAGAAACCCAAGGAATCAGACCTAAATACAATGCAATATCATTACCCAAAACTTTTTGACCCAACACAAATCCAATCTGAATTATTATTATTTGAATTGAACCTAAACACAAGGGACACCTAACCCAAACCTTACCCTATCCCTATTTTAATCTGGCCCTGATTAACATGACTTAAACTTGATGTGTAACACCCATATGCCACCTATAAGTATAGCTATCATATACATTTTAACAAAAAATGTCATATGGGGTTCAAGGTCACATACAATAGTGGATCAATCAACAAAAAGACTATACGATACCTAAAATATTTAAACAATTTTCTTCTTCTATTGCTGAGTACCAAATGAGCTAAGTATCCTTATATTTTACTTTTGATTTACTTACATTGAATTAGGCTAGGTAGTACTAAGAAAAACTTTTCTCTGTCAAACCATAGAATCGTTTTTAACATTTTTATTTCAAAAACAAGACGGGATAATGAACGAGGGAGGGGGGGGGGGGAATCAAAATGAAGGGTGCTAAATTATGCCGGGGAGGAAAGGACATCATCATAGTTAGCGATACATTCACCCTAATAGGCTGACAAAATCTAGCGACATCATGATTATGTTAAACAAGTGTCCCGTTCATATGCACAATATATGAAAGCTGTTATAAATAACATTCCGAAAATTTGGTAGGCACACAATTTCCCAACTTTAATCTTGTATACTTCTAAAGCTAATGTAGATAAAGCATGTTTTGCGCTGGATCTATGAAATTACGCCATCCATGCAAAGCCATGATGCACTTTTAAATCAACCTATGATTTAGACTTACGAGTTATGACCAAACAATTTTAAATTATGGTATAGTAAATAATTGCATACCCTTTTCAGCAAGCTGCTAATTATGAATTATGATGATTAGGATTGATTAGATGTTATAAAGTCACATGCATGATGTTGTCTTCTTTCCAAAGGTAGATCACGCCCACATCGTCATGTCTAGCATGTGAAATCTGCTTACGTTTGAATCATTGGAATTTAGAGGTGACAAAGAAGGGCAAATAAGAGGTAGGTCCCCCGCCGGTAAAATAATATTTTAGGTCCTCTGTATTTATTATCAAAGAAAATTTTAAGTTTGATTTTCCGCTTCGTAGCCAACGTAGGCTTCGGACTCGCCCTGCTTGCCGAGCTTTGAGCAATTTTCCACGGATTGCGGCTAGCTAGTGACAGGGGATCCAGGCATGTCCAGGTTGAGAGAGACTCATTTGTGGCGGTTCATCTTATACATGGAAATCCCATGATCCACCATCCTTGTTTCAATATTCTTAATGCTTGTAAGGTCTCAATGGAGACATTTGTTTTGTGTTTCGTATTCCATGTGTATAGGAAGGTGAATATGAGCGTAGGCCTTCTTGCCAATTTTGGTCATGCCCTCCCTTTTATTCTTTATACCTTTGAGTCCCCATGATGTTTCATATTTTCCATTATCTGATAAGAGGGAGGAAAAACACCCAGTAGGTGTATTGACCCCCTTGGGAGTGATGTAATTTGGATTCAAGTCCTCCTTATGATAGAAAAAAAAGACACATTAAGTTTCACTTAACCCTAAATTTTATAGACATGCAATACAACATGTTTGTGTATGTCAAACCTGATAGTATATATATTTGTATAAAAGTAGTCAACTAGACGACAATTCATTCCCAATCAATTAGACCTATTAGTTGTGACATGAGTTTTTCTCAATTGTGCACTCATCTTAGTTTCGAACTAATCCGAGACAAGTAACACATACAATTCCTTTGCTAGGTCGGCTCTTCACATAGGACATGACAACTTGATGTCCTTTACTGCACAATCTATTTTCCTCTTCTTCCTCCCTTGTTCTACTCATATATATATATATATATATATATATGGGGTCTTATATCCAGTTTGGAACATTTGAAATCATAATACTATTCTCTTACTTTTCTTCTCTTTTTCCTCCTATAACATTTCCCTTCAATATTCTCTCATATTTAATTCTCAATTATATTTCCTCAAAGTCCCTCGATTCACAAAGCACATACAATAATAGGCTTCATCGGTGGGGACATTTTACAAAAAGCTATGTCTCCCATTCAGCCTTCCAACGGACTTGATCCCTGTACTAGTGATCCATCTAGGTAAGAACAACTGGTCACTATCTTTCAGCTCCAAGCTGCTAATATTGGGCTTCGAGCATCTATTCAAGAAATGGTCTTGGTCATGCTAGTTCTCTTACACATACCCTTGGGTAGCCACCCCATTTTATAGATCAACATCATCATGCTACACCATGTACTCCTCAAGAAACTTTGCTGGAACTCTAGATATTCTAGAAAGGGTTTTCTTATGTTTTGAGTTTACAACAATATGTTTCTATTTTGGACTTTGGGGATGAAGTTTCATTTAAATGGGTAGTGTTGTAATACCTCATCCCAAAATCCTTCAAAATGTGTTTATAATTATGTTGATGTAAAATAAATTAGTTTTGGTTTTGAAATGGGCTTGAAATTCTAATAAAAATTTAAATTTTAGGCGTATCGATCGACTTGTTTTCCTAAACCGATCAATTAGTTATCTTGCAATTTTAGATTCATTTTAGATTTTCATTTGAATTTTTTCTAAAATTAATGAAAACTTTTTATTAGAGTACAATTATGCTAATAGGTATGTTTTAGTGTTCTAGGATTATTTTTACATTATTTAGATCATTATATACTTTTAATTAGCCAAATTTTTTCCAAAAAACACTTTTAAGGCAAGCTTCACCTTTTTTCTTCTCCCTCACCTCTCCCTTTCTCTTCTGGCAGCCGGGGTTGCAAGATTGACTTTGTGCACTGTCTCATAACTTACCAACTCACTGCCATGATCATTCTTGACTGCACTTAACCCCCATCATCCCATCAAGTCAGCCCTCACTTCTTGGTTACCTATACTTAACCTTACCAATCTTATCTCATTTCCCTTTATAAATGTTGACCTACCCTTCCCTCTATACCTTTCATTTCTAATCCATTTTCATTCCTCACATATTGTTCTTTCTCTCTTCTCCCTTTTCTTTGTGGAAAAAATTTCAAGTGTTGAATATCCCTTCATTTTTTCTCTTCTCCTCTCTACTGAGAAAAACATAGACTTGTTCTTATTTTCTCCCTTCCTTGTATGACCATTGTACTCCTTTCTCTTCTTCTAATCTAGGTTTTAGTTCTCCCTTGCTTCCTTTAATTAAGGAATAATTAAGATTAAGAAAGGTTGATGATTCCAACTCTTCATTTGACACCCTATTTTTGAAAAGAAGGTTTTTTTTTTGTGATCTTGTCTTATTCTAATTTTTTCTTGATTATAATGAAGTTTTGAAAATTGATTTTTAATGGATTTAACTTTGATTCTCTTAGGAATTAAATTTTTGTTAGGCAACCATCAAGTTGGAGCGTTTATGCTGGAAGGATTGCTTCAAGGCAAGACATTCTTATCTTTAAAATAATTAGGGTTCTATGGTGTATTGGGGTTCCATGTGTTTGGTGTACATATACGCATGATCTAATTTATATTCTACAATCTGCGCATGTGGTATAATTATTCTCAAAATAGTATGGTTGTAATTCTTTCATTTTAAGCATGCGTTAGCAATTTGAGCATGAATTGTTTGAGTATATACATTACCATGTATCTATGTGATTCTATGTGTGTAGCATGTATTTTTATGTGTGTTATGACATAGAAGGATTCTAGGATTAATATGATAAAGTGTGGTAAATTTTGGTGATTGTATCGCATGTTTGGGTAGTGTTTTACCCAAACTAGTCGACCTGTTCCTTGAACCTATCCAATGGTTGTGCGAACAGTTGAATGGTTTAGAGTTTTGGATTGGGTCGTTGCAAAATCAATGGATTGGTTTGATAAATCAATTGACTGGTTTTGATGATTAGTCGATCGGTTGGTTACACCCATTGACCGATGTCCCTACAGACTAAAATGGTTTGACCCCTACTTAGACATCAACCGGTTGGACCAAATCAATTAGCTGGTTTCTATGTCCTATAGATTGGTTAGTCAAACCCATCTCCTGGCTTCTCTATAGGCCAAAATAGGTTGGTCTCTCCTTAAACCCATTGACTCATTAGACCAAACCAGTTGACGAGTTTTCATAAATAATCAATCAATAAGGCTAACTAGTTGATTGATTCTTTGGTATTATTTTACTTCAAGTATGGTACAACTAGACCAATTGACTAGTTTTAGGGACTGATCGACTACTCTAGCCGAAAGCCGACTGGTTTGTTTATAAATAGTTGTGTTTCTATTGGGCTTTTTATGTTGACACCTCTATGCATTTACATCATTTAAAATATGATTTCAACTATGATTGCTTTGATTTACTGTGAATCATCATGATGGTATTTGAGATTTGAATTTGGTTAAGTTTGGTGTCATCTCTAAACACCCAATTGGTGGCTTTTATACCTTGTGACGTGTTTGGTTTTAGCACTTAGAAATTCCCAATATGTTGCTTAACACCTTATGTTGTGTTTGGTGTTATAACTTGGAAACACCCATTTTGGTTAAATAATAGAATTTAATTGTGGTTGGTGTTGTCACTTGAAAACACCCATTTTGTTATGTGTAGACTTTATTATGATTTGTGATATCTCTTGAAAATATAAATTAACTGTATAAGATTTCATTCGAGCCTTTTCCTCCAGCTCCTAGGGTAATTGCTTGGAGTTAGTGGGTGGATTGCCTTGTGGTTATGTTTTTACTTAGTACATATTTCTTTCTCTATTGGGTTATGGTCGGTAGGGGATATGTGTATATCATGAGGTATAGTATTATACAAAGACAAGTTGGCATAGCATTAGCATCCAGATCGGGTGGGTGAGCTATCCCAATACAATGCCCTTGTCACATTGTATTGTCCATTTCTTAGGTAGGTATGGTATCCCAACTTTTTAGCCATTTCATTGAATACATTCAAGGTGTGGTGGGTGAGGTATCCTAGTGCAAGTTCCCTTTATGTAATTCGAACACATGTGGTGGGTATAGTATCCTAATTTGTGGCAGGTGCAGTTGATGTGTGGCATCTTTGAAGAAATCCCTTTCGTTGTATCTTGAACTTGTGTGATGCGTGTGATATTCCATTGTGATTTATTTTTGCTACCATGACTTTTGTTCATGGTGGTGAACTGGGTGTGGTCAAACAAACTATCTTATTAATCAAAATTTATGTGGTCACTAAAGTAGGAATTCTAATATAGCTTATATTGTATGGAATGCACCGTATTTGTCGTTATTATATACTTCCATGATTTCCTTTCAAGTAAGTATTGTTGTACTACTACTTGAGATGAAGTGTTGAGTTGTATTGTTAGGATTTCACCATGATATTATATGAATTCAATGTGCTGCATGATCCTTACCATGTTTTAGGTAGCATATTTTACCAGTACTTTATCATATTAATAGTGCATTTTTGTGGTCACTATGATAATCCAACTTCTAGTCCCAAAGTAGAGGATGATTTCTAGGGTTATGACTCTTAGTTAGAGTATTTTGAGGGTGATGAAGTAAGCCATTAGTAGGCCATTGCTTGGGGTTGGAGGTTTATGTTTATATTTAAGAGTTAGGCTAACTGGTTAGAAATGTTTTGCCCACTACATATCTAAGTTTTTGTATTTTTGGTTATTTAAAATATTGGCTCAATTTCCTATATTTGGTGTTGAAAACTATTATACTCTATCTATAATATTGTCTTCTCCTTTATTATCTTTTATTCTCACATTAATGTCATGAGCATGCATCCTTTTGTTCCTTGATATATTTTGCCTTGTATCAAGTATGGGTTATTTGATGATCATATCTCTTTCATGGTTGATGTGCCAGTATTGTTCCTCATTTTTATATTTCAAATGCTTCCGCATTGTCTTACAAAAAAAATTTTATGGTCTAAAAAATCTGGAGGTGTAACAATAAGGGTCATTTGAAATGATACACACAAACACCCTCAACTAGATATGAAACAAATGTAGTCCAATAATATCTTCCATGCCTTTAAACTAATGAACCTTAAAAGATTACACATACAATTGTTGGGGTGAATCCTTGGTATAATCAATTAATGCAACCCAAAGACATACATTAGAAGAGGTGACTTCCATGAAACAATCAATAGGGCAAGAATGGGTGAATAAGAAGTCAATTTTCTTGTAAATAGCATCATGGTTATTGAAGTGTAGATTGAAAATTGTGTGATAAAAATGTTCCTAATTGACACAATTATTTTTGTTGATTTTATTTTCAACAAAAATTATAAGCAATTAGAACTGCCAAAAGGATGCTTGATAAATATGACTTCACTTTTAGTGGGATTCACGGGTAGCATAATAAAATCAAAGGGGATGATGGATCTCACTTTGACAGTTGGTCATCTGAGGGAATTGAGGAGCATTAAATTGAGCTTTGCAGTAGGTGCTTTTCCATTAACATATAACATGAAATTAGGATGAACATCCGTTAACAAAATTGATGCTAGCATATTAATGAGATTTTCTGTTAATTGAGATGGGAAGGAGTCTAATATGAGAGGAGAGTGCACCTGGGTTGAATAAATGTTCAAAATCCATGAGAGAGTCTTTTTCTAGTGGCATTTTCTGCTTTTGGAGCAAGCATCTAGGCTACTATGGAGATAGAAGAAAAGTAATTGAGGGATAATTAACACAAAGTGTTGGTATACAAGGATATCAATGAGACTAATAAAGATGAGTCTCTAGATTTTCTTACAAGAAATAAATATGTCTTTACCTAGAATGTATTTTATCTATAACAAATTCGTCCTAAAGTTATTAAGAATTAGATAGATATAATAGAGGATAAAACCATTAAAATAAAAGAAAAGGGTGTTTGGCATTAAAAAGCATAGACTCATTGTAGAAGAGGTGGAAAATTGCTCTATTTAGGGTTTATCAGAGATATGAAATATGTTGATCGAATATCTAACCCATTCTTGGTAAAGAAGTTTGATGGTAAACGGAGAATGCGTATCGAATTCAAAAAACTTAACAAGGCATGCTCTAAAGATGGTTATCCATTCCTTAAAATAGATTGGTATATTGACTCAATGACTGAGCAGGAGAGATTAAGTTTTATAGATGTATTTTATGGTACCATCTAATATAACTAGCTAAGATGGATCCCCACTTCAATTACATATGACATTCTTTATATCCATAAATTAATTCCATTTGGATAGAAGAATTTGGGGGAAGCTTTCTAAAGGTTGGTGAACACAATCTTTCAATGATAGGTTGAAGAGTTTGTAGAGGATTATTGAGATCACATAATAGTAACAAGCATGAAAAAAAGAAGCCCATATGTAAGAACTCTTGATTATTTTTTGATACTCTGAGAAAGGATAAAGTTAAAATTAAATCTCATGGAGTATGTTATTAGAGTTTTCACCTAAATAGTAATAGTTGAATATGAATTCTAATTTGGTTTCGCTACCACTAATAATAAAGCTGAGTATGAAGTTTCATTAGCTCATTTTAGAATAGCTCACATGTTGAAGGCCAAAACAAAAATGCTATATAATGAGTCACCATTGGCCATCAAGTAATATAATGAATAATATAAATTCAATGAACCCAGCATGGAAAAATATTTGGTAAAGCTAATCATTGCTACGAAATATTTCTCGTTTGTTGAAACAACTCAAGTGCTAAGAATAGCAAATCTGATGGTTGATGCTTTAGCAAATTTAGCCACAGTGGGTACTTCTTTATTGACCAAAATAGTTAAATGAGTGGTGAAGGAATGAATTTATATATAATCAAACATATCGCTAGCGAATGAGTGGTGAAGGAATGAACAAATTATATAGAAGCAAGATCTCAATCAATGGACAAAAATAAAGCATTTGAACTATGAATAAGGGTTTCAAAATAATTTTTAATTTATTGAGAATTGTATAGATTTTCACACACTATTTCATTGCTAAAATGTATGGCCTAAGTAGTAGGATAGAAAGTACTTAATAAAGTCTGTGCAATAATATGTGGTTTGTATCAAGCTGTTAGATATCTCTTGGTGAAAACTTTAATCTAGGGTTATTATTAGAAAACCATTTATCAAGATGATGGGGTGATAGTACACTGATTCCAAGCATGTCAAAAAAATTTCCTCAACATAAAATGTTCTTACTTGAGATTTGCAACCAATCATAAGTCCGTGGCCATTTGGTGTATAATGGGACAATATTTTTAGACCACTTAGCCATGATAATAATGATGCTTTTGATAATGCCACTAATCATTTTAATATTTTTACATGATATATTTCAAACTAAAATATTGAGGGTAGGTGTTGGCTAAAAATATTTATCATAGTTGCTAATGATTATTTTACAAAAAGGGCAGAGGTAGAAGCCCTTACACAAATTATTAAAAAACAATTGATATAGTTTTTCTAGAAGAATATTATATGCTGGTAAATTATAGAAACATGGGGTTTGATGGAATCTATTGTACAATTGGAACTGGTAAAAAGCTATAAGGTTTGGATTCCTATGGGCGATTATAACATATAATGGTTGATAGTTCAAAAACTATAAATATAGATAATTTTGTGAAAACTAAGGAGTTGATTGTTGATAACTTTAGTATCTTATCCATAGGTAAAAAACATCAAATATTGCTAGAAATAAAGTTGGGACTAGGACATGCTTGATTAGAAAGAACCCAAGACCATGTCTATATATAATCCTAAGTAATGCTCCATCCTATAACCAATTGGTAAAATGAGGATTATCCCACTACACTTATATATTAGTCAAATTCCCTCTTATTTATCAATGTGGGACTTTTTCCACACCCAAAAATCTTACCCTCCAACAAAGAAACATACAACCTCCCTTAATGAGATATTATACTGCTCCATCGAGTCAACTACTTAATCTTTACTGTGTTGATGAGGGCACGCCTTATATGAAGCAATAGAGTATTAACTTACCTCGAGAGCTCATTCAGTTATCTAGACCAACTCGGCCTTTCCAATAGAGTATTAAAAAAATTTCATTCAAGATTTTAAGGATATCTACCGAGGTTCCAAACTAGGCTTAGATACCATTTGTTGTAAATAAAACCGAGCTTAGCCATGCCTAATTAGAAATATCCCAATACCATATCCATATATAAGTCTAAGTAAGGTTCTATTCTAACACAAAGTGATGAACAAGAGGGAATTAGACTAATATATAAGTTCAGTGGGCTACTCCTCTTATTAATAATTCATTTTAGGATAGAACCATACTTAGGCTTATATATGGATATGGTCCTAGGTTCTTTCAAGCATGGTATAAGCCTAGTTTTTTTCAAACAAATGGAATTAAAGCATAGTTTGCAACCTAGGCAGATATCCTCAAAATCTCAAATGAAATTTGTTTAATACTTTATTAGAAAGGCCAAGTTAGCCTAGATAGAAGAATGAGCTCTCAAAGTAAGGTAATAATCTAGTGCTTCATATAAGGTGTGCCCTCACTAATGCATTGAAGATAAGTAGTTGACTCAATGGAGCATTTTCTTCTTGATAAGAGAAGCTTGTGTGTTACTTTGTTTGAGGGGAGGGTTATTGCGTATGATCAAAGTAAAATATTGATAAATAAGAGGGAATTATATAAATATATAAGTCTAGTGGGTTAGACCTATTAACAATTGGTTTTAGGATAGAACCTTATTTGGTCTTATATATAGATATGGTCTTGGGTTGTTTCTAATTTATCAATATGGGAAATTTTTTTATACCCAACAATCATCCCCTCAAACAAAGTAACACACAACCTCTAGGAATGGTAATTAGTCCCTGACTTGACCCAGATCTAATAGAAATACCCCATTTTTAGAGGTTCTAGGTCCATAAATTTTGGTCTCGATGGGTCTGGGTTAGGTCTTGGCCCATATATACCTAAATGGGTTTGGATCCAATAGTTTCAGACCCAGACACGTTTAGTGTGTGTGTTTGTGTGTGTGTGTGTACACATATATATACATACTAATATTATGTTTTTTATTATTATTGTAATCTTATTTGAACTCCTCATTTTTTTTGTATATTTACTTTATAAGCAATATGTATAATATTTTATTCCAAAAGCACTAAAATACTATTTGAAAAGTTAACGTGACTATTTTAAAATGTTTATTTTTTTACTCGGAGGATGTTTTTAACAAATAATACATGTTAATCTATATAAAATATAAATATATTTGTATTTACATAGATTATTAATTATTTTTAAAAAAATATCTGAACTCATTTAAGACGTGTTTGCCTACTATACGTGGTGGATCTGGATCAGGGTCTGAACTTTTGAGACTCAAAGTTCTTGGCTGGGTCTTAGTTTAGGTAATATAAACAGATCCTAGTTTGGGTCTGGCTGGACCCAACCAAGACTCAACCCATTGCCATTCCTAGCAACCTCCCTTTAATATAAAGACACCACTCCATCAGGTCAATTAATTATATTCACTACGTTGGTGAGGGCATGCAGGTTCAGTGGTGAACCACTCTTCGCTAGGTTTTCATACACATTTGTTTATGGAAATATGTAACCAACACAAGCGAAAAGTAGAAAATAGGAAAAAACACGGTCCATGTTAATAAATATGGGGTCCTTGTATTTTTTCCAGAACTCTCAACTTTGGCCAAAAATCTACAAGACCAATTATATCCATAAACCTGAGTCGTGTTTCACAAAGATAGGCCCCCCATAATTTATCTCTTGGTCTCTTTTTGGCTCCAAACTTCTCCAAAAACATGTACGAACAATCCATGCTAGAGTACACATAAGAAGATAACTCTTGATCTCATAATCTCCACCTTGACATAGTATTTATAATAAAAAGTAACAGGATTATAAAATATCAACATAAACCCTTGGGTCTAAAGAACCCACCATGACAAATGAACATGAGCAAGTAATGTCTCCATCAACACACACACACTAGATCAACCTCAGAAGAAACTCTTTCTATCACCCCAACCTCACAAGCTAACAAAACATTATTAAATCCAATCATAGCCAATCAAAACCTTAGAACCTCTATGGTTGAACACTAGCACACTAGTGCACCTCTAATCATTAGGACTATAGCTTAGATTAGAGTAACCTGTCAATAGAATAATTGACAACACATAATTAATACAAGCTAATGTTGTACGCACCAAGTACCTAAAAATCCACACCACACCTAACAAAGGTGTCTTCAAGGGACTCACCACACACGTGCTCAAATTACGAGTAATACAAAGGTCAATACTAATCACAACGTACATCAAGCATCTCACAAATTTAGAGTAAGAACCATTGACTATGCAAGACACCACTACTACTTTGGATTTTGGCATCTCCAAAGTCTTCCACTTTTTCTCCTCAGATATTTCTTTGCCCTGATAAGTATATCATAAACACATAGCAAAAGAATAATCATTAAAATATCACATACCAATGTCTAAGTCCACCAAAGAGACCACATCTCTTCATAAATAATAATAGAATACCACAAGACAAAGTTAACACCCAAAATAACCCTTAAGTCTAATGTAACACCCCCAAATTTACTACTGAAAAATTTCGTTTAAATCAAAAGGTTTAGGGGAAGCGAAAGAATTAAAACCGTAAATTAGGGGGTATTATCACCACACTTAGTACCAGACCGGTTCACTCCTACCGTTCCGATACTAAGTGCTAAGGCTAAACCAAACAATCGTTAAGTAAGAATCATCAAAATATAAGTTCATAGTTAACATAGATCGTTCATGAAAACACGAGTCAACGACAATTAGGATATCGTTTAAGAATACAACTTAAGAGTACGGTTTCGAAACAAGAAGCGTAGTACAAAATATAGCTAAATAAAACAAATCCCAAGGGACCAATATCCGGATCGCCTACTCACTCAAGTCAAGCCTTCCACCCCAAATTAGTAACTTATCAAACCTGCATAGGAGGTCTGCTCCCCACCATCGGTGGATCATCACAGGACCCATTCAATCAAGGTAGTATCAGTACGAGTCCAATATTGAGTAAGGGCGCAGGTGCGCTAAGGCCAAGCATACAATCATACCATATAACATACATAGCACAATCATATAGACAACATGCGATAACCCGCAAGATAAGGCCTGAATACTTTTTGGTGACTTATTCTTTATTCTCATTAATAATATATTCATTCCATCCATATTCTTTAATAGTCCATGTGAGTGCGGGAGCCCCACTATTATAGCCGGTGGAACGGTCACGAGGGCCATGCCCTGCCACTATTATAGCCGGTGGACCGGTCATGAGGGTAACATACCCTGCCACTATTATTTGCCGGTGGATTGGTCTGGCCCCGACTCACAAGGTGTCCCACTGTAAATATTTGTATCTTTCCCATGTCTCTTATCATTATTCTGATTAGTCGTTGAGCACGGAATTCCCCCACTATTATAGCCGGTGGAACGGTCACGAGGGCCATGCCCTGCCACTATTATAGGCGGTGGACCGGTCACGAGGGTAACATACCCAGCCACTATTATCTGCCGGTGGACCGGTCTGGGTCTGGCTCAACATCTTTCTCTATAAGTGGTTAGTGTCTTAACATATCTTATTCAAAAGATCTTCACCATTGACATGCATAAATCATTCTCTTTATGCTTTACACATCATAAACAATAAAATTCCACATTCATAACTACACTTTAATCAATAATACACATGATAACACCAAACAACTCTAAGCAGCCATAACCAACCCTAATTGTCCACACCAAACCATGGTTAACCACTCTTAACCCTATTTTCCATAACAACCATACTTAGCCATCCCAAACCTTAATTATCCTCAATAAATCATAATTAGCTGCTCCAACCCTACTTAATCACAACGACCCAGAGTTAATCACTCCAAAACCCTAAATCTGTCTCCTCCATACCCTTATACTACTCCACGTACTATTCTCCGTCCAAAATTGTTAAACACCCAAATAATTCTTGCATTACCTCCCCTTACATCCCAAATCGACCTTTCATACGTAAATTTTGCTCTCACGCAAACATTACACATCCCATGTAACCTCTCGAACTTTTCACACAAACCCTAAATCCCATACAATCATTAACTCCCATGCAAAACCCTAACTCCACCATGCAAACCCTAATACCTCCATACAAACATTAATACCACCACACAAACCACAACACCACCATGCAAACCCTAATACCACCATAAGCCACTAATACCACCATGCAATCATTAATACCACCATACAAACCCTAATACCACCATGCAAATCCTAATATCACCATAAGCCATTAATACCACCATGCAATCATTAATACCACCATACAAAGCCTAACACCACCATGCAAACCATAATACCACCATGCATCCATTAATACTACCATGCAACCATTAATTAAACTCTCCCATGCAAAACCATAAAAATCATAAATCAGATTCTCCCACACAAACCCTAGCATTCTCATTTTATTCTTCCACCCATGATTCATTAAAATATTTAGATCCACTCACTCCCCTTGGTCAATCTCCTTCCCCATCCTCCTTTCTAATACATTAATTCCCTCACATGCATGTCTTACAGGATCATGACACATATCATCACATATACATAATACACATGCCATGTAAACATACCACACGTATTTCCTCTCCATGTCATGCACACGCAACATAATTGATAATGATAAACGTAGGGTACATAGCATGCGAAACACATAATACATGTAGATACACAAGAGGCCTTAGTTACGTCCTTACCTAGGTAGGCACCGGGCTTGGAGCACACTCCTCTAGTTCCTTAGGGCTCAGATCGGGGTCACCTATGAAAAGGGGAAAAAGCTAAGTATTAATTTCCCTTGCAAGTACCATCAACCCTTATTCTAGTTTAGGATTAGGGTTTTTATTACTAAAGAGGGTATTATACAAAAACTAGGGTTTTTACCTTAGAATTAGTATACTAAATATTAGTAGTCAAAATATATTTATTTGGATACTTATTGTTACACTTATTTTATTAAACCCGTTAGTTCTAATCTTGTAGTAATAGGGTTTATGCTAGCTTTAGGAAAATAGTGTTAGTATTAATAAAATAGTGACACTAATGTCTAGTGATAGAAACCCTAGCGTTTTAAGGCCAAGTCTATTAATGGTGTCATATTTGAAATGATAATAGTATAAGGTCACAATATTACAAGTAAACTATTCCTAAGGGTGATAATGATAATAGTTGTATATTCTTGAAAAATAAAAGGGTTCAAATGCTTTTGATTACAACAATAATGTAGTGATAGTAGTAATAATAGTAATAGCTAATAATAGTGTCATAGTAATGAGGTTAGGGTTAATGTTAAGTGGTATGGTAATAAGGGTTCAAGTACTCTTCTTTGTTAATAACCACATGATATTTACTAGCTTGAGTTAAGTAACATGGATAAGAACAAGTAGTATTATTGTTAACAAAATGATAAGGGTGTTAAGTATAATAATAATAATAATAATAATAATAATAATAACACTAATAATAAAGATAATAATAATAATACTCCTAGTAGTAATGATAATAACAATAATACAACCAAGTAAGGTTTAGCAACCACAATAATAATCGTAGTAAGGATAATAGAAGTAATAATAGTAATATTATTAATAATGTTAATACTAAAAATTATAAAAATTAAGATTAAAGTTAAGTATAATAAAAGTTAAGGTTCAAAAGGGATGTTAGTATTAGTAAGAAAATAAGACATTAATAATAGAGACAATAATAATGGTAATAATGACAATAATAATAATAATGATAATAATAATAATAATAATAATAATAATAAAAGTAATAATAATAATGATAATAATAATAATAATAAGTATATTAGTATTAATATTAGTAGAAAATGGTAGCAGTTATATAAAAGGGGTATTAGGGTTTGGATGAGTCGAGAACCACCTAGGGTCGGTGGTGGTCCGGCGGCGACGACGGCGGCGGTGGAGGAGGAGAAGAGGGGGAAAGATGGAGGTGGTGGTTAGATGGGAGGGGAAAGGAGGAGTTTGAGGTGGGGAAAGAAACAGCAGGTGAAGGGGAGTGGAGTGAGGGTGGTGGCGGGGCAAGGAGTGGCGGCGCGCGGCGGCGACGGCGGCGGCCGAGGGTGGTGGAGAGAGGTGGAAGATGAGGGAGGGAGGAGGAGAGGGAGGCAGGGGAAGATGGAGGTATGGGAAGGTAGAGGGCGGTCTGCTGGGCATTTTGGAGGGTGGAGGAGGCTCTGGTGGCGGCTGGGCTAGCAGTGCAAGGCGGCGCAAGGGCGGCAAAGGCTGGAGGTGGTGGTTTCGGGATAGGAATTTTGCACGGCTAGGGCAGCACGTGCAGGGCAAGGGGAGGGGTGTTGGTGGTCTGGTTTTGTCGAGGGAGTTGCAGGGATGATAACGGCGGGCAGAGGTGGCGGCGGCGGTCTCCGATGAAGGCAGAAAGCCCGTCTTTTTTAGGCGGCGGAGAGGTAGGGTTTCGAGGCAAAAATCGAAAAGGGAGCTGATCGGGCCTGCCAATGGGGGTATTTATAGGCAATTGGAAGGGGAAAACAACAAGGGGATAAGGAGGCGTGCGGGGCAGGTGTGCAGGTGGCCAGCCGGTGGCAGGCGGTGCAGGTCCTTCCATGGCAGGTTGGGTCGGGGAAGGGGAGAGGAAAAGGGAAAGAGGTGGGCACACGGGAAGGGGAGAGAGGGACTTGGTCGGGGTCGAAAAGAGGAAGAAAACGACAGGGAGAGGGGCAGGTGAGGACGGACGGTCATTAGCTGGTGGCTGCCGGCGGAATTGGGGCTGCAAGTCGACGTTGTAGGTCGGGCTGGGAAGAAGAAGACAGGCAGGGTGGACCGGTCGGTCCAGGGAAGGAAGGAAAAGAAAAAAAAGGGCGGTTCGCCCGGCTGGGGGCAACGGGCGACGAAGGAGCCTGAGCGGGCTTGGTCGCGCGAGACGGGGGGGAGGAGAGTTTGGGCCGCGGGCTGGCCCAAACCGGGAGAAGAAGAAGAAGAAGAAAAAAATAAAGGAGGAAGAAAGAAAAAGAAAAGAAAGGAGAAAAAGGAAAATGGAAAATGATAAAGTAAGTTGGGTTGGGGGTATTTGGTCTTTATTTATTTATATAATTAATTTAGATATTTAATTTTAATAATTATTTTAATTATAATAATTAAATCCATTTTTAAATTAGTTAGGCTATTTTGGATAAATTGCCCTTAACTTCCATTTTAATTAGTAAAATGTCCAAAATTTTCTAAATAATTTATTTATTATTTTCTCCTTATTTTCCTCAATTAATTTCCTCTTTATTTAATGAAGTAATATATTTTCTTAATTTTCTCTTATAAATCATCATTTTGCCATAATTCCATAATTAGGATTTTTGGGATATTTCATCTAATATTGTCACAAGCACACATATAATACTGCTTATAATATACAGTGTGCAACCAGATCTACCTAAAGCAATTCCCACTTGCTCCATCACCTATTGTCTAAATTCCTCATCATCAGAAGAATCCTTATCATTTAGAACAATGAAAACCTCTACCTCATCTAAAGCACCCAATAGACTCTCCTCCTCTACATTCTTGTCAAGAAGGAATTTAGATTCATAAAAGGTAATAGATCTATATGTAACCAAGTCACTAAACAAGGACCCATTAGTTATGCCAATGACACTCCTGTATCCTAGTTGCATCGACCTAAGACTAGTAATATTTGACTCACCCACTCTCAATGTTGCCCCAACTACATCCTTACTACAACCCCTTTAGCAACCATAAATGTGTCATTCTCAATGACACACCTATAACCTTTACTATTCAAGAAACACAACAAAATCAATCTCTTGGTCAAGTCAAGAACATGATGAACACTAGAGAGTGTACTGAAAAACACCATCATGCATACTCAACCTCACGGTCCCAATCTTAGTAATTATGCATGAAGCATCATTTCCTAAGACAACAACTCCATTACGAACAGTGTCATATATCTGGAACTAGATATTATTAGGATAAACATGGTAGGAGTACCCAAAATTCATAATCTACCTATCAGCCATTCTATTTTGTCCATATATAGTAGTCAGTATGTTACCATCACCATCAACTATGGCAATATTACCCTCATTTAATACACCATCAACATTATCTATTAATCTACTATTGGGATAGTATCTCCTAATATAGCTTTTCATGCGACAATTATAGCATTTCACACTCTTTTGCCAACTCTTCAACTTATATCTGGACATCTTCTTATCACTATACCCTTACCCATGCATCCTTCCTTGGCTACCATTCCCTCATTACATGAGTCCCTAGAAGTATCATTTCTAGTCAACTGACTATTAATTAACTCACATTATAGCAAGGCATATTTCAAATACTTGAGGACTAAATCATCCTTTCTATACAAAATAGTCTAAAAAAAAAATACTTAAAGCTTGTAGGAAATAAACATAATAGCATAATGGAAAAATCTTCATCTTCTAACTTAACATCTGTATTATGTAAATCCATAAATAGAGTCAAATTCATCCAAATGAATTTTCAAAGATTGACCCTCACCTAATTTTATGTCATAAAGCTAACTCTTCAACAGTAGCCAATTTCCTAATGATTTTGTCATGTACAATGACTTTATCTTCAACTATAAAGCAATCACCATTGATTCATTTGCTAATTCCTGTAATAACTCATTTTACAAGAACAGTTATATCATAGAACGGGCCTTCAGATCTAATTATTCAAATTCCTTATCCATCATAAATTCTAGATTGCTCGAATGACTAGATAAAGCCTTTTCTAATATGTTCTGATTTGGAATCATCCATATCTTCAATTTGAATAATTCAAAATTGATTTATTGATTAAAATTTTTAATATAAAATCTTATACCCATTCTGGTTACTATATCCCTACAATAATATAGTCTAATACCAATTATAGGAAAACAATTCATTAAATGTGAATGCCCAGAATCTAATTCAAATTCATCAAGAGGATATTAGAAGGTGTGCCTTCATTAGCTAACTAAAGATGAGTAGTTGACGCAATGGAGCATTATCTTCCCTGTAAGGTGAGGCTCTGTATTTTTTTTATTTAAGGGGAGGATTGTTGGGTGTGAACAAAGTCCCATAATGATAAATAAGAGGGAATTAGATAAATATATAAGTCTAGTAGGCTAATCCTCCTATTATCATTTGGTTTTAGGATGAAACCTTACTTGGTCTTATATATGGATATGGTCTAGGATTCTTTCTAACTTGGCCTAGGCCATACCCAATTAGAAAGAACCCAATACCATATCGATATATAAGACTTAGTAAGGTTACATCCTAAAACTAATTGGTAATAGGAGGATATTACACTACAATTATATATTGGTCTAATTTCCTCTTATTTATAGATGTGGAACTTTATTCACACCTAATAATCCTCCACTTGAATAAAGTTATACACACACAACCCCCTTACTAGGAAGATAACGCTTCATCGAGAGAACTATTCATCTTCACTGAGTTGATGATGATTTGCCTTATGTGAAGCACAAGAGTATTACCTTACTTTGAGAGGAAGATTATTGGGTTTGAAAAAAGTCTTACAATGATAAATAAGAGGGAATTAGACTAATAAATAAGTCTAGTAGGCTACTCCTCTTATTACTAATTAGTTTTAGAATGAACCTTACTTTGGATTATATATGGATATGGCTTTAGATTCTTTCTAACCAAGCCTAGGCCATGCCCAATTAGAGAGAACCCAATACCATATCCATATATAAGTCCAAGTAAAGTTCCATCCTAAAACCAATTGGTAATAGGAGGATAACCCAGTAGAATTATATATTAGTCTAATTATCTCTTATTTATCAATGTAGGACTTTATTCACACCTAATAATCCTCCACTCGAACAAATTTATGCACACCCCCTTTATCATGAAGACAATACTCCATTAAGTAAGAAACTCATCTTCATTGAGTTGGTGAGGACATGCTTTATGTGAAGCACTAGAATGTTACCTTACTTTAAGAGCTTATTCATCTATCTTATCCAACTCATCCTTTCTAAAAGGGTATTAAACAAATTCAATTTGATATTTTTAGGATATCTACTTAGGATCCAAACTAGGCTTTGATATCACCTCTTGGAAATAAAATCGAGCTTAGGCCATACCCAATTAGAAAGAACTCAAGACCATATCCATATATAAGCCCAAGTAAGGTTCCATCCTAAAACCAATTGGTAATAAGAGGATTAGCCCACTAAATGTATATATTGGTCTACTTATTTCTTATTTATCAATGTGGGACTTCGTTCACACCTAAAATTTTAACACGAGCAGTGTTTTTTCCTATTTTCTACTATTCTCTTACGTTGATTACATAATTAAATAAATGAATATGCATGAAAATATAGTAATGTTTGGTTTACCATTGAACTTGTCCAAACCTTCTCCCCTTGAA
Organism: Tamarix austromongolica; assembly: GCA_039764185.1. Classification (NCBI taxonomy): domain Eukaryota; kingdom Viridiplantae; phylum Streptophyta; class Magnoliopsida; order Caryophyllales; family Tamaricaceae; genus Tamarix; species Tamarix austromongolica. The sequence continues at coordinate 46,724,266 of CM077819.1, forward strand.
TTTTCTTATGGTTTTGAGAGAATTGTCTACTAAGTGATATTATGAGGATTTTTTTATTCTACTTGTAATTAATGGCATTGTAAGCAATAAAGATCATTTTTGTTTCCCTAATTGTTATTTTGTTATGATTCTTATCTAAGTTAGATCTTGTAATTTTCTTATTATGTCTTAAATTAGATCTTAGGTATTTAAGTTTGGTAATTTTTTCCCCAAAAATTGTGAGCTTTGACTAGTTATGTGAAGCACATCATAATATTGTGTTGGTTCGTGTAGGTAGTGTAGAAGTTTAGGGTTAATATTTGGGATTTGAGAGAAATATGGGGGTTCTATTTTTATTAACATGGATTGATGTGTAATCAAAGTGGAGGGAAGAGTTGGATCGATCATTCCATTATTTATGAATCCATCCACTTGAATTTTGAAGATGAAAACAAAGTTTGGACATAGGTTGCTTCGAATGAAAGTTGTAGTTTGTGACCGGATGACTTTGAATGATATCAATCATTCAAAGGCTCGAAAGAGGAAGGATAAACCCCAGGTTTTTCCTTAATCAAATGAGTCTTGGAAGGGAGAATACAAGAATAAAATACTTGATAGATTCTAGCTCAAAACAATTATATTATTTCTTCTTATGCTCGATGGTACAAGTAGGTGTATATATAGGAAAGGAAGGCTCAAAATCATGCTCAAATCAGCCGAGTTTCCCCCTTAATTCAAGCCCATTTAACCACTTTAATTAAGCGTATATAACATCTAAGCTTAATCATAATATCATCTTTTAAATGATACTAATGACTAATCATTATAAAGCCATACAATTAATTATGATACATACATGAAATTACATCAAACCTTAGCTTACATAAAATACACTTAGGGTTTACAAGTTAATACAATGAATGATAATCATCACTATATCTTCTTATTTTAAAGTATCATCCCATGTATTCCATAGTCTTGCATACTTCAAATTCTTGAACACTTTAAGGTGTATTAACATCTTCTTCTTGCAAATATGTAACATACTTGCAAGAACAACTTGAATTGTTTTCAACACCAAGCATAGACATATTATCAAGAATATTTAATATGATAGGCTCCAATATTAAGAAAGCTAATTCTTCCTTACTTTAAGAATTAATAGGAATATGAGAATCATTAGATGCTCCTACATCATAGACCATATTTTATCATAAATTATTTTGATGTGTTTTGGGGTAAAAAGACAAGAGTAAGGAAATTGACATGGGGGTCCAATGTTTCTTAAACACAAATCTTATTTTTCCTTTATTTTTGAAACATGTTATTTTGCTATGTAGAGGTTTTTGTATTATAAAAGAGATATGAGAGAACCCTAGCCATCAAGTTGTATGACCCAACTTCTTCTTCTTCTCCATATAATTCTCCATTGATTAGAGAATTTTAAATCTATGTAATTGATTGATTGATTAGTTTAATCATCTTATAATTACATAAGAGCATGAATAAGGATCTTTATTTCCCCTTGGTTTTTCTATTTTATGATTGAATCCTCAATTGTTTATAATCTTGTTAACTCTAATTTTGTTTGGATCCTTTCAATCCATGCTATTTTGTAACAATGGGAATTTGTTCATACCTAACAAATATCCCTCTATATAGGACACTTGGCATCATGAGAATAGGTTCCTCATTGGTTTCAATATAGTGTAACGAATCACATGAGCTTAAAAATAAAGAAATATTGGGAACGTTTAGGTACCAAATGAATGGAGGATGAGCGAGAATGTATGGATAAGATTCCAATAATATTATGGGATGTAATGAAAACTATAAAGAACCTAGTAAGCGAAACACTTTTAGTTTAGTCATTATGGGTGAGGCAATTGTACCAGCAAAAACAAAAGTAGGATCATATAGAATAAACCAATATGATATGATCCTAAAGACAATGAAGATACTTGAAAAATGAGAATGACTTACTTGAACAGCAAAGACATGTAGTTTAAATGTGGCTTGCTAAAAATAGACATCAAGTAGCTAAATACTATAATAAAAGAGTTAATCCTACACAATTAAGAGTAGGGGATTGGGCATTAAGAAAAACTGAGTTCTAAATTAATGGTAACAAAGGTAAATTAGTAGCTAAATGGGATGGTTTATGGAGCAAATTGGTCCATCTATATTTATATTAGTTTATTAAGAGAGAAGACGTCTCATGAATTCTCGGAATGAAAAATATTAGAGAAAATATTATTTATAACATTGACTGATTTTCACTTAACAATATTTTTGTTACATTTTAAACTACAAAATTTGTTCATCTATAGATAAAAGTAAAGGAATACAAGCTTCTTCTTTTTTAATTAATATGTTATAAAATATCTCTTATAGTAAATATTTTTGCTAATGACACAAAGTTGGAGCTCAAATATGTAAACCCTCAAGCAAAGAGGTTATCAGCAAAGCTCTATATGTAAGTCCTCAAATAGAAAAGCCATTAGAAAAGCTCTATATGTAAGACCTAAAATAACGAGGCTATTAGAAAAGGCTATATGTGTAAGCCCACAAAAAGATCATCAAGCACTAAAAAAGGCACACCTACTGAGATAAAAGGCAGATGCACATTCACTCACTAAGCCTAAGAATCTATATATAAGTTCTCAAGAGATCATAGAGCATAAAAGATGGGCACACTTGGTGATATGCATTAAGTCTAAGGTTCTATACATCATCCCTCAAAGAGATACTCAAGCATTGAAGACTGATGCATATTCACTCATTAAGCCTAAAGTTATATTTGTAAGCCCTCAAACAAATAGGTCGTTGAGTATTGAACACATATATCCATAATGTATCCTTAGTTGATAACAAGGCCACTATGTTTATTAAGTCACACATGGTGACTTTTCAGTTGCTAAGCTTAAGCTCCTATTGTAACACCCCAAATTTTACTATATAAAAATTTTATTTTACAGGAGAAGCTTGTAATCAAAATATCAGGCGTTACCGCCATAATTGATTCAAGTTTGATTTTTCATACCGTCCTAATGTTAATCACAAAACTAAAACTGTTAAAATTAAAAATAGAGTTACTTGAAATCAAAGAGATTTTATAAATGTAAATATGAAATTTGAGATTAACTCTAGGGTATAATAATAAAATACAATAAAAAGGAATACCATGGATCAAGGATTCAAGAAGGTATTTGGGTAAAAATATCATCCATATATCATAACTCTTTGCCCAAATACCTAGTATAGAAAAAATAACTCGCCCCCATAAAATGCATCAAAGGCCACAAAATCATTCAATTGGTCTTAAAAGGACTACACTAAAGCATCTAAGTCATCTACTCGTAGGAATGAATAACACCCATTAAAAGGATGGATAGTACGTTACGTACTAATAAGGTAATAATACTATTGAGTTAGGGATACTCGTAGGAATAAATAACACCCATTAAAAGGATGGATAGTACGTTACGTACTAAGTAAGGTAATAATACTATCGAGTTTGGGATATAGTTAAATACATATGTTCATGGTATATGATAAGTACACATACAAAGCACTTAAAGTCTCATAAGGTGAATACCAATCCAGACCTCTTTATTAAATATAATTATTTTCATTCTTTTATTTGTGTTGAGTTTAGGGACCCCACTATTCTTAAATTAGTGGAACAGTTTGAAGTATCTCTCAAGGACAACACACCTAAGCCACTATTATTATCTGGTGTAATGGATCCAACACCTATCAGGAAAAAAAATTCTCTAAAGCTATTATTGTTAAACCAATGGAACTATCTAAAATACCTCTTAGAGACAACACACCTAAGCCACTATTATTATTTGGTGGAACAAATCCGACACCTTAGTCCTAACATACATACTCTTCTACTTTAAATCAATAATACCTTATCCATTAGGTTACTTATCTCAATCCATATTCTTATTCATGATGAGTATAACACCCTACTATTATTAATCTAGTGAAACTAACTAAAACACCACTTAGGGAAAACATACCTGAGCCACTATTATCATATGGTGGAATAAATCCATAAAAAACCTCTTAAGGCAAAATGTTCCTGAGCCACTAATCTTAAATCGGTGGAATCATCTGAAACACCTCTCAGGGATATCACACCTGATCCACTATTATCATTTGGTAAAATAAATACAAAAACACCCCGGCTCAACTCACATGTTATTTCACTTTAATTGTTTAATATCTTATTCGCGATTGATTCAAATGCACATAACACATTTAAAGTATTTACGTGCATCATGAAGGTCATAAGGCCATTCTCTAGAGTTAAGATCCTCAAATTATTACCAATATAATCAAATTTTGAGGCCTAACTCTAAGGTCTTGCACATACAATTATAACTTATGAGTTTATATTTTGACACATTTTATACCCTTATAATCTTAGTTTTTGGTAGTTTATTTAACTAATATAGGGGAATAAATATTGTTTTATGCTTAAGTGGTAAAAATTATATAAATATTATTATTTGAACCAAAATGATATAAATTAAGTAAATTTAGAATAAAATATTATTTATTAATATTTATTAAATTTTATTTTGTAGGTATTATTTTTAAATAAAAGAAAAAAGAGAAAAGAAATTGGACCTTTAGACCAACGGCCAAAGGCCAGGGAAAAATGAAACAGAAAACAAACCAAACAAAGCCGAACAAGACCTCAAATGACGGTAGAAGAAAAAGAATGAGGCGACTCGAATGAAGAGAATAAGAAAAGTCAGCAGGGATGACATGGCATGGGGTAGGAACAAAAATAAAAGGAGTAGGAGAGGCTCAACGTTGAGGGAGATACAGAGAGGTGAGAGAAGGCAGAACCTTCATTGGCTCGGAAAAGAGAGCCTTTATAGGCTCGGGAAGCGACACACAGAGCGAGGCGAGCAATAGAAGGCAGAGTAGACTGCCTCAACTGTTAGGCTCTGACGGAGGAACGAGCCATCACATCATCACGCAGACAGAGAAGCAGAGGCGCGGCAGCACAACGTTAGACATTAGCACCGAGAATGGAACAAAAAAAAGAAAAAGAATTAGTGGCACGGAAATAAAGGCACCAAGAGAAGAGAAAATAAGAGGAAATTTGATACTGGTAGAATTTATTTCAGGTAAAATTAATTTCTATCTGAATAAATTCTTGAACTTTTATCCAAAATTAATTCTGGTTATTTCTTTCTCTTATTTTTAATTTATATTTTAGATATATATTTCTGTATAATTAATTCTATAATTATGGCTGGCTGAATATTTATTGTTAGGGAATAAATTGAAACCCTGGATTAGGATTTGAATTATAGTTTTATTTTCTTTGTTTCGTGAGATTGTTTCTTGACTCTATGTTAATTGCTATCGTTTATATGTATGATTCTGTCAAGTATAGTTTATTTGGTGCATGCCTTGTTCTGGTTCCTCATAAGTGACAATATGTAGGATTATTTGCCTGTGAGGTGGCCATCTAAATATACTAGAATCTATATGTTTAAATTGCAGCTAGGTTACATAACAATTCACCTAATAGTTTTGTGATTCTAACCGAAGTGGTAAAACGTTTCGATACGTGTGGATCAAGGAAAGGAAATACAGCTAGACATGCGTTTTGTACTAGTTTGGGTACTTAGATTGACAACCTTCCTCTTACACTTAATGCATTAAATATAGTTAAATATAGGAGCCACTTGTTGCTGCTATACTGCTAGTACTTAATATGGTTAATATAGGCACGTGGTCGTATTAATTAATTAAGGGAAGTAATATAAGGTGTATGGACCTGTGTTTGGTGTACAACTTGGCCGATCTCTTTCTCACGATTAAATATTGACTTAGAAATAAATATTAGGTTACAACCTAATCTAGTGGTGGATTTTTATTTCCCTAACATATTTCTCATATCTACGGTTTCCTATTATTTTCATTATTTTTAATGTTATTAGTTTACTTTATTTTATTTACTCCTTTTATTATTATTATTTTTATAACCCCATTAATATTTTTCTTATTTATTTCAAATGTGTTATTTAGGATTTCTATTTTTAGTTTTAGTTTTATTTCCAAGCTAGTTAAATAGTGGTGAGCCCTCTCAATCCTTGGCTAAAACGATACCCTTATTTACCAGTGCTACAATTGACAACAAGAGGGTTTAAATTGCGTGCCGGCTACGGTCACACCAATTTTTGGCGCCGTTGCTAGGGATTGGTAACTTTACCTTTATTTTGCTAGTGTTTTTAGTGTGTTTTTATTTTTAGTTTCGTTTTAGGTTTATTTAGGATTTTTGGTGTGCTTTGTTATTAACCTTTTCCTTTGATGTGTTAGTGTTTTCAGGTGGCTATGAGAGGATCCTTTGGTTATAGACAACTTTGCACAAATCTTAACGCAAGAGTAAATGAGGTAAGTTCAAGCAATCTTGATGATAAACTTAACCAACTCACTACTCTTGTTTTGTAGGTAGCTAAAGCTACTAGAGTTATTAATACAAGTGGAGTGTGTCATACGCAAGGAAATCCATATGCCTACCATTCACAAACTATTAGAGGAGGAGGATGGACACAACCTAATGCTCAGTCTTTTAATGGTTTTCAAGGACATGATCCTTGTATAAGCACATACTATTCTGGAATGAGGCATAAACCCAACTTTAGATGGGAGATGAATGATCATTATCAAGTTCCATATCAAGACCCTTACACATGCGAATATGAAGCTTCAAAATATTATCAATATCCTCAACAAGAATCTTCTCCAATTTTAGAACCCTCAAGTTTAGAAAAAATGGATAAGCTTCTTGAAGCATTGACAAATGGTCAAAACCGGTTGGTATACAACCAAAATCAGCTGATGCAAAGTCATATTTTACAAAATAAAAGGATGTCAGTGCTGGAGGATCAAATGGGTTATATAGTCAACATGATCAATCAATTACAAACACAGAAAGAGCTCTCTAGTACTTCAGCTCCAAATTCAAGTGAGAGTTATGAGTGTGATGATGCCATATTTGAATGTAAGGATGAGCTAGTTGAGGAGGTTCCCATGGAGAACATTGAAAAGTAAGATCAAGTGGAAGAAGAGTTTATAAAAGTAGAAGAAGAATCTCATCAAAATGAGGATCAAGTGAACAAAGATAAGTATATGGATGACACAACTATCACTTTCATTTACCATATACCATCTTTGAACATTTATTCCCCAATTTTGATTGGAGATAACCATGAGACACAAGGTAAGCCTTTGAACCACATTGATTTTATTTATGCTAACCACACTCCTTGTTTTCCCTCTTTTAGTAGGTCATATAGATCCAAGAGTGAAGAGAGTAGTCAAATCACCTTGGATACATCTAATAAGAAGTGTAATGCTCCAAAGGAGAGGTTATTTTGGAAGGACGTGTTTAAAGATTTTAAGATGAGAAAATATGTTCCTTTGATAGAAATATCACGATACATGGACATGGGGAAAAATATTATCGCTCTACACACCTGCTTAAACTCCATGCTAGGTATATTACATTCTTGTTGGATCAAATCATTCATTAAATCTAACATTTTGTCTTTTTCTTCCTTGTAGGATAAAGAAGATCATCACGAGGAAGGATTTGGTGAAGCAACTCTCAAGTGGAGGTATCCACCTTGAATGAGACAAACCGAGATCATGTCAGGCTGAAGACATAAAAACAAGCGCTACTTGGGAGGCAACCCAATGTCATAAGGGAGTTTTCTATCCTTTATTTATTTATTTATTTTTTTTTCTCCATACATTAAATTTCATGTTTCCTTAGTTGTTTACACATTGAGGACAATGTGTGATTTAAGTTTGGGGGTGCGTGTGTTTTATGTATGTGAAAAAAAAATATTTTTGAAAAAAAAAATTGTTTAGATTTTGATTAGAGTGTCTAGTGTTTTTAGAGTCATAGGGAGCCTTAACTAGTTAATGAGGAATATATCTTTGAAACCTAATGAACATAGGATCATGAAATCGAGATAAAGCAAGTGGAGATTTTTTGTGTTAATTTTGATATAAGGAACACATATCTACGTGTCTAAATGTGAATGGAGAAAGAATATGTATGATTTTCTAACCACCGACATGGCATGTTGAGATTTGTCACATTCCTTAGTGAGCTTTTGAACCATACGTACCTTCTTTTTTTTTAGCGAATTTACACAAAATCATCTACTTTTCTTAGCTTCAAAAATTTCTTTGTAAACCTCATATATGTTTAATTGCTTTGATCAAATTATTTGCCATAGATCATGTAATAGACTGTAGAGATTACTAGAACTTACTCTTGTGCTAGTCGAAGCTTATAGTCAAAATATGCTCTGATTGAGAAAATGATAAAGGCAGCTTAGGAATTTTCCATCACATGACCAAATAGCTTAACCTGATTTGTTTATACATGATGTACACCCCATAGAAACCCTTTGAGCCATACATAGATTATATATTTTTCTTCATTACCCACATTGAATAACCTTCGGGCCTTAATGTCCTTACCCTTGCTTAAAGCTAGTGGAAGGAAATCAAATCGTTATGGATATGAAGAGTGGTTGTGTATGTGTATATGCGAAAGAAATATATGTATTTATGCTAAGAAAGGGGATTGTTTATGTGTGGTGGAGACAAAAATATAAAAAAAATAAAAAGAAAAAAAATTGAAAAAAGAAGAAGAAATGAATAAAAAAAAAAGAAACAAAATGGTAGGATATAAGGAAGAGAGGGAGTTATGGAGATGATGTTGAGAAAGTTCTATTCATGTTACATTTTATTGTGAAGGTGGAGAGGTGTATCATTTATATTTGATGTGGAGTTAAGCTTATATTTCATCTAATTATTAGATTCCACTAGCTCTTGATCTTTTTAACACCACACTTGTAAAATACTCCATACCCTTCTTTACCTCAAACCCCGTTACAACCAATAAGTAAGTCCTATTTGATTCTTAAGATGAGCAGCCTTTGATCTGATGGAGATTAGTCACAAGAGTTAAGCATATGGTTCGGTCCATTTGGCAAGTATTTGATATCTTTCATGAGGTTTTATCCACAAGAACATGAGCCTTCTTTATTTATATATGTGAGTCGTTTGTTATCTTTATCATCTTATTTCACATACATGAGTGTTTCTATACATTTGCAACCATGAATCTAAGAGAGAGAGAAAAAAATAGAGGGTATCCATAGTAAGGATGGATCTTGATGTGACTAAGGCGTGGTAGATTTTCATCCATAATATTGATCTATTCATACATGTCATGTTTATGTGTGAACCATATGTTGAAATTGATCTTTTAAATCTCCCAATGCTGAATCTTGGTCGATTGCTAATCTTCACATTTGAAAGTAAAATATTCTGAGACAAAAATAGTTAAGGGTATTAGGTGTAGTTTGATTCTTATTTATTATTATTTTTGTGTGTGTGATTTTGTGGGTATATCATCTGCGAAACCCTCACGAGACCTTACTCGTCCTCGATGGGTGACCTAGGGGTTTAAAGGGCTTGTTGCACATGCTAAGTGTAATCGTGAGGCCTACGAAAGTGGCTAGTTAATTTAATTTTATTTATTTAGAGTAATAACTTACTTGAGGACAAGCAAGAAGCTAAGTGTGGGGGTGTGATGAGTTCATATTTTGACACATTTTATACCCTTATAGTCTTAGTTTTTGGTAGCTTATTTAACTAATATAGGGGAATAATTATTATTTTATGCTTAAGTGGTAAAAATTAGATAAATATTATTATTTGAGCTAAAATGATATAAATTAAGTAAATTTAGAATAAAATATTATTTATTAATATTTATTGAATTTCATTTTGCAGGTATTATTTTTAAATAAATAAAAAAAGAAATTGGACCTTTGGACCAACGGCCAAAGGCTGAAGGCTTAAAGGCCAGGGAAAAACGAAACAAAAATCAAACCAAACGAAGCTGAACGAGACCTCAAATGACGGCAGAAGAAAAATAATCGGGCAGCTTGAATGAAGAGAATAAGAAAAGTCAGCAAGGCTGACGTGGTGTGGGGCAGGAACGAAAATAAGAGTAGAAGAGGGTCAACGCTGAGGGAGACGTAGAGAGCCGAGAGAAGGTAGAGCCTTCACTGGCTCGGAAAAGAGAGCCTTTATACGCTCAGGAAGCGGCAGACAAAGCGAGGCGAGCGGTAGAAGGCAGAGTAGGCTCCCTCAGCTGTTAGGATCTGACGGAGGAACGAGCCATCACATCATCACGCAGACAGAGAAGCAGAGGCACTGCAGCACAACGTCAGCCATCAGTGCCGAGAAAGGAAAAAAAAAAAAAGAAAAAGAATTAGTGGCACAAAAATAAAGGCACCGAGAGAAGAGAAAATAAGAGGAAATTTGATACCAGTAGAATTTATTTGAGATAAAATTAATTTCTATCTGAATAAATTCTTGAACTTTTATCCATAATTAATTCCGGTTAGTTCTTTCTCTTATTTTTAATTTATATTTTAGATATATATTTATGTGTAATTAATTCTATAATTATGGCTGGCTGAATATTTATTGTTAGGGAATAAATTGAAACCCTGGATTAGGATTTGAATTATAATTTTATTTTCTTTGTTTCGTGAGATTGTTTCTTGACTCTATGTTAATTGCTATCGTTTATATGTATGATTCTGTCAAGTATAGTTTATTTGGTGCATGCTTTGTTCTGGTTCCTCATAAGTGACAGTATGTAGGATTATTTTCCTACGAGGTGGCCATCTAAATATACTAGAATCTATATGTATAAATTGCAGCTAGGTTACATAACAATTCACCTAATAGTTTTGTGATTCTAACCGAAGTGGTAAAATGTTTCGATACGTGTGGGTCAGGAAAGGAAATATAGCTAGACATTCATTTTGTACTAGTTTGGGTACTTAGAGTGACAGCCTTCCGCTTACACTTAATACATTAAATCTAGTTAAATATAGGAGCCACTTGTTGCTGCTATACTGCTAGTATTTAATAGGGTTAATATAGGCACGTGGTCGTATTAATTAAATAAGGGAAGTAATATAAGGTGTATGGACCTGTGTTTGGTGTACAACTTGGTCGATCTCTTTCTCACGATTAAATATTGACTTAGAAATAAATATTATATTATGACCTAATCTAGTGGTGGATTTTTATTTCCCTGACATATTTCTCATATCTGCGGTTTCCTATTATTTTCATTATTTTTATTTTTTTTTAGTTTACTTTATTTTATTTACTCCTTTTATTATTATTTTTATAACCCCCATTAATACTTTTCTTATTTATTTATTTTGTGTTATTTAGGATTTTTATTTTTAGTTTTATTTCCAAGATAGTTAAATAGAGGTGAGCCATCTCAATCCCCGGCTAAAACGATACCCTTATTTACTAGTGCTACAATTGAAATCAAGAGGGTTTAAATTGTGTGCCGACTATGGTCACACCAATAACCCTGTCCCAAAAGTTACTATTTCTAGGGCTTATAAACCCTAATTTTATAAATCAATCATAACTTTTCAAGTAGGGATGAAAAAAAACTAGAGTCAATATACATTCCCAAAACACTAATATTAACAACATATTTGATTTTTCTAGAAAATTTCTACCATTTCACACATGTAATAATAGCCATCTTGGTTTATGGTTACTATTTATAAATCAAATAATTGTCATACTTTATTAATATTATGTCATTCACAGTTACTACAAATGCTTCATATAAATTTCTTATCACATTTTGGATGATATAACACCTTAAAAAACCATAATTCTCATAGTTAATCGATGTTGACCAAAAAGCCCTTATCGATAACAAAACCCTTATTTCATGTGAATCTTATGTGTTTAATAACATTAATTCCAAAATACATACTCATTTGACATTCATCATACCATTAATAAACCCATGATACATCCATATTTTACATCAAGGGATTTTCCACTTGAAAGAATAATACCACATGATCTTTACTTAATTTCTATCATATAATATAAAACTCTTATCATACTTTCAAAAATAATATATTAATTCAATTAACCACAACATTGTGGTACAACACAAAATCATTCATAACACTTGGCAATAAAAACCCTAAACTAAGACAAGTATCCTTACAAAAATGGTGCTGATCTTTAAGCATGCAAGTCTTATTCTACCTCTTTTGGGACCATAGGTCAATAAACTAAGAGAATCATAATAAAATAACATAAATATTAAACCATATAAGAAAGAAAATAAAAGGATGCAAGAAGGAAGAAAATCAAACCAAGTAAGGTAGTGTTTGGGAAAAATTTACATAATCAAGTAGAGGAAATCGTTGTTTATGCTGTGGGAATGGGGGGTGAGAAACTACACAACCTGCCATTGTTAGAAGAGGTACAATGATGGTAGAGGTAGAGCAAGGGGAATAGTGTTCATGGTGGAAGTCTAAGGGATGTGGTGTGGTGTGGTTGGAGGAGCCGAAGGATGGATGGAGGACTTCCATTTCAGCTATCGAAAGATGGAAGGGGTTTGCGATCAAGGATGTAGAAGAGGAGGGTGTTGGGCTATGGTGAGAAATAATTTAGCAATGAAGGGAAATGAGGGAAGATGGATGAAATGGAGGCTATCAAAGAGGAAGGGAGGGATTCGATTATTTTCACATATTGTTAGGGGTGATGTTTGGGAAGGATGGCTAAAGGTGGTGGGAGATAAATGGCAAAGGTTTCTAATGATGGTGTGGCTGTTTTTGTTTAGCTTGCCTATGGTGGATTTTTGGGCTATTTTTGCTATGGTAAGGAGATGGTGAATGAGGGAAACAGTGGTTCTATAGTTATAGAAACAAAAAGGGAGAGAAGAGAGGTAGTCAGGGGCATTTAATGTTGGTTGAGTGTGTGTATAATATATATATGCATTTATAGAGAAGAGTGAGAGGTGAGAGAAAATGTTCAAACCCAACCCTCATGCGTAGGAGGTAGGATTTAATGGAAGTAGGGAATGGCTTGGTAGGTGGTAGGGAGTGATGGGGTGTGCAAGCATTGTTTATGGACAATGTTTCACATAGGGAGAAGGGGAGAAAAGGAGGAGTGGGAGTCAGTTGAGAGGGAAATGAGAGAAAAAGTAAAAGAGGGAAATAATAGGCAGTTAATAAGTTCAGTTTTTTATTAGAATAAGATTAATATAATTTAGGTTAGGATAATAGGATATATTAGTAATCAATAAATCAAGATTAGGTTTAAGGTAATAAGATATTAATAACATAAAAAGTAAAGGTTAACTATGATTTACAATTAGAGAGTTAGGGTAAGATAGAAACTTTTTTCCTAAGGTTAGAATTATGTTACAATATTAATTACTTAGGATTAGGTTTGGATAAAATTATGGGGGTATTATACCCATGGTGTGTTCCTTAACTGAGGTTTTGAGGCCATTGAGCCCAATGTTGAGGGGTATGGTTAATTAGTTTATTTTGATCACAAGTGGTGTTTGGATTAAATCGTACTTTTGTTTGTCAATGCTGAAGTATAATTTAGATTGGAAGTGTGTGCATTCTAGATGTTCCAATCTTCCTGTTACAACAATATTTCATCCTTAACATAAGTGGAATGATAAGATTATATAATCATGTAGATAAGAAAATCTAATGGATCCATTTTATATATCAAGGGTATAAAAAAGTTCTAATAGTATATATAAGAGGGGCACCTTAAAAATCATTTCCTTCACTATCAGCCTCAACCTCTACATCATTCTTAGAAATGGGAATATCTGCAAAATTCTTGCGGTAGTAAAACTATCCATCAGACATCTACAATTGGTCACACTTCACAAAGGTCTCGAATTAAGCATACACAACAAAGGCACCACAAGTGTAACACTAAGAGTGAAGATGCCTATCATAATGAGCAAAATCTTTTCTTTCTATGAAGTTATCTATAGCTTTATAGGAATGTCTTAGTTCGGTGGAAGTAATGGATTTCTCAATGCACTTGTTCTTGTATTTTTGGGAATGACTCATTCCTCTACATAGCTCAAGCCAATTGTTCTTGAAGATTATTTGTCTCTATATTATTTTCCATATCCTTATCAACAAATTATTTGCATAGCTGCTTGTTCTCGGTCCACTACTCCTCAAATAATTTTCTCGTCTCATCATATTTAGCATCATAATTGTCTACCTTATTACTAAGGGTATTAATCTATTACTACAGAGATATAATAGAATTAGCATATATTTAGTCCTTTCCAATATCTGCAAGCCACTTTTTCTTTAGAGGAGTTATTTGATCGATCAAGGTTCTTTCCTTACAAATGTTATACTTCAAATGGATAGTTTTAGCCTTCAACAGTTCTATTTCAACTATAATTACGTTTCTTTCTCTTCCAAGATTCTAATGTTCTCTTCTCAGTTTTTAACTCAAATACTTTAGCCTCAAGGGACTCCTTCTCAAATTTAAGAATTGATTAATAACTTGAAGTTATTTATATCCATTGAAAACTTTGGGTAGTTCAAGAAAACTAATCAAAAGCCTTATTGTGCATGAAAAGTTGTTGTAGATGATGTACATATAAAAAAAATATTTTTTAAGTTTTTAATTTGATGAAATCTTACATATATATAATTATGAACTAATTTAGACTTTCTATGTGAGATTTAACTAATCCTTTAGCAAGTTTGTTTCCCTGAGGACATTAACTATAATTTTATCGTGGCTCGGCATATTGTGCATGGTTAGGGTAGGTCCATTATATTTAAAGGAAACTTTAGAGCCATTCTCACAAAATACTTTTCTCTAAGAGAAAGCTTCCAATTTAGGTATCCTAGCATCGAGGCCTTATAATATAACAACGACATGTATAGAGTTGTTGTAAATTTTGGTCCAAATGAAAATTTTGAGGGACCGCTAACACCTATGCTAGACTTTACTTGTGGAGAAGGAATACTGCTAGTTCCCAAGTGAATCTTCACTTACCTTGTTACTTCTTCGTCTTTCATGAGTAGTGTAGTTTGAATAGCTAAGGCCAAGACTAGAGTCTCATCAGAGCATAGTAAGGAAGGAATTTGGGATTCCTTTGAGTGGTATAGTTTGAATTGGCTCAAAAATATTATCTTTCTTCTTTGAATTTGATAGCTTGGGGTGGTAGAAATTTGAGCAAATATAGGCTTTGGAACTTATTTTGTTACTGAAACTATAAAGATTGCATTGGGTGGGGCTTCCTCTTATAAAATATTAATAAAAGTATGAAGAATCATTAATCATTTGATTCAAAGGATAATCAAGCATAGAGAAAGCATAAAACTCATTATTCAAAGAAATTTTCTTCACAGGAGCCAACATACTCAATGATATGTTTATAATGGAGGCTAGTGGAAAAAAAATAATAAGTGTTACTAATCTTATCTAATTATTTCCTTTTTCTTTTTCTTTTCAATACTAGGCCTCATGATCCTTTCTTTTCCCTAGATATATGATAGAGGAACAAGATTAATAATGAAATATATGTGTGGCAGTGATATATCATTGGAATAAATACCTTCCATTTGATGAATCCAATGATAGATGCTCGACTAGGAGGATGAATGGTGGGAATTTTAGATAGAATGGAGGGGATAACCCATGTTTAAGCCTTCTAAGCAATAAACTATATAAGGAAAATAAGAGAATTTTCCAAGCTAATAGATATGTTAAGTCAATGAATGTAAAAAAATGAAGAAAGGGAAACAAATTACTTACCAACATTATAAATGAACCTGATCCTCTTGAAGATGATAGGGTCATTCACAACCTTGATATTATTTATGATACACCCATCCTACACAAACTTGTTAAACTTGTCTACAATTGCTACTAAATCTATAGATAAGGTGAACACTCTTTGAAACTAGGATTAATACGACCACCCTTAGGCATACTCCACTTGGAATCTCCCAATACGAAGACATATTAGAACTTCCTATAACAACCCTAATTCACCTACTAAAATTTTCATTTTTTGGAACCCTTAATTACCAAATTACTGGGTGTTACCACCACACTCGGCATAAGTCTTACTGCTTCACCTTTATTATGCTAAGTGTTAAGGCTAAAACAAACCATAACTAAGGTATATCAGCAAAAATAGATTACCATACATAGATAAAACTTATAAATGAATATTATCAATAAAATAAGATGACCAAAATATAACATGGGATATAATAGTCCAATGGAAAACTGATTATCACCAAAACCTAGTGTCTGAAGGTACGGCACCAGTTTAACTGAACTCTTAGACCTAAAGGCCCACTCTAAAAAAGGAACTTCTTTCCAAAGACTCTACTTATCATTTTCTTCATATACACTTAATGCCATTCCATGACCCTTATATAGTCATCTATAAAAGTAGTATCAGTAGGGGTGTTCAAGAATCATTCTAGGCTAAACCAACCGGTTATTTTGGGTTTTAGTCCAAGACCATACCGGAATTTTGGTTTCTAGTCCTGGTTTTGGCCCCAAACTAAAATAAAAATAAAAATTGGTCCCTAACCTAATTCAATCCTATCCGGTCTAACCCACAATCTCATCAATAGTTTACCTAAAAAATATAATTTTTTAATATAAAAAATACTTAATTTACTAATTCCGATCCTAACTAGACTTGGACTAGAAATTTCGATCCAGTCCCATTTCAATCCTCAGTCCTACCTTCAAAAAATTTTGGTCCTTAACTAGGTTTTGGTCCCGTCCGATCTAGTTTTGGATCGATGCGCATCTATAAGTATTAGTATGAATTCCTCTTACTAAGTAAATAACAATACCTCACATAGTAGACCCACATGTCACATAGTCATACAGAATCTGAAGAGCATACTTGAGCATAAAGCATGTACCATAACTACAAAATATGTTCATGGAAAAACATATATAAACATCTTATCTCAAGCTTAGTAGTAAATTATGCTAGTTAAATTTTCATTATTTCAAGGAACAATAAACATATCTGATTCGTTAAATATATTCCAAACACTATGGAAGGAACTAAAACAACTACCAAACCAACAATCCAAAACAATATGTGAGTTAGGCACTAAGGCATTTACCAAACCAAAAAATCCAAAATAATACCAAGGTAGGGCACCGAGGTAATTACGAAACCAACAAATCTATTTAATACCAAGGTAGGGTACAGAGGCATCTACTGAACCAGGAAATCCAAATCAATACAAAGGTATATCACAAAGGCGTCAACAAAACCAACAAATTCAAAATAATACCAAGGTAGGACACTGAGCCCTCTACTAGACCAATGAATCCAAAATAATACAAATTTAGGGCACTAAGGTGTCTACCGGGTCATTAAGTCATTTATTTTCATTTTCTTAAATAATAGATATTTTCATTTTTATTTACTTGAGAGGGATATAAACAACCCATGGACATTGAGATAAAATTTATCATATTAGTACCTGAAGGCAACACAATACCCTTGCCTCGAACCCAGAGACACAGTGGTATGCTTGGTCATATTAGTGCACAAGGCTACAAAACATACTCCATCTAAGGTCACCTAGTCCTTAAGTATTGATACTCTCTATAGGGTCCATAGGTCACCTATAAAGTAGAGTAGGGTCTTTCCTAGGGCACAACAACACAACAACGAACTAAAATAAATGATGGCGAACACCTCACCTCTAGGGTGATTATAGAAAGCAAACTATTCCCAACTTGAAGTCATTCACTTTAAGTATTAATATTTTATGAAGTAATCATATATGACACAAAAAATTTCATTTTCCATACTTAAACATTTTACCTTTTATTTTTAATTATTAAGGTAAACCCTAAGGTCATAGTTCTATGAGAAGCCAAGTTAAATATAAGTTTAACCTATCAAAATATAAGGCCATCCTAGCATCTAATTATTTGTAAAAGATATATTAGGTTAAAATTATCAAAATGCCCTTCAAAACCCTAGTTTCACCATTTTATTAATTTTCGTACCAAAATATATCATTATGAGAGATTTTTCATGAGCAAGAAAAAGGTAATATTCCACAATATTTTACTATGTAGGTAATATTTGCATTTTTTTGATTAATTTTATTTTTCATTTTTCATGCATTTAGTGGCTTGCGCCTACAAAACCCTAACCATGAAACTCTCATGTATCACATTTTCTATGCACTATGTACCAACATAGTTAAAGCATAATACATCACTTAAATAGGAATATTATCATCATAGTATATGTAGGGGAATATTTCCAACCCTAGGTCATGCAAATAGAATTTATCATAAACTAACCCTTATCATATGTGTATGCTTCCATACAAGCTATTGTAACCCTAACTACCATGCATTAGCAATCATAAGGCATTTATTATGGAATTTGAATTACAAGAATGAAAATCCTATTAAACCCTAGACATGGGAACATAAATCATATGATATATTACTATGCATACATCTTAACTCTCAACAATTATAAGTATCATTCCCTCAACATGTTATCATTTTATTTTTAACCGAATTTCGTAATCTAAAATCTTAACCTAATCTTAATCTTTATTCTATGTAAATTATATTTATAACCTAACCTTAATCCCAAAGGATTAATATTTTATCTTACCTAATTTATCTAATCACAAGTTTTAACCTAATCATAACCTTAAGTTCATAGCTATCCTTGTTCCTTTTTCTTTTTACCTTTTTCCTTTTCTTTTTCATTTTTTCCTATGCCTGAATGGCCTTCTTTTTCTTCTCTTTTTTTCTCCTTTCCCTACATAAAACCCTCTCGACCATGCTTCCTCTACCATAGTGCCATGCCTACCTTCCCAACTTTAGTACCCCATTTATTTAAAATTTCATCATTATGTATAATTAAGTATATAATTATTTTAGGTTTAGATGTGCCATTATTGTATGTATTACTATATTTATTAAACTTGTGTTGATTGTCTGGACTAGTAGATTAATAGTTAGGGGAGAGACGATAATAATAATATTAAAAATGTTCTTATTATTATCGTTATTGTTGCTATTATTATTATTATTATTATTATTATTATTATTAATGATCATAATAATGATGAAATTAATAATAAAATTCTTTAATAATAATAGAGATGATGATAATAATAATAGCAATAAGAATCATACTAATAATGGTGATAATAATGGTAATACTAAAATGTTAATTTGGTAGGATTTTTCTTTTTAAAATCTAATAATCTCTTGAAGTAATTGATATTATTTATTTAACTATTAATTAATTAGTTAATTAATTGATTTTAACCTAAATCTTATATCATTATTTTATGCCCAAACCCAACCTAAACTAAAATAATAGCATCCTTCCTTAGTTAAAACCCAACCATCCCAAACAAAACAATCCATGTCAAGCCCCCTCATGCTACATCTCCTCCCTTCCCTATTCTCTAACTTTGACATACCAAACATAACCTAACATGTCCCTCCCTTCACCTCTTTCCACTGTCATATTCCATCACCACCAGCCATGCTGTCTAGTTCCCTTGTCCTTGCCTAGGATTTCATCCCATCACACACCCCACAACTTCACTTGTTATCTCACATGTGAATCCCCTAGTTGCTCGAATTCATCCTTCTTTTGCGCAAGCCCTATAGCTATTTTTCTTCCCCACCTCATCATCCATTTCTTCCTCTTCTTTTGTTTCATTTTGATCCTTCCTTCTCCATTTGCACCACTATATTCACCACCTCCCTCTATTTTCTTTTCCTTTTGTTTCTCTTCTCCTTAGTCACAACCCTACATCCATTTTTATTTCCCTACTTCTCTAGCCATCCTCGACCATATGCCTAACTTCCCCTCTCTTTTTTCTTCTTGTTCCCTCTTAACCTCTTCCTTGCCTCACATATTGATCTTCTCCTTTGAGCCACCTCACCTGAGAATCCACACAACATGCACCACGTTCAC
Organism: Tamarix austromongolica; assembly: GCA_039764185.1. NCBI lineage: Eukaryota > Viridiplantae > Streptophyta > Magnoliopsida > Caryophyllales > Tamaricaceae > Tamarix > Tamarix austromongolica. The sequence continues at coordinate 46,744,178 of CM077819.1, forward strand.
CAGCTAATCACCATTATCCACCATTACCTCTCCTTGTCTGAGTCATCACCTTGATATATCCACACTTCCAACTTTAAGTAACCTCAGCCTAGTACTTTTCTTGAGAATCATTAAGCAACCAACCCCCATCACCACCATTTCTTATCCCACCAACCACCTCACCTCTAACTTGCATTGCCTTGCATAGTTGAGCCACACTAACACTATCCTTCTTACCTTGCCAACTACCCAAACCGAACCCCCTTGGTAACCCCATGCATCCAACCACCATTGTCCTTTTGTTTTCTTCCTTTACCTTTACCATTCCTTTTTTTTTCTTGCCAAAGCACTCACACCAACCCTCGATAGGCAGCCTTCACTTATGCTAAAAGTGAGAAACATCTATTCTTTTTCTTCCTATGTGTGTGGTGCATGGTTGTGCCATGCATAGATAACCCTTAGTTTTAAATTACAATACTATTTTAGCCATAGTTCATGTTAATTGTAATCTATTTTTTTTTATCTTAGCATAGATATTAATATATATATTTTGTGTGGGTTATGTTGTTCATTTTAGGTAATCCTAATCTTGCTTAAGATGGTCTTGGAACATACATTTTTTAGTATATTTTTCGTAGCTTGGAGGTAACTCCAAATACTTCGTAGACACTAGGATTTTAGGTGTAAATATGTTAGGTTTATTCTTTAAGATAAAACTCATGACAGGATGACATTATCGAAAAGTTCATATTTACTAAGAAGTGAAAGCATACAATATTACATTCTATGTAAATATTGTGATGTATGAGATAACATATGATGACATGATAGAAAATAATAATCCATGTATGCCTCAGTAATATTTTAAAAATAGATATGTATAAATTTGTCAATATATAATTAATAAATAGAAATAATATGCATGATTAGGTTTAGGGTTTAATAAAAAACATTTCATACCTTATTTTTTAACTAATAATGAGTTAAATATGTTCCTTAGATATTTTAGACAAATTTGGATGCATAAGATGTCGGTTTTAGGGCACAAATATAATTAAATTGTGAAAATTTATATAACAGGCTCTAGGGGTAGAAATGTAATTTTTTATATACCATGATTTATATCTAAAAATTATTATGTGGAATCACTGTGAATATTATGAAATACTAGAATTCCATGCTGGGGTTCTAAATGTGTATCATGTTATGACAATGCTTAGGAGTAATATGGTCTTTTGTCATAATGTAGAAGTTCCTTATATGGTAAACTTATTTTTAATTATTGTATTTTATCCTTTTCATGAAAAATATCATGTAAAAATAAATATGGTGATAAAGTGGATAAAAATGTGGTGATTAGAATTTGGGGGAAATATTGGTCATTTTGACGAAAATGCTTCTAAAGGTGACTAATTAGACTAGGTTAACCTTAGTAGTATTTTAGTGTGGCCTTAGTTTTGAATTTGACTTAGCTTGATTAGTTGATCTCAAATTTGACTTGAATAATTAAAAATAAAATAAAAATGGTCAATTATGGGAATGGAAAGTTTGTGCACTATGCAAAATCTTAATCAAGTTATAAAATATTAATATTTAAAGTAGAAGGCCTCAAGTTTGAGTTGGTGGCTCCTTAAGTGTAATACCTCATATTTTTGAAAAACAATTGCTGAATCAGAATTGTGCCAATTTTTGGACCTTTGATTTTGATTTAACGTTATGATTGTATTTGACACAATGTTTGGTTTGGAATAAGGTTGAGATATAGAGTTTATTAAGTTTTTCAGGCGAGCCGATTGACTGGCTCCATGAACTGATCAATTGGTCCTTCAATTAAGAAAAATGGATTTTCTCTACTAAAGTGATGGACTGGTTGGGAGAATCAATTAACAAGTGTGTAGAATATTTTACTAGCAGACCCCAATTGATTGATTGTATTAGCCAACTAAGCATATTTTCAAACTCCATTTTTTAGAAAGATTCTTATACCAATATGGAACCTACCAACCCATGCCAAATTGTCATTAAGAGATTCTTAACCATTTTTGTGATTCATTTATCCTAAAATATTGCCTCACATCGATTAGAGGTCACTTGTGACAATTAAAGGGAGAAAGATGACCTTAGCCTTATCTTCTTCCACCTCTCTCCTCTATACATTTATGAGATCAATGATTTAATTTTAGGCATGACTTTGAGTAGCATGAAGATTCCTTCCTCGTTGACCTTCCATTATGTCTCTTATGTATTCTAATTCTAGCCTAGTTGACCTACATTATCTAGAAACACTATTTGAGCTCTAGAGAATAAGTCAACATATCTTGGAAAAAATCTATCCATTTATCTCAAATTAAAATGGTAATTTATAGGGTTTTCAAATTTTGCTAAACCCTCTATTATTCCTCTTGACTAGTTGGCTATAAATAACCCTAATTACCCTTTTTATGTACCTTTCTTTCAACCATTGAAATCCATCATTCTCTGTTTTCACCTTCCCTCTTTTTTGCACTTAGAATCTTGTAATTGATTTTCTTGCACTCTTCTGATCCTTTTGCTAGCTCTCTCTTATTTTAATTATTAATAAAGGAAGAATTAGATTTGAAAAAAAAAGATTAAATGGTTTGACTGAGCACCTTCTTGCTTTGCCTTAAGTTGGTATCTTCTTTCTTTCCTTTTGTTTTAAGTTTTAAAATTTATGAAATGTTGTATGAATTTATAAGTTTAAGAGCTACTATTTTAAGGTTTTAAAATTTGAGAATTTTACACTTGGAATTTTGGGTTTTAGGGGATTTTTCTTGTATCAAGTGATTCTTACTTCTAAAATGATGAATGAGTATTCTTGCATGTTTTGAGTTCCTTTAAATTGATTTTGAATGTTGGTATGAATGTATATAGCCTGAATAAGTGATTGGGTTAGATAGATTGTATACTTTGAGTAAAAAGCATGAAAATTGATAAAAAAAATAGGATATGATGATTCAATGTTGAGATATGCAAGTTAATTCGGTTGAAAATGTGATAAACTATGTTGATACATGTTCTAATGTGGTTAAGGCTGATTTATAATTATGAATATGCATGAAATTAATGGTTTTATGTTGTTATAAGGAAAAATGATTGACTAGTTCCTAGAGTAGTTGGTTGGTTGACCCAACCCATCGACTAATAAGCTTGCAAAGACCTTGGTCATGCTCTTTAGTTAAACCCGTCAACTAGCTTGGTAGAATCGATTGACTGGTCTATGAATAGTTGACTATTTTGCCCAAACCAATTGATTAGTTTAAGGAAAAGCGTGGTCTAGTTAAGTCAAACTGATCAAATTATTGACCTAAACCGATTAACTAGTTGGTGCAACTGATCGACTGGTTGGGCCATACCAATCGACTAGTTTGACTTGTTTGTGTGATTTGATTCTTTTTGGTTTGGTTATACTTTGAGGCTATGTTTAGGAATATCCTATGATTATTAATGGAATAAAATATAGATTTTATAATAAATTAATGGCCTAATGAACTAATTAAATGGATCATAATTTATGATATACTCTATGAGTATTGTAAAGGCTAAATGAGTATTCCACTTAAGATAAATGATGGTATTGAAAAAAGAGTAATGAAACATAATTTGGGGTGAATAAAATAGTATAGTGGATATGAATAATTGGTGTGGTTGTAGCTAACACATAATTTAAACCCACTTGTTGACAATTGTAGTGTCGGTAAATAAGATTATCATTCTATACCAGGGATTAAGAGGGCTCACCTTTATTTAACCATCTTAAAAAAATAATAAAAATCCAAACTCTAAATCACACAAAATAAATAAATAATAAAAACTAATAGGGGTTTTAAAAATAGAAAAGAATGAAATAATAAATAAAATAAAATAATAAAAATAATACATAGCTTTAAATATGATAAATATACTAGGAAAATCGAAATCCACTACTAGATTAGGTTAAAATATAATAATAATTTCTAAGTTAATATTTAATCATGAGCAAGAGATTTGCCAAATTGTACACCAAAAGCAGTTTTACACACCTTATATTACTTTTCTAACATAACTAATATGTCAATATGCCAATATTAATTATATTAAATACTAGTAGTATAGTAGCAACAAGTGGCTTCTATATTTAATTAGATTTAATGCATTAAGTATTATTGGAAGTATGTCAATCTAAGTACCCAAAGTAGTTGACTAAGCATGCCTAGATGTATTTCCCTTCTTTGACCAGCACGTATCTAAGCGTTTTACTACTTCTATTAGAATCACAAAAATATTAGGTCAATTTTTATCTAACCTAGCTGCAATTTATACATATAAACTGTAGCATATTTATATGGCCATGTAGTAGGTAAATAATCCTACATATTGTCACTATGAGGAAACCATAATAAGGTATACACCATATAAATTATACTTGATAGAATTATATATATAAACTATGGCAATTAAAAGTAAATCAAAGAACAACCTCATGAAACAAAGAAAAATAATAATATTATATCTCAAACCATAATCTATGATTTCAATATATTCCCCAACAATAAATAATCAGATAGTCATAATAATTAAATTAATTACATAAATCAAAAATAGAGAAAGAAATAACAGGAATTAATTATGGATAAAAGATCACAAATTTATTCAGATGAAAAAGTAATTAATTTCATATAAAATAAATGTTATATTAAAATTTTCTCTACTCTTTCTTCTTTCTCAAACTGTCTTGATTTCAATGCAGTTTTTTTCTTTTCATATTTTTTTTGATGTAGCCTTCTACCATGACTTTTATTACCACTCCTCTCACTTTTTGTGCCTCCTATGTCATTGAACTATAGTTGTCACTTCTCTCTCTTCTTCCAGACGCTACTCCCTTCTTCTTCTTTTTTCTATTGTTAGCCCTACTTCTGCCTTCGTGCTCTCCTAGCCTCGATCTTGCATTTTCTTTCTTTTCTCTACCTACCGCTAATGAATTTTGCTTCTCTGTTTCTTTTTTTTCTTTTTTTCTCATGTCGTTTTTCAAGCTCCTACAGCCTTTTGCCGCTTCTTTTTGTTATTTTTTTTGTGTGGAATTTATGTTGCTGCTCCCCTTTTATTTTGACTTCTACCTCTATTCACTGGCTTATGCTTTTTTCCTATTTTCTACTGCCCCATTTTAGCACTATTGTCTTAATTTTTTTGGGCATTTGGGCCTTTAGTCCTTGGGCCGTTGGCCAAAGACCAAAATATTTTTTTTTCTTTTTTTGTATACATTACCTACAAAATAAAATTAGACAAATTAAAAAATAATATTATACTTTAAATTTATTTAATTTAAATCATTTTATCTCAAATAATAATATATGTGTTATTAGTATTACTTAAGCATAAAATCATAATTATTCACCTATATTACTCAAATAAAATACCAAAAAATAATATTATAAAGGTATAAAATATGTCAAAATATAAACTTATCAAATAACATTAGACAAGGATAAATAGAAACTCACATAGTTTGGAAAATGGTAAGGATAAGGATTAATATGGAATATACTCGAAAAATGTCCTATTTGCTTTTATATGGGCCTTGTGTGATCACTTATCCTTATGAATAACATACTAATCATGTAAAGTGAAAGACAATCGAGTTGAGTATGGTCTAGGATACTCGATCCTTGATTAGCTACTGTGGGCTTGTTTGCCTTAGGGGGTTTTTGGTGCTTATGGGCTTTGCCTTCATGCGAGCACCTGAGAGGTATAAGTGTCTTACCTACTATAGACACTGATCATGTATTAGGATTAATACTAAAAGCGTTTAGTTACCTAGATGGTTGAATTGAGCTTGGACTTATGTCCATATTAGTTGGTTTTGACCTAAACTTATATATATTCTAGTGATTGGCTTCGATCTAGACTTTATGTCCCTTCTTTACATAGACTTTCATGGTATTTGAGACCATGGGATGGTGCACAGTTCATCGCTCGATGATATTAAAATATAAATGATAAGTAATTGGATGACAAAATATGAATGATGACCAAATGAATGGCTAATAATTAGATAAGGATGGAAGTAATGATATGAACGACGAAAAAGGATAAAATCTAGTGTGTACACTTGGTTAATGGCTTAAATGAATATTGACTATTGATTTGAAATGTTGGTTGGAAGAGTGACCTGTATCATGTATGAATAAGGAAATGGTATAACCTAAAGGATTGAGCCATTGGAAATAAAACCTAATGATTGCTTGGATTTAATCTACTGTTACACGTGTGAGTACCTATGTTATTATAATGTGAATCCAAGCATGATATATTCTTCTTTGTCAGAGTTATGCATGATATCATGTCCTGACGTACTATTACCTTACGTATATGGAATTAGCATGAGGCATGTTAAATATTATATCCATGTATGATAGAATTTGTGTACTTGTGTTTTCTATTGAGGGAGAACTTATCTTACTCAGTACATAGGGTATTGATGTGCTCATTTGTGGGGTCATCTACTCATTCCTACTAGCAGACGACCATGTGTATGATTTTGGGGATGGCTAATTGTGGCCCTACCTCCGTTTAGGTTCAAAGCTTGAGAGCATGGATATCCGGAGATCTTGTGGATCCTTAATGGACCGTGGTTTTGATTTTGCTGTCATACCCTAACTTTCTTTCAATGTATCCCCATACTTTTATCTACATGTATTTTCTAATGATTTTGTCGAGGACCATTAAGGTCCTTTGATGTAAACAATCTTTCCAATTCTTTATGTGATCTTTTATTTACGCACTATGTTGTTTTAAATGTATTGGTTGGTTTTAGCCTTGTAATTTATATAGGGTAGATGACAAACGTCTATCTTATATCAGGTACAATAGTAACACCCTTTTTTTCCCGACGTGTTTTTAGCTTTTGAATTATTTTAAATGAACTATTTTTTATAGTGAAAAATAGGGGTGTTACATTAAGAGTATATTTCCTAAAGATTAATTTTAGCCCTTGACTTGATTTATTTTCGCTAATGTGTCTTAGTACCCTAGTAAGGCCCTATATCTACAATAAATAGTTCTTTGGATTTTTTAAAGGGGTATCGTTACTTAATGATTAGGTTCCCTTGGAGGAACAAGAGTATTATGTTGCCTTATTATGCTAGTATAACCAGGTGTTCGTTTGTGTCCCTAGGTTCTAAGGAATAAGGATATTATGTTGCATATGTCACCAATATGACCAGGTGTACGTCAATGTCACTAGGTTGATATTATCTCCCCTTGAATAAATTAAATAATCAATAAGTAATTTTATTGTGTGGCCTTGGTATGTGTTGGATTGTTGGTTTAGTAGTTGCCTCTGTGCCTTATCATTAGTTTTAAAGTTGATTTTGTTGGGTGGTTGGGAGAGTTATAATGCACTATTTTCGGATGTGGGTTATAGTATGGATATTTCGTGTTTTGATGTGGACTTGAAAGAGTTAAGTACATTGGTTTTTAGCATGAGACTTTGTTGCCACATATGTTATCGCATGAGATATTTATTTTTTAACATGCATCTTTGTGTGTTAATTATGCTTTTCTGGTTATTATTGTTACGTGCAATGTGTTCATGCTACCTCTTTAAAGGTGTGGTGATTTACTTAATATAAGAAAGTCATACTCATACTATTACTTTTCAGAGTAGTATGTGTGTTGCATACAGTGGCTTAAGGATTTTGAGGAGTGTCACCTAGACATATAGCTAGACTAAGGGCATGATGGTCCCTAGTCATGTAACCCTTTTTTTATAATATTTGTGTAGAAGGGATGAGTGTAAGGGCAAACCAATGTCACACCAATGTGTGTTCTTTTGTAATTGATTTTTCTTTGGACTTTTATGTCCCTAATATATTTTGGATTTTTCTATTGCATAGAGACTATCTAACCATCACCACGTCATGCACCACCACCAAGAACCATCATTTTCTTGAAAAACCAACCACTAGTGCTACCCCATCATCACCCTCATCATTATTGCCATTGCCACCCCAATCCCTTTCCTTTTCCTTCTTCCCCATCACACTCTATTATTTTTCATTGAGTTACATGATCATGGACCCTCGCATGTTCTATTCATGCCCTTTCATGGAGTTTTCATGCACAACCCATGCACCCTTACATGCCCTAGTCATGCTGCTTGTACAACCCACTCATAGTTTCATGCACGGCTGTGCACACTCTATTCCTTCTCACCCGTGCACTTCACATCTAACTATGCAAACCTCACACAACCTACCTTGTGTACTCCCTGCTCTAGGCTTGTTCATGCATTGCATGCTATGCCCATGCTACTCCTTTGGCACAATCTTGCTACCCCTCTAGCACACCTATGCTCCACTCCATTACCACCATATGTTCCACTAGACTTCCACACAACCTAAGCTTTCCTTTGGTTTTATTTATTTCCATTTCCACACTTCTTAACCTTAAAATTTCCATCAATTCATATTCTTAAGTTCTAATTATGAATTACTCTTGTTTTCATAGGTAATCTTCCAGTGATATTAGAGAAGGTGGTTTAGGATTTTGTGCTTAGAGCCTAGTGTCCTTTTTAGCAAGGATACATGTTGTAGTTAGGCTTGTATGTGTAACATGTATTTGTATGTAATATCATTTTAGTAATGTTATATGGATGTTGATTATGATAAGATGTATTAGAAGAGAGGAAGATGTGAAAGTATATATTTAGGTATAATGTTGAATATGTGGGTATTCATGTATATATTTGGAGTATGTATCTGATGTGGATCAAGGTGGAGAAGAAGCGCAGGATCTATTCTACTTTGATTGTGTCAATCAACATTGGAAGTTGAAGGAAGGAAAGTTGGTTTAATGAGATTAAACACGATGAATGTTGCAGGTTTGAAAGTTGGTGTTCCTTCGAAGATTGAAGGCACGGTTGAAGGCTAGAATGAAGATTACCCCGAGAAGTTCTTCAAGCTAGATAGGACTCCAAAAAGGGAGGATAAAATGCAATAAAAGGATCAAGATTTCTGTGGTTAAAATTCTATTATTCCATGATGCATTAGGCTTGAACAAGGAGGTATACATAGGGGAGGGAGACCGACGATTACAAGCCTTAAACCAGGTGAGTTCCCTTCTTAATTCAAGCACAATTAACTCACTTCAATTAAGCCCATATAATACCTAAGCTTAATCATAATATCATAATCTAAATGATACTAATGACTAACATTACAAAGCCACACAATCAATTATGGTACATACATGAAACTACATCAAAACCCTAGCTTACATAAAATACACTTAGGGTTTACAACAAGTTTAATATAACTAATGATAATCATCACCATATCTTAGTGTAGTGTCATCTCATGTATGCCATAGCTTTGTATGCTTTGAATGCCTGTACCCTTAGGGTGCATTACCATCTTTTCCTTGCAAATATGTAACATACCTACATGAATATCTTGAATTGTTTTCAATACCAAGTGTAGACATATTATTAAGAACATTTAATATGATTGGCTCTAATATTAAGAAAGCTAATTCTTCCTTACCATGAGAATTAATAGGAATATGAGAATTATTAGATTATCCTACATCATTCTCCCCAATTTGAAAAGAATTTTCCCTCAAAATTTCATCAATATAATAAGGAGACAAGTCACCAACATTAAAAGTTGATGAAACCTAGAAGGGTTTCACAGAAATTTCGCCGGATCGCAAATAAAATCGAGCGCGGGGTTCGATTCACCGAAACAATCAGCCTAAGGATTTTCTCCAAAGGAAGATTAGAAAACTCAGAGCGCAGTTGAATCAACGGCTAATGAAGTTGTAGAACAGAGAAGATCAAGAAGATATCGAGAAGAGATCGAGAAGAAATTGCGAACGAGGAGGTCACGAGAGAGAAGTCGAGAGAGAGAGAGAGTTCTAGAAAATTATATCTCAAAATTTATTCGACCAAAAGTGTCATAAAACTAGTGTATACACCCTATATATATGGCGTATACATTATAAAAGAAAGACGTACAATATACACGATCGTAGGCCTACGTTTCCCATACAAATCAGCCCAAATAAAGCCCAAGGATCAGTCAAGACATATACAACATGGGTTGACGACTGGTCAAAGAAACAACCCAAATTTACAAGATTATTACAATGCATAATAATCCAAATTAATGGATTTACAAATAATTCCCATAAGCTAAAATATATAATAGCTAATCATGGTTACCAAGGGTTGAGTAATCCACATTCCAACTAACCCAATAATTATGGGTCGGGTGGCAAATTACACATCCAGCTTAATCCCCATTAGCCAAATATGCCGGCGAATGCATCACATGAGATTTTCTACAAATTAATACAATATAATTTCTATAACAACTCCCAGCAGCAGCTACAACTACAACAATCTCTTGATCCATTCCCATGTTTTGAATTAATATCCTAAACAATCACTCAATAAGAAAAATAATTATAGGTACAACATAATCTATAACAATTAATAGAATTATTTAAATACAAATTTTGGAGATATATATCATTCCCCTCTTCTTGGAGAGGTTTCATCTTTGAAACCTGATTAACACCCATAAATGGACTAAGATCAGCAACATTAAAAGAATCACTAACATTACTAAACTTAGCAGGTAAATAAATTTTTTAAGCATTATCATTAATTCTTTCTAATACAGTAAAAGGTCCATCTTCCCTAGGGTCTAATTTCGATTTTTGAAGGTTTGGAAAACGTTCTTTCCTAAGGTGTACCCAAACTAAATCTCCAGGTTGGAAAACCATTTTCTTTCTTCTTTTATTAGCATTCTCATCCATTTGTTGAACCCTCTTAGTAATTTGTTGACTCACAAATTTATGCAATTTCTTTATATTAACAGCACGAGATTGAGCATCAAAGTTATGTAATTCAGAATTAGGCAAAAGGCTCAGGTCAAGAGGAGTCAAAGGATTAAAACCATACACAACCTCAAATGGAGTCTTTTTAGTTGTAGATTGTAAGGTCCTATTATAAGCAAATTCTACCTAAGGCAATACATGTTCCCATTGTTTAAGATTCTTTCTAAGGACAGCTCTCAACATATTACCTAATGTCTTATTTACTACCTCTGTTTGTCCATCTATTTGAGGGTGACATATGGTGGAAAATAATAGTTTAGTTCCCAATTTACTCCACAAAACCTTACAAAAATGTTTCAGAAATTTAACATCTCTATCTGACACTATTGTTTTAGGTATTCCATGCAACTGAACTATATGAGAAAAGAACATTTCAGCCATAGCCACAACATCATTTGTTTTATTGCAAGGTATAAAATGAGCCATCTTACTAAACATATCCACTACAATCATTATTGAATCTTTGGCCCTATTAGTCCTAGCTAAGCCTAGCTAAAATGAAATATAAAAAAAAAATCAGTCTAGGGCTGATTAGGAACAGGTTATGGAGTATATAAACCAAAAGGTTTTCATATGGACTTAGCCTGTCTACAAGCTATACAATTAACATAATATTTCAACACATCCTTTTTCATATGAGGCCAGTAGAAATGATCAATTAGTATATCCAAAGTCTTTTGAAATCCTAAGTGTGTCATTAGTCCACCATTATGAGATTTTTGAATTAATAGTCCCCTATATGAACAATCAAGAATACATAACCTATTTTCTCTAAATAAGTAACCTTCAGAGATATAATATTTTCCTTGTGTAGTATTTTCACAATTTTATAAATTTCCTTAAAATCATGATCCTCCAAATATAAAATCTTGATGCAAGAAAAACCTAACAAAGTGGTGTCTACAACATTTAACAGAGCATGTCTCCTAGATAAAGCATCTGCAACTACATTATCACCTCCATTTTTATATTTAATTATGTAAGGAAAACTTTCAATAAATTCAATCCACCTACCCTGCCTTCTATTTAATTTTGACGGGATTTTTAAATATTTGATAGCTTCCTGATCAGTGTTTATAACAAACTCTCTAGGCCATAAGTAATGTTGCCAAACTTCTAAGGCTCTTACCAAAGCAAATAATTCCTTTTCATAAGTAGAGTAATTTAAAGTACTACCATTTAATTTTTCACTAAAATAAGCTATAGGTTTACCTTTTGAGAAAGTATAGCCCCTATTTCCAACCCTGAAGCATCACAGTCTAATTCAAACATCTTTTCAAAGTCAGGAAGGGTTAATACAGGTGCTTGGGTTAATTTATCTTTAATAGTTTCAAAGGATTTTTGTTGTTCTAAACCCCATTAAACCCATTTTCTTTTTTTGTTATTGTTGTTAAGGGGGCAGCTATGGTACTAAAATTCCTATCAAATCTTCTGTATACAGAACACAAACCATGGAAAATCCTTACTTCAGTCACAGTCTTAGGTACAGGCTACTCTTGAATAGCCTTAATCTTTTCTTTATCCATAGATATACCATCCTTACCCACAACGAATCCTAGGAATACTACACTTTCTAAAAAAACCTAGACTTAGCTAAATTGGCATACAATTTTTCTGCCTTAAACACATCCAAAATAATTCTTAAATGTCTCAAATGTTCTTCTAAAGACTTTCTATAAATAAGTATGTCATCAAAATAAACAACTACATCTTTCCCAATAAAATTTCTATGCACATGGTTCATAAGTCTCATGAAAGTACTGGGAGAATTGGATAATCCAAAAGGCATTACTAACCATTCATATAACCCAAAGTTAGTTTTGAAGGCTGCCTTCCATTCATCTCCTGGTTTCATTCTAATTTGATGGTATCCACTTTTTAAGTCTATTTTTGAAAAAATCACAGCACCATGTAGAAGGTCTAACATCTCATCTAGCCTTGGTATAGGGTACCTATGCTTAATGGTTATTTTGTTTACTTCTCTACTATCTATGCACATTCTCCAACTCCCATCTTTCTTAGGCATTAACAATACTGGAACTGCACAGGGACTCATTGATTTCTTAATATAGCCTTTACTCAATAATTCAGAAACCTGCCTCTTTAATTCGTTTACCTCTTCAAGATTAGCCTTCTAAGCAGGTCTATTTGGTATAACAGCTCTTGGTACAAAGTCTATTTGATGTTCTATCCCCCTTAATGGATGTAATCCATAGGGAATTTCCTCAAGAAACAATTCACTATATTCCTCTAATAAATGCCTCACATCAGTAGGTACTTCCACACTTAACTCGAATTGACATTCATAGCATTCCTTATAAACCATCAAATATACATTTTCTTGTCTCCTAATTTCTTTTTCAACATCTCCACTCTTAACATAAAACCCAGATGTCCCTTTAACTTCCTTTGAACTAGTTCTAGTCTTTATACTCTGTTTGGATAGTTCCTTATAATCAGACTGTATTTTAATTTGATCATCAAAGATTTCTTTTGGAGTCATAGGTGCTAAAATAATTTTCTTATCATCCTTATGTAAGGTGTATCTATTTTTATAACCATCATGTGTCACTCTCCTATCATATTGCCAAGGTCTACCTAATAATAAATGAGCAGCATGCATATCAACAATATGACACAGAATATAATCCTCATACTTACCTAACTTTAAATTTATTAGAACCTGCTGACTAACTTTAACATCCCCTAATTCATTTAACCACTGTAATCTATAAGGTTTTGGGTGTCCAGTAGTTGGTAAGCCTAGCTTAGATACTAATAAGGTACTAGCAGTATTAATACAACTACCACTATCCATGGCCATGTTAAAACACTTATCATCAATCAAACATAGAGTATGAAATATATTTTATCTCTTAATTGCATTTGAGTCAGGTAACTTATTACTATTTAAAGCCCTACGTACCACAAAAATATCTCTAATTATTGGAAGTTCTATCTCTTCTTCTGATTCACTAGCAACATCCCTAATCAAGTTAGTCTCCAACTCTTCCTCTTCAGATTCAGACTCTATATCTCCAGAATCTCTAATTAAGATGTTCCTCTTATTCGGGCATTCAAAAGCTATGTGACCTAATCTGTAATCCCCCGGATTTTAAAAACCCTATATTTTAATAAATAAATTTTATTTTGGATAAATTAGCTTTTAAATATTTTTAATTTAATTGTTTTATGGATTTTTGAGTTTATGAAATTTGGTATAAATATTTTAATAAATTAAAATAAATATTTTGTTATTTTATTATACTCTTATTATTTAAATAATTTTCCAAATTATTATTTTACTAAAATTTATCCCTTTAAATCCTCATATTTCAATTAAATTGTTAAATAAACTTATTATCCAAAAATATTTTACCTTACTATTTATAAATTAAATTATTTTAATTAAAATAATTTTCCTTTCCCTTTTTCCCTTTTTCCTTCTTCTCCCTTTTCTTTCTTTTTCTTTTTCCTTCCTTGGGCCGCCGGCCAGCCGGCCTGCCCTCTCCCCCTCCTCGGCGCTTGGGCCTGGCCCAGCTTTTTTTTTCTTCTTCTCCCGTGCGAGCCGGCCGCCCTCCTCCCTTCTATTCTTTCTCTCCCGACCGGGTCGGCTCCTTCTTTCTTCGGCCGGTCCACCCGTCTCGCTCGCGCCCAGCACCAGCCCGACTCCCTTTCTTCTTCCTTTCGTCTTCGTTCTCCATTACCGGCGAGATTTTCGCCGCCATCTCGCCTGCTGCTCCCCTCCCCCGTTGACCTCCCCTGTCTCCCTCCCTCTCCTTCTCGTCGTTTTCCGGCCATACCGGTCCCACCACCCTTGTCTCCCTCTCTTCTCCCTCTCCCTGCCGCCCCTCTTTTTCTCCCTCTCCTTGCAACCCCCATTCCCCTACGACCCTGCCGACACCTCTCGAGCCACCCTATCCCTCCCCTTCTCTTCCTCTTCTATTTAATCCTCCTTCCCTGCCCTTTCTGCATTTTTTTCGAGCCTCCCCCATGCTCCCGAGCCTCTCCTTTTCTCCCATTATTCTCCTCCCTTCTCTCTCCCTTGTTTTGTTTCGCCGCCGCCGCTCCGTCGCTTTCGCCGCCTCAACCACCACCTGCACCACCTCCTGCCACCCTCTGCCTCACCCTTGAACCATCATGGTCCCATCAAGCCACCCCGAAGCCCCCATCCTTCCTCCTCTCCTCTTTTCTCTTCTTTACCCCCCTTATCGGAAACCGCCCTGCAACGCCTCATTACGCCGCCGTCCCTCCGATTCCGCCGCCACCTGAGCCACCTTATTACTCTCTGCAACCCCCTCTACCATCCCCAATCCTCCTTTGGTCGAAACCGTCACCCGAAAGCCTCCATTTTTCCTCCTCATTTTCCTTCCTCGCCAGCCCCATCTTGACCTCCCTCCTCGGCCGCCACCTTCGCAGCTTCGCTGCCGCCGCCTCCGCCGCCCTTAGCCGCCGTCAACCCTTCCCTAACGACCACCTACACCCCCTCTCCACTTCTGCACCATCACTTTGCCCTAAATCCTCCCTGAAACCCCTCTTTTCTTAGCCCCAAACCACCAACCCGAAAACACTTCTCCCTCCTTCCATCCTTGCCACCTTCGAGCCTCCTTGTGCTTTCTCTGCATGCAGCTCATACTGCTCATGCTGCATGGGCAGTATGAGCTGCTGCCCTCTTTGGTTTACTTATTTAGTATTTTTGAGGTATAAAAATATTTTAGTTTAATTATTTGAGTAATTAAGTGTTATAAGCCTTATGATTTGGTTTTATTTTTTTCTAACATAATGAGTCTTGAATTATTTTAGGTATTGGTTTTGATAAATCAAATCTTGAACCTTAAACCGGGATACCGGCATGGTTTTTTTTTCGTGGAATCGAGGTAACCGTTAAATCCCGCTTAAATTTATGGATTAACGTATGTTAGCACATTAGGCATTTTTGATGTGTATTATGTTTAATATATGTTGTCTAGTATATTATATATGTTTTCTTGAGTTGGTTGATGAAAAGGAAGTATGATAGATTATGTGCCATGTTTGGAGATATTGTTTAAGGTAGAAGTTAGTGAAAATGTTAAGTATTATCCACATTTTATTATGGTATTGTGATCTTTATTGCATGATTAGTATTTTGTGAGCCTTCGTGAATTTTGTTAATGTATCTTGTACACGATTATGGCCTAGAATATATATGGGTGTTAATAATGCTACATTAATTATAAAAATTGAAGATGAGGGACTTAAGTTAATATTTTATGTAGTAATAATAATAATTTAATATAAGTGGAGTGATAAGGGGTAAGATGGTAAATTTGTAAGAGGGAGGATAAATTGGTAATCTTGTAACAAAAGGGGAAATTTGGTAATTTATAATAAAAGGGCAATTTTGAAACTTTATAATAAAAAGGGGCAAGTCGGTAATTTTGTAAGGGAAAGGATAAATTGGTAATTTTGAAATAGAAGGGTAATTTGGTAATTTCACAATTAAAGGGGAAAAATAGTAATTTTGTGAATAAAGGGTAAAATAGTAATTTGTGATTAAATGGTAAAATGGCAATTTTGTAAGAAGAGGGCAAAATGGTAATTTTATATTAAAAGGTTAAAGTTGTAATTTTGTAATAAATGGGCCAAATGGAAATTTTATCATAAAAGGGCAATTTGGAAAATTTGTAACGAAAGGGTAATTTGGTAAATTGTAATAAAAAGGATAATTTGGTAATTTTGTAATAAAAGGGTAAAATTGTAATTTTATAATTAGAGGGTAAAATAGTAATTTTGTAATAACGGGTAGAATGGAAATTTGAGAATTAAAAGAGGTAAGATAGTAATTTCCTAATTAAGGATAAATGAAAAATTTTATAAGTAAAAGGGCGATATGGTAATTTTTGGAAGTTAAGCGGGTAAAATGGTAAATTTGAAGGTGAAGGGGTAAAATGGTAATTTGTAAATCAAGGGGTAAAAGTGGAAATTGGAAAGGAGTAAATTGGTAACTATAATAATTGAGAAGGGTAAAAATAATAATTTAAATAACTAAAGGGTAATTTGATGATTTAATAAAGGAGAAGGGTATTTTGGTAATTATAATCATATAAAAGGGTAATTTGGTAATTTAACCAACTAGAGGGGTAATTTGGTAATTATGATAATGAACGGGGGTAATTTGACCAACTAATGGGTGATTTGTTAATTATAATAAAGGAAATTGGTAAGTTGATAATCAAACCCACTAAATGGGAATTATATTAAGTGTAACGATTATCAAGGGCGTTTAGTGGCTTAATTTATGTGAAAGATAGCTCGGTAACCCAAACCGAGTAGGGATATAGCTAAGGCTGAATGTGTGACATGTGTCCTACGTGCCATGGATGTTCCATGTGATTTATGTGTCGTGGTCTTAAATGCCATTATTCTAACTATTTCATGTGTGGCGTGGCTTAGAATCGGGTTGTGTACATGTGCCCTCATTTGTATGTGATAGTACGCATATATCTTCAGTTTTGATGTGATGTGTTGAGATTTCTGGCCATGCATGACAAAGGTGAAATGCCCTTGAATAAGACACATTAAAACACTAACGACTTTCAGAGAAAGATGTTGGGTCGAACCCAGACCGGTCCACCGGCTATAATAGTGGCAGGGTATCTTACCCTCGCGACTGTTCCACCGGCTATAATAGTGGCAGGGCATGTGCCCTCGCGACCGTTCCACCGGCTATAATAGTGGGGGATTTCGTGCTCAACAAACCAAACGTAAAAGTGATAAGACATGGAAAGATACTAATGTTTACAGTGGAATACCTTGTGAGTTGGGGCCAGACCGGTCCACAGGCAAATAATAGTGGCAGGGTATATTACCCTCGCGACCGTTCCACCGGCTATAATAATGGCAGGGCATAGCCCTCGCGACCGTTCCACCGGCTATAATAGTGGGGCTCCCACACTCATATGGACATTTAAAATTCGAGATGATTGATTAATGATGGATTAATGGCCTTAAGGTCCTAAAGTATCGATTATTCATTATGGCCTAGTGATATTCGGTTAACTTGTTATGTATGTGATTGGACAAAGATGAATGTCATGTATACACCATTGATATTTGGTTGACCTGTTGAATACGTGAACGTATGGATCTGATTGTTATAGTTACATATGTCGTTATGTACGGTTATCCTAGTATATCATGTGTGACATTGCGTGCCTGTCTTTAAGCGTGTTTTTAAAGGGTTACTCAGTACCGTAGTACTGAAGGGTTCCCTTCGTAGGGCCCCTGCCTATTCAATGGGCAGTGCCCCTTGCAGGTCTTGTTCGATGCTTTCAAGTGGGTCTCGGGAATGAGCGTAAGGAACTATCCGGACTTGTTAAGTTTTTAATTTGCCTCTTTAAAATTCATAAATTCACTATATTGTTGTTTTGTAACCACCACTGGTGGATTTTACTCTGATAAATCATTTACCGCGCTACTCTGGTTAATTTATGCTTAAGTTTCTTGGAAATTTTGATTTCACTCCTTTAGCCTTAGCACTTGGTACCGGAACGGTATGAGTGAGCCGGTCTGGTACTAAGTGTGGCGGTAATACTCTCAAAGTTCACGATTTATTAATTTGCTTCCGCTAATTTTCTTTTAACTAAACAAAATTTTTCAGTAGTGAATTTTGGGGGTGTTACGTAATCCCCCACACTTAAAGCATTTGATATATCTAACTCTGTTGGGACCACTAGTAGGATTAGCTGTTATAGTTCTCCCCTTCTCAGTCCTGTTTCCTACTTTAACTTCATTACTCTTACTTCTAGGTTCAAATCTCCCATTATTCTTCCAATTTCCAGAATTAGTTCCTCCAAAATTCCTTTTTAGTGTACTCCTAATCCCAATTCTAGGGGGTTTATACTGTCTAGTTCTCCTTATCTGACTCTCTATCTTGGTAGCTATGTTAACCATTTCACTTAAAGTACCACAAGGATATAGTTCTACCTTATCAGCTATCTCAGAGTTTAATCCACTTAAGAATCTAGCCATTGTAGCATCCTCATCCTCAACAATTCTTGTTTTAATCACCAATACTTCTAGTTTCTTAAAGTATTCATCAACAGACCTATTTCCCTGATTCAGTGTCTGTAACTTCTTATGCAATTCCTTATAATAGTAACTTGGAAGAAACTTTTTCCTCATTAGAATCTTAAATTCATCCCATGTTTGTATAGGTGGTTCTCCACTCCTATGCCTAGTTAAGACAAGATTAAAATACCAAGAAGATGCATATTCTGTAAATTCCCCTACTACTACCTTAACTTTCTTATCATCAGAATAATTATGACATTCAAACACTAATTCTATCTTTCTTTCCCACTCAAAATAATAATCAGGATCATTTCTTCCATTGAATCTAGGTATGTTAAAGTTAAGATTACTTAGGTTCCTATCAACTAGGTCTAATTCTCTTTCTTGTCTATTATTTTGTCTAGGTCTCCTATCACTATTATTGGATATTTGATCTTCTAATTCTTCTAAACTATTTAAAGGTGGAATCCTAGTTCTAGGGTCCATGGGAGCCCTTCCTAATACCCCAGCATGTTGATTATCTACTCTGTTATTCTACAATTCATTAATTCTTATTTCTTATTCTCCTATCCTCTGTTCTAGGTTAGCAAAAAAAACAGGAAGTTGGGCAGTCATTTGTTCTTGAAAAGTCCTAAGAGTTTCTAATAAGTTATTGCGAGATACCGAGATAGATTGATTAATAGATTGACCGTTATTAGACATTATTGGATTTACTTTATGAAGTACAAGATAAGACACAGATAACAATCAGTCTAGAGCTAAAATTACTTTATTATCAATTCAATCAGACAAAAAATTAACCACTCCTAGGTATAAAAGATATCGCAGCACCACACAAGATTAAAGAATATACCAGAACACACAGAACACACAATAATTTCTAGATAGTTGTTGAATCGAATAGAATAGAAATTTCAAGAAAGGAACGATTCTACCGCAAGAGAAACTTAAGCAATCAAACCAATTACGAGATAGGATCCCTCTTCTTGGGGTCCTTACCCCTTTCTAGAACCAAGGGTTCGCCGGATTTTAATCACTTCCTGCACACTCTTTTAATTATGAGTAGAAATTATCAATTCGTAATAAAAATGTTAAATTGACGACCAACAGTTATAGTAATTAGCAAAAGTAAGGTTCGAGTTACTGATCAAGGAGTATTCCTCAAATATCGTCAAGATTCAAGAATCTTGACCAAACCCTAACTGCAAATTCGTCAAAAGCTACTTAGGGTTTCCCAAGTAGTTCCAACTTCCTGTACACAACCCTCTTGGTTGCCGGCTTAATCACGACAAAAATCATTTGATTTTTTTTGTGAGTCGCAAACCCTAGAATCACACTTTAGAAATATGGGTTAGCGAACTTAAGAATGATGATTAGAACAATAAAAGTTCAGTAAAAAATGAATTAAATCATGAGCACTCGAATAATTGATGCTCTGATACCAAATGATGAACCTGGAAGGTTTTCACAAAAATTTTGCCAGATCGCAACCAAAATCGAGTGCGGGGTTTGATTCACCGAAACAATCAGCTGAAGGATTTTCTCCAAAGGAAGATTAGAAAACTCAGAGCGCAGTTGAATCAATGGCTACTGAAGTTATAGAACAAAGAAGATCAAGAAGAGATCAAGAAGAGATCGAGAAGAAACTATAAACGAGGAGGTCGCGAGAGAGAAGTCGAGAGAGAGAGAGAGAGTTCCAGAAAATTATATCTCAAAATGTATTCGACCAAAAGTGTCATACAATCGGTGTATACGCCCTATATATATGGAGTATACATTATAAAATAAAGACGTACAATATACATGATCGCAGGCCTACATTTCCCGTACAAATCAGCCTAAATACAGCCCAAGGATCATCCGAGACATATACAACATGGGTCGACGGCTGGTCAAAGAAACAACCCAAATTTACAAGATTATTACAATGCATAATAATCCAAATTAATGGATTTACAAATAATTCCCATAAGCTAAAATATATAATAGCTAATCATGATTACCAAGGGTTGAGTAATCCACATTCCAACTAACCCAATAAGTATGGGTCGGGTGGCAGTTTACACAGCAAGCTTAATCCCCATTAGCCAAATATGATGGCGAATGCATCACATGGGATTTTCTACAAATTAATACAACATAATTTCTGTAACAACTCCCAGTAGCAGCTACAGCTACAACAATCTCTTGACCCATTCCCATGTTTTGAGTTAATTTCCTAAACAATCACACAATAAGAAAAATAATTATAGGTACAACATAATCTATAACAATTAATGGAATTATTTAAATACAAAATTTGGAGATATATATAAAAAGTCCTTGAAATTCCACCATAATGATCTAGAAGTTCAAGTTCATAAGCATTATCCCCGAATTTTCTTAGTATTTTAAATGGTCCATAAGCTCTTGGCCTTAGTTTATTTTTATGTAAATTAAGAAACCTTTCTTTACGCAAATGTAACCAAAATAAGTCACTAGGATAAAACCATGTGGGTTTCTATGCTTATTCGCTTCAACTTTATACTTGGCATTAGCTTTTTCAATGTTAGTTTTTATTTTCTGATGAAGCTATTAAAAAAAATTAACTCTTTCCTTAGCTTCATAATTTTGTAATTCACCTTTTTTAAAGGAATCATATTAATAGGCATGTGTGGGTTCACTCCATATACCACCTCAAATGGAATAGTTTGAGTAGTACTAGATGGACTACGATTATAAGCAAACTCTGCATGAGCTAACTTAACATCCCAATCTTTAGTACACTTATTATCTAAACCTCTTAATAATGTACCAAGAGTTTTATTAGTTACCTCAGTTTGACCGTCGGTTTGTGGATGATGTGAAGTGCTAAATAACAATTTAGCACCAAGAATATGCCATAAAATTTTCCAAAAATAACTTATAAACTTGACATCCTGATTTGAAACTATACTTTTAGGCACACCATGAAGTTTAACAACCTCTCTAAAATACAAGTCAGCAACGTGCATGGCATCATCGGTTTTATTATATGGGATAAAATGAGCCATTTTAGAAAATCTATCTACCACCACAAGAATAGAATCTTTACCACATTGTGTTCTTGGTAACCTTAGGATAAAGTCCATACTAACTCCTTCCCATAGTTTATCAGGAACGAGTAAAGGTGTTTATAAGCCTTTATGAAAGTAACTCTTACATTTTTCAGATGTAGAATACCTACTTATCATGGCTTGCACATGTTTAACCATTCGTGGCCAATAGAAATTTTCTTGCAATAGTTCCATAGTCTTATGTAAACCAAAATGTCCCGCAATGCTACCTTCATGTATTTCTTTGATCAACAAGTCTTAAATACTAGATCTAGGAATATAAAGTTTATTTACTCTAAACAAAAATCCATATTTTATGAAATAATTACCATGGTATCCACTTTCTATACATGCACTAAATATGTCCTTAAAATCTTCATATTTAGGATATAATTCTTTTAACATTTCGAAACCTAAGATTTTTGCATCCATCATAACAAGTAATGTAGGTCTACGAGAAAGAGCATCGGCTACGATATTTTCTTTTCCATCTCAATGTTTGACAAGGAACACAAAGGATTATAAGAAATTCACCCGCTTTGCATGTCTCGTATGAACTTGCTTTTGACTATGGAAGTATTTTAAAATTTCATGATTCGAATGTAACATAAAGAGTTTTGGTCACAGATAATGACTCTGTGTCTTTAGAATCCGTATGATGGAAAAGAATTTCTTTTCATAAGTTGAATAGTTAAGTTTGGCTCCATTCAACTTTTCAGAGAAGAATGCTATAGGTTTCTTTTCCTGGGAAAGTACTCCTCCTATTCCAACTCCACTAGAATCACAAGTTACTTCAAAAAGAAGATTAAAGTTGGGTAATGATAGAACAGGGGCATTACAAAGTTTAGTTTTGAGGGTTTCAAAGGCTTGAGTAGCTTCTTGTCCCCAATAAAATTCACCCTTTTCATGAGTTGAGTAATAGGTGTATATATAGTAGAAAAATCCTTAATGAATCTTCTATAGAAGCTAGCTAATCCATGAAAACTTCTAACATTATGAACATTTTTAGGGATATTCCATTCTTTTATAGCTCTAATCTTATTAGGATATACTTTAATACCCTCTCCAATAATAATATAGCCTAGGAAAACTACACTTGGAAGCATAAAATCACATTTATCAAGTTTTCCATATAGTTTAGCTTTCCTTAGCTTATCAAACAATTTCCTCAAATGCACTAGGTGATCATAACCATTTTTTCTATACACAAGAATATCATCCAAATATAAAACAATGAAATCACCAAGGAAAGGTCGGAGAACTCCATTCATAAGTCTCATAAATGAGCTAGGCGAATTACATAACCCAAAAGGCATAACCATTCACTTATAAAGACCATGTTTAGTTTTAAAAGAAGTCTTCGACTCACCTCCATCTCTAATCCTTAATTGATGATAACCACCTCTCAAATCAATTTTGGAAAATACTTTTGCACCACAAATTTCATCAAGCATATCATCTAACCTAAGCATCGGAAAACAATATTTGATAGTAATGTTATTTACTACCCTAGAATCTATACACATACGCTAAGTACCATCCTTTTCAGGCACTAGTAAAGTAGAAACACTACAAGAACTTATACCTTCTCTCACAAATCCTTTATCTATAAGCTCTTGGATTTGTTTATGTAATTCCTTAACTTCCTCTGGGTTACATCTATAAGCAGGTTTATTTGAAAGTGGCATTCTAGGAACAAGATCAATGGCATGTTCTATACCTCTTTTAGGTGGTAATTTAGGAGGTAAATCATTAGGAAATACATCATTATATTCATCAAGCAGCTTAATTAGATTAATATTCTCAATTTGTTGCTTATCAGGTTTAGAATCTTTAGAAACTAAATCATAACAAATTCCTTCTTCTTCTCTGCATTTTTCCATAGCCTTTTCATGTAAAAATAATATCTTTTTGTCATCACTCAAAGTCATATGATCACATAAAGAAGGTGTTAATCTATACAATTTCTTTTCCTTTTTCACCACATATTCACTAGTTACTCCATCATGAGTTGTTTTTCTATCATATTGACATAGTCTTCCTAAAAGTAATCCACAAGAATCCATAGGGAAAACATCATATAGAACTTCATCATGGTAATCTCTAATGGAAATTGTGATTAAGGTTCTTTTGTTTACTTTAGCTCCCTTGTCTTTGTTTATCCATTGTAAAGAATAGGGTTTAGGATGATTAGTAGTCTCTAAACCAAGTTTCTTAACTATTTCTTCACTATCAACACTTGTAAATGAACCACTATCAATAATGAGTTTACAAACCATATCACCTATTTTACACTAAGTCTTAAAAAAATTATCTCTTTGAGTAGGTCCCATAGTAGGTTGGATTTGTAACACTCTTTGAATTACGAAACATGGATCTCCTTATTCTTCATCCATGGTTAAGATTTCATTAGGATATTCAATTTATAAATTCTCATCATCACCATATAGTTCCAAGTTTACTATTTCATGCAAGGTTAAGGCTCTTTGGTTAGGACAGTCTCTAGCAAAGTGTCCATATCCTTTACATTTGAAACATTGTTTATTTGCCATGTAAACTACCTTATTTTTACCTTTATCATCTTGATTATTCTTTTTATCATATGAAGATGTTGATTTAGGTGTAAAGGTGTTAGAATAGGGTTTAGTTGAAGTTGAAAAATTAGACTTAACATATGCTTTGGTTGATTTAGTTTGTCTTTCAAATTTTAAAGCCAACTTAATTAAGTCATCAAGAGAATTGTAAGAATACATGTACACTTTATCTCTTATCAAGTTATTCAAGCCACCTAAATATCTAGCACATTTTTTTCTTTTCTTTCTTGAACATCACAAATAAGTGCTAGTTTTCAAATTCTCTAGTGTATTCTTCTACACTAAATAAGCCTTGTTTTAGAGTTTTCATTTTCACATACATATCTTGCTTATACTCTCTAAGAAAAAAAAAATTTCTTAGGTGTTTCTTAAGTTTTTCCCAAGATTTTATTTTGACTTCTCTTGTCTTTCTCTTGTTCGTTTTAAATTATCATACCAAATTCTGGAAAACATTTTGAACTTAAGAGTAGCTAGCTTGCATTTTCTCTCATCATCATACTCTCTAAATTCTAATATAGCTTTAATTTCATGCATCCACTCAAATAATAGTTCCACATTCAAATCACCATAAATTTTGGAAGGTCAAGTTTAATACCTTGATCTTCATTGTAAGCATGTCTTACTTGGAATGTATGTGGTCTTCTTTGATTGCTTGAGCCAAAAGAACTCATCTCATCCTCTCTATCTTCAATTTGAGGCTTGTTTGAATATTCATGTCCACCTTTTTCATGGAATTTAGGCTTCATTTTTCCTTCCACACTATCGTGTATGGTCTCCATGTGATTTGGCCATGGTCAATGTGCCTCTTGATCGGCTAGTTTGGCTTCCACACTTTGTAGTTGCTATTGAAGTGTTGTCCAACTATGTATTTGAGCATCCATTTGTGTGGTTAGACTCTTGATAGAATCTACCAAGGCACGAACCTCTTCACTTGCCATAGTGAAGGATGACACACACTTCTTTCTTCGCATAAAAGAATTGCTACAAATGTGTATGTGCTGGAATTTCCCTACAACCAAACAAAACAGAAATATTTTGCCAACTCACAAGCAAATTAGGGAAAACTAATTGCTGTCTTGATCACGTAAAAATGGAGGGAAATGTAGCCACAATATCTCAGCCTGCACATTGAACCAAGCTAGCTGAAAGGTACTCTTCTTTTGTGACTAACAATCAACCACATAAAATAATGATGGAGGCACCGAATCTACTTCAATGAAGTGGGATCTTCATGTTGAAGATGTTAGTTTCACACACCTTGAAGGCATGAAGAAGATGAGGGAGAAGAGTATGCATTGAACATGGAGAGGAAATGGACTAAATAGAGGCACAAACAAAATTTTTCTCAAAACCCATGAACCTGGCTATATGGTACAAGGGGGTTGGGTGTTTATCCTACTAGATTTGGTATATGGTGAGATAGAGATGGGAAGATAACCCACTGTACAAATGGAGAAAGGAAAGGGAAAGATAAGAATTGGTAGAAGTCAAGGGTAAGGTTGGGCATTAATAAATAAACTGATTGAAGATCGAAAGGAAGAAGAAAGAAAGTTGGTGTCGATGAGAGGTGGAAGATTTTCTTTTGTTATTTTATGTGGAATGAAGTCCTTCCCTAGTTGAAGATCTAAAGAAATTCAACAAGAATGGTGTAAGAACTTCAACCTTCAACCAATATTGATCTTGAAGATTCAAGAAGAGCATGATGGTACACGAAGGTGATGAAAGAAAACACCCTTCGGTGGGTTCTTGATCATAAGAACTCATGCATATTTAACCTCACTGCAGGATGGTTTGTTGGTGGACAAAATTTAAGGTAAATGAAAGCTTTGATACCAAAATTTGATGTGGATCAAGATGGAGAAGAATCGCAGGATCTATTCTACTTTGATTGTGTCGATCAATGCTGGAAGTTAAAGGAAGGAAAGTTGGTTTAATGAGATTAAACACGATGAATGTTGCAAGTTTGAAAGTTGGTATTCGTTCGAAGATTGAAGGAACAGTTGAAGGCTAGAATGAAGAGTACCCTAGGAAGTTCTTCAAGCTAGATAGGAATCCAAAAAGGGAGGATAAAATGCAAGAAAAGGATCAAGATTTCTATGGTTAAAATTCTATTATTCCATGATGCATTAGGCATGTACAAGGAGGTATATATAGGGGAGGGAGACTGACGATTACAGACCTTAAATCGGCCGAGTTCCCATCTTAATTCAAGCCCATTTAACTCACTTGAATTAATCCCATATAATACCTAAGCTTAATCATAATATCATCATCTAAATGATACTAATGACTAACATTACAAAGCCACACAATCAACTATGCTTTGAATGCTTGTACACTTAGGGTGTGTTAATATCTTCTCCTTACAAATATGTAACATACCTGCAAGAATATCTCAAATTGTTTTCAATACCAAGAATAGACATATTATCAAGAACATTTAATATGATTGGCTCTAATATTAAGAAAGCTAATTCTTCCTTACCAGGAAAATCAATAGGAATATGAGAATCATTAGATGCTCCTCCATCAGTATCTCATATAAATATCAGGAAATGAAATGTATTAATATTGGGATTTAAAGGGCCGTGAGGAATATATTAGTATTATAAGGGAATTATGGTTATTTGATGGTAACATCGGAAATAATCTTCGTATAATAAGTTTTGAAAGTATTATCTAGTATTCCATATGTAATGCGATTAAATGATAAATTGAGTAAAATACAAG
This sequence comes from Tamarix austromongolica, assembly GCA_039764185.1. NCBI lineage: Eukaryota > Viridiplantae > Streptophyta > Magnoliopsida > Caryophyllales > Tamaricaceae > Tamarix > Tamarix austromongolica. Next base: position 46,771,509 of record CM077819.1, read on the forward strand.
TTACCTATTATGATATTCTAAAGTTTTGGTAAGAAAACTTTATTTTGGTCAATCAAGGTTAAAAATGAAATTTTGGAATTTTTGGACAAAAAATTGAACAAAAATGTGCTAAGAATTATATTCAGAATATTTTAGGAATTATGGACCTATTACATGATGATAGCCTTAATAGTGGTGGGTTGTGATTAAGTGTTCCCAATTGCATGTTATGAATATCTATATGAGTCCTACATTATAATATTAAATATAATTAATATTGAATATGATACTAATCAATTACGGTTAAAAATCACGTGAGTTGGGTTGAGATGTTTATATGGGTCCATTTCAAAATTCGATAATAGTGGCTCAAGTGTGTTTTCTTCTAAGAGGTGCCTTAATCTATTCTATCAAATTAAGAATAATGGAGGCCTATACTTAGTGTTAAAGAGAATATAATTCAGAGATAAGTACTAATTGATAAGACATTAATCATTTAAAGTAAAAGATTAAATGAGGTAAATCAGTCTAAAAGATAATAGTGGCTTAAGTGTGTTATCCCTAGAAGGTGTTTCAGACTATTCCATCGACTTAAAAATAGTGGTATGATGCATTGTGCCCTAATAGTTGTTAGGTCCATTTTATTGGATGATAATAGTGGCTCGAGGGTATCCCTAAGAGGTGATTCACACTATTCCACTAGTTTAAGAATAGTGGGTTCCCTTAAAGTAAATAAAAGAATGAAATATGAAATATCTATTAATGAGATTTGGAGTCAATATTTACCTTAGGTTATTTTACAATAACACACATGTATGCTCATTTTCTTTATACCCCCTTACTCTATTGTATTATTACCTTACTCAATATGTAGCATAATGATCATCTTTTTCATAGGCGTTGCTCATTCCCATAAGTTGATCTACCTTGTTTTTGTAGGTGATTTGTTGAATTCTACTTTTAATGTTCTTGCCATTAGTAAGTGCTAATCGAATTGGTAAATAGTATATTTATTTGGGCCTCTCTATTCGTCTATGGACTCTTAGACCTCCATTTTCCTCGTTTATTCCCTTCTCTCTATTTTGTACCCCTGTATCATGGTGGAATCAAGTATTTCCCATACCTAATTTCTAGGTACTAAGTTATTTTTGCCTTGCATCTGACATAGACTAGGCATAGGAAATGCTTCTTTTGTGTTAGATGTGCTGTAACACACCTACGTTTTGTATTTTTTCTTTCACTATTAACATTTCAAAACAAAAATTTTAAGTCACAAAATTTAGGGGTGCTACATAATTCTTTATAAATAAATGAAAGTGGAGAGAGAGAGAGAGAAAGAGATTTATTTTAAAGCATGGTAGTCAACTGAAGGAGTGTCCCAAAAGAGCATTAAAAGATTTAGGTGAGTTGAAAAAGCAAAAGAGAATTTATGTGGCAAACAATCAAAAAATGACTAGAGAAGATTGGAAAAAGATCAGCAGATGATTTGTTGACAATTGGATGAGACTGGCAAATGATTGAATCCCTATTGAAGTTAAAAGGTGATATAACAAATTCAAAATTTTGTGTGTTACACGTTAGAATGTTAGAGTATTTTTGTCTCCAATAGCTTTTAAGGACTAGTTATAATCCTAATACCTTTTCAAATATATAAAAAGGGCTTGAAAGAAAAAACTTCATCACCATTTACTAACTCTTTTGAATAATTTATTGCACATTAAACTCAAGTAAAAATGATCTTTCATCATACACTTGTAAATTCAAATTAAATTTCTTCAGTGCTCAATCACTCCTTTTTTTTAAAGATAATGGTAAACAAATATATTGAATCCTCTAAGTAATTACAAGATCTAATCTAGGAGTAGCTAGATGTATACTAAGTAATATTGCCACTTACACAAGTCTCTCCCTTTCTAAAATTTTAAGAGGTAAGGGACTTATTTTGCTTATGTTAGCTATTTCAAATAGCCCCTAATAATACAAGGGCCTAAGGTTCTACAGCAAAATAAATAGGCAACCTATAGAGCCATAAGAACATGGAAAAATAAGGCAATGTGATCTGCACAACTCACAAGAGTACGTACTAAACATGGCCATATAAGTTCAGAAAGAATGGAAGGATCATATAAACCATTTGAATTGAGAAGAATAATAAAAAAAATCTTATATAAAACCAACATAGGGTACCTAATACCAACAACATACACATAAAAACTACAATAGTTAAATTAAAATGGGAGGGCTAAAGGTTTGTAGGCAATTTATAACATTTAGTATACCTAATTTTGCATGATCCACAATAAGTAAAAATTAGTAGCTATATCATGCCTATGGGTTTTGGATTAGATCTTCCAAGTCTTTTATGGTTTCTTAATGCTCTTATGGTACAATGGGAATATACCTACCACTTCTTATCCCCAACCATTATTGGATATGTCACTTCAAAACAAGCCCCACACTCAAAAAGTTTTTTTTGTGTGTCCTCTTTATCTTCTTACATAATGAACAAGCATAATCAATATTGAGAAATATCAATGTATCAACAACTTAAAGTGCACACTGTAACACGCTGAGTTGATAAGACTATAGAAGGGATACTCTAGAGTGCTTTTGGATTGATTAGCTAGTCCTAGAAGTAAATATGATTCTTTTCAACATGCTTTGTTCTCACTCACATGCTTCTTAAGAAATATTTAAAAATAATTTCACAACTTCCACAAGGGTCACCCATCCTAAAAATTGCTCCATGGCCATCATACTTAACTATGGAGTTCTTAGGATGAAATCAACAAAATGATTGTATACTATGTTGATATAAGTAGTTGGATCAATCTTTAAAATACTCTACTTAATTTGGGGTATTGCGTTCACCCCTACTTAAATAATGCAACATTCTCATTATGTCCCAACAACTAACTATTTTAATACCATTTTATTCCAATAATCATCCCGCTAGGAGGCTGATAGGCTCATATAAGTTCAACACACAGTCACGGTTTCACTCTAATACCATTTTTAATACCCCGAGTTGATATGACTACGTGGGGGTTACTTTGGAGCAATTTTGGATTAATAAAATGGCCCAAACAATCAATACGAGTCCTTTCAATACGCTTTGTCCTCACATATTTGCTTCTTGAGAAATTTTTAGAAAATTTTCAAAACATCCCAAGAGGGTCACTCATCCTAAAAAATATTCAACAGTCAGCATGTTTAAATGTGGAGTTTTTAAAATAGAATCACTAAAAAGATGGTATACCATGTTTATATAATTAGCCTGATCAATCCTTATAACACTCCACTCAATTTAGCTTATTACAATCACATACACACATATATCTTTAAGCTCATGTACCCTTCTATATGACACCATTTTTTATCCATTTTTGTCTATGAACTCATAATATGTCATACATTCTACTCAAAGAAAACCTCTCATCCTTTATAAAGATATCAAGAAGATCAAACATATACTCATAAAACCTTGGCCTCATAATAAGTTGATATATGATTTGGGATTCCTTTATCATGAATGAGGATGTATCATGTTTGGCCTTGAACTCTTGGAAGGTATATTTCTAGAGCTAATTCTAGTGAATCCATTTAATTAGAAGTCTTCTTCTTCTTCTTCTTCTTCTTTGGTATGTTGGGTATTCCATACATGTTTTCAAAGCCAAATTTTGTATGTATTAAATCCCAAATGTAATCCACTATTCACCCTCAAGCTTACAAATGTAATCCCAAATGTAATCCAATGCTTTAAGAGTATTTGTTTTCATTTCGTAAGAAATTTTTGTAAATATGAATCATCCTAATCACTGCACATTTAGGCAAGGGAAAGAAATCAAACCAAATGTAAGAGATACAGTAAAGGATTTTGAATTACACCTCTTCATCATATGAAGGTTCCGAGAATATTATATGATAATCAACTTGTGTATGCTTAGATGAGCAAATGGAGATTCCCAAGTATTTGAACGGAATACTCCCCTAGTGGCATAATGATTTATTCCACATTTTTTTATTGCATCTAAGAAAACACATACAAAATAAGTACTTTAATTATTGTGATTAACAAAAAAATTAAAACCCTCACTAAATTTATGTAGGGTAATCAACAAAATTTTGAAAGAATACAACTTACATAGGTAAAATACCAACATATCATATATGAACACTAAGGCACTTAGTGTAAAATATGAAGCTAGGGATAATAGTAAAATTGATTAACAATATACTTAGCTATTCTATACATAGTAGAAACAAATATGGGGAGATGAGATCTCGTTAGGTAATTTCATCCCCCTTGAAGAACCTGTAGGTCTTCCAATTATCAAGAATGAATAATGGTGTAAATGACACACATTCCATGACTAGAGCAATGAAGGTAACTAAGAAACATATGTCAATGAACATATCTTTAAAAAAACTCCAAGAAATAATATTATATGCTTATTATACATATAGGACTAGTTCTTTATGTGTAATATTTAGTTAGTAACTCTAAGTTATGAAAATATTCTCATTCATGATTCACCCTTGAACAAAAGTACCTTAAATTGGTCTTATAGTCCTAGGGAGAAAATAGTTGATCATATCATCAAATCTTAGATAAAACCTTATAAGAAACATTACACTATATGATGGGGTAGAAACCTACAAATATAATAGCCTTTAGAACTTTTGGAATCTAAGAGATAAGGGTGAAAATTAGTTTTAAAAGTATGCTAGAAGTAAAGAATTATTTTACTAACTTGCATAAACCTTCTTACAAAATAGACTATGAAGTTTTGAAAAGTTTTTAAGTGAATCCATCAAGACTTGATGCTTTTATATCTCCAATGGTGAATAGATCTGAGTAGACATTTTGATATGATTCAATGAGTACATGGCTAAGTAGAATAACACTGGAATCAATCTATCTTGGAGAAAAGTTTGAGAAAAGAAGTTGAGATAAGAAATCCTTAAAAGATTACTATAACTACTATAATACATCTACCAAAGTACCATCAAGTCTTTAAATCTAGATGATGGTTTGTATTTTCTATCTTTCTCTCATGATATCATGAGAAAAATTGGTTCCTTTATCAACATTCCATATGAAATTTGTTTCTTTTTTTATTACTAAGAAATAAAAGTAAGTGTTGATTTTCTTAAGGTGATAGAAATTTTTCTATGGTTGGGTATGGAAGTTGGATTGCTCCTAATTTTCCTCTTATTTAGAACTTTTTTTTGTGCCTTTACAATATCTAATTATTATTTTCCTACTCTATCAGTAATGAGCATAAAATGTTGCTTGTTAAGGATCTTAAGTTGAGTTTTAAGTGCATCAAGCTTCTTACATAAAATGTACTGTACATTACATACAACCCTTTAAGTCAAACCGTGTAAGATTATTTCTACATGTAGTGCATGTCTAATCACAAAACTGAAAAACGTTGAAGGAATTGGGTCCCCTTTCCATAGGATCTAGTTATAATATCATTGAATAATGGTTAGAAAGGTAACTTAGTGGAAGATAAAGAACACTATATTCATTATTAACAACTTGTGCATATCTTTTTTTATAAGTAAGAATATTTTATTACTATCACATTAGGATAATAAAACCAACATTTAGTAGATAATGCTATCAAATAACACCGACCATCAAACATATCTTGATTTCCAAATGGAGTGGAGCATTCTCCTAGCTGTAATGTGTACCATTACTCTAATAAGACTCTTCAAATCTCTTATATAATTCTCAAATATTCTCAAATTTCTCTTACGGCATATAGTCATAATGTAAGCACAAAAAATTACCTGAAAGATCTACTTTTTGTTTCCATCTTATATTGATAGGGACATAAGAACATCAATCTATTGCTACCAACCTTGAATGCTATCCCTTCACCTTACTGGTAACCTAAGTGTGGACCAATATTTGACGTAAATGGAGAAAACATAAACAAATGGTCTTAGGTCTTCATCTACTATTGATAGAAAAGAGACATTCCATCAATTGTTCATCCCATCTTAAGCAAACTATCCTTGGTCAGTAGCCTATTAAAAAACTCCAAATAGAGAGGGAATATGTGATTGTGCATCTTAATTAATAAGTATCCTATCAATTTTACAATACATGGTATAATTTATTAATGTGTAAAAACACCCTTAAACTTAATATCATATAAGCTCTTAATAGTATAATAATCATTAAACTGTGGTCTTTCACATTCAATATTAGGTCTACTGGTAAGTCTCTCCTCCATATTCTACACGTGGCATATACCATGGTTTGGAAATACACTTTGAGAGAACAACAAATTTCTACCATAAGTCTTTTCTAGCTATTTTGGAGCACAATCCATACCCTATTGAATGCTTAATTAGTCTTCAATTTTCTTAGAGTGGTAAACTCACTTGTAAACTTTTACTTTAGAATCAAAGGCACCTCACTCAATGCAATTACTTGCCATATATTATGTAGATTGCTCTTTTGATGCATTTCACAAACACTCATACATTCAAACATGCAAACATGTTATAGGGAAATTATAAGTGTTTGTTAGTTAAGAGAAAATAATGAAAAAGAAAATTATTAGCTTTTGATATATATTGCTTGTTCTCTTTAGCTTATTTTTTACTAGTTTGATTTCATCTAAGTTAAAATTTTCAATGAATTATTATTATTATTATTGACATTAATAATATTGACTTTACTAGTATTATTATAATTAATAAAATTACTATAATTATTATCATTTCAATATTATTATTGTCATTGCTAATATTTTCCTTACTAGTATTATTATCATTGCTAAAATTATTATATTTATTATCATTCATTCTATACTTTTAAAATGATTATCAAAATTTTCCTCATCTAATCTGATAATTCATGAAATTAAGTAAGCTAACAACAATGTGTGAGAAGTTTAAGGTTGCATTGACATGTTGATAGATAAATTGCTCTTGAAGCTATAAGAAAGAATGTTCGCTCATCAATGAGGTGAGTTGTAATTGAGATAATATGTGAATTGGAAAATCCTAATACCTATGAAATTGGGAAATTTAAGCTCACACATAAATAACACAATACTTGATTACAAGTCCAAAAAAGGAGAACTAGTTTGGTATTGGATGTAAAAAGACTTTGTAAATTCTGTTCAACCACTATGCAATGTTTATTCTTTGATTACCACATCTCACTCCTCATTCTTTCTCAAATATTTTGTTTAGCATTATTATTTCAATTACTTTGTTCAATCCCTCTAGAGTATCTATATATTCTTTTACTTCTTAAGATATCTTTCTTTCATCTAATAAAGCTACCTCTAGACCATTTGAAATCATTCATTATGACTTATGGTCATCCCTTATTCCTAATAAAACATGATTTCACTATAACCTTATTTTACTTGATTATCATAGACGTTTCTTTTGGGTGTTCCTCCATAAACACAAGTCTAGTATTTATTCCAACTTTATTGAAGTTAACAAGAAAATTAAATCACAAAAATGTGGTTATTTATAAAGTTTGAAATTACGTACTTTAAAAAAAATTTCAAAAGTAAAGGCATTGTTTTTTTTCTTTCTTCTCTTTCTCTAAACATTACGCTTAAAATGGAAATTTTAAGTTGTTGTTATGCACTATTAATAATATAGTTCACACTTATCTATTCCAAGCTTCTCTTAAACCATCATTCCAATAAGTGTTTTCCTATAAAAGGTGCTTTACTTTTCCATTCCCTTCTAAGCCCTTTACTGCAAAACCCTCTTACTATACTTATCTCTTTTTTTTCAATTAGTTTCACTACCAAAACCTCCAATCATTCTCTTTATAAACTAACACCAAGTTATGTTTCTTGCAAATTCTTAGGTTATCTATCAAATCATCTTTGATATAAATGTTATGATCCTTTGATGAATATATACTCTCCATACTCCTTCATTCAACCACATTCTTCTTATATGTTCCTTAACCCTTCACAACATATATCACACGTATGCTATAACATGCATCAATCTTTCCCTAGCATAGAATCTCATGATCCATCACAAAATTTGGATTCTACCAACACTAATGCAACATATTGCTCAACAATAACTTACCTAGCCTCATTCTTCTAGCCTAAAACTCTATAAGCCACCTCTTAATCTTTAGCACTAGCCTTAAACCTTCATTTTCCTCCTCTTTGCCCCTTATCATGCTAATCATAATAACATGAGTTGATATGAATCTTAAAAATTTGTATTTAATTAATTTTGATAATTGCTGTAAATCATTTTATACTTATAATTGTTTGTCTTATTTTGTGAATGAATAGGAAATATTGATGTAGCACATGGATTATGGATTTGAATGGCTGTAGCTGCTGAAGTGTTGCACAAATATATTTTATTATTTTATGTAATCCCATGTGATCCATTCGCAGGTAGAAATTGGCTAATGGAAATTAGGTTGGTTGTATAATCCGCCACCCGGTCCATAATAATGGATTAGTTGGATTGTGGGTTAATCGACCCTTAATAGACATGATTAGCTAGAATTAATATTAGAGGATGGGAATTGATGTATAAATATTATCTTGTATTTTGGGGGAGAATTTGGTGTATTCTTTTGGGCTGGTCGAGTGTCCAGCACCGACCCATTTTTTTTGACCCATTTTTCCTTTTATGTATGTGGGCTGTATCGTGAGGTTATTTGAGCTGACTGTATTTTGTATTTTTATACGGTCTGTACGCCTCATATAAATAGGGGCATATACGATTGTAGAGGATAATTTTTTGGCTAATATTTTACTTTGTTTCTTGATTCTTCTCGAGCTCTCTCTCTCGCGTTCTCTCTCTCTCGGTGAACCTCTCACTCGCACCTTCTTATGCTTTTGTTCTCTGTCTTTGATCAATTCTAGATCTCTTCTGTCTCTCAAATTCAGTTTCCGTGTTAAATTGTGCCTCTGAATTCTTGAATCTTCCTTTGGAAGTTTTCCTTAGGCTGATTCCAGCAAATCGAACCCCGCACTCGATTATTTTCTTCAATCCTTTTGTGAAACCCTAATAGGTTTCCATCATGAGTATTCATATACTTATGAATAATTTGGCAATTCTTTCCCTATCCACTAGCATTTCCACCTCCTAAAATCTTATGTGCGAGATGAATATTATTCCTTGCTTAAAAATGATACTTGGACCTAAACTTCAAGATGAACAACCTAACTTGATGTAATCATTTAAGCATAAATTCAACTCATATGGATCCCTAACAATGATATAAGCCTCTTTGTGTGGCAAATTATAAATCTTAATAAGTGATATTGGACTATGATGAGACCTTTAGCCTCATAGTTTAGTTAGCCAACATTCGTATAATTATTAACCTTACCTTTTATAGCAATATATCTAACTATTTATGAACTCAAAGTGAAAAAGGATTTCCTTCATGCCCGATTTAGATGAAATATTGCATGTAAAGAAACTATTAGGCTTTCTTTATTATAGTTATTTTGATTATGCCTCCCTTGTTCTAAAATCAATCTATGGGCTCATAGAAGCTCCTCATACTTGGTATCAACAATTTGCATATTATATCACTCAAATGGGTTTTTATAGTAGCATGTAGATATATCACAAAGAGACAGTATGGTCGTTCTGTAATCCCCCAAAATTTTAAAAAACCTATAATTCAATAAATATCTTTTATTTAAAATAAATTAGCTTTTAAAGTTATTTAGTTTAATTATTTTATGAATTTTTGAGTATATAAATTTGGATAGGAGTATTTAATAAATTGAAAACAATTATTTTGTTATTTTATCATATTATTTTTATTTAAATAATTTTTCAAACTAATATTTTACTAAAAGTATCCTTTTTAAGCCTATATATTTAATTATATTAAATTTAATTATTAAATAAATTTATTATCAAAAATATTACATCATATTATTTTATAAATTCAATTATTTTAAATTTTTCCATTTTCCCATTTTCCTTTTCCTTTTTTTCTTTTATTTCTCCTTTTTCTCCTTTTCCTTCTTTCTTTCTTTTTCCTTTTTCCTGGCTTTGGGCTGCCAGGCTAGGCCTGCCTCCCTTCTCCCCCCGCGTGATTGGGCCATCGGCCTATCTCCCCCTTCCCCGACGCAGTGTCACAACCTAGCTCCCCCCTCTTTTCTTTCTTTCCTTTTCTCCCTTGGATCGGGTCGGCCCAACTTTTTTTTCTTTCCCCTACACCGGCCTGCTCCCCTTTCCTTTCTATCTCCTTCTTCCACGCCTCAACCTAGCTTCCCTGACCCGTCACCATCGCCATAATTGCCTACACCCCGAGCATGCCGGCCATCACAGCCTGCAACCACTACCACCATCTGTCTCTCTCTTTCTCTCTCTCTCTCTCTCACCTATCTTTTCTTTCACCATTTTGGAACCGGGCAAACCATGCATACCCATCTTGCATGGCCACCCTTTCCCTTCTTCCCCTTCCTCTCCCTACAACCCTACCACCTCCCTACCACCCTAAACACTATCACCGATCGGCCACCCATCCCCCATATCCTCCCTCTTCTTGTTCTTCTCCCCTTTAGCCTTTTTTCCCCACCTTTTCGAGCCCTTTACCCCATAATCTCCTCTTTCTCTAATTTTCTTCCTCTCCATCTTTCCCCTTGTTTTATGCACCACCGCCCCTCCGCCGCTTTCTCCGCCGCACCAAGCCCCTACACCACCCACTATCACCCTATACCTCAACCCTGCACCACCACAAGGCCACCCAAGCTACCCCGTAGCCCCCTTCTCCCTCCCAACTTATTTTTCTCCCTTATCGGCAACCCCCTAAAACCCCATCGTCCACCGCGGTCTAGCCACGTATGTCGCCACCTAAACCACCAATCCACACCTAAACCACCAATCCACACCCTACAACCTCCCCTACTACCCCATACCTTGTTTGGCCAAAACAAGCCCCCTTACCCCTCCATTTTTCCCCTCTCTTTTCCTTCCTTCTCTACCCAGTCCACCTCAACAGCCCCTTTTGCCACTTCACAACCGCCGCCTCTGCCGCCCTTGGCCACTATGCACCCATCCCTAACAACCACCTACACCCCCCTCTTCACTCCTCCACCATTACCTTGCCCTAAATCCTCCCCCACCTGCCCTCTATTCTAGCCTAAAGACCCCAACCCGAAAACACCCCTTCCACCCTCTTCTTCATGCAACCTTTGACCTTCCACCCTCATTTTTACATGCAGCTAATGCTACATATGTAGGATGAGTTTCTACATTTATTGGCCCATTTTTATTAATAATTTTAAGGTATGATAATATTTGAATTAACTATTTCATTAAGTAAAATTTATAAAGTCTTATGCTTTTATTTTCTTATTTCTAATATAATAAATATTGATATTTTTTTTAGGTGTTGATTTTGCTATTTAAAGCTTGAATCTTTAACCGAGATACCGGTAAGATTCGATTTTTGTGGGAATTAAGGTAATCGCTAAACCCCACTTAAACGTATGGATAAACGTATATTAGCACATTATGATTTTTAATATGGTATTATACTTGATATTTGTGGTTAACATAATATATATATTTGCTTGTATTGATTAAAATAAAAGGAAAGTATGCTAGTTTATGTGCTATGTGTGGAAACATTGATTAAGAAAATAATTTAGCTATTAATGAAAGTGTTAAATACTTATCCGTGTTATTTTATGTTATTGTGACCATTTATACATGAACAATATTATTGTGAGCCTTAGGAGCATTTTAGTAATATTCCTTGTGCTAGAATGTGGCCTAATATGTGTGGGTGCTAATACATATTATATTAAAATATAATGGTTGGTGGAGTTGGATATTATTAATGGAGTGTTACTATTATTATTCCATGTGGTAATGTTAATTTAATAAAAAGTGGTGTAATAAAGGGGGTAAAGTGGTAATTTTGAAGGCAAAAGGGTAATATGGTAATTTTATAAGTAAGGGGTATTATGGTAATTTTGGGAGAAAAAGGTAATATGGTAGTTTTGGAAAAGAAGGGTAAAATGGTAATTTTGTAAGAAAGCGGTAAGATGGTAATTTTAGATGTACAAAGGATGTAAGGGGGTAAAATAGTAATTTTTACAAATAAGAGGATATTATGGTTATTTTGGTAGTAAAGGGGTAAAATGGTAATTTGCGAGTAAAAGGGTAAATTAGTAATTATAGTTATGGAGAAGAGTAAATTAATAATTAAAAATTTGGAGAGGGGTAAATTGGTAATTATAATTATGGAAAAGGGTAAATTATCCAACTAAAGGGGCAATTCGGTAATTATGATAATGGAGAAGGGCAATTTGGTAATTTAACCAACTAAAAGGTATATTGGTAATAATTTAACTAACTAAAGGAAAAAATTGGTAATCATGATAATGGAGAAGGGTGATTTGGTAATTTAACCAACAGGAAGGTAATTTGGTAATTTTGATAATCGATAAGGGCAATTTGGTAAATTATCCAACTAAAGGGGCAATTTGGTAATTATGATAATGGAGAAGGGTAATTTGGTAATTTTTTTAATTAAAGGGGCAATTTGGTAATTAAGATGATAGATAGGGGCAATTTGGTAATTTATCCAACTAAAGGGGCAAATCGGTAATTAAGATAATGGAGAAGGGTAATTTGGTTATTTAATCGACTAAAGGGTAAATTGGTAATTATTTAACCAACTAAAGGGGAAAATTGGTAATCATAATAATGAAGAAGGGTAATTTGATAATTTATCCAACTTGAGGGCAATTTAGTAATTATAATAAAGGAGAATGACAATTTGGTAATCTAACCAACCAAATGAGAAATATGATAAGAGTAACAATTATGAAGGGTGAATGGTGATCTAGAAAGCGTAATAATGATAGATAGGGGTAATTTGGTAATTATGCAATAAGGAGGGTAATAGAGTAATTTGTCAAGTGAGGAAGGGATGACTTAGCAATTATATAAGGGGTAAATGAGTAATTTGTACTTAACATGTTGTGATTGTGGAATTTGGTAATATGACTCAAATAATGCTGATTAGCAAGGTAATAGTATTTGATAATTAGTAAGTATCACGAGAACGAATCCTAATTCGGAATTAGATGAGATTATGATGGCCTTAATGATTCCTCTGTGTTATCTTGGATAACCGTCTGAATAAGAAATGACTAATGATATCAAAACGATTGAAAGTGAATAAATACCTAATTTGTGATCACTTTAATTAAGACACTAATACTTCAAGTGGAAGACCTCGATATAGGAAATAGTGGCTCGCTACCCTAAAGACGTGGTTTAGTCCACGATTATTCTGGTCTTTGCTGGTGTGCCTTTGTGCCCCAACCAAGCCCTATATCTTACTCTATCTAGCTCTATGGACCTATTTAGGGGGTATACATACTTATGAATTGGTTGTCCTTGTCGATAAGGTACTGAGTAGCTTTATGCACCAGTACGACTAAGGTACCTTTACGTCCCTGGGTTGATGGTTGAAGGGTGCTGAATAGCTTGTATGCACTAGTAAAACCGGTGTACCTTTGTGTCTCGGGTTCTTGATCTCTCGTCTGAGGCAAATAAATAGAATTGTTGTGCTGATTAGAAAGGGAAAAATACTAATCATGAAAGTGAAAGATTAATGAGTCGAGTCCAAATGAATTATGATATTGAGTATCGATCCATTGGATATAATAGTGGCCTAGGAGCGTGATGCCCTCGAAGATAATTATGAGTACCGATTCATCGGATATAATAGTGGCCCAGGAGCGTGATGCTCTAGCAAGTGATTATAAGTATCGGTCCACCGGATATAATTGTGACCTAGGAGCGTGTTGTCCTGGATGATGTTGATACATATATTTCGATCCATCGACAATAATAGTGGGGGTCCCGAGCTCATTAAAACCAGTCATAGATGTGAATAAAGTTATGGAAAAATACTAATCACTTTTAGTGGAACACTATATGAGTCAGGGCAAGACTAGTCCACCGGTGAATAATAATGGCCAGGAGCATTTTTCTCTGCATGATCGGTCCACCGGCGAATAATAGTAGCCAGGAGCGTTTTGCCCTGCATGACCGGTCCATCGGCGATCAATAGTGGGGTTTCCGCACTCACATGGATATAAAATCTGAGAGAGGACTGAATAATGATGAATTAATAGCTTAAGGCCCGAACATATATATTTTGCATTATGACTTATTAATAATTGATGGTTTTGTTAAGTATGTGATTGTGGTGCATGTATTTATTGTTACATAAGTAAGTAGCTTTGTTTTGTGTGTTGCATTGTGGGCCTTCCTTTAAGTGTGATTTTAAAGGGTTACTTATTACCGTACTACTAAAGGGTTCCATTCGTGGGGCCCCTACCTATTCAATGGGCAGTGTCCCTTACAGGTTTTTTTAGGTGCTATTTAGGTGGGCAACGGGAAAGAGAGTAAGGAATCATTAGGGTTTTTCTCTTTCTCCTTTAAATTCCTGGCTTTCATATTGTTGTTATTTTTGTAACCACCATTGGTGGACTTTAATCTTGTAAGATATTTATTTGTGCTACTCTAATTTTAAATATGATTTAAATTTCTAGCAATTGATATTTTATTCTTTAGCATTAGGACTTGGTACTGAAACGGTATGAGTGAACCAGTCTGGTACTAAGTGTGGTGGTAATATCCCTGAAATTCATAGTTTGTTATTTTGCTTCCGCTAATCTTTTATTAAAACGAAATTTTTCAGTAGTGAATTTTGGGGGTATTGCAAGGTGGTAATAGAGCTGGTTTTGACCGCTCTTCTGATTTTAAACTTTTTAAGCTGATACCACTAGGTGGTATTAGAGTGAGTTTAAACCACTCTTCCAATTTTAGGCCTCTTAATCTGATACTACATGTTGGTATCAAAATTGGATTCGACCATTCTTTTAATTTCAAACTTTTAAATCGATACCACAAGTTGGTATTAGAGTTTGTTTTAACAACTCTTTCCATGTTAAACGAATTTAAGTAGATACCACAACTGGTATCTGACCTGGTTTCAATCACTCTTATGGTTTCAATCATTTTAAGCTGGTACCACAAGTTGGTATCGGGTATTTTCATAAAACCTTTCTTGGTTTTTTAAACGTTTTGAGTTGATACTACAAGTAAGTATCGAAGTGTTTCAACGAATTTTTGGAGGCTAAATGATTCTTCTAGGGTTTTCCCCTTAATTCTATATCCTATTTTGGATACCGGATTAGTCTTGAGAGTTGGGTATGGGTAGATTAAGTAACCTCAACTTAAGTCACCTAGATTAGAAAATAGCACCCTCTCTAACGCACTTCGGTTTTGGAGCTAACTCAACATGGACCGAGACGAACGGGTCAACAATCTAGAGAGAGCATTTGAAGTGCTCGTGGGATTAGCCCGACAATCCCCGGTACCCCAACCGCAAACTGCTTTACCTCAGATGAATATCGGAGAGGATTGGTTGGATAGAGTTTTGCGTCATCGACCCCCAACCTACAACGGGAAAGAAGACCCTGTGGTCCTAGAAAGTTGGGTACAGGATTATGATAGGACTTTTGATGTGCTCAACTACCTTGAAGAGCGATGGACGAACATTGAAGTGTACTTCCTTCGAGGATTAGCCGACACGTGGTGGGATGACTTTTGAACCCCAAGGAGAATGACCAGCATCTTGGGAAGACTTCAAGACTACCATCCGTACGTGTTTCTACACGGAATCTCTCAAAAGGTCCAAACTCAAAGAATTCATGGAGCTGACACAAGGAAGCCTATCGGTCCGAGAGTACTACGCACGATTCACATAGTTGCTGAGGTTCGTCTTCAGAATAGTAGCCAGCAAGGCAACAATGGTCTTTCAATTTGAGTAAGGACTTCACTTCAACATCTGAAGTATGATGGGCGCCAACATCTTCTATAATCTGAGTACGTTGTACGAGTGAGCATGTAACGCCGATGCCTTGGTCCAAGAACAAGCCTCCATCCTAGGCAAGAGGAAGAACAAAGAGACCGAGCCCGAAGAAAAGAGTCATTGCCCCAGTAGCAAGGTTCTGCGGGTCCAGCCTCAACTTTAAACTAAAGTTTGGTGTAAGAAGAATCAAAGTGCTCCCAAAGTAAAGGCTAGCAAGAGACCGGTCCGACATTACCATTGCCGACGTTGCAAAAGAGATCATCCAGGCAAGAATTGCATAGGAAAGTTGGTACATTGCGGTGACTGTGGACAGCTTAGTCACAGGAGCTACAAATGCTACAACACACCCCCTGAAAGAATCCAAAGGTCACAACAACTATCGGTTTGGTAGAATCAAGCACTTGGAGCAACTTGTTCAACCTCGCTAACTAAAGCAAATGAGCAAGCAATTGATCTAGATACAACTTCTTCGAGCTACCGTTAGGTCTCACATAGTTGTTTTTATTGTTAAATATGTGTGTAGTTGTTTTCTATAGTTAAGTAAGTTTTTCTCTAAGGGGGTAGTGATGTAATCCCCCAAAATTTTAGAAAACCTATAATTTAATAAATAGCTTTTATTTGAAATAAACTAGCTTTTAAAGTTATTTAGTTTAATTATTTTATGTATTTTTGAGTATATAAATTTAGATAGGAGTATTTAATAAATTAAAAACAAATATTTTATTATTTTATCATATTATTTTTATTTAAATAATTTTTCAAACCAATACTTTACTAAAATTATCCTTTTTAAGCCCATATATTTAATTATATTAAATTTAATTATTAAATAAATTTATCATAAAAAATATTACATCCTATTATTTTATAAATTCAATTATTTATAATTTTCCCATTTTCCTTTTACTTTTTTTTCTTTTCTTTCTCCTTTTTCTCCTTTTCCTTATTTCTTTCTTTTTCCTTTTTCCTGGCTTTGGGCTACTAGGCTAGGCCTGCCTCCCTTCTCCCCCTTCCCTGGTACAGCATCACAACCCAACTCTCCCCTCTTTTCTTTCTTTCATTTTCTTCCCTGGACTAGGCCGACCCAACTTTTTTTTTCTTTCCCCTACGCTGGCCTACTCCCCTTTCCTTTCTTCCTCCTTCTTCCATGCCTTGACCAAGCTTCCCTGACAAGTCGCCATCGCCATAACCGCCTGCACCCCG
Organism: Tamarix austromongolica; assembly: GCA_039764185.1. Lineage (NCBI taxonomy): Eukaryota > Viridiplantae > Streptophyta > Magnoliopsida > Caryophyllales > Tamaricaceae > Tamarix > Tamarix austromongolica. The sequence goes on from CM077819.1 coordinate 46,788,592, forward strand.
AGCACACCAGCCATCGCAGCCTGCAACCACTGCCACCACCTGTCTCTATCTCTCTCTCACTTGTTTTTTTTGCCATTTTGGAACCGGGCAAGCCATGCATGCCCATCCCATATGGCCACCCTTTCCCTTCTTCCCCTTCCTCTCCCTGCCACCCTAAACACTACCACCTATCCCCCTATCCTCCCTCTTCTTTTTCTTCTCCCCTTTTGTAACACCCAAAAATTCACTACTTTTTTTAGTAGAAGAATTTTAAATTAAAACCCGTGAATTATGGGGATATTACCGCCACACTTAGTACCAAACCAGTTCTCTTCGACTGTTTTAGTACCAAGTGCTAAGGCTAAGAAAACTTCATGAAATAGAAATCAAAGTACGCATAAAAGTTTATAAAAAATAATAAGATAGAAATTAGAGTGGAAAATCAAAGAGGATAAAAACTCAATACAAGGTACTAAATCAAAGAGGATAAATTCGATGCAAAAGAAATAATAAAAGGAAATAGAATCACATAAAGACTAAAATATAGCCACAACTCTCTCGAACCTTAAGCCAAAACATGCTCAACACTCAGCCTCGCCGGATGTCTCGCCCACCTGCACAAAGTTAGAAGGGCATACTACTCGTGGGAATAAGCAGAACCCATGAAAAGGATGATCAGTATGCTATGTACTGAGTAAGGTAACCGAATACTAAGGCCAACACATAAAATCACATAAACCATGCATAAGAATAAAATAACATAAAGGCCAACATGATAACATAACAATGAACAATCATTCAGGTGGATACATAAAGGCCCATTTATAGTCCAGATTAATTATTTAATTAATCTCTGATCAGAAATCAATTCACACGATGCTTTTTATCAAATCCATATAAGTACGGAAGCTCCCACTATTATAGCCGGTGGATCGGAGGCATATAGGGTATCATACCCTAAACACTATTATAGTCAGTGGATCAGAGACATATAGGACTACGCATCCTAACCACTATTCCTAACCGGTGGATCGGTTGGTTCCGGCTCACATGGTGTTCCACTATAAGTAATTAGTATCTTTTAGGTGCTTTTGCAAGACTCTAGTTTGTGTTTATTGAGATTGGGAACCCCCACTATTATAACCGATGGATCGGTCACACATAGGACAACATGTCCTAACCACTGTTACAACCGGTGGATCGGTCGCACATATGGTAAAAACCCTAACCACTATTATAACCAGTGGATCGGTTGCATATAGGGTAAAAACCCTAACCACTATTCCTAACCGGTGGATTGGCTGGTCCCGTATCAATATCTTCCACTTTAAGTTATTAATATCTTAAATGTCTTATTCAAAAGCTTTTCACCCTGGACATGCATGAATCATTCCCTTTACACTTCACACATCACAAATTATACATTTCATCCTCATAATTACACTTAATCACCACAAACACATAATACAACAAAAAATCTAAGTAGCCACACCAAACCATAATTGTCCACAAAAACCCTAGCTCAGTCTCCTACGTACCCTTATATTGCTTCATGTACTAATATCCATCCAAAGTGTTCAACCACCCAAACAACACTTACATAACTTTCCTCACATCCAAAACCAACGTTCTATATGTAAATTTCACTCCCATGTAGTCATTATACATCCCATGCCAACTCTAATACCACCACGCAAACTCTAATACCACCATGTAACCATTAATACCATCATGCACACCAGAATACCACCATACAACCATAATACCACCATGCATAACTCAAATACCACCATGCACCATTAATATCACCATGCAAACCCTAATACCACCATGCACCATTAATATCACAATGTAAACCCTAATACCACCATGCATAACTCAAGATTTTACCATACAAAACCCTAAATTCAATCCACACAAAACCAAAGATCCATCCATATCAAACCCTATATTCAAACCATATAAAACCCAATATTCATCCATACCAAACCCTAAATTCAAACCATATAAAACCAAAGATTTATCCATACAAAACCATAAATTGGATTCTCCTATACAAGACCATAAATTAGATTCTCCCTCACAAAACCATAAATTAGATTCTCCCTTATAAAACCATAAATTAGATTCTCCCATAAGAAACTATAAGTTATATTCTCCCACACAAAACCATAAATTAGATTCTCCCCTATAACACCATAAATTAGATTCTCCCATAAGAAACCATAAGTTATATTCTCCCACTCAAAACCATAAATTAGATTTTCCCATACAAACCATAAATTAGAGTCTCCTATATAACATCATAAATTACATTCTCCCATACAACATCATAAATTAGCTTCTCCCATATAACATCATAAATTAGATTCTCCCACATAGCATCATAAATTATATTCTCCCATACAAACCATATCAACATCCTCACATGCATACCTTACAAGGTCACAATGCATATCATCACATATATATATCACACATGTCATGCAAATACACAAAAACATACTTCAACTCCACATCATACCACATACGAAATAATTACAGTAATAAAATAGGATGCATAAAATATAAGGCATACAATGCATATTAACACATAAAAGGCCTTAGTAATACCCTTACCTAAAATGACACCAGTCTTTACTAAAGATATAAGAAATAATAACATATTAATAAAAATCACATTAACAAATTTCTAACTTTACTAAAGATATAAGAAATAATAGAAATATTATAAAAGTTGATAATATAGGGTTAAAGACTTTTCCCTAATAATAATAAAAATGATACTAAAATAATAATAGCCAAGATACTAAAATAATATCAATGATGATGATGATAATAATAATAATAATAATAATAATAATAGCAAAACTAATAGTAAAATAGTTGCGATATTAATAATGGAATAATAATAATAATAATAATAGTAATTTAAAATAATAAAAGTTATAATAATAATAATAACATAATAATATTAATAATAGTAATAATAGAAATAATAAGAAGAAGAATAATAAAAATGAATTAAAAATACAATAAGGCTTCGGCCCTCAAAACTAAAAATAATCAAAATAGTAATACTGATAATAATAATAATAATAATACATATTAAAATAATAATAATAATAATAATAATAATAATAATAATAGTAATAGTATTTATATTCAAATAAATGAAATAAATTAAATGAAGGTTGGTAAAAATAGGGAAAAGGATTGAGAGGGTCTAGGGTTCAACCTTAGGCTGGTGGGGATAAGCGACACTGGCGGTGGTGCACAACGGCTACGGTAGTGGTCGGAAAAAGGGAAGAAAAGGGAAAAAGTTAAATTTTAGGACAAGGAGAGGCATAATGGAGGTGGGAGTTAGGGTGTTTAGGGTTTCCTAGGAGGAGAGGGATAGAATAAGGGTGGCGGCGCACGACGGCGGTAGTGGTGGCTGAATGGAGAAGAAGAAGAGAAAGAGAGGAGGAGAGGGAGGGAGAGGAAAATAAATGTAGGGGAAGGTAGAGGTGGGTCTATAGAACAATTTGGGAGGTGAAAGAAGCACCAACAGCAGCGGAAGAGGTGGCTAAGGGTGGTTCAAAGGACGGTGGTGGCAGAAAATGGTTTGATTGGAAAGGGGACTTCGCACAGTCGGGGTGGCTTTTGCAGAAAGAATCAAGGGATATGGAACACTTCGTTAACTAGAGGGCCGTGCAAAGAAGAGTTTGGTAGATGGAGTTGGTAAAAAAGTTGGCCGAAGGTGGTAGACAAGGAGAGAAAAACGCGTAAGAATAGGGGAGTTGATTAGGTTTATGAGGCCGCTGAAACAAGGGGAAGAGAAAGGGAGGAAAAAGCCGATCAAAGGGGTAAGATTGGGGCCAAAAAACCAGGGCATCAGCAGCGGAAATGGTGCAGGTTGGCGTCGGGGATGGTGCAAAGGGATGGGGAAGAAGAAAGGAGGAAGAAAGGGTTGTTCTGGCGGTCCAAGGAAGAAAGAAAAGAAAGGAAAAGGAAGGAATCGGCCAGGCAGTCGGGCGCAAGGTGAGGGTGTTTAATTGATATGTAGAGTTTCGATGGGAAAGGAAGAAAAACGCGGTGCAGCAAGGGAGAAGGAATGAGGTCGGTCACGCGAGTTGGGCCGGGCCGAAGGAAGGAGGGAGGGGGAGGAAAACTGGGCCGCGGAAGGGGGCAGCCCAAACGGGGAAAATGAGAGGAAAAAGAAAAAGAAGAAAAGAAAGAAAAAGTAAAAATAATGGATTTAGTTAATTAAATAAATTAGGATATTTGGGATATATAAAAATAATAATATTTAAATAAAATAATATTGAAATCCCTTTTAGGCTAATTTAAGATTTTTAAAAGATTTTTCATAAATTCCATTTTAATTAGTAAATCACTCTAAGTTTTTCAATTATATTATTTAAAAAATTAATATTAATTTGGAACTATTTTATCCTTATTATTTTAAATGAAATAATTTATTTAATTAATTTGCAAAATAAAATCATTAATTAGCTAAAATACCCAAATTTCTCCTAATTAAAATACTTATATATTTCTTCTTAATTTTCCCTAATTAATTTCCTTTTTATTTTAATAAAAATAATTCATTTAATTAATTTTCATAATAAAACCTCATTTAAATATAATTTTTAAAATTAGAAACTTTCGGGGCATTTTACCTTTAGCCTTTTTCTACCCCATCTTTTAGAGCCCCTTACCCCCGATCTCCTCTTTCTCTCATTTTCTTCCTCTCCATCTTTCCCCCATGTTTTGTGCACCACCGCCTTTTAGCCACTTTCTCCACCACACCAAGCCCCTGCACCACCCACTGCCACCCTATACCTCAGCCCTACACCACCACGAGGCCACCCAAGACACCCCGTAGCCCCCTTCTCCCTCCCCACTTACATTTCTCCCCAATTTTCTCCTTTATCGGCAACCCCCTGCAACCCCACCGCCGACCACCATCCGGCTGCCTCTGAAATATCCCAAAACCCTAATTTAGGAGATCATGGCCAAATATGGGATTATTAGGAGATTAATTAAATAAATTACCTTGTTTAAATTAAGAAGGCTAAAATGGTTGCTAATTAACATAAACTTTATAAATAATTTAATTTGAGAAAATTAGAGGGTTTTGCTAATTAAAATGGAATTCAAGAAAATTTCTTCAAAAATCCCTAAATTAACCTAAGAAGAGAATTTAATTATAATTTTAATATAATTATTTTATTAAAACCCCAAAATTTACTTCAAATCATGCTAATTAATCTAAACACTAATTTTCCTCCTTGTTCTTTTTCTTTTCTTTTTTCTTTTCCCTCTTTTTCCTTTTCTTTCCTTTCTTTCTCTTCTTTTTCCCTGGCCTAGGCCGGCCTGCTAGGCCCAATTCCCTCCCCTCTTTCTTTTTTCTCCCGGCCGGTTCATCCCTTCTTTTCCTTTCTTTTCTTTTCTCCTGGACCGCCGGTCCAACTCTCTTCTTCTTCCCCGCGTCTTCTTCCTCCCTCTGCAGCCTGCAACCCGAAACTTTCGTCAGGAAGCTTAGCTTCGACGACACGCCATCCTCACCGGTCATTTCACCCTCTTCTCCTCGTTGACTTCCATGTGGATGTGATTGATCAACTCAGCCCTTCTCCCGCACAAAATCATGGTCTATAAATTTTAGACCATGCGCCGGCCAATTCCACCGGACAACCTACCCTAACCCTAACCCCCTACCCTCCATCGAAGCTTGTCGTTTTTCGTCCCATTTGGCCTATAAATAGACCTCACCACCGCCTGAATCTGGCTCGAAAAACCTGGAACCCCAGAGGAGCAACCGTGCGCCGCCCCGCCTTCAACCGCCATTTCCTCCGCTGTTAGCCACCCCTGCCACCTACCCTTGCCCCCACAATCTTCCGTACACCTCCCTCTACAAAACCAACCCCCTTAACCTCCCTGCCTTGCGCCGCATGTGCCGCCTTGGCCGTGCGAAAATTCCTCCCCAACACATCCTTTCCAGCCTTGCACCACCTTTGCACTGCCACCGCCGGCCCTACCGCCGCTTGCAGCACCGTCACCACCCCCCAAAACTACTAGGAGTACCTGCTCTACCACCCTACACCTCCACTTTCCCCTAGTTTCCCCTCCTTTAGCCTCCATAGCCACCTTCCCCATTTCTTCCTCCCTCCACCGCTGCCGCCGCCGGTGCCACCACCCCAGCCAGGTTGCCCAACTCCATAAACCCTAGATCATGAATAATAGAAGTGGTTTATAAATTTTAATATTATTAAATATTATTATTAATGTCATTATAATTATTATTAACCTATTTATTATTAATACTATTACTATAATTACTATTATTACTACCCTTATTATTATTCTTATTCTTATTATTATTATTAACAGGCCCTAACATTACCCCTAAGAACTTCTAATTATTGGTATTAAGCAATACAAAGACCCTATTAAGTTATTATTATTGTTAATATTGCTAGTATTACTATTATTATTTTTATTATTATTATCACTACTATCATTATTACAAATATTATTATTATTATTATTATTATTATTATTATTATTATTATTATTATCATTACTATTATTGTTATATTCACCATATCTAATACCCTAACCGTATTTACCATCGTACTATCCTTATTGTTATTATTATTATTATCATTATTATTATTATTATTATTATTATTATTACTATTAGTATTATTATTACTATTATTACTATTGTTGTTGTTATTATTATTATTATTCTTTAATATTATTATTTTAGTATCCGTATCATGATTTGTATTGTCACTAACGTTATCATTACAATTACTATTACTATTCCTATCATTAACATTATTATTAGCACTATTACTACTATTATTATTATTAACCTTATTATCATCATTACTACCATTACTACTATCATTATTATTAGTATTCTTATTTTTATTAGTACTTTTAATAACATTATTGGAACCCTTACCATAATATAGTGAAAATGATAAGGCCTACTTCAAGTAGTGGAAAAATTAATCAATTATCTTAGGAATAATAATAACCCTGCCTTTTTATTTATAAAATACTAGTTATTAATATTAGCCTTAGTGTTAGGCTATGATAAGGGTAAGATAGGGGTTTTGGCATTTTAATAGAGGGAGATTAACTTACAGTATTTCCCTCTTATAGTAGGTGAACCGAGTGAGAACTTTCGGTAGGCGCAGGAGCGTGCTTCAAGCCTGGCGCCGATTTAGGTAAGGGTCTAACTAAGGCCTCTTGTGTGATATGTGAACTATTTGCCTTGGATGCCTCGCATGATTATGTGTCGTGTTTTAAATGTCATTGTCTTACCTGTTTTATGTGTAGCGCAGCTTGGATTCAAGGTACGTCTATGTGATCGTCTTTGTTCTGTATTAATGTGGATGTGCTACAATTTGTGATATGTTGTGGCCTTAGGACATGCATGCTAGGGTATTTGGTTTGGTGATATAGTTTGGAAACATGGAAGAAAAGATTTGGAAAGAAATAACAAAAGGGGGAAATACGTCGGTCAGAGAAGGAATAGGAGAACTAGGGTTTGCATGGGGTGGTTAAGGTGCCCATGGGAGCGAACCTTACGTACAAAAAGATTCCTCGGGGTGTGTGAAAGATAAGAGAAGTGTCGTTTGGGTGTTTGGGGGCTTCGCACGGAAAATAGTACGTAGACCAAAATAAGGGTGCGTAGGAGACTAGGCTAGAGTTTAGACAGTGACAAGAAGAAAAAGGGGAGAATTAAAAATGATAAGTGAGGATGAGGGTGACATGAAGTGAGGGTTGAACCAAAGGGTCGTAAGGTGTAAGGGTGCTAGGAGGGTTCTGGACGTACGAGGCAGGAAAGAGTGGGCCACATAGGCCCAAGTTGGGTTTTCTGGAGAAAACCCTAAGGGAAGGTAGTGAGTGGACTTTGGGGTAAAAGGTGGTGGGCCCAGACCCACACACTTATGAGACGGGTTTCGGAGTGAGTAAGCTAATTATGGGGAGGATGTCGAGCGAGTTAGGAGGCGCAAAGGTCTCAAGATATGAGACGGGCCCTCTTGGGAGGATGAGTATAGCTGAAGTTAGCCATGTATGTCTAGGGCGGAAACTCGTTGGAAAAGATACCATAAAATACTAATCACTTAAAGAGGAAGATGCTGAGCCAGGCCCAGACCGGTCCACCGGCGAATAATAGTGGCCAGGAGCATTTTGCCCTGTATATATTTCCGGTCCACAGGCTATAATAGTGGGGGTTTCGGTGCTCAGCAAACCAAATATAAAATCGATAAGACATGGGGAAGATACTAAATACTTACAGTGGACCACCATGTGAGTCGGGCCCAGACTAGTCCACCGGCAAATAATAGTGGCCAGGAGCGTTTTGCCCTAGAGACCGAACCACCAGCAAATAATAGTGGTCAGGAGCGTTCTGCCCTGTACATATCTCTGGTCCACCGGCTATAATAGTGGGGCACCCGCACTTACATGGATTAATAAAGAGTATGTGGAATTGAGAATAGTATTAAGAGATTTAAAGGATAAGTCTAATTGGAACATAATCGGCCTCACTATTTGTATTGTCTTATGTGCCTATATGATCACGCTTGTATTGTGTACTTTGTTTGTTCGGCCTTAGTTATTCGGTTACCTTGCTTAGTATGAAGCGTACTGACCATCCGTTTCATGGGTGCTGCTCATTCCCACGAGCAGAAGGCCCCACTGATCTAGTGCAGGTAGGTGACTCTATATTTGATGCCTGCGACGCTTATGAGGCATCGGGCGGGACCGAGAGCTGAGTCTGGATATAGCTTGGGAATCGAGAGTGGCGTGGACGGAGTCTGTTGTCATTTAACCTTTCTTGTGTATTTAAGTTTATTATTTTAAGTGTATGATCGTTCTACTTTCTAAAACCTTAAAACCGTATCTTTGAATTGTACTTTGAACTTCCGTGCTCTGATTCTGTAATACTTGGGTTTTGTCTTTGAACGTATTTTCTAACGACTCGTATTTGATGGTTAATCTGTTTTAGCCTAAGCACTTAGTACCGGGACGGTAGGAGTGAACCGTTCGGGTGTTAAGTGTGGCAGTAACGCCCCCGAATTTGCAAGTGTTATCTCTTATGTCCAATAGACTTTTTGAAATTAAACGAAATTTTTCAGTAGTAAATTTGGGGGTGTTACAGCCTCTGCCTCCACCCAAACCACCAATCTACACCCTACAACCTCCTCTTCCACCCCCATACCTTGTTTGGCCAAAACAAGCCACCTCACCCCTCCATTTTGCCCCCATACCACCATTACCTTGCCCTAAATCCTCCCCCACCTGCCCTCTTTTCTAGCCTAAAGACCCCAACCCAAAAACACTCCTTCCACCCTCTTCTTCATGCAACCTTCGACCCTTCGACCCTTATTTTTACATGCAGCTCATGCAGCATATGCAGGATGAGTTGCTGCATCTGGCCTATTTTTATTAATAAGTTTAAGGTATGATAATATTTGAATTAATTATTTCATTAAGTAAAATTTATAAAGTCTTATGCTTTCATTTTCTTATTTCTAATATAATAAATATTGATATTATTTTTAGGTGTTGATTTTGTTGTTTAAAACTTGAATATTTAACCGGGATACTGGTAAGATTTGATTTTTATGAAAATTAAGGTAATCGTTAAACCCCACTTAAACGCATGGATAAATGTATATTAGTACATTAGGATTTTTAATATGGTATTGTACTTGATATTTGTGGTTAATATAATATATATATTTGCTTATATTGATTAAAAAAAGTATGCTAGTTTATGTGCTATGTGGGGAAACATTACTTAAGGAAAGAGTTTAGCTATTAATGAAAGTGTTAAGTACTTATTCTTGTTATTTTTTTTATTATGACCATTTATGCATGAATAATATTATTGTGAGCCCTAGGAGCACTGTAGTAATATTCCTTGTGCAAGAATGTGGCCTAATATGTGTGGGTGCTAATATGTATTATATTAAAATATAATGGTTGGTGGACTTGGATATTGTTAATGGAGTGTTAATATTATTATTCCATGTGGTAATGTTAATTTAATAAAAAGTGGTGTAATAAAGGGGGGTAAAGTGGTAATTTTGAAGGCAAAACGGCAATATGTTAATTTTATTAGTAAAGGGTATTATGGTAATTTTGGGAGAAAAAGGTAATATGGTAGTTTTGGAAAAGAAGGGAAAAATTGTAATTTTGTAAGAAAGGGGTAAGAAGGTAATTTTGGATGTAAAAGGGTATTATGGTAAATTTGGATGTAAGGGGGTAAAATGGTAATATTTACAAATAAAAGGATATTATGGTTATTTTGGTAGTAAAGGGGTAAAATGGTAATTTGCAAGTAAAAGGGTAAATTAGTAATTTTAATTATGGAGAATGGTAAATTAATAATTATAAATATGGAGAGGAGTAAATTGGTAATTATAATTATGGAAAAGGGTAAATTATCCAACTAAAGGGGCAATTCGGTAATTATGATAATGGAGAAGGGCAATTTGGTAATTTAACCAACTAAAGGGTATATTGGTAATTATTTAACTAACTAAAGGGAAAATTGGTAATCATGATAATGGAGAAGGGTGATTTGGTAATTTAACCAACAGGAGGATAATTTGGTAATTATGATAATGGATAAGGGTAATTTGGTAAATTATCCAACTAAAGGGGCAATTTGGTAATTATGATAATGGAGAAGGGTAATTTGGTAATTTATTTTTAATTGAAGGGGCAATTCGGTAATTATGATAATGGAGAAGGGGAATTTGGGAATTTAATCGACTAAAGGGTAAATTTGTAATTATTTAACCAACTAAATGGGAAAATTGGTAATCATAATAATGAACAAGGGTAATCTGATAATTTATCCAACTTAAAAGCAATTTAGTAATTATAACAAAGGAGAATGGAAATTTGGTAATCTAACCAACTAAATGGAAAATATGATATGTGTAACAATTATGAAGGGTGAATGGTGATCTAAAAAGTGTAGGAGATAACTTGTAACCTAAACCAAGGAAGGGGTAATTTGGTAATTATGCAATAAGGAGGGTAATAGAATAATTTGTCAAGTGAGGAAGGGATGACTTAGCAATTATAAAAGTAAGGGGTAAATGAGTAATTTGTACTTAACATGTCGTTGTGATTGTGGAATTTTGTGATATGACTCAAATAATGCTGATTAGTAAGGTAAGAGTATTTAATAATTAGTAAGTATCACGAGAACGAATCCTAATTTAGAATTAGATGAGATTATGATGCCCTTAATGATTCATCTGTCTTATCTTGGATAACCATTTAAATAAGAAATGACTAATGATATCAAAATGATTGAAAGTGAATAAGTACCTAATTATTGTACTTTTCGTGTTTACTTTAATTAAGATACTAATACTTAAAGTGGAAGATCTCGAGATCAGGAATGGTGGCTCTTTAGGTGTCGCTAACCTAAAGACGTGGTTTAGCCTAGAATTATTCTGGTATTTGCTGGTGTGCCTTTGTGCCCCAACCAAGCCCTATATCTTACTTTATCTCGCTCTACGAATCTATTTAGGGGGTATGTATACTTATGGATTAGGTGTTCTTGTCATTAGGGTACTGAGTAACTTTATGCATCCATACGATCAGGGTACCTTTGCGTCCTTGGGTTGATGGTTGAAGGGTGCTGAGTAGCTTATCTACACCGATACGATCGGTGTACCTTTGTGTCCCAAGTTCTTGATCTCTCGTCCGAGGCAAATAAATGGAATTATTTTACTGATTAAAAAGGAAAAAATACTAATCATGAAAGTGAAACATTAATGAGTCGGACCCAAATGAATTATGATATTGAGTACCGATCCACCAGATATAATAGTGACCCAGGAGCGTGATGCCCTCGAAGATGATTATGAGTACCGATTCACCGGATATAATAGTGGCCTAGGAGTGTGATGCCCTAACAAGTGATTATGAGTACCGATCTACTGGATATAATTGTGGCCCAAGAGCATGTTTCCCTAGATGATGTTGATACATATATTTCGATCCACCGGCAATAATAGTGGGGGTCCCGAGCTCAATAAAACCAGTCATGGATGTGAATAAAGTTATGGAAAAATACTAATCACTTATAGTGGAACGCCATGTGAGTCGAGGCCAGACCTATGCACCGGCGAATAATAGTGGCCAGGAGCGTTTTGCTTTGCATGATCGGTCCACCGACGAATAATAGTGGCCACAAGTGTTTTGCCCTACATGACCGGTCCACCGGTGAATAATAGTGGGGTTCCGGCACTCACATGGATATAAAATTTAAGAGAGGATTGAATAATGATAGATTAATGGCTCAAGGCCCGAATGTATCGATTTTACATTATGACTTATTAATAATTGATGGTCTTGTTAAGTATGGGATTGTGGTGCATGTATTTCTTGTTATATAAGTAAGTAGCTTTGTTTTGTGTGTTGCAATGCGGGTCTGCCTTTAAGTGTGATTTTAAAGGGTTACTCAATACCGTAGTATTAAAGGGTTCCATTCGTGGGGCCCCTGCCTATTCAATGGGTAGTGTCTAGGGGTGTTGACAAACTAAGCCGGCTCGCGAGCTTTTTGGGCTCGGCTCGTTAATGGCTTGGCTCGGCTCGGCTCGCTTGTTAAACAAGCTTAAAAATTAGGTTCGAGCTCGGCTCGATTATTAAACAAATCAAGCTTGAGCCTAATAAATTTGGGCTCGAGGTCGTTCAGAATGCAAAAGCTCGTGAGCTCGGCTCGTTTACCACCAAAGCTCGAGAGTCGGCTCGTTAAAAGTTCGGCTCGACTCGTTAAAAGCTCGGCTCGTTTATAAACAAACCAAGCTCAAGCTTTATTTTTAGGCTCGTTTAGTAAACGAGCCAAGCCCAAGCCTACCCCGGCTCGACTCGATTCGGTTCGTTAACAACCCTAGTAGTGTCCCTTACAGGTCTTTTCAAAAGCTATTCAAGTAGGCAATGGGAAAGAGAGTAAGGAATCATCCGGAATTGTTAGGGTTTTTCCCTTTCTCTTTTAAATTCCTGACTTTCATATTATTGTTGTTTTTGTAACCACCATTGGTGGACTTTAATCTTGCAAGATGTTTATTTCCGCTACTCTAATTTTAAATATGATTTGAATTTCTAGTAATTGATATTTTATTCTTTAACCTTAGCGCTTGGTACTGGAACGGTATGAGTGAACCGGTCAGGTACTAAGTGTGGCGGTAATATCCCTAAAATTCACAGTTTGTTATTTTACTTCCGCTAATATTTTAATAAAACAAAATTTTTTAGTAGTAAATTTTGGGGGTGTTACACGTTCTATTATTCTATGTGATTCTTGAGTAACAATTTGCTCCATTTCATGCTCAGTAGAGTATTATTTTTTAGAATTGTAAATAAGCTAGTAATTCATAATTAGCGCACAATTATATATATATATAGACACACACACATACATAATCTCATTATGACCATACAATCTTACAACCCCTATAAATAAATAGATTAGCATGTTATTCTCTGGCAATAAATTGAATAATATTGCCCCACTACGACAGATCTATCTAGTTTTGATCATAACCACATGCACAGGCTAATAAAATAAAGGATGGTTCTTTCTATTTTGGTTTCCTCTGCTACGTACGCTACTTTAAAGAAATCAATTAACTAATCATTTTTAGGAATCAAAATAATGAAAGAGAGCATTGTATATAGAATCTCATTTTATTTCCTATTGAAGGATAACGCGTAGAAACGCCTTGTCATTTTTGGAATCGACAACGTAAAGGGACAGAAAGTGAATCCATGGAAAGGGAGGGAGGAGAAAAAAAGGTATCAATTTCCTGGACAGCAAAGACCATAAGATAAGGATATAATAATTAATTACGATGTTTAATAAATTCATCATGCATATGATATGAGCATACCGAAATGATTTTTTTTTTATTCCTCTAGTCATCGAATTGAATCACCCAGGGATTAATCCTGTTCCCCCGGGGGCGGGGGAGGGGGTAAGGAATGTAGAAAAGGACATGTAGATTGGGAAAATTACAGAAGTAATTAAAAAAAAAATAGGTATAAAGGATACGCGCCAGAGCATATACTGATAAAATTCTGCTAAGCTGGATACCAGTACCCAAAAGTAAGAAAGAAAATATCGTAAAACTTTTTTTTAAGTCGTACCAAAAATTTATATTTAAAATTTTCATTCTCGTGAATCATGATTAAGGCAAAGATTAATAATATCTTTAAATTAATAATATAAATAGAATACCGATAATTGCTAGAGAATATTTCGATTTTTTTTAAAATTATATACTGTAACCTTAAATATTTAAAGGAGTCGTTATAAATTGATATAGATCAATATATTTAAACATAATAGATAATGTCAATACTAAAAATATATTAATTGACTAAATACATACGTAAACTAATAATATATATATATATATATATATATATATATATATATATATATATATATATCTACCAATATGTATATATATTATTATTTTATTTCGTATCATTTTTTTACTTTTTAAAAATTAATATTTTCACGTTTTAGCTCGTTATTCTTTTTCCATCCTTATTCCGTCGCTGTTGATCACCGACCACGAGCGACGGAAGAAATATAAACCGAAATTTCAGGCTATAATTCCCAGTTTCGATCCATATCATTATTACCAACACAACGTGGCCTCTATTTTGATCGGACACATGGTGTGCTCTTATTCATAGCATGGGCTTTTCAGTGTTGGTGTCCATCACATCAATGGTATCATCATATTGGGTTCTGAAGTGGGAATTAATGTTTGTACGTTTTAAAAAATCTTGTTCTTCGACCCTCTTCCCTGGCTCTCACTGTTAAAGGTGTGTAGTGAGTGAGTGACTGTTAAAGGTGTGTAGTGGTGTTATCAAAGGTCCTTTTGCCATTGAAGCTTTGCAGAAAGAAAGCCTTTTACGTAAAGTGGAGAATATCTTATCTAGAAGTAACAAATGGACTATATGAATCAGATTAAAATTAGATTGCTTTAATAAGGTTGATGTGTGTCGGGGTTAAGTTTTGGGTCATTTCAAAGTCACTTTTGGGTTTGAATTTAAGTTAAATTTATGATTATTCAGGTAAAATTTAATTCAAGTTGGGTTGAGTTGAGTCGACTAAACATTCAATTAGATTCGTGTCTAACTTATCGAATATCTTTAAATTTAGATTTATAAACTTCGCTTCATTTTAAATTTAATTCAAGTATATAAATTTTAATTCGAATTGAATTCGGATTAGATTTGATTTGGATTAGAATTCAAATAGTATTACATATTATTAATTTAATATAATGAATACATTAAAATTTATGATTTTTTTTTTATTTTTATAATTATTGTCAAATGATATGTTATAACAATAAATCATTATCATAATATATGTCATATCAATCACAAATTATTATTAGTATTATAGTTATTATTATAAATATAGTTATAACTAACGTATAAATATCATTATAAGTATTGGTATAATTGTTAAAATAACTATAATTATCACATTAACTATTATTATTATGTTTACAAATATGATTAGAATAATAATAATTTTAATTTTAACCATAATATTAATAATTTTATGTAGTGTCATAATAACCATAATAATCATAAATATTATTATAATTTATGTTTATAATAATAGCAATTAGTATGATACAATCTGAGTTGATCTCTACAGCTCATAAATTATTGGTAAAATAAAAAGAGAGACCATACTAAAGGCATAGAGACCAGTAGCAAATATAAAATGTGTTGCTCCCCTGAGATGGCCAACGCTAAACACAATGACACGAAATGCATCAACTCTAGGTCCCTATATTAGAAGTAGTTTCAAGGCTACTTTGTCTAAATTCCTAATTTTTCTTAAACTACAATTTTTAATAAATATTAGATATATTATTATTCACCATCTCAAAATAAGCCTACAAATCAATTTTAAAAAGAATACTATTCACATATAGCAAAGTTTGTAAAAACATGTCAATAAGCTTATATTTAAAAACCAGAAACTTATTACTACCATAATTCACTATTTATATTTGTTCTCTATTTATATCAATTCACTATTTTGATAGATAAATCAGTGGTCAAGATCAACCATTGATCATAAAATATTTAATTAAAGCCTTTATGTGCAAAATGACAAACTTAACCCAAATATCTTACAAACACGTAAATTATAAATAAAATAGTAATCATTCTCTCAAAATTATGAAATTAAATAACAAGCATGCTTAAACAATAATTATCATGATAGATTGCAAAAATCTAATCAACAGACCATAATTGCATGTACAAAAGATTAATATACCCTTAAACCATAAAAACACTAAGAATATCATAATTCTTAATATATAATGATCGAGCTCCTCAATTTTTTCACACTATTAATTGAAGATATAAATAAATCATAAGAACAACAAAAACTTGAGAAAATTTTAGGTCTCAAGTAAATGGATGAAAATTCCCTTATTCATGCCAAAACTTCATCAAATTCTTACATACCCTAAATATGATCAAACCCAAACATGACTGAAATTAAAAATGCCCTAAATGATACTAAAATAATACAACAACAACACAACCACAACCCAAAAATCACCCTATAAATTTTAAAACCCTAAAATATTCAAAATGGGTAAATTTTATAACAATAATACATCAAGCAAAACTAACACATCAAAGTTATCTACTCTTAGTATGATTTATTTTACCTATATTCTCGAGCTCTAAGAGCATTCATAGAACAACATAGGATGCAACTTCTCCACTGCTTAGATAAAAGTGAATAAAAACAATAAAAAATAGTAAAAACATACTTAAAAATACAAGACAAATGAAAATAAAAATATATCAAGGCTAATAAGACTTACTCTTCTTTGGAATAAGGTTATAAAATTTAGGAAGAGGTTAGGAGGATTTTACTTCAATTTTCTCAACCCTTTAACACTAATTTGTTCAAAGAAAACCATAAAGAGTTAAAAATCAAGATTAAGGATGTAAAAATCAAGAAAACAAAGAAAGATCAAAGGAGGAATATGGAGAAGGGATGAAGATAAGTTCTTTTGCTATAATAGATGAAAATAAGTGGAAAAACAAGGTGAGAAAAGAAGTTGTTAACCTTTACATATTTAGAGATATTTGTTAACTTAAATTAATGTAATAATGGAAAATATCTAAGAAAATAAGGGGGAACATCAACTGGATTTTGATAGTTCTGAGGGTCAAAAAAATGTCCCAAATTTACGTATATATATATTGGAATGATATGATTCATTTTAAGATAGTTAGCATAGATTTATTTTTTAGAGAAAGTCGAGTATCGAGGGGTAACTATGCCTAAAATGGTATAATTTATATGAAAAATATATAATTAATTTTAAAATAATTTTATTTCATATTTAGCTTAAATATGCTAAAATATAAGTATTGCGAAATGTTCATAAAATTATGTTGTCTAAAATGCTCATTACAAGGCTTAAACACTAATAAAAGCAAAGTGGATTGTGAATAATATTTTTTCTTAGAATTTTCACTTAATATCTTAAAAAGGCCTAAGAGATTCTTAAAACTAAAAAATTTGAGTATTATCAAATCAGAATGATTAAAAAGAAGTTAGATGGTTAAAAGGGGCACAAAAGTACTATGAAGCTTAAAATTGCAAAAAGGGTTAAGAACTACAGAGCAAAAAAGTTTAAAAATATAATGAGAGTTCTCAACCCATAACATGATATACTAAATATAACATCAAACTAATATCTTTATATTTATAATATTAAATAGAGTTTTAGTAAAGTGGGACATTACGTATCCTGCACTATTTTAGATGCCAATTTGTATTCGTTCTCACTTTTCTTTTGATATTAAGTTCCTAAAATACCACAACTAAATTAAAAGAAAAAAAGGCATGTTATTTTTCCCATTTCCTTATTTCTTCTCTATTGGTTATAACCTCACAAGAACAACCATTATCACCCAACACTTCATCTTCTCTTATCCTTCTCATCCACCACCCTAACACTACAGAAACACGCAATATATCACCTTCTCTTATTACCATTATCTACAAGTATTTTAGCTTTAAACCAATTTTTGTAAAATGAAACACAAAAATGACTAAAAAAAAAGGAATTAGAGAAGCTCCACCCAAGTTGATTTTTTTTCTCTTTATAATTTAGGCACGTGGAACAAATCAGTTCAACTCTCTGAATTGTAAAATCATTCATATTGAATCAACCTATCTCTGGAATTTTATGTCCTCTATTTTTAGTACCCATTCTCTTCTCTTTGTTTCATATCTAGTATTATTGTGGGATTAAGTTTTTTCCACACTTGATTTCTAAGTACATGGTTAATTTTCCTTTACTCATATTAGGTATAGCGAGTAACATACAAAAATCACACTTCCTCTTACCGAGTAAATTACAACGCATCTAAAGAGGTATTATGCCCATATTGCACGTAACATAATAAAATAACAAGTAACGCTAAAAGCATATAATGACATGCTGTAACAACATCTAAAATAATAGGATCCTACAAACCAATAAATGATATTAGTCTAATAAAAACCCAAATAAGGGCACAAGATAGATGTGCTCCCAATTGTACACCAATTACAAGATATCAACAAATCCTATTCCATAAACAACATGATACTTATTTTATGACACCAAATGCTCCAACTTTTATCAAGCTAATCCTAATCTAATTATTATAAATGTATTAAGTTGGGTTTCTAACCTAATTTGATCAACCAATAATTAAATCTTGAGTAGAATATAATTCCATATCCAAGATAATGATCGTTAAGGAGGTGTGATCAAATTAAATCACTTAATTCAAAGCTCACTAAGGAAGCCACATGACATATCAGTCACCCATACTAATGCTCAACGCCCAAGTTCTTGAGTACTCCTACCCTCTATAGAGTGTATGGAATACCAAAAGAGTAGAAGTGGGGCCTTTGACCCAAAGGACCATCTATGCACTCGGGGGTCTATTCCAAGGCACAAGATCACTTTCTAAACTCAAGTATTTCTCTTTAAGTGAATAACATCTTATTTAATTCAATATTATTAACCAAGGATGATAAGATCCATGACACCAAAAATTTATCCATCAATCAATCATATAAAAGGACCATGAGGGTCTCCACAATAAATCAATCAAAGATTCCAAATCCTAAGGACTACAAGGGTAACAACACCTCCAAGCCATCATGTCCTAGGGTTAGGCACTATGCCATAGCCCAAACCAATCACCCAATTCCATTAAATCCAATCCGTTTAGGTAATTATTTTTAAAATTATTCCAAGGCTAATTATTAAGTCAACTAGTCCAATTATTCACCTTGAAACACATTTTTATCATAATAACCAAAATGTTCTCTACGACCCTAGTTATCACTTTTATCAAATTATTACTAGATTTATTCTTAAAAAATATTTGTCATGAAAAAAGTAAAATATAATCATTATAAATAATTTATCATACAAGAAAATTCCACATTATGACAAAAGAAAATTTTACCCCTAAGTATGAATTTCTAACATATCATAATATTCACACCAATTCCCTATGACAATTTTAGATACAAATCATGTTACATAAAAAATTACAATTCTACTCATAGAACATGAGATATAGAATCATCAAAATTTAACATTATTTATGCTCTGAAACCAATATGATATGCATCTAAATTGATCTTATATGTGTAAGGAATTTATTAAATTCATCAGTATACCCAACACATGGCATGACAAAATTCTAATTTAAACCCAACCCTTGACATGCGTATTATTTCTAGCCATAATTTATTTATTTATACAAGCATACATCCCCATTTTAAAAATATTACCAAGGCCTACATGAATTATTACTTTCTAGCATGGCAAAATATATTAATTTATATGTCACAAGATTCCACATAGAAATGCAATATTGCACTCTTTCATTTTTTGGCAAAAATATAAAATTTATGATAATGTCAGCTTCACATAGTGTTTATTCTAGAACATTAATATATCATATTCACCCAAAAATCTACTACCTATAGAGCAGCCATATTTACACTCAAGCTACCAAAAAAAAAAATGCCTCCTCCAAGGCCACCTTGAACAGGATTTTGATAACCTAAAATCAATAATACAACCAACACAAAATATATACATATGAGTATCTGTACCAAAATAAAAATAAATAGGAAATAATATAACAATCCCATTTCTTACTCTTAAATATTTTTAATTTAAAGAAAAATATGTAGAAGCCAAAGTAGAAAATGATAAATTTTACCATCGCATCTAACAAAGATAGATTCACACCATCTATCTCATATTAGATTCAAAGCTAAAACCTATCTAACTAAAACTTAAACATCATATATGTTGAGAGAATAAACTCCCACAAGGATATATCTTTTGGTAGATGATAAATGAATGGTTTCATTAAACAAAATCATGACTTATAAAATCAGTAGAAAACCTATAACATAACCTTAGATTTTAAAACCTTATTAAAGTAATGTAAAATTAAAATTTGGTTAAAAATCAATTAAAATTCTCATAAAACAATTGAAAATTTCTAATATAGGTATAGATAAATGAAGATAAATTCCTAAGGGATAAGAACTCCGAGTGGCCTAACTCTCTCAAAGCCCAAGTATTTAATCTAAAAAAATTAATCAATCTCAAGAATATGCAAGAGGTATGCTTCCCACCATTAGTAGATCACCGTAAGACCCAAGGTAGTTGAAATATGGGTTATGTACTAAGTAAATCAAAAATACCTAACTCATGGAGAGAATATGATACAAATAAGGACATGGTAGTCTTTAACTTGCAATTATCATGCTCAAGTATATATATATATATATATGATACACATACCATTCTACTCATGCAGCAACTCATATGATTTAAAAAAGTATATAGCATATCATTGAATGTATGCCCACTAAGTATTAAGGAAATTAATATATGAGATGACAAGAGCAAGACACATATACAATAACTACATTAAGTCATGCCCATATGGAATATCCTAGTAATAAATATCGACGATGTACGAGGGCACATGTGATAATAAGGGAGGTCCTGTGATTCATGCAATAAAGTATGATAAAAACATGTGGCCATGGATTCATGCTTATAAATACACAACTAGACATGGAAACGGATAGGGGTATAAGTATATAATAAAACACAAGCTCATGGGAAGTAGCATAACCATCCTAGAAGATAGCATTTTGCATATAAGGCTCACATGCTATTAAAATAGTAGATCATGTGATAAAAAGATAAGAATGTGCATCATATGAAAACAAAATTGTAAGCAAGACAATTAAGTGCCCTGCTTAGGATAATGAAGTATAAATTCCATGAATGAATAAGAATAATTGATTTTTATATTTTATTATCATGATCACAGTCATTTGATTATATTCACTTGAGAAAGGATACTCAAAGTGACCCTAATAACTAATATAATATGCGAACAATAATAGCCCAAAACTTAACCTAACCACCAAAATGTAGGACACCTAATCAATTAAGTATGTGTACCCCCTATAAGGCCAAAAACATATCGAGATACCAATAGAGTATAAAAGGGCCTCTTGAACCTCATAAGGCACCTGAGATCACAAATATATATATATATCAGAATGCTACAAGTGAATATCAAATCTAACTCAGATAGGTACCCCAAGTGGTTTAAAACTTGACTGAGATCTTTCACTTTAAGTGATTAATGTTTCTTTTAAGAATTTAACCAAGTATAAGTTAGGCCCACATAATAATAGTTAAATCACTTCCATCAACACAATACAATTCCATTATTACATCCATTCAAAGTGACCTTAAAGATTATCAATTTCAAGTGGTATTAAAGCCAATCCATACCAAGTGGCATTAAAGATGGTCAATTCTAAGTAGCATTAAAGCTAGTTAATCTAAGTGGCATTCAAGTCGAATAATCCAAGTAGCATTAAAGCCATAAAATTTCATGGCATAAAAGCCTAATGTAAGGCATCACATAGTTTAAATCCATACTTAACCATTTATTTAAATTCCAAAACTAATCTTAATTTAAACAAACCAAAACATACTAACATATAGTTGTATTGAAAATTATAACCTCATAGATACATACAAGTGTCAAAGTAGCCATGATACACATAACATACATAATTTATATAAAGCATTCCTATAACCTTCAATCTCAAGAAGATATAGATTACATGATTCTACCATAAGTAAGGGTAAGTAGAGACTTACCTAGGTCTAAAGCTAGCTAAAAAAAATAAGAAAGAGAGGGAGTGTAACACCCCAAATTTTACTATTAAAAAATTTCGTATATAGTGGAAGCATAATACTAAAATAGTTGAGTGTTACCATCATAATCGACATAAGTATAGCTTAACAAACCAACCTTATGTCAATTATAAGGAAAAATAATTAGAATGTAAAACATGAAAAAATAAGAAATGATAGAAACTTCATAAATACGAATACAAGTGGGAGATTAACTCTGATTATAGAATCCAAAATATAGATAAAAAATATATATCATGGATCTAAGAGTCTAAAAAGGTATCCTATTAAAAATAATCATAAAAATAATCATAAAAATAACATGATTTTAAGCCCAAATGCCCTAATATAGAAAGTCACTCCACCCCACACAAAGCATCATAGGCTACAAAATCATCTAGTGGGTCCTCATCGACTAACACATAGAAATTTGGGGCATATCCTCTTATAAATGAGTAGCACCCATTAAAAGGATGATTAGTATACTCCAACTAAGCAAATGGATGATACACTCAAGTAAAGGGTGGAGATATTTATATGCATTCATGGTAGAAAGTGAGCACACATGCAAGATACATAAAAATTAAAGGAAAGGTAGTTACTAGTCCAACTCTCATTTTTAGATACAACATATCTTATTCTTTTATTTATGTTGAGTTAAGTGACCCCGTTATTATTAATCTAGTACAATGAGTTGAAACACATCTCAAGGATATCATACCTAGGCTACTATTATCGTCAGGTGGAACAAACCCAATATATATAGGATAACATACTCTTGACCACTATTCTTAAACTGGTGGGATGATATGAAATGCCTATCAAAGAAGAAAACATTTGAGCCACTATTATAATCTAATAGAATAGACACAACACCTCATTCCTAACTCATGTAATCTTTCACTTTACATAACTACAATCTTATCTATTAGTTACTTCTCAAATCATATTGTCATTCATGTTGATTTTAGGGTCTCACTATTCTTAAATCAGTGGAACAAGATGATGCACCTCTTTGGAAAAAACACATCTAAGTTACTATTATCGTCTGGTGGAACAAATATATAAAACACTTTGGCCCAACTCATGTGATATTCCACTATAAATGATTAATGTTTTATTCAATATTTTTTAGTTACAAAATATAATTGAATCATGTAAAATACAACCACATAGATATCAAGGTCATTCTCAAAGAATTAGGCCCATATACTTCTTAAGAAACCCTAATTTTACAAATATGTCATAATTTTTTCCAAAAATTCTATGATTACCAAATTCAATGTACATTCCTAACATACCATTATTAACAACAAAATCACAATGCCTTTGTTTCATAAAAATCTTATATGTTTGGTATCATTATTTCTAATTCCTCCATTTATCACCATACAACTTATATATAATCATTTTCCCACGTATAATACTTTATTAAGCCCATATTACAGTTATATATCATACCAATCCTCTTATGGTTCTCCACATTGTAATTATAATAATGATATCACATGCTTCTCAACTTATGTTCATCACATATATTATATTTTCATATTATAGCATTAATAATATGCATTTATCACCATAATAATAATAATAATATGATAATAAATATCATCATACATAACACTTAGGTCAAAAACTCTAGACTACGAGTTGTATTGTTACTGAAAAAGGATCTAATCTCTAAGCACGTATCGTATCCTACCTCATGTAGGACTTTTAGTAAATCACCTAATAAAAAAATTAAAAAAGCATTATGAATTAATGATACAATTAAGGAAGGGTCAAGGTAAAGAAGAGTGAAAGAAAGCGTAAAAACCAAACTAAATTGAGATTATGGATTTGGTTGAGAGTTGCACAACAAAGGAAGGGCGTCGATGGGGAGTTCCGAAGGAATACGGGAGCAATGATTGTATGTCATTGTTAAGGATTGTGCACTAGTTGAAGAGGCTAGAAAAGGGTGATGGGTTACAGTGGAAATCGTCATATGGATGGTGGGGGTGTTGTTGTGATTTTTTCCAAATGGAGGGGGTGTTATGGTGATTTTGTCCTAAGGAAGGGGGTAAGGAATAGTATAGGTGGCCAGTGTTAGGGGTGAAGGAATGGTGAAGGATGCCAAATGTGGTGGATGGTGAAGAAAATAGGGAGGTTTGGTTATTTTTTTGAAGGTGGTGAGGGTGTTTTGGTGGAGCTTGTCAATAGCTAGGGGTCGTGTTCAGTAGGGGATGCTAGTGCAAGGAATGGAGGTGGGTAACAATGGTTAGTAGTGGTTTTTGGGGTGTGTTTGGTAATGGTGAGATGGCAGAAGGGAAGGAAATAGGGATGTGATGGTGATGTTAATTCTAATAGAAAATTTAGGGGAAGAGAGGAGGTAGTTCCGAGTTTTTAATGTGCTACACACACACACACACACACACACACACACATAGAGGGAGATGGGATTGAGGCACAATCAAATAAAATTTTGAAGCTAACCCATATGTGTAAGAGGTGGGAATTGATAAGGGTAGGGTGTAGGTTATGGAGGCATTGCAGGGGAAAAGGCATAATTTGGTAAGATTTTATGTAAGACAAGGGAGAGGCAGGAGGGAAATAAAGGCAAGGTAAACTGATAGGGAAAAAGGAAAGGTAGAGGAAGGAGAGGGAAAAAGGAAAAAGAAAAAATAAGTTTGGGTTTAGAATGAGATTTAGGTTAAAAGAAATTTAATTAGGGTATTACGATAATTTTAATTAATAACCATCTAAGGTTGGGTTTAGGTTAAAAAAGATTAATTATCCATGATATAGATTAGGGTTAAGATATTAATTACGCAGGATTAGATTTAGCTAAAATTCTGGGTATTATAAGGAGATCCCTAGTTTGAGGATCCTTGATAATGTTTTCCTAGATCGATGATAGAAATCGTAGGATTAGGTTAGAAAGCTACATTATCCACCAATAATTCAAGTATTTTAATTTAATAAAAAAGAGAAAAACACAAATGGAATATCTTGGAAAACATGCCTAAAACGTAATAGTTGAGAGTATAACACCATTAAGATTCAAAATTAAGTATTAAACAAATCACATTTATCAACTATCACTTAGGACATTTAAAATTGATTTGGAAAACCAAGGAAAGGACTATAGAGGATGAGTTTATTTTATCAAAAAGTATTTAATGAAAAAGTTTTACAACCGAAAAGACAAGCAAACCTATTTCCGAGAACAAATACAAGTTGATAAGATAAAAATACAATTCAAATGTTTTTAAATCAAAGTTATTACTCAACTAGATAAAAAAATGAACACATATTTCATAAAACTAACTTTAGAAATTAGGGCTTCTAAGCCCAAACTACAAAGGAACCAATTCATTTTAATTAACTCAAATTCATAGTTTAAAAATATAATGAAACTAATTTTATATCAATCTAGATAATCAATTTCAACAAAAATAATCTTACGAATAACCAATTCAAGATAATCGCTTTTAAATATTATGGTTTTGGCCTGAAATATGAATCCAATCAAGTCTTAATCAAATATTCAAATTGATGGTCCAAATATGAAATTAAGTTTATTCTAAGATATATAACATACTTAATTTGATTACAAACCATAAAGACATATCCCAATTCTATAAGATCATATTTATAACCTAAAATTTTCAATTCAATTGATTCTAATAATTTTATTAAATTAACAAATGAAAAAAAATAATTAACCATACTCAAAAGTATTTTCTAAAACTAATTAATGAAAATAACTAAAAAATCAAATCTAATTAAAGGACATGATTATCTTATTAGGGTTTGAACCCAACATTCCCATTTCAATCATTTTCATCAAATTAAGGCCACCAATATGAAAATATATACATTTTAAAAACATATTATATATTTAATTTATTAGAACTCACTCGATCATATGTATCTGAATGATCAGAACATACCCAAGTTAAAAATCTAAATTTCAACAATCAAAACATAACATATTATTAACTACTCTAATTTATTTATGTAAGTCAGATTTATGTAATCCAATAATCAATTTAAATTAATTTAACCCTAATTTATCCAAAATTAGTTAAAACCAAAGTTAGGATTTTAGTAAAAGTATACGAAATGGTATCTATAAATTAGAGCAGTTGAGGATTGATGAAGTTTCTTCAGAGTTTGAGCATTTCTAGTTAATGTTTAATTATGCTCATGATGGCTAAATGATGGTTGGATGAGTAGCATGACCTATTTCTTCTACTACTACTCACCATTCTTGTTTCTCACCCTAGCTAGTAGAGCTTTGGGGTTTGAGGTCTGCTAGTGGTCATGATCACTGCCCTTAGTTACTCAAAACTTCATCATCAATGGTGTTTTGCGGAGTTTAGTGTAATATTCCAAAATTTTACTTAATATTATTCCCGAGTAATTAAAATCCTAACTTAATTCTAATCTAAAAAATTGAGAATTTTACCTTATTCTAACTTAATTATCATTTTTATCCTCGGTTATTAATCTTTTTAACCTAAACCTAAGCCCAGATCATTTATAATTAATTTTATCTCAATATCCTAATCTAAATTATTTAAACCTAATTATAATCATAACCCCTAACCTATTTTTCCCCTTTTCCTTTTTCTCGTTCTTATTTTCTTTTCTTTATTTTTTATTCTCCCTCTTCTCTCTATATGAATCTCTCCCTTTACCTAAATACCTTCTAATATGCTACATAGCATATATTCCCTACCCCCATCATCACAACATTAACTCCCACATCCTACTTTGATATGTTTTTTTTTGAAAATTTTGCTTGACCATATACCACACTTCCCTTCTCGCCCTTTGTTAGTGCATACAACATATATATGTATATAGGTACGTATATACATATGTATGTATGCATATATATATATATATATAGATTTAGGCTCTTGTACAAACCATTACTTAAAATACAAATGTAGGAACCTTTAATTACCATTAGATCTAGAAGATTGAAGGGTCAATATTAAAATAAATTCAAGTTAGTTATTTACTAAATCTTGACCATTGATCAAATACTAATCTAATGGTTATGATTGGTTCCTACAAGTGTATTTTAAAAATAGTGTGTATGGGACCTTCACCCTATATATATATATATATATATATATATATATGTATGTATATATGTATATATGTATGTATGTATGTATCCCTTAGACCACCTCATTTCCTCCCTCCATTTCTTTTGAAGAGTAGCAACAACCACAAAGCATTTCTTTCTTCCCTTCCTCCTCATCACAATTACTAAAAATGCAACAAAAAAATTCCAATTCCACTCTCTATAATACCATAAATTGAGCGAAGTATTATAAGGATTAACCTAACTCTGATACCATTTTGTAACACCCTGTGTGGTTGTATTAGAGTGAAACTGCAACTGTAAGCTAAACTTGGATGATCCAGTTAGCTACCTAGCAAGACGATTCTTGGGATAAACTATATTAAGACAATTATTGGTTGAGGCGCAACGAGGACATTGTGTTCTTTGAGTGGGGGTGAATGTAATACCCCAAATTGCATGGAGTGTTATAAGGATTAACCTAGCTCTGATACCATTTGTAACACCCCGCGTGGTCGTATTGACTCGGGGTGTTACACTCTCATCCATTTCCTCCATTGCACCGTCCCTCCTTTCCATTTCTCCCCCTTAGCATTGTCCATCACGTCTAAAACCACCCCTAACCATTTTTCCATCATCATTGAAACTACCCCAGCCATTTTACCATTACCACCAAAACCACCATTCACCTTTAGTCACCATTTATATTCTTCCCCTTGAGTAAAACCATAGTTTTTATTCCCCTACCCCTATCAATGCTAGGTAATTTTGTTTATACTCTCTTTGCTTCAACATTAGTTGTGTTCCCCTTCCCCTTGTTATACCATGTTCTACCGATACACCTTTAAGCCTTATAATTCAATTTTTGCTTCATTATTTCACTCTCCATTACCTTATCCTTTCCTTAGTTATATCCCTAAGTTATAATTGCATTTTATTATTTTACTTAGGTGAATTTCTAAATGTCTTGGAGGAGACAGGAGCTTAGAGAGTGGTGTTCTTTTCTATAAGGATACAAGTCGTAGTTTGGATTTTCATGCAAAATATTTTTTATGATTATGTGTTCTATCATGTTGTTATTATTATGTTAATGTTATGATATGATAATATATACTATATGATGGGAAGTAAGTAAGAATGTGGCATTTATATGATATTTTTGTAATAATCCTTACATTGTAAGACCTACATGAATTAGTAAGATATATAATATGGTAATGTGGGTTTGAATAAGTATTGTAATTGGAAAATGAATATATTTAAGATTTATGGTGATATAATAAATTGGTAATTTGAAAATGATGATATTAGATATATCATAAGGGTGTTTGGCTATCCTTAATGGTATTTTAGTCAATATATGTTTAACATGGGAATTTTGGTGTCTTAATGGGTTAGATGGTTTAAAATATGCTAATAATATCATGTGAACTTTTTGGAGTGATTATGAATGACCTAAGCCCAAATAAAATAAAATAATGACTTAAATTATAAATAGTAACCCTAGAGACAATGTTATTATCACATGTGTAAGATGTTAGAGTTATACCTTATTTTTTGATATACTATTAATAATTAAATTTGAGGAATATTTTCCAAAAATTTCCAGATAAATTATCAATATGGAAGAATTTATGCTTATAATATGAAATTAAAGATTCTTAGAGAAATTATGGATTAATTCCTAAATGACAATCTTCATAACTATGTGGTTATGCTTCACGTGTTTCATTTATGTGTTGTGCATATCTAAGTGATTCTTAAATGATGATATAAACAATCCTAGCTAAGATATTAATCATTCAAAGTAAAAGATAATATGAAACATGACCAACTATCTAATACCCCAAAAATTTTACTTAGCCTAATCCTGCTTTATTAACACCCTAAATTAATTCCAATCTCAATAAATCTTATATCATCCTTAACCTATCATTAATCCTAAAACTTTAACTGATTCCAAAAACCTTAACTATGATAAACCATAGTTCGTAAACCAAAATCAAAACCCACTAAAGTTTCTGCTAATCCTAATTAGCTTTAGCTAATCTAAAGTAACCCTAGACTAATCCCCAACCCTTCTCTTTCTTTTTCTTTCTCTTTTATTTTCTTTTTCCTTTTCTTTTCCTTCTTCTCTTCCTCCCGCCAAACTTGAGTTGAAACTTCTGAATCTGTGCAACTTGCACCTGCAACTTACACCACCCATTTGCACAATCACCTTCTTCATCTATCATCCATCAACTTACCTCCTTTCTTCCTTTTCTTCTTCTCCTTCTACACCCTTATCCCTACCCAACTTCATAACCATCACACACTCCATACACACCCATCTTCCCCTGCTACTTTCCCTTCTCATGCAACTCTTACATCAACCATCACCACCATCAACTTACAAGTGCACCATCACCATCATCCCCATCACACACCTCCCTGTACTCCTTCTTCTTTCTCGACTCACATCACACATGCACATATGGATGTATGTATGTATATATATATATGTATGTATATATATACCTCACACTCTTCCTATTTCTCTTTGGTTTTGCCTCACTCTACTCATATTTTTGCCAAAGAGCTATTACTAAGCTCCCTCTTCCTTCTACTTTTCTCCTTCTCCCTTTTCCCCTTCTTCTTCTCCTTCTTCTCCCTATTTTTGGCTTTCACACCATCGTTTCCCCCACCATGCACCTCCTCAGCCACCACTCACTACCCTTTAGCATGTGAACTGACCACCACGGTCACTCCAACCTTCTCCCTAATTGTACCTATCGATCGCCACCTCTTTTCCCTTCTTCTTCTTCTCAAGTGTTGCAGTGTTGTAGAGTGCACGGCCGGTGCATGGCCTGCTACACGACTGTGCACCGCTTAAATCTCCTATTTCATAACTATGCAACCCTTGCATCATCTGAAAGTGAATAGTTTTTCCTCTCGCCCTATTTTTGCATGGCCGTGAAAATTTCGCATCGCTTGGCCATGCACCTCATTTTCTCTCAACCTGAAGCTGCACTTCTTGTTGCACAGCTGTGTAACCTCATTCTTCTGGTCATGCATCCCTATTTTCACCCCAAACCTCAACCAAACACTACCAAAATTTAATTATAGCTCCCCAACATATTCCTCTACACATCCACACATCTCAAGCTCCCATTTAACTATGGTTATACCTATTTTTACCCTCTTTACCTTGATTTCTCCTTCAATTTAACTCTTCGAGCCTAACCGTGAATTTTATTATTTTCATAGGTGGTATTCCAGTAGCTTTGGAGGAGGAATTTTAGGATTTGTATGCTTAGAGCCCAGTATCCTAGTTAGTAAGGATACTAATAATTGTTGAGGACTTTTGATGATATTTGCTTATATGGCTATATGTGTTTTTCATGATATTGTTGCTATATTATGTAACATATGTTGATATTGATAATTTGTGATGATATGAATGTTATGTTGAAAGAAAGTAGGAATTGGTGAGAGATATCATTATGTTATGATTTATCACGAGAATATTATATTTGTGAAAACACATCATATGGTATGAAATAAGCGTTGAATGATGATAACATCATACTTGTGGAAATATATCTATGGTATGAAATATGGGCTAAATGATGATAAGGTCGTATTTGTAAAAATATATCTTAAGGTATGAAATATGGGTTGAATGATGCTAATGTCATATTTATGAAAATATATCCTATGGTATGAAATATGGGTTGAATGAGTTATGGTAAATGGACTTAAGGTTTTTCATGAGGTGTGATGATAAATGGGGACTTGAAAAAATAATATGTGTGGAAGGTATAAGATTTTATAAACTAAAGGTTTTAATTGTGCTTAAAGGGTGACTTGGTCATTATGGGATAATAAGGAAGTTTTGGCAATTTATGTGTTAAGAGTTTTAAATTATGACAATAATAGCTTGAGTAATTCATGGGAGGATTATTGTTATTTGGGTTTCTTAAATGTTTAATAGTAAATTTGGTGTAAGCTATCATGAAATGTTAATATCATTATTCCATATTTAGGGTTTATAGGTTATCTATTGGAATTAGAAATCATGAAAATTTCATAGGAAGTATTATGACAATCCTATGGAATTTGGGCTTAGATACTTTAGTGATTAATGTATCGAGATGAAATTATTAAAGCAAACTCATGGGAATTAGGTTGTGCATTTTGGGTATGATACTAATGATGGGATTTGGGAGATGACTTAATTTAATGTGAGTAGAACAACCAACATAAGAGAATGAACACTAAAGGGATCGTAATTAGGGTTTGACAAGACTTAAGGATTTGGACCTATACCATATCTATATCTATTTTGACTGTGTGCTATGCCTGAGAATCAATCTTAAATAAGATACTAATCATTTCAAGTGAAAGAGCACATGAGTAGGGCCATGGTAATTTATTTTTTCTAAACGTGTATATATGTATCCCATTCCACCGGATAGAATAGTGGCTTGGGAGCGTTCTACCTTAAAAATATGTTTTTAATATCTATTCCATTGGAAAGAATGGTGACTCGGGGGTATTATCCCCAAGATTTTCAAACCATTCTACCAGTTTAAGAATAGTGGAGTCCCTACTCATCGTGAAATGAGACATATCTTCATAACTTATGGACAAGATACTAATGATTTACAGTGGAAGAATACGTGAGTCAGGACCAGAGTTATATATTTTCTATAGGTATATGTATTCCCGTTCCACCGAGTAGAATAGTGGCTTGAGTATTTTACTTCAAGGAGATATTTTTAACCTCTGTTCCACCAAAAAGAATAGTAGCTCGGATGTGTTATCTCTGTGAGTTTCTGACTATTCCACCAGTTTAAGAATAGTGGGGTTCTTGCACTCAATGTAAATAAAAGAATGAAAATGGACCATACTTAATAAAAGGATCCGGATCGTAATATGCCTTATGAGATGTTCATTTACTTGTTTATATTCCTTTATTATCTAGTGTGGAAGCATGTTATATTTGTATTCCTATTTCGATAGTATTGTTTCCTTACTCAGTACGTAGTGTACTGACCACCCATTTTATGGGTGCTGCTCATTCCCATATGCAGAAGGCCCTGGATCTTATGTGTAGGTCTCAAAGGATCAGTTAGATGAATTTGTGGCCTATGATGCCTTATGTGGGGATGAGTGAATCCATCTATGTTGGGGTCGGGTGAAGAGTATATGTTATCCAAATTATGTATTTAACTAGATACCCATTTTCAAATTTTGATCCATGATATCCTCATTTTTTATTTTGCATTGTAATAATCAAAATTAAACTCCAAACTTAGTATTGTACTATAAATGTGCTTTTGTTTTCTAATTTCCTTGTCTTACCTTAAATAGTTTATCCTTGTGATTGATGTAAGGATGGTTGTATAAACTAGAATTATGTTAATCACGGCTATAACCCCCACTATTTTACTTAGTTACTTATGTTGTAAAATGAAAATTTTTAGTAGTAAAAATTGAAGTGCTAAAAATTGTACCTATTTGTTCCACTAAATGAAAATAGTAGCCAAGGGATTTATTCCCTAGGGTTATATATTATTGATATCATTCCACCATTTTAGAACAGTGGAGCTCAAATGGAAATAGATCATTGCATTATAATCATTGATAAGATATTAATCACTTAAAGTGAAAAATCACATGAGTTAGGGCCGGTTGTACTTGTCTGTTTTACCAGACGAGAATAGTGACTAGGAGATTTATGCCATTAAGTTGTATATTATTAATAATATTCCACTGATTGAGAATAATGGCTAGGAACCTTTTTTCCTACGGTTATATATTGTTGATACCATTATACCCGTTTAGAAGAGTGGAGTCCTAAAATCAGCGTAAATAAGAATTAGATTAAGCTTATACCTACTATTGGAGTTCTAATTCAATATTATCTTAAATTATATATTATTGTTCTCACTCATTATTTTATATGATTTATGAATTTTTACCCTTTATTGACTATATTTTCGCCTTACTTAGTATGTAGCATATTGAAATCCTTTTTATATGTGTTGCTCACTACCATAAAACATGCAATAGAACAATAATATACATTTGTAAATGAGAATCGAAATCATATGAATATAATAAAATCATGGTCATGAAAAAAATTATCTAGAATGATATGTAATGGTAATGATTAACTAAATTATAATATGAATTCAAAAACATATTAAAATTAGAATAATTAAATGATTTCATAAAATTAAATTAATAAAATCATTAACCTTAAGAAATTTAAATTTTTAAAATTGTGGAATATTGTAATAAGGACTAAAAAATTAGGAAATTTAAAGCCAAGGGTTGTGGGTTCATGAGACAACTATGCACCAAACATGCAGAAAGCAAAAAAGACATCCATTTCTCACTTTCAACAATCGCATAGAATCAGTTGTGTGGGGGCAACCAAGGCAAGTGCCAGGTTCTAGAACTGGTGCTTAATGGATGAGCTTGGTTGAGGTTTTTGGCAAGGCAAAGAGAAAAGATGGTAATTTAGGAAAATAAGGATTACTACTACTACTATCGCTAATACTACTATAACTGCTACTACTATGACCACTACCACTATTGCTACTACATCCACTACTTCTGTGAGCACTACCACCACCACCACCACCACTACTTCTGTCAGCACTACCACCACCACCACCACCACTACTTCAACGGCAACTATGACTATGACCACTAACACCACTATCACCACTACCTCTTTTATGACTATTAATGCTACTAATACTCCTCCTACTACTACTACCACTAATGTTATTGCTACCATCACCACTACCACAACACAATATATTAATAATAATACTAACACTAATAAACATAATAATAGAAAATCCAACCCTAAAATAATTCTATAATTAATTAGACATAATAATCAAAATTTAAATTAGAGTATATTTATTAAGGTTTATATAACATAAGTATGACGGGGGAGGAGAGAATATGTGAAAGGTGAGGGAGGGGAGTGTACAATTAAACTAAAGATTTTTGAAATTTTTTTTATACTTTGATCGTAACTTACAATTTTTTTTTTATATTAAGAATAAAGCAAAGGGTTACAAATTACAAAGAAAATACTTAGGGGTATTTTAGGTTTTTCATTTAATAAATTAGAGGAGATTCCTATAGGGTGAATGAAGGAAATGGCTAAGGGAAAAATTATCATTTTGTAGGGTTAAATTTGCTTTTTAAAAAAAAAATTGATGAAAAGTTAACAAGTACTATAGTTAAAGGATTATCTATTATGTAATCCTATAAATCCAAAGTTATATTATTTGTTTATGAAAAATTAGATTTATATTACATATTTCACATAAACTCATAATTATATTGTATATTTTCTCTATCATGAATCAAAATAGGAAAACAAATAAATTGTTTCAGAGAGACCAAAATAACATTTAAGTCGAGAATCTACCAGTAACAAAAAAAGGGAGAATATTCTTATCACAAAAAAAATTGTTAATCCTTCGTATATAGGTAATGTAGTATTTGTTTTATTATTACCACATAACATTTTATTATTTTTTGATAGAATTAGTTCCTTCCTATGGACTAAAAGTCTATTATATTTTAGTGTCTAATATCTCTTAGTGTGAATAGACAATAAGCTTCCAACTTGAATATGGTGGAAGGTTTTTTGGGATCTTATATTACGCAATTTTTGAATACATATGGTGGAGCAAGAATTAGGAATGGATTTTCATTTAAAGTATGTAATGAAAAGAGTAGAAAGTATATGATTTGATATGTCTCTCCTCTCTCCTATGGATGGATAGAGGTACACTACGTTCCATTACTAAGAGGAAGAAGGGCGAGCCACCAATCCAATCACTAGTCGCTTCTAGTAGCTCCAAGTAGGGTGCTTAATCGCTAACAAATTCTCAAATATATGTTTTTTATCCCATGAGTATGGAGGATATTTTGATTAATGTAATTATTGCTATAGAGGAGGGCTTGTAATCACAAGAACCAATTAAGCTACCTTATGATTCCCTAGTTGATCAACATGACATGGCTATGAATTCTAGTAAGTTACTATCGATATGGGATCAATTAGGTGATGTAAATTCAAAAGAGGAAAAGTATGTTTTTTGGATAGATGGGATCATTGGAAATAGAGACTCAAAATAAGGTGCAAAATTAGATTTTATCCTACCGAGCCTTAACAATGGTATAGTTTCTATCCACCTTAATAAGTTGATGGTAATGAAAGAGGTGTAAAGTTGGGATAAAACTCGAGTTGGGTTAGTATTTGGTGATTTCCCTTCATTCAATGAGATGAATGGGTTTTCTTAGGCACATTGGAAGGGAATTACCTTACCCCAAGTGAAGATGCACTCAGATGGGTATTTCTTTTTCAAATTTTAACTCAAAGTAGCATGCTTTGGTGATCCTTCAACACCATTGGTCTTATTTTAATAAGACCCTAGTAATGAATTTGTTGGAATGAAGGATGAATATTTATCCAAAAGAGACGTGTGTGGTTCCTCTTTGGGTGAATTTCCTAGACTTGCCACTTGAGTGCTGGTCATTAGTATCATTAAGTAGAATCTATAGTGTTGTCGGCAAACCTCTTTTTATAGATGCAATTACTTTGGATAAGGAGATGATCTCCTTTTCTAGGGTGATCATTGAAGTGAATGTCAAGAAAAAATTGATGGAATCTATTGATATTGTGCACTCAATGGGTGTGTGATTAGTCAGAGGGTAAGATATGATTGGAAACTAATGTATTGCAACCTCTATGATAATTTTGAGTATGTGTCATCGAACTATGGGAGGAACCATTCGCCTACGTTAAGGATAAATGTTAGTGAGTGGGTAGTTGTTAGAGATAGGAGAAAGAAGAAGAAAGTTGCTACATAGAGTGGGGTATCGAACAAATTGGGTGATTTGATAGAAGGAATTCTTCCCCATAAGACATCATGCAATGCATGCCTATGCTTGAGGCTAGTATATCTGCAAGACCTTGACCTTGACCTTCGTTGGTGATGAAATTTAATGAACCATAGCATCCAATTATATATTTTGGAGGTTAAGGGTGAATGATAATATGAAGTCAAATCATTAACCATGATTTGCAAGTTCCATTACACTCTAACGAAAGTTTGGAAATTACGAGGGATAGATGTGTTAGCCTCACTACAGACCTAGGTGGATATGCTTAGTACTTGGAATGTGTAAGGCTTAAGTAAGACCTCAAAGCATAGAGAGGTAATGAAATTTTGTAGGCATGATAGTTTATCTTAGTTTATTAGATACTAGAGTCAACCAACATACTCATTAGCATGTTTTTAATAAAAGGTTTTGAGATTGACATTTGCTTAAAAACTTCAGCCATCATTATAATGACCATGTTTGGGTTGAACCTTTGTCTGGTTTGTCTATATGTTTTCTTTGTGTGACTAAGTGATTGATGTTTGGCTTATCACTTGTAGATTGATGTCAAGTTCAATGTAACTTTTATGTATGCTATAAATTTAGGTAATGATCAAAAGCATCTTAGGGATTGATTGAGGTTAAATAGCTATATTGGGAACCCATGGATATTGCTTGGGAATTTTTAATGTAGTGCTCAAGAGTGACAAGGGGTTCTAAGGATAATCGCTAGATTCAAATGACATGATAGATATTGCAGATTGTTATTGGTATGGGTAATTCAAGGTCTTAGGGATGTTTTTTTTATGTGGTCAAGTTGTAGATTGGGGTCAAAAGAAAATCTTAGCAAGCTTGATAGAGCCTTAGTGAATTTGAATTTTCTAGATGTGTTAAAAATTTTGGTTGCTAATTTACTTAGCACATTATTTTATGATCACTCACCTATTATTATAGACATCATGCAAGAGGCTTGATAGAGCCTTGAAGATGAATGTTTCATGTCTTTAGTTGAGAATAGTTAGAGCATACCATTAAATGGTAATTTTTTTTATTATTTTTGTCCTCTAGATTTCAAGGCATTAAGGTGGGTTTGAAGCTACTAAATCATGATAAATGTGGATCCATTTCTCAGTAGGTTCACAAGATGAAGGAAGAGCTTATTACACTCCAATAGTCATCTGTTGATGCCCATACAGATGTACATGTATGTGAGAGGGAAAATAGCTTTAGTTTAAGCTCAATGACTTGTTATGGTGTGAAGAAATGTTTATCAAGTAGAAATCTTGCATTCAATGGTTAAATTGTGGTGATAGTAATAATAAGTATTTTTATGCTTGAGTTAAAGAATGACAGCATAAGAAGTTTGTGAGCTCTATTATTCATGAAATTGTTACCATGGTTAAAGGGTATAAGAATATGCGACAAACCTTTATGTTCTATAAAGGACTTTTGGGTACCACCGCAAGTTATATATGTTATTATTCATGTCATATTGATTAGTTTAGATAGCTAATTATCTTACAAATAGCAAATGCAGCTTAGGCAATCAATGAATCTAGAGGATGTAAATAGTGCGGTGTTTGATATTAGGGACACTAAAATTTCAGGGTGAATGTAATTAACACTATGTTTTTTTAAGAAAAGCTGAAATGTAATTGGTGATGAGGTGCTATTATATTTAGAGAATTATTTGCTACTAGATTTATGGCTACTAGAGTAAATGTCACCTCTATTACACTTATCTTGAAGGGTTAAAATTCATAGAGAGTTACAAATTAATATCCCATTGCATGTTGAAATCTTTTATACAAAGTCATTTCCAAGCTCTTAACTTACATATTACAGGTTATAATGCACTATATTGTGGATCTATCATGGTTTTCATTTATTAAAGGCAAAAACACTTGGGAGAATATTTTATCAACACATGAATTAATGAGGAAGTATACATCTAGGGGTATCCCTCCATGATGTATGCTTAAGTTGGACCTGATGAAAGCATATTACATAGTGAGTTAGGAGTTTCTACATGACATAATGGTGAGTTATGGGTTCCCATTATAGTTTGTGAAGCTTGTTTTGGCCTATGCTACTACAGTATCCTACTGCTTGTATATAATGGGATGCTAACATTACCCTTCAAGAGATGAAGAGGAATTAAACAGGGTGACCCTTTATCTCTGTGTCTGTTTGTATTGGTTATGGACTATCTAAGTACATATATGGAGTTCAAAGGGCATCCTAGGTGTAAATAGCTATAGATTATTAATATAAGTTTCACAAATAAACTAATTCAATTCTCCCTTGGTGATTTGACTTGTGATGAGTTTAATGAGGGGCATTTGAGCATTTTTTATCCATCTCTTGGTTGTTTACCAAACCAGAAAAATGTATAGTGTAGTTTGGTGTCGTAGACGACATAGTAAGAACTTTTATTGTGGAGTTCTTGGGATTCTAGGAGGTACCCTTCCCCATTACCTACCTCAACATGCTGATATCTTCAGTCATGATCTCCTTTGCTTATTTATAGGTGATTTTAGAGAATACTACTACACAACCTTTGTATTAGAGTACCTTATACCTTTCGTATGCCGATAGGATTCAGCTAATCAATTCTATCATGTTTAGTATTCATGCCTATTTTAGTTAAGTAATTCTTGTACCAAAGAAATTTTTTAACAATTTTCTAGCATTTGTCATGTTTTCCTGTGGCTTGAGAAATTTATTGATAGACATAGAGCTCTGATTTCCTGGAAAACATTGTGCAACATGTGTTATTTTTCATGTAAAAGTTGTGGATACTTATATAAAATTAGTTGAATGATGAACATTATTTGTATACCATTGGTGCCATTTATGAATCCCTTAGAATGATCCTAATAAAGAAATAATATTCACTTTTGGTATGGCAGCCTTTAACTCTTTCTAGACACTACATCCCTTTATAACCAACCTTGCAAAATAGATTGTCTATGAGAGATAGATTGGTGGCACAAGGTGTGAGTGTGGATACACGTTGTGGTTTTGGCAACTCCACACCTAAATTTTTGGAGCGCTTATTTATGCAATGCCTTTTTTCTCTTGGAATCTGAAAGCATATTTAGGGAGCTACAAGATTGTGAGATCCTTTTTCGGTTGGTTATATGAGGGTATAGTGCTTATGGTGTGACTTAGGTAATCAAAGCTAAAGAAGTAGGTTATGTGTGTGTTTAATGCTTCTTTTGTTGCCACTATATGGTATGAACAAAATTTTAGATTTTTTCAAGGAGTCCAAAGGGATGAGAGAAGTATTTTTCATTCTATTATAGTTATAGTTGCTCATCACATCTCCCACCCCAGTTTTAATGATAAATAGGAGTGATGGCTAGGAGTTCTTAATGATGTATGCTAACCATATATTGGAATCGAATGAATATTTTCGATAGTAATGAAATGATCTATTTATTTATTAAAAAGAGAGAATAGAAATCTATATAATAAATATCGAGTGAGAATTTCAATTAAATTGAAACACAAATGAATAATGATAAAATTATAATACGTATAAGTGAAATGAAGAATTAACTATAACCAGGCATAAATATCCTTTTATATTCTAATTGATGTGTAAGCACCAAGAGTTTTCTCTTTTTAGAACTAAAAATAATACATTCAAAAATATTCATCTCAAATTAAAAGTATTTTGATACTAGAAGTTAATTAGAAAAACTACTTTCTATTATCGACATTAGAATTAAATTATAATGAAAATGAACTCTTATTGATTGGGAGGATGATTTGAGCATTCAAAATTAACATTATATAAATGGAATGCACTTTGAGCAAA
Organism: Tamarix austromongolica; assembly: GCA_039764185.1. Lineage (NCBI taxonomy): Eukaryota > Viridiplantae > Streptophyta > Magnoliopsida > Caryophyllales > Tamaricaceae > Tamarix > Tamarix austromongolica. The sequence continues at coordinate 46,828,748 of CM077819.1, forward strand.
TTAGTCCCTTGGTACTAAATCAATCAGATCATGAGTACGTTTTAAATAAATAAATGTATAGTAAAAAAATGCAAGCAACCACAACCTTGATTGAAAACTATAAATGACCGATAAAAACTAAAATAAAATCAACTTAAAAAATACTCGTAGGGAAATGAAATGCAACTTTATCTAATAACTACCATGGCATGTAATTGGTCAGTTAGGTTTGGTTGTTCATGTGTCATTTCTTATAGGTAGGTTATGGGTGAAGTTAGATTATTTTGGATTAGATTCATTTTGTTGTTCAAGTCAAATCTAATTTGAATCATCACAAATTTGGATCATATCACATTACTTTGTCAGGTCAAGCTAGGTTTAACTACTTTAGAACTTAGGTTGTTTTGAAATTAGGTCATTTCATATTAATTTAATTGGTTAGATTGAGTTTGGACCAAGCAAATTTAGGTTTGGGTCATTCTGGGTTTAGATTAACTTGATGAATCAAGCCTTTTTTATTTTTGATTGGTCGGATTGGATTAAAGTCAAGATAAAATTAAATCAGATGATTTTAGATCTGGATCAAACTAGACATTGACTACCAAAATTAATCAAACTTATTAACCTCACAAGCAAACATTAAAATCAAATCGGATCACTTCGGGTTTGGATGAAACCAGCCATTGACCATCAAAAGTAATCAAACTCATTAACCTCAGAAGCAAACATCATATTTATATTCATGTAAGTATGTAATCAAATTTGCGTTATAACCTATTATTTATTTATTATTATGAATTTTTAATTTTTTGTTTTACACAAAAAATTGGTAAAATTAAAATATGATTGATAAATAAATATGTTACAAAAATTAGGAAAATTTATAAAATAATATATTTTTAAAAGATTTATATAGATAATAAAATATGGGTAATTTTTTATTATCATAATTAGTTAATATTAAATTTAGTCTTTTTGAGTATGGTTAATATCGAGTTGGGTCAATGGTTGGTTAAGTTGATGGTGGATCACGAGTTAAGTTTGGGTCAGATTTATGTATGATTAGATGAATTATATTCATATCAAGTTGAATTAGATTAGTTTTGAATTATGTTTGAGTCGGATCGAATTGATAAATTTCTTAATTTATGTCAGAACAAATTTTAAATAGATGGAATTAAATTTTAGTAGCTTTAATAATTACATCCAATCTACTTAAGTAATAATTTAGTAATATACAAAACAATAATTCCTAAAGAATCATAGGGTTTATTTAGTAATAGGGTATACTTTCTCCACCTTATTCTCATATAATATCTCATTAAAAATAAAATAAAAATAAAAATGTATATCATATAATAATAACCATGAAAATATTTTAAAATTTTAGATAATATTTTCAAGATTATATTATATTATTAAGTATATCAACATAAATTGGATAAAAAGAACAAACATTTACACTAAATAATCTTGTTTATTCATAACAGGTATATTAGGATGAGTATATATATATATATATATAAAGAGAGAGAGAGAGAGAGAGATTGAATTAAAACTTAAAATAGTTTTCAATGGATATGTTAGGTTTAATATGATATATGGATATGTTATAATAAAATAATTGTAATGTTGGGTTTTTTATCCTATATTTGGGCTTATATGTGAATTATAAGAATTGCTGGTTGTCGTATAGATTATGCCCATATATAAGTGATCATTTTTTTTGTATACACTATTAGGCTTAATGTATATAATTAGATGTGGGCATGTATATGTAGAGACCACGCTAGAATAGCTTAATAAACAATAGATCAATTGTCTATATATAAGGTTGTAGTCCTCAAGTCACATAAACTTTATCCTCGATTTTCATTAGTCAATAGAGACCGATGAGCATGTGTGTAACACTCCCAAAATTCACTACTAAAAATTTTTATTTTATTAAAATGATTAACAGAAGCGAAATGACAAAGATGTGAATTCTGGGGATATTACCGCCATCCTTAGTACTAGATCGGTTCACTCCTACCATTCTAGTACCAAGTGCTAAGGCTAAAAGAAAAGAATACGAATTACGAGAAAATCAAACATATTTAAATCAGAGTAGCATAGTAAACAATTTACGAAAATAAAATCCACTAGTGGTGGTTACAAAACAACGAATGCATTGAAATAAGAATTTAAAAGAGAAAGATGATAACCCCAGGACTTTCCGAATAGTTCCTTACCCTCTTTCCCTAGGGCCCACTTGAATAGTACTTAAAAACGACCTGCAAGGGACACTATCCATTGAATAGGTAGGGGCCCCATGAATGGAACCCTTCAGTACTACGGTATTGAGTAACCCTTTAAAACATACTTAAAAGTAGGCTAGCAATGTAACACATGATACACAACTATATTCATATATAATGATCGGTGTAAACATAATATTCACATCCTAACATTCACACATTTGACAAGCCAATAAGATATTAATGGTGCATACATAATATTCACTTTATTACATTCGCATACTTAATAAGTCAATCAAATATTAATAGGTCATAGTGAACGTTTGATACTTTTAGGGCCTTAAAGCCATTAGTCCATCATTAATCAATCCTCTCGAATTATGAATATCCATGTGACTTCGGGAACCCTACTATTATAGTCCGTAGATGAGAATACATACAGGGTAGAACGCTCCTGACCACTATTATTCGCTAGTAAACCGGTTTGCAGGGCAAATTGCTCCTGGCCACTATTATTCGCCAGTGGACCGGTCTAGGCCTGACTCACATGGTGTTCCACTGTAAGTGATTAGTGTATTTTCCATGTCTTATCTTCATTACGTTTGATTTTTTGAGCATAGAATCCCCCACTATTATAGCTAGTGCATTGGAAATCATGCAAGGCAACACGCTCCTGCCAACTATTATTTGCCAGTGGATCGGTCTGGGTCCTGCTCAACAATCTTTCACTTTAAGTGATTAGTGTCTTAATTGTATCTTATTCGAAAGTATTTCACCCTTGACATGCATGTCACTGACCTCTACTTCTATCCTCCTGAAAGGGCCCATCCTATATCTTGAGACTTCTGCGCCTCTTATCACACCCCGACACCCATTCCTCCTTACATCTACCCATAACAAAGACCCAACTCCTAAGGGTGTGGGTTGAGACCCATCACCTTACGACATTCAAATTCTCTCACTACCACTCTCTATGGTTATCCTTTGAAACCCTAATTGGACCTATATGGCCCACCCTTTCTTTTATCGTCCCACACCTTATCTCATTTAGATTCCACCCAAATCCCATCACTCTACTCACCAATTATACTTGTGACCGTAAAACCCTAGTTAGCCACACAAACCCTAACACCTTTCTACATAAGCATTATCCCATACAAACCCTAGAAATCTCCCATGCAAGAGTTGCATCACTCATTCATTTTATTTAAGTCCCCTTTTTTGATCCACTCATGGATCATGGGTCATTTAGGTCATTCCTACCTACGTTAGCCAACTAACTTCTCCTTGGTTATCTTACTTTCCCATTTTTCCTTTATCATCCTTATGTCCCATATTACCACATTAAATATCCTAGCATGTATGTCCTAGAGGGTCACATCACATAACATCGTATGCACAACAAATATAATCATAATCCACATGCAGTAAGGAAGTCACATAAGCATATATTCACTCCAAGTTGCACTATAAATGATTAATCATTAAGCATAAAGTACAAAATATGACATACACATGGTACACAAGGCATGTAACCCACATATAGTTGTTCTTCGAAACATCCTTACTCGGTTTAGGTTACTAAGCTATCTCTTGTTATATTACATTTAACTGTTATAGAACATAAATAAATAATTGTCACATTTATCATAATTCTCAATTGAGCAATTTAGATTACTGAATTGCCCTTCTCCTTTGTTATAATTGCTAAATTACCCTTTTAGTTGGATATATTACCAAATTACCCTTCTACGTTATCATAATTACTAATTTACCCTTTAGCAGGTTAAATAATTACCAATTTGCCCTTAAGTTGGTTAAATTACCAAATTACCTTTCTTCATTATCCTAATTACCAATTTACCCTTCTCCATTTTTAAAATTACCAAACTACCCTTTAGTTGGTTAAATTACCAAATTGCCCTTTTCCATTATCAGAATTTCCAAATTACCCTTTAGTTGGTTAAATTACCATCATACTTACCATTTTATCCTTTAATTAGTTAAACCACCAAATTGCCCTTCAATTATGAAATTACCATTTTACCCTTTAATTATAAAATGATCATTTTTCCCTTTAATTACCAAATTACTATTTTACCCTTTAATTACAAAATTACCATTTTACCCCTTACTTCCAAAATTACCAATTTACCCTTTTCATTTCCAAATTACCAATTTTCCCCTTATTACACCATTTAAATTAAATTATTACCACTACATGTAATATTAGTATTAGTACTCATTTGCACCTACACATATTAGGCCACATTCTTGCACAAGACATATTACTAAAATACCTCTATGGCTCTCAATAATATTAACCATACATTAAAGATCATAATAGCATAATACAACATGGATAAGTACTTAACATTTTTCATTGATAACCAAACTCTTACCTTAAGTAATATTTCCATAAATAGCATATATCTAACATGCTCCCTTTTTATCAATCAACACAAGAACTACATATATTACATTAAACAACATATATCAAGCATAATAACATATTAAAAAGCCTAATATACTAACATGTGTTTAAGTGGGGTTTAACGATTACCTTAATTCCCACAAAAACAAACCTTACTGGTATTTTAGTTAAAGGTTCAAGCTTTAATTAGTAAAACCAATACCTAAAAATAATGTAAATATTTATCACATTGGAAATAAGAAAATGAAAGGCATAAGACTTTATGATATTTAATTAATGAAATACTTAACTTAAAATATTATTATGTCTTAAAATCATTAACCAAATAAACTAAGAAATGTAGCAACTCATCCTGCTTATGTAGCATGAGCTGCATGCAAAGAAATGAGGAGGAAAGGATCGAAGGTGGGTGAAAGGAAGGGAAGAATGGGCTATTTTTGTGTTGGGGTTTTGGGGCTAGGAAATATGGTATTTGGGGGAGGATTTAAGGAAAAGGAAGGGTGCAGAGGTGAAGAGGGGGTGTAGGTGGTGGTCAGGGATAGGTTGATGACGACTAAGGGCGATGGCAGCGGTGGTAGCAAGGCTACGAAGGTGGCTGCCTAGGTGGATGGGGTTGAGAAGGAAGGAAAAGGGAGGGAGAAATTAAGGCCTGTAGGTGATTGTTTTGGTCAAAGGGGGTATGGGGTGGTAGAGGAGGTTGTAGGGGTTGGTTTGGTGGCTTAGGTGGTAGTAGAGATGATGGAATAGCGGCGAAACGGGGTGGTGCAGTGTGGTTGCCAAGAAGGGAGAAAAAGGAGAGAAAAAGAAGAGGGGAGGAAGAAGGAGGTTGTAGGGTGGCTCGAGGGGTGTTGTGGTGGTTCAAGGGTGAGGTAGAGGGTGGTAGGGGTGGTGTAGGTGGCTAGTGCGGCGGTGGTAGTCACGAAACAAGAGCGGCAAAGAAATATAGGGAAGGAGATGGGAGTAGAATAAATGAAGGAAATTAGGGTCAGGGAAGGCATGAGAGGCTCAAAAATGGCAGAATGAGGCAAGGAAGGAAGAAGAAAAGAAGAGTAAGAGAAATGAGGGTATAATGGGCTCGGTAGGGCGGTAGTAGGGTGGTAGGGGCATGGAAATTGTAGGGAGAGGGAAGGGGAAATGAGGGGAATGGTAGGACATGAGCGAGGGGAGAGAGAGATGGTGGGGCTAAAGTGAGGTAGGAAAAATGGCGAGAGAGAGAAAGAGAGAGATAGTGAGAGCAGTAGGGGGAGGAGGGTTACAGGTGGGGCGACCGGAGATGGCGGAGATGGTTGGGTAATCGTCGAATAAAGGAAGAAGAAGAAATAATGGAGGGGGTGCTGCCAGACCGGGCAAAGGGAAGAGGAGTGGGTCGGCCCGGTCAGGGGAGAAAGGAAAGAAAAGAAAGAGGGAGGTAGGCTGGGCAATGCACGCGGGAGGAGAAGGAAAGGGAGGAAAGAAAATGGGCTAGCGGCCTAGTCGTGAAGGTAGGGGGAAGAGGTAGGCTGGGGTGCTGGTGGCCAAAGGGAAGAAAAAGGAAAAAGAAAGAAAGGAGAAAAAGGAGAAGGAAAAGGAAAAAGGAAAAAAGAAAGGGAAAATGGGAGAAAATAATTTAATATAAAAAATAATAAAATATAATATTTTTGGGTAATAAATTTATTCAATAATTTAATTTAACATAATGAAACATATGGGTTTAAAAAGGATAATTTTAGTAAAATAAGGGTTTGAAAGTTATTTAAATAAAAACAGTATGATAAAATAGCAAAATATTTATTTAAATTTATTAAATATTTATATCTAATTTTATGTACTCAAAAATCCATAAAATAATTAAATTAAATAGATTTAAAGGCTAATTTATTATAAATAAAATATATTTATTAAAGTATAGGCTTTTAAAATTTCGGGAGATTATAATGTGTCCAATCTAAAAGACCAAAATACCACCCATATACCAAATTCATTGGTCACTCTTGCGTTATGGATTTAGGTACACTTCCATGTATTATTATTACCATCTTGATGGATTAGCAGGTTAAATTAATCTAACTATTGGTATCAGAGCTTCTGCTAAATTTATCAAGATTAAGAAAATAATTTTCTGTATAGTCCAACAGATTCAAATCTAATTTCATTTTTTACTATTCGACAATGTCGTTGGTTTTCTTTTCTTTTCTGCACTACTCATGTTTTCGGCACTACTCACCTTTGGAACCATTCTTCTTTTGGTATTGTTCATCTTGTTTGGTTTTCCCCTTGCTTGACCTGTGTGTCTCTATTGCTTCTTTTTCATTACTTGTTCACTTGTATTCAATGAGTGTTTTTCTTGGATTTTGAATTAGATTCAGCACTATTTCTATGTGCTTAAGGTTCAAACGATTGTCTTTTCATCATTCGAAATTTTGTTTCCATATATGTGCTTAATATGTTTATTCCTCATCTATTACTATTTGACCTTTATTTTCCCTCTCTCTCCCTCATCTGTTATTCTTTGGCTCATCAGTCTCATCGCTCGTCCGTTGGCATCGAGTAATATCCTCGGTTTAGTTGGTAGCTGGCAATAGAGGTGGCAATCAGGTTGATTGGGTCGGGTTTGGGATGGGTCATAGGGGGTCGGGTCATTTCACGTCATTTGACTTTTGAGGGTCGAGTGCGGGTTGGGTTGGGTTATTTTGGGTTCGGGTCAATTTATCGGGTCAAGTTAGTTCCGAGTCGATTCATTTTGGTTCCGGGTCATTTCGAGTTAATTTGTCAGGTCGGGTCGGGTTATATATGTATATATATATAACTTGACTGGTAGAGTCAAGTTGGTTTCGTGTCATTTTCTAGTTCACACGAGTAGGTGGCTTCGGCCCATTGAGGTCATTTCATGTAACATGACGGGTTAGTCCCGCTGTGTCCGAGTTCTTTCGAGTTAATTTGATGGGAGGGGTCATTTCATATAATTTGATTAGTTACTGGTTAACTTAATGGGTCAGGTCGGGTCGAGTTTTGACCTGTTGACTCATATTCGAGTCCAAGCAATTATCATTTCATAAATCGTAAATATTAGAGACAGACAATCATAAGATTAATATTGCTGATAAAAGGATTAAAAATATTAAATGCTCTTTATTTTCATAAATAAATAGTAAAAATATTTATAAATTTTAATAATAAAAAATATTGTGCTTTGAATCAAACAAAGATATTTATCATTGATTATAACTTATTTGATAACTTAAAATATTTAATTACTTAAAAATAGATAATTTTATAAAATAAAGATGATCAAAACAAGACTATACAATGTATAATTATCATTTATTACATTGTAGATATTAAAGACAATCATACAATTATTGGTAAAGATAAATGAAATAAGAATATTATATGTGTTATATTTTCACAAAGGTAAATAATAAAGATATTTATAAGTTTTAACAATATTATATTTGATTGCTTTAAATATTTATAAATTTCACAAGTAAAAATATTATAGGTTTATCATATATTATATTTAATTGATCTCTTAAAATATTTGATTACTTAAAAAAAGATAATTTTATAAAATAAAGGTGAGCATAACAAGAATATACAATGTATAATTATCATTTATTACATTATAAATATTAGATACAATCATAAGATTAGTAGTAAAAATAAATGAACTAAGAATATTATATGTGTTTTATTTTTATAAAGGTAAACAATAAAGATATTTATAAGTTTTAATAGTATTATATTTGATTGCTTTAAACATTTATAAATTCTACAAGTAAAAATATTAGATGTTTATCATATATTATATTTAATTGACTGCTTAAAATATTTAATTACTTAAAAAATGATAATTTTATAAAATAAAGGTGAGTATAATAAGAATATGCAATGTATAATTGTCATTTATTACATTGTAAATATTAGATATAATTATACGATTACTAGTAAAGATAAATGAAATAAGAATATTATATGTGTTTTACTTATACAAAGGTAAATAATAAATATATTTATAAGTTTTAAAAGTATTATATTTGATTGCTTTAAATATTTATAAATTTTACAAGTAAAAATATTAGATGTTTATCATATATATTATATTTATTTAATTACTTAAAATATTTGATTACTTAAAAAAAGATAGTTTTATAAAATAAAGGTGAGCATAGCAAGAATATACAATGTATAATTATTATTTATTAAATTGTAAATGTTAGATACAATCATAAGATTACTAGTAAAGATAAATGAAATAAGAATATTATATGTGTTTTATTTATACAAAAGTAAATAATAAAGATATTTATAAGCTTTAAGAGTATTATATTTGATTGCTTTCAATATTTATAAATTTTACAAGTAAACATATTAGATATTTATCATATATTATATTTAATTGATTACTTAAAATATTTGGTTACTTAAAAAAGGGTAATTTTATAAAATAAAGTTGAGTATAAGAATACTATACAATGTATAATTATCATTTATTACATTGTATATATTAGATACAATTATAAAATTACTAGTAAAGGTAAGGGAAATAAGAATATTATATGTGTTTCATCTATACAAAGGTAAATAATAAAGATATTTATAAGCTTTAAGAGTATTATATTTGATTGCTTTAAATATTTATAAATTTTACAAGTAAAAATATTAGATGTTTGTCATATATTATATTTAATTGATTACTTAAAAAAGATAATTTTATAAAATAAAGATGAGTATAACAAGAATATATAATGTATAATTATCATTTATTACATTGTAAATGTTAGATACAATCATAAGATTACTAGTAAAGATAAATGAAATAAGAATATTATATGTGTTTTATTTATACAAAGGTAAATAATAAAGATATTTATAAGCTTTAAGAGTATTATATTTGATTGCTTTAAATATTTATTAATTTTAAAATTAAACATGTTAGATGTTTATCATATATTATATTTAATTGATTACTTAAAATATTTGGTTACTTAAAAAAGGGTAATTTTATAAAATAAAGGCGAGCATAATAATACTATTCAATGTATACTAATAATTTATTACATTGTATATATTAGATACAATCATAAGATTACTAGTAAAGATAAAAAAAGTAAGAATATTGTACGTGTTTGATTTTTACAAGGTAAATAAAATAATATAGATATTTATAAGTTTTAATAGTATTATATTTGATTACTTCACATATTTTTTTTACTAAAAAAATATAATTTTATAAAACAAATGCTAGAATAAAAATAACTATATAATGTATTGATGTATAAATTATAATTATAATTTATTTTATTTTAGATTGTTTTGAATATAAAAAAAAAAACAACTGGTCCAGTCTAACCGGAATCAACCTTCCTCAACAGTTTTTCTTCTCTTTCTCTTCTCATTTTATTTTCATTTTTCTGAAACTCGAGCAGACAAACGAAGCCTAGTCAAGCCTGACCCTTCCCCTGTGCCCTACTACTGCGAGTCTACCATTGTTTGGTCCTCCATCTCTGCCTTCTCTCCAGCTGGAACATGTGCTCCTTCCCTTGTTTCTCCATCGTCGCCCGACACCACAACCATCCGTTGATTGAACTACCGTGCCACGCCATCATAGTCGGTCCCCTTCTACTATGCTCGCTAACGATTGAATAGAACACCGCCAGGAGTAACCAACTACGTCTAGTGTAGCCGACCACCGGCTAGTGTTCCTTCACCATCGGTGTTGCTCCAACAACCTTTATCCCGACCAATTTTGTAACAATTCATTTGGTATAATTATCTTAAACCCTAACTCTCATTTTCATTAATTTTTTTTTAAGAATTAGCTAATGATAATCGAATTTGGTTATTCAATGATGTATGTATTTTTTGTATGACTGATATGGAGCAGTTAATTGCAATATTTATGGTTGAATTGTGAAAATAATATTTTTGTCCTGGTTATGTTCTGATTTATCGGATTTGTCCAATTCAACTATTTTTGATAAATTATTTATGCAGTATACTATGAAATGTGCTTAATTTTATGTTGGTATTGTTAATTTGGAAAAATTGTATGAAATATATTAGAATTGGATTGTTTGGTCAAAAATCTTGCATAATTAAATTGGATTGCATAATTAAGTTATTTTATGAAATTGATTATACAATATGTTGTAGAATATGTCTAATTTCAATTTTAAGCTGTCAATTTAAATATTTGAATAAGATTTAACCGGATTTGTAGTTCGGGCTTAAAAACCCTAATTATGTTAAATTGGATAATTCTTTAATTTTTTTTAATCAATCGAGTATACAATATGTTGTAGAATATATCTAATTTTAATTGTGAGCTGTTAATTTAAATATTTGAATAAGATTTGACCGGATTTACAGTTTCTGCTCAAAAACCCTAATTATGTTAAATTAGATAATTCCTTAATAGTTTTTAATCAATTAAGTGTACAATATTTTTTCCAATATGTCTAATTTTGATTTTGAGTCGTCAATTTAAATATTTCAATAAGATTTTGCCAGATTTGTTGTTCCGGTTTAAAAACCGTAATTATGTTAGATATTTATAAGTTTGATTTTCTGTTTGTTATAAACTTATAATCTATGTACTCTGTGTAAATTAATATATTATTTGTTGTTTTAAAAATATGCACCAAAAGTTGGATGTTGTAGATTTTTTTTTTGTATTCAAATTGACATTGTATATAATTATTTAATACTAGACAATAATTTATTTATGTATATAGGTACAACTACACAAGGCTAAAAGGATATAGAGGACGAACAAATTAGAACACCTCAAGAAGAAGAAATATATATCTATGATTTCACATCTACCAAATGTATTATTTATTTTATAAGATATTAGTAATTATGGAATATGAATTAGATAATCAAGTTCTAGCTACAATTTCAAATCTAGCTATAAATGAAGCTCCAATAAACATACATGATGATGCTAAATTACTGGTTGCAAAAGTTCTCGGCAAACAAAAGAGATAGTCTAAGGTTTGGGACAGCTTTGATCTATTTAAAGATAAAGAGAGAAGACAACAAGCTATATGTAAGTACAGTAAAAAGGTAAAGTATAGGAGTGAAGCTAGATATGGTACTTCTAATGCCTTAAGACACCTACAAGTATGTGAAGCATACAAAAAAATGACTCCACTAGATACCTTCACATCTAAATCTAGTGAGATTTCATTTGATCCGAAAGTTTATCGTGAGATGTTGGCTAAGGTAATTTTGAGGCACGGGTATTCATTTTTGTATGTTGAACATTTCAGAGTTAGGAAACTTCATCAATATCTTAATCACTTAGTCAAACCTGTGTCTAGAAACACTATTAGGAAAGTTTGCCTAGAAAAGCATGCTGATTTAAAAGTTAAACTCAAACACACTATTGGGGCTATTTCTAGCAAGATATTTTTGACTTATGATATATGGACAGCTTGCACATCTCGTGGGTATCTAACTCTAACAGCTCATTATGTGGACGATGATTGGAAGTTGAATTGTAAAGTGTTGAGTTTATGCCATTGTCCTCCTCCCCACACTGGTCTTGAAATCTACAACTTGTTGTATTTATTACTTAAAGAGTGGAGTATTGAGAAGAAGGTATTCATTATGACAGTAGATAATGCATCTAATATGGACAACATGATTAGTCACTTGAAACCCACTTTGCTTCAAAATTTGGTATGTGATGGAAAATAATTCCACATCAGATGTTTGGCTCATATCCTTAATTGATGGTGAAGGAAGGGTTGAAAAATATTGAAGGATGTGTAATCAAAATTAGAGAGAATGTGAAGTATATAGATGCTTTAGAAGGAAGGATAATCTATTTTTATGAATGTGCTGCAAAATTGAATATATCAATTTCTGGAAAGTTGTGGCTAGATGTTGCTATAAGATGGAATTCTACATATCTTATGCTTCGTAGAGCATTAGATTATCACTAGGTTTTGGATTTCTATGGTACTATTGAAGCTAGTTATAAGTTTAAAGTTTTGCCGAATGAGTGGAGTAAAGTGGAACAGATTTGTGAGTTTTTGGAACCTTTCTATGAAATTATTTATTTATTTTCTAGATCTAAATATCCTACTGCCAACTTATATGTTCTTAATGTTTGGAGGATTCAAATAAGATGAAAAATCTTATTACAGCAAAATGGTACTACAAAAGATGCAAAATTTTAAAAAGTCTTGGTTGCACTACAGTACCATTCTTGCTTTTGCTGTAATTTTGGATCCACATTATAAATTTTACTTTGTGAAGTTTGTCTTAGTCAAACTATATGGTAATGAGAAGGGTAAAAAGTTATCTAATGATATATAAGTCAAATTTGTCGAGTTATACAAACACTATGAATATCATTGTCCTAATGCTCCAAATTTATTTGATGAAGGGGCATCTACTAATAGAGAAGTGAAAAGAGGAAATGATGAAATAGAGGTAAATCAAGCTATATCTCACTAAATATATTTTTTATCTTTATTACATGTTTATTTTTGTTATTACTAATTTCTCTTTGCATCAAGTCTAATTATTTTTTTCCTTTGTTTTAAATTTAGGATTTTGATACTTCTACTTCTATTGGAGGTAGAGGTAAAAGCTATAAAAGTGAATTTGAGATGTATATCAAAAGTCAGTAGTTGGATCGTGAAATTTCACTTGATGTGCTCCAATTTTGGAAAAATAATTCTAAGACTCCTCTAATTATTTCTTCTACGGCTAAAGATATCCTTACCATTCCTATTACTACTATTGCATCTAAGTCAACCTTTAGTATGGGTAGTAGTATTTAAAATAAGTGGAAGAGTTCGTTGTTGTGGAAAAAGTTGATGCTTTGGTAACTAATCGTAATTGGTTATATGGATATGATGGTAATAACATTAGTTGTTATGAATTTGTATTTTTTTTATTTGATAATTTTTTTATCAATGAATTTTGAAGATAATAATGTAATTTTTTTTGTATTTATAGAAATAGAAGAAGAAGAAGGAGGAGGAGGAGGAACTTATGTGGATCCATCAAAGTCAATGAGTAACAATAATGAATTGGATTAAGGAGCTTCAAAAATAGCGGTAAAAGTTTTAGATGCTTTTGCTTGTAAATATGGGTAATTGTTATCTTTTGTAGGTAATGAATTTAATTTCTATTCAATCATGTCATTTGTTCCTTATGTTGTAGATTTACCATACTTAGATAATCTATATGTTGTTGGCCAGCTGCTATCTATTGGTGTTCTTTTATTGTTGTTATAGGCGTTGTGTTAAAACTTATAAGTGACATATTCTGATATTGATGCTCTTATTCTATTTCCTTGTTAGTTTTTCTACCATGTTTTATGTAGTGGACATTTTTTGTGGAAGTTGTTGTTATATTTTGTAGGTGGTGTGTATGTTTGTGCCTTGATTGTAATTTTAATGTTTGTTTTCTTTTTATTTTTTTATCATCTATACAGCCTATAGCTTGTAACTTGTAACTTTATAACTTATGTATAAATTATGGATGTTACAGGAGATTTTTCTAGATCTTTTAATTTTGTTAAGTTATTTTTGGGTATAGTTATTGCTTGTTGGATTTTGTGGGTGATAACTGATAAATGACACTATTATGCTCTTCTATTAAGAGTTTCTTCAAATAGGTGGATCAGTGGATGTAATGGAAGACTTTTTGAAAATTATTTTACAGGCTTAGAACTAGATGTTCGCCATTTTTATTTTAGTTATTTATTTATTAATAATATATCTTATTAGGATATCATTAATAAATAAGAATATCTAGGGTAAAATTATGAAAAATAAGTACAATTTATAAAATACTATAGTTTTAAAAGCTTTAAATGAATAATAAAATATGTGTAATTTATTATTATTAAAATATATTTTGATGTCTAATCTGGTTAATGCTGGGTCAGATCGGGTGAATGTCAGGTCGGATCAACATTGGGTCTAGTCAGGTCAAAGCGGGTTGGATTAATACTAGGTCGGGTCGCTATCAAGTTAGGTCAATGACAGGTCAGGTCGCTATCAAGTCGGGTCAATAACGGGTCATGGGTTGGGATCAGGTTGGGTCGGGTTTATTTTTATCGGGTCAGTGTCGGGTCGGGTTGCTAAATTTTTTGGGTCTTATCGGGTCAGGTTTCACTCGGGTAGGGTTTGGATGGGTCAACTTTTGCTAGCTCTAGCTGGCAATAATTGTAGTTCCCGGCGACATTACTGTAGTTCCTGTAGCCATTTTTTTAGTACTAGATTGAGGCGGCTGATGTGAGGTAGGTGAGGAATTAGAGGGTGATTAGGGTTTTAACTAATGAAGGGTATTATAATAATTGAAAAAAAAACGGAAGTCTGGTTTGGTCAGGCTCAAATTTTGAACAAAGGACCAAACTCTCAAGTTCAAGTGTTCCCGACTAGTTGTGCTACATGATTTCCTTGTTACATTGTGCAATCCAAGCCCAATTATGTTATTAAGCGTACTAGGCCATTTTTTTATAGACTCTTTTAGCTGGTTTTGGCTTCTTAGTTGTTTTAACATGATTTTCAGTTTTGGTATCTTTTAGGCTATTAATTTGGTACTTATTAATTATGCATTATTGAAATAATAATTTTAATTAAATATAATTTGCCTAATTAATTTAATTAGCTATTTAATTTATTATAATCTAATAAATTATTATGAGGCCTTTTATATGTGTTATTTAGAATTAATTCTATTATAATGCTAATAAGGTTAGCTTTAAAATATTTTTTTACATGTTAAATCTTAATAATGTTGGTCTTAATATTTTAGGTCCATACTTATTAATAAGATTGAGGAATAAATTTATTTAAATTATTGGTTGTCTAATATTTCCAGATAGACCAATTGACACAATATGTTGCCAAAGTGACTACTTTTATGAAAATTAGTATATTAAAAGTATTGGATGTTTATGTATATATATTAATTCTTGCAGATAATTTGTCAACTCAAAGGAAGGTAAGTTCCTAACAAAAATTTATATATACGTGTGGTGATAAATACGTGGTAATTAACTAGATGCCTTATGGATAATAAATTAATCTGAATATTATCTCATTATCTGGCAAGTCTTTTTACCAGTATTTGATCACTACAATAAGAATACCACTTTTAGTTAATATTATTATCCAAAGACTTGATATTATATTTGCACCGATTTCTTATGATGGGATTACCATTATTTAAATTTATTAATTGTTTATTATACACTTTTTCTGTGAGTATGTATATTTATGTTATTGTTGTGTTTTCTATATAGTAATGTTTGCTACTACTATATCTGTCAACTTGAATTCCATTCCCATGCTAAACGGTAATAATTTTGAGGAATAGTAGGACAACATTTTACTTTTCCTTGGTTGCATGGATTTAGACCATACACTTCAGTTAGCGAAGCCTACTGATATGAAGGTTGAAAGTTAATTCAATGAGAAAAGGAATTTTAAGAAGTAGGATTGCTCTAATCACATGGACCTTATAGTCATCAAGAACAACATTCCAGAGGCTTTTTGGGGTGGATTATCTTATGATATCAGCAATATTAAGGATTTTCTTACCAAAATTGAAAAATAATTTGTAAACAATGATAAGGCTAAAACAAACACTTTTTTGCAGCTCTTGATTTCATTAAAGTATAAAAGTAAATAAATTATCAAGGAGTACATCATGGATATGTTTGACATTGCTTCAAAACTTAAGGCACTAAAGCTTAAGTTGTCAAATAACTTACTCATGTATTTAGTATTGATCTCTCTTCTTGTACAATTCATTTAATTTAAGGTCAGTTATAACTACTAGAACGAGAAATTGGCTTCTAATGAGCTCATTTCATATTGTATGCAAGAGGAAGAACGATTAATACAAGATAAGAATAAACGTTTTTATCTAGCATCTACTCCTAAAAGTTAGGGTATGAAGAGAAATAAATGAAGCTACTCCTAAGGGTCTAGTTCAAAAGAAACAGCAAAAATGAAAAAGATAGTTGATTCCTTTGCAAAAAGACTAGACATGTTAAGAAGGATTCTTAAAGTGTCATGCATGGCACGTGAATAAAAGTACAATCCTTGCTTTGGTCTATTCTGAGCTTAATTTGGCTTAAGTACCCAAAAAAATTAGTGGCTAGACTATGTTGCTACTACTCATATACGTGTTTCTATGTAGGGTTTCCTAAATTGTAGAAAGTCAAATGATGGTAAAAGACACATCTATATGGGAGATGGAAAGGCAGTTATAGCTAAAGCAATTGACATTGTTAGAAACCATTCATTATTTGAATTTTAAATGCACTTTTGTTGTACCGTCTTTTAGATGAAACTTGATTTCTATTTCTCTAATGTATAAATCCAGTTATTATTGTTCATTCAGAAATAATAAATTTAGTTTTTCATTAAATTCAAATGTTGTAGAGACTAGTTCATTATGTTCATATGATAACCTATATATACTTGATTTCATCGCTTCATATAATAAAACATTGCATGTAAAATCATGTAGTACTAAACACAAATTAAGCAAAGATAATTCAGCATCATTTATGGCATAAGTGCTAGAGTCAAATCTTAAAAGGAAGAATTGAGAGACTTATGTCTGATGACATTTTAGATTCCTTTAATTTTATAGATTTAAATAATTGTGTTGAATGTGTTAAGGAAAAATAGACCAACATAAAGAGAATATGTGTAAATAAATCTTTAGACATCTTAGAATTGATTCACATGAACATCTGTGGATCGTTCCTTATTACTTCTTAGAATGGTCAATAATATTTCATATTGTTTATAGATAGTTATATTATGGCTATGTGTATCTCATTCGTGAAAAGTCACATTCATTGGACATGTTCAAATCTTTAAACTTGAAGTTAAGAATCAACTCAAAAAAATAATCAAGTGCGTTAGATCTAACTTTGATGGTGATTACTATGGCAAATATGATGGCTCAAGTAGATAATATCCAGGACCTTTTGCTAGATTCCTAGAGGAGTGTGGAATCGTCCTATATTATACCATGCCAGGTTCTCCTAGCATGAATGGTGTATTTGAAAGACGAAACTAAACTCTAAAGGATATAGTGAGAATCATGATTAGTCATTCTACCTTACTAGAGTCACTCTGGAGAGAAGCACTAAAGATAACAACTTATATTCTGAATAGAGTACCAACTAAATGAGCTACTAAAACACCTTATGAACATTGGAAAAGCAAAAATCATAGTCTAAGGTATTTTTATAATTAGGGATGTTCAGTTAAGTATAGGCCATACAAGCCGCATAAAAAGACATTAAACTCCAAAGCAATTAGTATCTATTTTACTAGTTACCCTGAGAAATCAAGAGGCTATAAGTTCTATAATCCCATAGTCAGGATGATTTTTTTGACAAGAAATACCATATTCTTTGAGTATGTTGAGCTTATGGGAAGAAATATGGTTAGGGACATTGTCTTTGAGGAAGAATTGATTACAATTCCTATTGTTGTCTCTAACAATGTGCAAGTCTATGCAGTTGTAATTGATCAAGAGGTAAATCAAGAGCTTCTACAAGATAATGTCGAACAATTACCTATTGATAATGAGGACACTGTTTCACAAGAACAAGCTCAACAACTTCAAGAACTAGATAGATCCATTAGAGAAAGGAGAAGTGTTATTCCAAATTATTATATTGTATTTCTCCTAGAACATGAGGAGGGCATTAGGGTGATGGAAGATGATCTAATTGACTTCCATCACGCTATGAAGAGTTGGAATTCTCAAAGATGATTTGATGCCATGAATGAGAAAATAATGTCCATGGTGGATAACAATTCATAAGAGCTTGTCTCATATCCTAAAGGAAGGAAATCAATTGGTTGTAAATGTATATTTAAGACCAAAAGGGATTCTAAGGGCAATGTGAAGAGATATAAAGCACGCCTTGTCGCTAAGGACTTTACAAAAAAGGGAGGAGAAGATTTTAAAGAGATATTTTCTCCAGTCTCTTATAAAAATTCCTTGAGAGTAATCATGGAATTAATGGCACATTTTGATCTTGGATTACATTAGATGGATGTAAACTTTTCTTAATGGTGAAATTGAGGAAATAATCTATGCGGTGCAACAAGAAAATTTATGTCGAGAGATCCAATTAAAATGGTTTGAAATTTGAAGAAAGCCATCTATGGGCTAAAGAAAGCATCTTAATAATGATATTTCAAATTTTATTAGGTTATTACCTCTTTTGGTTTTGAGATGAATATAGTGGATGAATGTTTATACTATAAGTTTTGTGGGAGTAAATGTATTTTTATGCTTTTTCATGTTGATGACATACTGTTGGCATGTAATGACATAGGTTTGTTGCATGAGACTAAGAAAATTCTAGTTAAGAATTTTGATTTGAAAGATATTGTTAATACCTATTTTGTATTGGGCATAGAGATACATTGAGATTGTTCTTAAGGTATCCTAGGGTTGTCACAAAAGGCTTATGTAAAAAGGCTTCTCAAGCGATATGTCATGCAGAACTGCAAACCAGGAAATACCTTTATTACTAAAGGAGACAAATTTAGTCTCAATCAGTACCCTAAGAATGACTTTAAAAGATATCAAATGCAAAGAGTTCCCTATGTTTCAATAGTAGGAAGCCTGATGCATGCTCGAGTGTGTACATGTTCGGATATTGTACACATTATTGGAATGCTTAGCAGATATTAGAGTAATACTGGACTCAACTATTGGATCGCCACTAAATGAGTCATGTGGTATTTACAGAAAACCAAAGGTTACATGCTCACATATTGGAGTTCAGACAAGCTTGAGATTGTAGGATATTCTGACTCTAATTTTGCTGGATTCCAAGATAGCATGAAGTGTACATTAGGTATTGTTTTCCTGATGGATGGAGGTGTTGTTTCTTAGAAGAGTGCTAGCTAGACAGTTGTGACCTCTTCCACTATGGTAACAGAATTTGTAGCATTTTATTTGGCTTCCACTTACGGTATATGGATGCGAAATTTTGTCACAAGATTACATATAGTTGACAGTATTGAAAGATCATTTAAGATGTCATATGACGATGTAGCTATAGTTCTATATTTTAATAACAACCTAAGTTTTGTGAAATTGAAAAGTATCGATACTAAATACTTGGTTGTTAAATAGAAAGTATAGAAAGGAGAATTATCTATAGAGTACATTAATATAGGCTCCATGATAGAGGATCCACTCACTAAGGCTTTACCACCCAAATAGTTTGTCAAGCATGTTGCTCATATGGATGTTATATTAGCTGATGATATTTAGTTTCAGTGGGCGTGTGTCGCTTCGTTTGCTCTATATGTGGACACCTTGGTTTGGACTTTGGGTTATGGATATTTTTTGACTAGTTATTTTCTGTAGAAATAAAGTTATAGTATAAAGTTTCAATTTATTTTCTTTATGCCTTGTTGATTATTTGATCTCACTATAGTTTTAAAGTGAACCAGTTAAAAATAGACATGTTAAGATCATATTACATGAAATCTTTATACTACACATCTACATCTTGATCTATGTCATTTAGTCATATCTACATATGCGACCATTAAAGGTTTAGTTACGAAGAAATGTGATGAAAGCCACTTTGATCTTACGTTGGTATGACTAATAGACCGAATTAGGTATAGGTACATTTTTATAATGACAACAATATTGAGCTCATTCGATTATTTTACAATTCATGGTTATAATATCACATATAAAACCTAAGTGAGAGATTGTTGGACTTTTTATCTAACGTTTGGGCTTATATGTGAACTATAAGAATTACAAATTATTATATAAATTAAGCCGTGTATAAATGATCAATTTTTTGTATAAATTATTAGGCTTGATGTATATAATTAGATGTATGTTTATATGTAGAGAGACGTTAAGTATTTTAGGTTGTTCATAGACTGAGTTAGAAAAATCTAATAAATAATAGATCAGTTGTTTATATGTACAACTCAGGTCCTTAAGTCACACGCTATGTCTTATTCGATTTTCGTCAGTTAATAAAGACCGATAAGTATGTATCTAATTTAGAAGACTATAATATTGACCGTATTTAAATGCTACCTATTATTATTATTATAATCTTGATGGATAAATTTGTCGAGTTTAGGAGGATTTAAATGCAAAACTACGGAATTTCAGCCTCATGTAGTAGGCTGTGACGTCACCCGCGTCCCGTGCTCAATTAATTTTGTGGTGGAGCATAGATATCTCCGTTTGCTTAGCAGTCCGGTCTAAAAATGCCTCGGTCAACATTGGACCAATGAGACTCTTTATCTTCTCGTGACGCATATATCGTGCACTTTAGATATTCTTTTTATCCAGCATGATTTAAAGTATTTTGTACCCACAACACAAGCTGTTCGTACATAATCTACCGACCGTCGTGGGAACTTTTCTTGCATGATCTGGTCAGCGGAATTAAAGGTATCGTCTTAGGATGGATATTATTTATGCACGGGAACAGTCAAGCTAACAGTTGAACATAACATAACTATTTGTTTAGACGTCTCATTTATTTTTAAGAGCTAACATCTCTTAAAAACTAATTTTATTTTTATTTTATCCTTTTTCATTTTTTTTTCACTCCTCTTTTATCCTCTCCTCTCTCTTCCTTCAAACCATCCCACCTCTCTCTATTTTCTAGTATCAATAGTTTAGAAGTTTATAAATAGACAAATAGGTTTTGAATTGAACTCAACAAAAATAAAATGGTTTGATGAAACTTATCAAAGAGAAAGTAGTGACCAACCACACCTCCATTTTCTCTCCAAATTTTGTAATTCTATATGTTTATTATTTTTTATTCTAGACGCTTCAATTGTGTGATGCATCACCTAAACATTTTCTCAATGAATTTGATGAAATTTGACCTACAAAAACATTTAACTATTTTCTCTCTTCGATCATTTTTAGCCTAAAAGTACATCAGTAAGGGCCTCCAAAATATATATTTAGTTTGTTCGGTATGTCTCTCGGTGATAAAACTAGCATGTTTTATCTTCTTATGGATTACTCATTTGACGCGTTTTACCTGCCTTTAGATCGTACAAGTCATACATCTACTACAGTCTCCATTTTGTGGTTCATGTGTCTCGTACCCTTTCTGTCACCCCATTCATGCGTTCCCCCTACAGACAATTGTAATGAATCACAAATTAATTAGCAATAATAATAATTGATATTAATTAATAATTACAATATATGCGATGGTTTGCAATGACATTTATATGTTGTAATATACAAAATATTTTTACAACATTCTTTTTTGCAAAATATTGATTAAATTTATTGTAATGACTATACTTGTTGTAAATATTTTGATTATTTTAACGTAATTATATTTATATATTTTTCAATGACATTTATCGTTGCAATATATACGATAGTTTATTTGCAACAACATATATATGTTACAATATACACAACATTTTTGCAATGACTCTTTTTGTTATAAAATATTGATTGCATTTATTGCATTGAATATACTTGTTGTAAATGTTTAGATTATTTTAACGCAACAACAAGTTGTTGCAAACAAAATTTTATCAACAATTTTATTGCAACGTCTATACTTTGTCGACACTGCCTTTTCCAACTCCCAATCTTGCCTCCATTGTGTTAGCCTTGTCTAATTATATCAATTAGTTGCGCTAATTTGTCTCAGCGTCCATCAGCACAATTAAAGCCCCAATTTCCAAGCAAAATTCCGGTAAATTTTCGTTTAATTTAATAACTTTTTCTTGATATATATGTTTAGAATCAATTTATATATTTTGGTTATATTTATTTAAGCGGGACATATGTATATGACATAATTTATGGACATTGATTAGAGGTTTCATAGGTCATTTATTGTTATGGTGTTTAAACAAGTTATTGTGTTTTTGCGATTGTATGTTTTTGCAATGACAAAGATGGTTGTTGAAGTTTTAAGTTCAAATACTAACAATGACTTTATGGTTGCAATTATATATTTTTTTGTAATGACAAAGTGTAATATCCCCAAATTGAGCAAAGTGTTACAAAGATTGATATGACTAATTATATCAACATAGTATATCATCCTTTTGTGATTCCATCCTAAGAACTCTACAATTAAATGTGCTTGTTGTGGAATAATTTTTAGGATGGATGACCTCATGGAAAGTTCTAAAAAGGACTCATGTTGATCTGTGAAGTTAGTCGATCAATCCAAAAGTGCTCAATAATAGCCCTCACAACTTTTATTGGCCTAGGTGGCCACCAAGTGGTCCTACGTGGTCGTTTCGACTCAAATTGTTAGAAATTTATGGGTCCCACATACTATCAGGTGGCCCCTATATAGTCTTATTGACTTGGGGTGTTTTGCAATTTTTTTTATAACGTATATTCAATTTTTTTGCAACAACATAAGCCGTTGCAATTAATGTATTTTTGTAATGACAAAAATTGTTGATGTAATATGCTATTTTTTTTAACAAGCTTTAGCAATGGCATAATTTGTTGCAAAACTGCAACAATATTTTCTTTCAATAAAAAATGTAGTTGCTAATTATAGGTTTTTATAGTGCCATAAATTATTGCCCAAGTATGATCAATATTTTACAATGACAAAAATCATTACACTATATAAACACATGTAGTTAGCTGAAGTGATGTATTGTAATGACATTTATTTAAGAACGATAATTTATGTTGCATTACATTACTTTTTTGCATCTACCACTGCTTTTGCTTTATTTTTTTGCAACGCCATGATGTGCAATGACCCTGCAATAAATAATTTCATTGCTATATATATTTTTTTGTAATAACTTTCTATCTTTAGTAACAAAAAGCATCGTTGCTATTTTTTTTGTAGTGATGCTTTCATTTGATCATTTACCGTGGATTGGTGATTTGGTTATATGCCCAATGTTAGATTTAAATCATGTGTTGAGTAGATTTGTTGACTTTAGTTTAGTCATTGAACCCATAGTCTCCATATTTTAGGAATGAGTACTTTATTACATGCTTTTATTCTTAATGTTTAATATAACTTGGAATACCAAACTAATATTAAACATAAACCTTTAAATTCCAAACCATTACCTAGCGCTAAACTTTAATATGCAATGATTTCCATTTTAAGTTGTATAATTTATTATGATGTTTATTTATTTTATTATTTTAATTTATAGAAGGGTGGAAGAGAAAAATAGTTGATTGAAGGTTTCTTACCACCTCCTATTATTATTTCAAGTAGGGTAGCTAAGTGCATGGTCACTTCTAGGGTGAGAGAGGATGTGATACCCACATGCTCGAAGGCCTCTTGAGGGATAAACACTTAAAAAATGACACACTGAGATAGAAGATGATACTCTTGGTGTTTATGGTGGTCAGAGTGATGCTTACTATCTTGGTGGTTCTTTTGCTGGACACGCTAGTAGCGGTGATGATGGTAATGAAGGTGTTCCTCCTACACAAGATAATGTAATGTGTTTGGTTAATTGTTGTACATTGACATTCTACTCATCCTACTTGCAGACATGTTGCTGTTATACCTATCCTTTGATCACCTCCATATCCTAGTGGTGAGTGGCAATGAAATTGAGTAGAGTTTATTTTGACTATATTTGTGTTACTATTGCAAAATCTTGGTAGTTAGTACGAATGTAGACTTTAACTTGATCGGATTGGTCGATTAGTTGTCTATGTTAGCGGTTTTATCCCTCTTGTTATCTTTCTGTGATCATCTTTTGCAATAGTGATTAAAGTGACATTTATTGACATGGATAGGAACTGATTTGTTAATCACATTGAAGAATATGAGTTGTTTTCCTTGGGTTAAGGCAAATAATAAAAATAAAAAATGGAAAATATACATAGCTCAAGAAAATCAAATTTATAAAATCATTCTATCATTAAAAGAATACTACTACATATCTTGTTCCACAATAACTACCAAAATATTATTCTACTAAATATTTTTCAAAATCAGCATTATTATAAATTACAATCACAAAATTACGTGTCTCATCTAACAATACTCGGATTAGCTCCACAGTACCATTTTTCATTAATAGGTGATAATGGGGATCTTTTTTTTAAGATTACTTACATCATATAAACTAGAATTAGTTGAAAAATAATGTATAAGATGGAGTTTATGCACAATAGATATGGATATGTCAGTTAGGAAAATACTGATATGTAGTGACTCGAATTATTGTCACTTGCAATGGTAATAATATGATCAATCTATCATCTATTAAATGGAGAAATGAGCGGCAGTGGCATAACTAATCCATGGTCGTTTGGAAAAAAAATCCCATTGTGTACCAATGCAAACATATTTTCAAAGTTAAGTTGAGTTGATGCCACCATTTCTATTAGGGAGTTAGTCCATCCTACTGAGCAAGACATTCTAGATTATCATCAATAGAATCCCAAAACACCTTGTGATATAATGCATGACGAGTCACCAAATCCCTAAATATATCTCATATAGTAAAAGACCATGCTTCCTTATCCCTTCTAAGCATATGAGTGACAACTCTAAATCCACATTTTCCACCAGGTAACGCATTGGACTATGATTCCATCCATGAGATCAACCAAGATTTCATATTACCAGACCAATAAAAAGTAGGTGTTTAAGGATCATGTTCCCTAATAGAAATCCTAATATAATAATGATTATGTCCACAAGTTGATCCACCACATACATGATTTGATCAACCATGCCTGTGTGATGAAGTTGAAATAAGATTACACAAATAACCATGCTCATTATGCTTCCACATGTATCAATTCCTTTGTGTAGGATTTCTAAGATTACTGATGTCTTGTTGCATTTATGGCTCATCCATATTTGTATTAGAAGGATGACCAATATCTTCTATCTACCTTGAATATTATCATATATGGAAAGGAGTCTAACTCAAAATCTCATCCACATTTTAGTAAATTGAAGACACATTGGGATCAGTGCAAGGATTGGTTGATGGATCAAACAAGAGATCATCTTTTTCGAGGCTTAAGAAGCTAAAAGCCTTCTATAATATATGAACAACTAATGTTGAAATATATTGATGATCTTGTATGTTTAGGAATATCTCATGTGCATATGGTAAACCAAGTGAGATCCTTAAATAATAATTACAGACATATGGCTCAAAACCAAAATCTTCTTATTTCCTATGCTCCTTTTTAATTAGATCCAATATAATATGACTTATAATAATAGTGAGAACATTGAAAAATAACTCTTTGGCATAATGTGTAACACCCAAATTTTTACTATGGAAAATTTTCATTTTACGACCATGATCAACATAACTTTGGCTTATGTAACCATCCTTACATCAATCATAGGGCTAAAAAATTTGAAAAAACATACAAAAATTAGAAATAAAATAACATTTATAGTACAATAATGAGTTTAGAGCCTAACTCCAAATTAACAATACAAAATACAAAAGAAGGGATACTATGGATCAATAGTTCAAAAAGGGTATCTAGTTAAGTACATCGACCAAATAACAATTACTCTTCACCTATCCCCTAACATAGATGAAGTCACTCATCCTCATATAGGGCATCATATGCAACATAATCATCTTACAGATATTCTAAGACCTGCACATAAGATTCAAGGCCTTCTACTTCTAGGAATGAGCAACACCCATAAAACAGGTGGTTAATACGCTATGTACTGAGTAAGGAAAAAATATTATCAAAATAGGGATACACATAGCACATGATTTCACATTAGATAATAAGTTAATAATCAAATAATCGAAACATCTCAAAAAATAGAAAATGGTCTAGATTCCTATATTAAGTATAATCCATTTTCACTCTTTTATATATGTTAAGTGCAGGAACCCCACTATTTTTAAACCGATAGAATGGTTTGAATCACCATCTTAGTGATAACACACCAGAGCCACTATTTTTCTTGATGGAATGGGAATACATACATACATATATAAGAATATATCACCTTGATCTTGACTCACATATTCTTTCACTTTAGATCATTAATATCTTTTCCATAGGTTACAATAATACATTTTCATTTCATGATGGATAGGGGCCCTACTATTTTTAATCTAGTGGAATCGGCTGAAGCACTTTCTCAGGAAAAAAAATCTCTTGAGCCACTATTCTTTTCGGTGGAACAGAGATTAAAAGCATATTTTGGAGGCAAAACGATCCCGATTCTCTCTAGTATGCATATATATATATATAGATCACCTTGGCCCTACTCACATGCTCTTTCACTTTAAGGGATTAGTATCTTATTCAAGATTGATCCTCAAGCATAGAACGAATTAAAAATAGATATACATGTAGCATAAGTCCAAGTCCTTAAGTCCATTCAAACCCTAGTTGCACTCCCTTTAGAAATCATCCCCCATATTGATTATTCCAAACAACATATATTATCATCTCAAAATCCCATCATCATTATCATACCCAAAATGCATGATCTAATTCCCATACACATACATTAATAATCTCATCCCGATATATTACTCACAAAAATATCCAAGACCTAAATTCTATAGATTTGTCACAACACCTCCCATGAAGTTTACATGATTACCACTTCTGATAGATAACCTCATATGGTCAAACATTAACAACGTATTCAGAAATCCGTATAACCTCTAGATCTTATAAACAGAATAAAGGTATTATCATTATAAGATAGTTTACCCCAAATTATCCATTAAATCATTTAAGGACCCTAAACAACAATAATACTTCAGAGAATTCCTCATGCTATTATTATCATATTTTAACCCACCTAATACATAAATTACCAAAATTTCTTTATCATCCCACAATGACCAAATTTTCCTTAAGAACAAATAAAAATCTTTATTTTATAAAATCTTGTACCTTCCACACATATTATTCTTCAAGT
The DNA here is from genome assembly GCA_039764185.1 of Tamarix austromongolica. Classification (NCBI taxonomy): domain Eukaryota; kingdom Viridiplantae; phylum Streptophyta; class Magnoliopsida; order Caryophyllales; family Tamaricaceae; genus Tamarix; species Tamarix austromongolica. The sequence continues at coordinate 46,856,304 of CM077819.1, forward strand.
CCACCATTTATCATCATACCTTATGAGAATTCTTAAATCCATTTATCAAAACTCATATAACCCATATTTCATACCATAAGATATATTTCCACAAATATGATAGTATCTCATCAAAATAATAATGATGCTTCTTACCCATTCTTACTTTCTTTCAATAACATAACATCCTTAAGCCTATATTTCATACCATAAGATATATTTCTACAAACATGACATTATTACAATAAAATAATAATGGTACCTCTTACCCATTCTTACTTTCTTTCAATAAAATAATATCCTTAAGCCTTTATTTTATACCATAAGATATATTTCCACAATATGACATTATCACAACAAAAGCAATAACATAATAGTACCTCTCACCCATTCTTTCTTCCTTTCAATATAATATTCATATCATCACAAAATATCATGATCAATATATGTTACATTATATATCAACAATATCATGAAAAACACATAGAACTATACAAGCACATAACACCAAAAACCGTAAACATCGAATAGTATCCTTACTAAATAAGACACTAGGTTATAAGCATGCAAATCCTAGACTTCCTCCTTCAAAGCTACTAGAATACCACCTACAAAAAATAATAAAATTCATGGTTAGGCTTGAAGAGTTAAATTGAAGGAGAAACCAGGGTAAAGAGGGTAAAAATAGAAATAACCGTAGTTAAATAGGAGCTTGAGATGTGCGGATGTGTAGAGGAATGAGTGGTGGAGCTATGGTAAAATTGTAGTGGTGTTTGGACAATGTTTGGGGGTGAATATAGTGATGCACGATCGAATTTGGGAAGTTGCAAGGCTATGCTATAGGCGATGCAACCCTGGTGGAGAGAAAACATCACGCACGACCAGGTAGTGTTGAGTTGCACGGCTATGCTGTAGGCTTGCACACCTAGTACAAGAGAAAAGATCATGCAAGGCCAGGTGGTGCAAAGGTTTCACGGCTATGCGATAGCAAAAGTTTAGTGTTGGAGTAGGTTGGGGTGACCTTAGTGGTCGGTTTACCAACCATTGGGCAGTGAGTGGTGGCCAAGGTGGTACATGGTGGTGGAATGAGTGGTGCATAGGCCAAAAATAGGGAAAGAAGGGGGAAGAAGAAGAAGAAAAGAGAAGGAAGAAAGGAGGAGGAAGAGGGATCTCGGGCATTTTCTTTTTGACACATAAATGATAGAGTGGAGGCGAAACAAAGAGGGAGAAGGAGAGTATATAGTGTGTGTGTGTGTGTGTGTGTGTGTGTGCATATATATATGTATATATGTTTATGTATATGTATATATGGCATGTGTATGTGGTGTGAATTGGGGAAGAAAGAAAAAGAATAGGGGGCATGTGATGATGATGGTGATGGTGTAGCTGCAAGGTGGTGATGATGATGAGGATGGTGAGGAGTAGAGTTATAGCTGTAAGGTGAGGGTAGTGATGGTTGTATGTAGGTGTGTTGCATGAGAAGTAAAATAGAAAGGGAAAATGTAGTGTTCAGGGTGTGCGCATGGTGTATGCAAGTCTGCAGAGATGGGAGAAGGAGAAGAAGAAGGAGAAAGGTGATAGATGATGGATGAGGGTACAAAAAGGTGATGGTTGATGGAGCAAGTGGGGAGGGTGCAAGTTGCATTTGCAAGCTGCAATAATTTCAATTGTTACGACTTAAGGTTGATGGAAGGAGGAAAAGAAAAAAATAAAAGAAAAGTAGAAAGAAAAGGAAAAAGAGAAGGGTTAGGGGATTAGTATATGGATCAGTGAAAATTTTAGTGGCTTTTGATTTTGATTTATGAATTACAATTTATCTGAGTTAAGGTTTCAGTTTTGGATAAAGTTTTGGTATTAAGAAAATAGGTTAAGGTAAACATACGATTTTTTGAGATTAGAATCAAGTTATAGTGTTAATGAAGTGGGATTAAGCTAAGCAAAATTTTGGGGTATTACATTATTACCCCCTTAAAAGAGACATCGTCTATGATGTCAACAAGTTTGGGATTTGGAAGAAGAGAAAAAGGATGTAAGGAGGCAATTTTGTTGCTCAAATCCATTGGAGTTACTACTATAATACTGGGTACTAACCCCTTAAAAGAAAGAAAACCTCAAATTCTAACACACCTGAGCTAAAGAGCTTGGGGTATGACTTATGCATATCCTTCTAGGTCTCCCAAGTCACTTTCTCTTGCCCCATGATGATTTCAAAGAATCTTCACAAGTGGGACTGAGCTCATTATGGTGCATTGAATCTTGGTATCGAGATTCCTCAAAGACCTCTCCTTGAAGGACAATGAATCATCAAGATCAATCTCATCCGATCTAATGTGCGATGGGTTTACGAGGTACTTCCTTAGCTGAGAAATGTGGAAGACGTTGTGCAGTCAAGTCAACTCTGGTGGAAGCGCTAGACGGTATACAACCTTGCTAATCCTATCAACTATGTCCTATGGGTCAATATACCTTAAGGCTTAGCTTACCCTTCTAACCAAATCTCTGCACTCCCTTAGTGGGTGAAACCCTTAATAGAACTCTATCTTTTAGCTCAAAACCATCACTATGATGTCTCTGATTTACATAGCTCTTTTGACGAATTTGAGCTGCTCTCATCCTATCTTGAATCAATCAAACCTACTGAGTCATCTCCTCACTTGACTCCGATCCAAGTACAATGATCTCACCGATGTCGCTCCAACACAAGGGTTTTCTACATCTACGTCTATAAAATGCCTCAAAGGGTGCCATCCCTATACTAGCATGATAACTATTTTGTACTAGAGCTTAACCAAATGCAGACGATCATCCCAACTACCACTAAAATCCAAAGCACAAGCACGAAGTATATCCTCTCGAGTCTGAATTGCCATCTTAGTCTCTCCATCTATAGCTGGATGAAAGGCTATACTCATCATCAATCTTGTACCCATACCCTCCTACAATTTCCCCTAGAAGTGCGAAAGAAATCTTAAATCCTGATTGGAGACTATGTTAGTAGGGGCACCATGCCTACTCACCACAAGCCTCAAATATGCATTTGCTAGTTGATACATACTCTAAGTCAATTTTATCAACACAAATACTACAGACTTTAGTCAACCTGTTGATGATAACCCAAATATTATCACAACCTCTGTGAGTCCTTAGTATCCCACTCACAAAATCTATCAAGATGGAGTCCTACTTCCACCTCGGAATATCTAAAGGTTTAAAAAACCCTACAAGTCTCTAATGCCCAATCTTGACCTTATGGAAAACACCTTGATACAAAATCGGCTACCTCTCACATTATGTGAGGCCACCGGTAGATCCTCTTGAGCTCCTTATACACCTCCTCGGTTGATGGAATATAGAGTATAGTAACTTTCCTCCAAAATCTAGCACTTTAGATTAGTGCAACTTTGAGGTACACACCAACGACCTCGGTAGCAAATGCTACCACCCTCATGAATCTAAAAACCCGCAACTCTACTATCCCAAAACTTCTGTCAAATCCTATCGAGCTTAACATCCCCAGGTTGTCCTGCTCGAAAGTCATCAACAACTGTTGGCATAATCATTAAAGCACACATCTGAGTCTCCAAATCGTCTTGCTAGATCATCTCTATCCCTATCTCACCAAACTCCTCTAGAAAACGACTAGAAACCATGACCAAAGCCAAAGAATGTGATGTCTTCCTACTCAAGGCATCTGCAATGACGTTGACCTTACCCTCATGATAAGTCAACTTGATATCATAGTTCTTTACCAACTCTAGCCATCTTCTCTACCTTATATTCAGCTCCTTATGAGTGAATATATACTTGAGACTCTTATGGTTGGTGTAGAATTTACATTTAGCCCCATATAAATAATGCATCCAAATCTTCAATGCAAAAACAAATGCAACCAACTCTAGATTATGCATCGGATAATTTTGCTCAAGCTACTTCAACTAGGGGAAGCGTTAGCCACAAAATTATTGTGTTGAATCAGAACACAACCTAGTCCATGGTTTGAAACGTCGTTGTATACCTCAAATCCATTAGTACCTGAAGGAAGCGTCAAAACTAGTGTTGTAGTTAACTGCTGCTTCAACTCCTAAAATGTCCTCTCACAAGCATCATCCCACTAAAATTTATGCATCTTCTTTAGAAGGTTTTAAAAAGGACGATCTATCTTAGAGAAATTATAAACAAAGTGTCTATAATACTCAGCTAAACCTAAAAAACTATGTACCTCTGAGACTCTAGTGGGTGCCTTCCACTCAGTCACTACTAGAATCTTTGCCAAATCTATGGTGACTCCTCTTGCTGATGCCACGTGCCCAAAAATGCAACCTCCTATAGCCAGGACTCACACTTAGAGAGTTTAGCATATGACTTATGCTCTCTCAGAAGTGATAAAATCATTTGTAGATGCTGCTCGTGCTCCTCTCTACTCCGAGAATAAACCAAGATATTTTTAATGAAAACTACAACAAATTGATCGAGGAACATAATAAATCACTTATTAACGTAAGATAACTCTATAAAACCACTTTTTAATCATCTTCTATTTGAATCTACATAGTTGTTTAAATATCTAAATCCATTAATTCTACAAGCACCATAAAATAAGACAAAATTTAGTGGTTGAACATAAAACAAGAACAACACATCACTGTTTTCCTCTAATCCACTCTGATAACTTATATATTTATAAATCATTATAAGAGAATTTACCTTAGAAGGTTATACTAATCTCATCGAGCCCTTAATGAATATATAAATCTAGAAAACTATAAGATTTACCTTGGAATCAGACCAAGATGCAAACACTTTCTTTTGAATATTAGTTGAATTACCACCATGAAGGCTGATTTTGATCATGTGTTTATACATACATACATATGCATGTATGTATGTACGTGTGTGTGTGTGTATGGGTTTTAACACCATTATAGATAATATAATTAATATCATGATATGTCTTTGGAATTCATACTTACTCTTAATATACTTGTATCTTTGAATAAATGTTAAGAAAGAATCATTGAATCTCATTTAGCTTCTCCATAGGTAAGCTAGCCCTCATAGTCTTACCAATAGGGTAGTTTTAAGAATAGAAAACTAAAAACTGCATCCTCATTTCTTTCTACTAAATCTTATCTCAACACTATACATGTACATAGATTAGCAAATCAATGCCTCACAAATTGTATAACCCTTAGCATAGGAACCTCTAGGACAATCGTGATTTTTTATATATTTTTTTTAGTCCTTAAACTTTCTCTCAATGGGATATATCCATCTTTTATGCACAGGTCTTTCTAATCATTCTTATTCTACTAAGTGCTTTATTAAGTAAACCATAACACTAAAAAAATACTAATAGAAATATATGTTCAAACGTACAAAGAAGTACAACAACATGATACCTCTCTTAATCTTTTAGTGGTTAGGATTCTTCCTTGAATGATATTCCCTAACACAACTCAACTATAGAAGAATATCATCAGCGGGTTATCTTATTAGAGGATCCCTTTTTTCTTGATTCGCTTTGAACTAACAATTTTGTTCTCAATGCATGATTAGCGGCGATAAATCACCAATGGAAAACATAGCTAATCTTATGCCTCAAGATTATGAAATATGTTACTTTATTATAGTTCATGCATGCTAAGTACTCTTGAGTAGAACACACCATTAAATATGATTGAGTTCACAAAATAATTAATGGTTCAAATTAGCATTACATGTATTCTAAACACCATATTACTTGCTGAATGTTATGTATCATCCCGTATTCTAAACATCCACAAATTATTCATTTCATTAACTAGTGAATGAAGGAACATATCAATATCTATTCCAAGATAACTCATAATAGGAATCAATAATGTGAGCATAAAAATTGGATCCTTCATGTATTGTCATGGGTGTAAGTTGTATGTGCTTAACATGAATGGACACACACAACATTAAGAACTTAAGGTGAATGGATTAAAATTGTATGATGCCAACCGCAAACGTATATTTTGAGGATTAGCTTTAAAATTGTGATGATTAGAATCAAAGTGATTCCATGCTTCACTATCAACTTGGAACTCATTATGTAATAACCCTAGTTCTATTGAATGACCATTCAAATGCCATCTTATGATTTTAGTTGTGCGTTTACAACTATATGATGTCTTTAGCCCTAGTGTTAAAGGAAATTAACCTTTTTGGCATACCTTTTCATCTCGTTGTAGATTCATGTATCTATCTATCAAGATGGACCACATATAAGACAACTATTTTAATCAACATTTTTTCTAATACAAATTATAATCATACTTGCATACGCGAATAGATTGAAGCCCTAAGTTGAGCTTTCTTATCATATTCTTTACCTTGTAATGTAATTCAGGCAACCTATTCCCTTCCAAAAGTGCTTCTTTTGTCAATTTCATAATATCATCAAAAGACTTATTTTTTCACTTATTTAACATCTTATGATGCATTTACTTGACCAAAAGATTCAACAACGATAATTTTTAATGGATAGGATGCAATTTAATCTCCATCATTTCAAATAAATCATTGTAATATAGATTACTTAAAATTTTTGGCAAAGTCATCATCTATAGAACCATGTGGTTCATCACCAATAACATTGCCTTCTTTATGACCACAAAAAATTGACCTAGTACTTCCACCACTTCTAAGTTATCTCCTTGACTGTATGTAATGGTTCTGACTTTAGTTTAGGGTTGACTTCACTATAACTCATCCATATGTTATATGTTTGTATGAACCTATTCCTCATTATATGGCATTCAACCTCATTGATTAATGATGAGGACATGGTATTATACTTTGTGTTAGGACAATGAATGCACCCATCTTTAGTTCAACTAAAAGTTCTCACGATATTAATAAATGATTGAAACCAATTAAAAAATTTGCCAAATCGTTCATTCTTTAACTAATGCCTAACTTTTATCTATTGACATCTTTTCTCTATGAAAAAGAATCTTATAATGTTATATTATAATTTATTAATACTTTCATAACTTAATTTAAGATAAGTTATTTATGTAGATCATATAAATGAGTTTTAAGCTACAAAAATTATGTACATTGAGATGAATTTTACAAACTAACATCTAATACATACTGAAAGACGACTCAAAATGCCTCACTAAGATCAGCTTTAAGTTTCACCTAAAGAAGTTATTGATCTCTTTCCAAATCCTTGATAGAATCTAATGCCTAAATATCGAAGATTAACCATTGAGTTCAATTTTGTTGTAGAATCCTTTTCTCCCTCACATATTCAAAAGAGGATCTATCTACCTCATAAGAGTCACTAGAATAATTATGGTATACACTGGGCTTTATCTTATACCAATACCTCCACTTATCATTAATCAATATTAACTTCCTCATTATTTGATCATGGTGTCTCGTAAATTGTTTGACCACAAAACCCTATTGTGTGGAATATCATTGAAAACAAAACCATAGATAGAGTCTCAGTCCTTAACCTTGGTTGAATAAGTGGTAATCTCTACACAAGATAATAAGTCCGAAGCACATATGGTCTCAAATATAATCCCTTCGGTGCCATGTAATCTAAGCATACAGTTATACGTACTGCCTAATATCTCCATCTACAGACATAAATAAGTAGAAAAAAGGGACTAAATCGGGTAAGAGAGGCATCCTACTACCTACAAAAGGGAAAAAAATCTCAAAGCTTAATATCAAGGCCCATCTTTTCAATTAATGTTAGCTTTATTTCGTTAGGTTAGAGAGACATCTTACTAAGAATCTTAGAGTTTCTTAAAATAATATATAAATATCTATAAGAACTAATAAAAAACCTAAAACTAGCATATATGATGAATACTTAGAGTAATAATATTTACTAATATAATGATCCAATAATTAAAATAATGATACTTAATGGCATATACAGTATTATATATAAATTTATTCAAAAATCCAAATGTTAAATATAATAGGCCCAAAAATTAAATATTTAGCAAATATATTCACAAATTCACATAAATAACATTTATAACTTATATATAAATATATTATCAAAATAATAACAACCAATAAAAAAATATACATATTATCATATAACCAACATAAATTTATTACTAATTTAAACAAATGCATAACTTATATATAAATATATTATCAAAATAATAACAATCAATAAACATAGATATATATTATCACGCAACCAACATAAATTAATGACTAATTCATCAAACATTATATTTTACACACACACAAATGTATATTTAATATAAAAAAAATCCATACTAATAGTTATGGTTGAAACAATGGTTGTTGGTGGTAGAGGTGGGTAATTAAAATTACCAGTGTCAGACGTTAGGGGTGACTACAATGGTGGGGAAGTGGTTGGTGGTCCAAGTTATAAAAAATTAAATAAATTAGTCAAGAAATAAGTTAATCATAAAAAATATATATATAAAAATTGAGTTAAACTAAACCAACCCCAGCACCAAGGATGATGGGGGCTAGCAAGAGGTAGTGGTGGTCATGGATGCATTTAAAAAAATAATAAAATAATAAATTCAATATTTAATATAAGTAATAGAAAATAAACTAGCAATACTAAAATTAAAATCATAGAAAACATAAAATTTTATCTATTGAAGCTTGAGAACGCCATTGAAATAAGATAAAGAGAAGAGAAAAAGAGAGAGAAAAAGTGAGAGAGTGTTGGTGGAATAGAAAGGGTGTGCTATGGTTTTTAATCCTATAAATTTTAATGATGCGTTTAGGTTCAAAATGTATGCATCATATAAAACCAATTTTAGATAATAATAAGAGAATTTTAAACAACATGGTATCTAAAATAGGTAAATATTTATTGAATTTTTTTAGCCAAATTTCTTCCACCAATCTTATTGCCAAAATATTCATTTATAATTATATATATTTCATATGATATGCCATTTTACATTCTCTTTGATAATTTATTTTTGCTTGTAAGTTAAAATTAGAGGGGGAATTTAACTCGCTAAAAAATTTCCATCATTATTATGATCATAAAAGCCTTTATAGATGAAAACTTTCCTACCAATTGTCCATTAAAAGTCATACTTTTGTATTAGTGGTTGTCCATATTATTACCGACAACTGTGGGTCATTTGTGATTGTGTCGTCCAAAAAAAAAACTTTTTCTTATAGTGGCTTCTGATTTAAATATAACATTCTTAAGGAAAGGTATAGAAGAGGACTATGTAGAAGCAAATGGAGACACATCGTTATCTTTAGTATATAATTTATTCTTAAAGAAATTTGTGTTGTTAACTTGGATGACCACTTTCTTAGAACCATTTTATCACACAATTTTGCATATAAATACAACATACAATATCATTTGAATGTGATAAGTGGCTTAATTAGCCAACTAAAGAGTTGGATGAGTCTTTTAAAGATAGGTATAAGGCTTTTTTGCTATTAGCTTCTCTTATAAAGAAGTACATTTATTTTTGTAATGAGTTTTTTGATTAGGAAGAAACCGCATTAGATGAGATCATTATGGATTTTCTCAAGGTAGAAATGTTATTAAGTAAAAAAGGATACACTTCGATATATGAATATGATCTAATTATTTTCTATTAACGATATATTATAGGTAGGAAAAAGTTTAACCAAAATATAAAATACTTTCATTGTGATTTGTTTCGTAAAATCAAGGTGAAGTGTCTAGATTACAAGGAATTCATGAAGTAGAAGGGTCACATTAAGACTATGATTGATAGTGAGGATAAGGATGATATTCTCTATATGCACAAAGAGAGATTTGGATTCATATTTAGGGAGCTATCAAAACATTGCTATTGGAATAATTGGTTTGACTCTATATTTGGGGTGCTCTCAAAACATTTCATGTAAATTAGATGTCAAAGAGGATCGAATTTGAGAGTTTGATCTCAAAACACATGATAAAAGGATTTGAAAGTTGACCAATGTGAGCTACACCTTGAAGCTATGTTGCAATCTTATTTCCTTAAAAAGGCTAGATGCTTTTGATTTGTTATTCATATGGAATCTGGTTGGAAGAAGTTTATGAAATAAATGACCAATAATATTATAAGGAAGACATAACAAGGAGAATTTCTTCAAATGTGATGGGTGTAGCATTAGAGGGAATTTAGATCTAATGAAGGTATTGTCAGGTGAAGGATGATTAAATGATCATGAAACTTGGTCATATATGGAAGAACATAAGGTTTGAGGGAAGGTTTATTAAAATCAAGCCTAGTGTAATTATGTTATGGAAGGATCTAGAATGGTGGATGGCAACATTAAAGAAGGCTCATTAAGGAAAATGTGGCTTAGGAGTGTTAGAAGGCCCATACATATTAAAGAAGATATGGAAATCACAAAATTATTAAGAAAAGTAAAGAATAGAATGTAATTATTAAAAAAATAGATAAATATTCTAGTAAACTATAGATGTACCTATTATATGTGTCTTTTAAGGGATTGGTTTACCATATATGAACAAAAAAATAGTGGTGTTGTCTTTGTGGGTAATGAAGCTTATTGCAAGGTTGTTAGTGTATATAATGTTCAAATCAGCATCATGTATCAATAAATTGACTAATGTTAGATATATTATTCATTTGAAACATAATTTGGTTTCTTTAGACACCCTAAGTCCTAGATGTAATTATTCATCTAAAGGGGAGTTCTAGATATCTTAAAAGGTGTTCTTATCTTGATAAAGGAAAATGGACATAATGTAATACGAAAGTTATGTGGCACATTATGGGGACTCAAAAGGATTAATATGATTAACTTTATTGATAAAGTTCACCTTCCTTTTAAAAAGTCTGTTATTAAAGAACTCCATAGTTAAACATGCTTAGCCTAGAGCGATCCACAAACGGGTGACCTCTTGAAAATTCTTCTGAGGCATGTATTGGTTTATCAAATTCAAAACAAAAGGTCTTGTGTTGATTTGTGGGGTTTTTGATTGAGCCTAAAAGTACTTCAAGTAGCTACCTATAATCAATGTAGGGCTCACATGTTACAATTAATATTAGAGTAAAAGCGTAACCATAAGATGAACTTGGATGATGTATTCAACTAACTAGTGAAATTAATTCTTGGGAAAAACCATCATAAGGCAATTAGTGTTCAAGATCCAACAATAGCGTTAAATTCTTTAAGTGGGGGTATATATAATACCCAAAGTTATGTGGTAGATGGTGGCGGCTTAAAATGATAGATATGACTATCTTATTAGCAAGGTGCACCTTTTCTTTTAGAAATACATGTTTAAAGAATCTACAATTAAGTGTGTTTATCCTGGAGCAATGTAAGGATGGATGACCTCCTAGAATGTTTCCTGAGGTGTAAGTTGGTTGATAAAAAACACACTGAAAAATGCTTGTGTTGTTTTATAAGGTTAGTCATCAATCCTAAAACTGCTTTCTTCAATTATCCATAGTTAGAATGGGTAAGGTTATTACATGATAGTCTTTTTATTTTTGTTGGGTTCTCTAGTTATATGTCCAACTATATGAAAATCTAAATCATTTAAGATATATGCATCTATACCATATGAATGAGAAAGGTATGAATGTTCTAAGTAATAGGGGTCATCTGATAACAATATGGGAAAGTTGGAGTTTTGTGAGTATTATGTTTTTAAGAAGAAGCAAAACATCAAATTCCCTACTCCAACATATCATGAAAAGGGTACTCTTTATAATATCCATTTAGATTGATAGGGGTCATCCTAGGTTCCTTCTTGTGGAAGTAAGTATTATATGATGACATTTATTGATAATTTTCCTTGTAAGGTTTTGGTTTGTTTTGTTTTTTCTACAAGAATGAAGCATTTAATTATTTTAAGAAGTGGAAAACTCTAGTTGAGAATTAAATTAGGAAAAATGTGAAGAAGCTTATAACAAATGATGCGTTAGAGTTTGTTGCGACTAATTTTAATGAGTTTATCACAATTGTTGGTATTAATAGACACAATAATTTAGTTGGTAAGCCTCAATAGACTAAAGTTACATAATGCATTAATAGGATATTTTTGTGAAAAAATTCAAAAACAAAATATTCAATCCAGCATTTGTAAATTTGATATGGGACTATTATGTAGCAATAGGGGTGGATACCCTAGTTTGATTTTTGACTAAATTGTTTAAACCAATATCATATCTAGTTTTAAAATGTATTATATTATATTAAGAGAATATTATATTATTTTTTGAAAATACTATACTATATTCAAATATATTATACTACATTGAGATATATGCAAGTATATTATAATGCATCAAAATACATATTAGGTCATACTCTATTATATATTACTACTGTATTGAAATGTTTTTATTTTTTTTATTATAAATATATGCATCTAATAATGAATATAGATATAATCAAATATTTTGAATATATCTCATACCTAATATGACATTTTTGAATATTTTCTCTAATCTAGGAGACAATGAGTGGATATCCAATCCAACAAATGTAAATACCCATTTTTTAACACCCTTAATTAATAAGATGTCACTTGAGAGCGTCTCTTTCCAAGGATAGATTTCAATGTTGATGTGAGTTTTGGGTTAAAGTGTTTATACAACATGCTAAATTATTACTCAAAATTTAGAACTTACTATGGAGTTTGACATAAAGGATATTGGTGCAACTATAAAGATTTCTAGCATTGAGATTATCATAGATTGATTAGTTGGGAAATTATTCCTACCACTACAGAAGCATGTTGAGAAAGTTTTAGGCTATAATACCCCCAAAATTTACTACTAAAAAATTTCATTTAATAAAAAGGTTTAGCAGAAGTGAAATAACAAAACTATAAATTCTGGGGATATTACCGCCACACTCAGTACCAGACCGGTTGACTTATACTGTTCCAGTACCAAGTGCCAAGGCTGAATATGATTAATATAAAACATAAGTTGATATTTAAAATGAGAATTCATTAAAAGAACTAAATCGCTCCCCATATAGAAAATCAGACTACGGTAAACAAAGAGTTACAACCCAAAAGTAAGGATTTAAAGTCCCTAATGACAGAAAACACCGTATAACAGAACACAACCAAATCATAACGATACAGGAAAATGAAACAGAAGATAGAGTTTGGCCAGGTCACTCTTGATCCCCAGGCTAGGTTCAGGCTCAACGCTCAGCCTTGTAAGTGTTGTAGGCATCAAAAATAGCATCACTAACTTGCACAAAGTCAAAAGGGTCTTCTGCTCGTGGGAATGAACTACACCCATTAAAAGGGTGGCTAGTACGCTAGGTACTGAGCAAGGTAACTATGCAACTAAGGCTAAGCATATAAGGCATCTAACACAAGCATGATCATATAGGCAACATACAATAATATAGATAATGAGACCATATTACATTTAAGATAAACTTGTTCTTCGGTTCTCTTAACAATATACTCATTTTACACATACTTTTTATTAATCCATGCAAGTGCAGAAACCCCACTATTATAGCCAGTGGATTGTAATACATATAGGGAAGAATGCTCCTAACCACTATTATTCATCGGTGGACCGGTCTCCAGGGCATAATGCTCATGGCCACTATTATTCGCTGGTGGACCAGTCTGGCTCCGACTCACATGGTGTTTCACTATAATTACTTAGTGTATTTCCCATGTCTTATCTTCATTATGTTTGGTTTGTTGAGCACGTAATCCCCCAAATACACGTGTGACCGAAACCTTAGGTGGCCACGCCAAATCCTAGCATCCTCATTTCCACATATCACCCCTCCATTTCTCACCTTCCACTCTTGCTTTCCTATGATACTCATGCTCGTCCCACACATGACAATCCTCCATCATCATCTCATACTCCACTCACCCTCATTTATTTTCTCTCTTTTTTTACACCTTCTCAAATAAGGGATTCCTCCTAAACCCTAGTTCGGTCTCCTATACACACTTATATTGTCCCACATACTGTTTTTCACCCAAAGCCTCCAATGATCCAAACAACTCTTCCATTACCTTCCTCAAACCCCAAGGAACCTTTCCATACGTAAACTTCACCCCCATGTGGACTATGTTCATCCCATGCAAACCCTTAAATTTTTCATGCAAAATTCTAAAACTCCCATGCAAAACCCTAGATTCTCCCATGCAAAGTTCATCAACTTTATTTTACCTAAAGTTCCCTTTTATTCTTCCTTTCATAGATCATGGGATGTTTAGGTCAATCCTACATTCCTTGGTCAACTTATTTCCCCTTGGCCAACTTACTTCCCCATTTTTCTTTTTCGTCCTTCTACCCCATATCACTATATTAATTATCCTAGCATGCATGTCCTAAGAGGGCCATAGCACATCACATCACTATTCACAACACAATATATTGTACACATGCCATGAGAGAACAAGAGAGCATACCTCGACTCCAACCTGTGCTACACATAAAACGGTTATAACAATAGCACAAGATACACAACATATCATTATACATGGCATCCAAGGCATGTAAGACACATAGCACACATAAGGCCTTAGCGACACCCTTACATAACACGACACCGGTCTTGGAGCACGGTCCTATGCCTCCTTAGGGTTTTGACTGATTTCACCTATAAGAGGGAAAAACTAAGGATTAGTTTTCCTCCTACCAAAAATCCTATTATTTCCTATTTTATTCTAAGAATAGGGTTACCATTATTTAAGGGAAATTTATAAGTGAAAACTAGGGTTTTTATCCTCCAGTTAGCCTACTAGATTATTACTAGTTAAAATAGATTTATATTAATATTTATAGCCATATTTATATTATTAAATATAATAGCTTTATTTCTTCTAATATTAGTACTAACACTAATTATATAAAAAATAGTGATATTAATATTAATAGTAATACTAATACTCCTAGTAATAAGAACCCTAGTATTTTAAGGCTAAGGCTAATCATAGGGTTAGGGGTAAAATAATAATATAATAATTGTAATACTAACAAAATACTGATATTGCTAAGGATAATGATGATGATGAGGATGATGATGATGATGATGATGATGATGATGATGATGATGATGATGATGATGATGATGATGATGATAATAATAGTTATATTTGAAATAATGATAATATAAGGGTTCGAATATTTTTACCATAATAACAATAGTAATAATAATAATAACAATAATAATAGTAATAATAATAATAATAATAATACTATAGTAATAATGTTAATAATAAAGGCATTAAGAATAATATTAATATTCAAATAATAGATAATAATAACATTAAGGTTTGAGTATTCTTCTTTTATAGCAACAAAATACTGACATGCTAAATCTAGTATCAATAATAATAATAATAATAATAATAATAATAATAATAATGTTAATAATAATACTAATAATAATAATAATTGAAATGGAAATTGTAATATAGGGGTTCAAATGTTTACCATAATAATAAAGGTAATAACAATAGGCCAAATCTAGCATTAATAATAATAGTAAGAATAATAATGAGGATAATAATAATAATAATAATAATAATAATAATAATAATAATGGTAGTAATAATAATAATATTCATAATCATAATAACACCAAAGTTGTAGACCATTAATAATAATGATAATATTATTATTGATTAGAAAAATTCTGAAGTAAGGTTAAGTAACAACAACAACAACAACAATAGTAATAGTAATAATGGTAGTAATAATAATAATATTATAGATAATACCATTATACTATTAAAAATAGCTAAGAGTTGTATAAAATGGGTTTAGGGGTTGGGAAGGTTAGAGTGCTACCTAGAGATGGCGGCGGTTGCGAGAGAAGAGAAGGATAGTTGAGTGTTGAAAATAGGAGAGGGAGAGTGAGGGTGGAAGTTGAGATGGTGTTGGATGCCCCGGTGGAAAGGTTTGGAGTGGTGATGGTTGCGCAGCCAAAGGCGGCTGCATAGGCGATGGTGCTGTGGTGGCCGAGGGTGGTGGAGAGGAACGAAGGGAGGAGTAGAGGGAGGAAGGGGAAAATTAGGGTAGGGAAAGGTAAAGGAAGGTTTGCATGTGTTTTTGGGAGGTGTAAGGGGTGGTGGTTGCGGTGGGAGTGGTGGTGGATGGGGGTGCGAAGGGCGGCGAGGGTTGATGAGGGGCTGGTCAAGAGGGGGATTTGCATGGCCGGGGTGGCTCGTGTAGGGAAAACTGAGGGAGGAGGGAGGTATAGTTTGATAGAGGGTGATGCAGGGAGCAGTTATGTGGGCAGAGCGGGTGGCGAAGATTGTCGGCGACGATGATAGGGGTGTTTGATCGGGAGGTGGCACAATGGAGGGATTTTTTGGGTTACGAAATCAAAAGCTTGATCAAGGCTTCCTATGGGGTATTTATAGGACAATGGAGGGGAAAATAATAGGGGGAAGAGGAAGGGTGTAGGTGCTAGGCACGCGTGACCAGTGGTGGTAGGCATCACTTATCTTCCATGTTAAGGGGTTAATCGAGGGGAGATAAGAAAGGAAAAAGGAAGGACACGCGTGAGAGAAGAGAAGGCCAGTTGGGGATGAAATGATGACAAAAAATGATAGGTGAGGGCGGGAAATGACAACGTGTGGTGGTGGGTGGCGAAAAATGGGGTTGCAGGCCTTGGGTTGTAGGTTAGCATCGGGGAAGAAGAAGAAAAAGGGGGGCTAGAACGGCGGTCAAGAAGAAAATAAAGAAAGAAAAGAAAAGGAGGGGACTAGACCGGCTGTGGAAAAAGAAGGAAGGGGGTGCGGCGTGGGCTTGGGCCGCACAATAGGAAGGAAGGGAATTAGGCCGAAGGGCTAGGCTGGCCAAGGTCAGGAAAGGGAAGGAGAAAAAGAAAAGAAGAAGGAAGAGGAAAAGAAGAAAAAGAAGAAGAGAGGAAAAAAGAAAAAGGAAAAAGGAAAAATAGGTGGGTTGGAGTATTTAAAATAGTTTGGTATTTTGAGACATTCAAAAATAATAATATTTTAATAAAATATAATTAAATTCTCCTTTTAGGTTAATTTAGGATTTTTGAGAGATTTTTTTCTAAATTCCATTTTAATTAGCAAAAAACCCTAATTTTTTTCAATTAAATTATTTATAAATTTCCTCTTGATTTTTCCCTAATTACTCCTCATATTTTAATAAAATAATTTATTTCATTAATTTTCCTAATAAATCCTACCAAATTTCTAAAATAAGGGTTTTGGGGTATTTTATAGACTAGTTGAACATGGGTGCTTATAAGCCCTTTTCCTTTCTATTAGCTACTCACTTTAAAATTTTTGTCAAGCTTTGTCCTAAAATTTAGGAAGGAAATTTATGAATTTCTAATGCTCATTATTCTAATGTTGTTAGTACCCTCATGTATGTAATGGTGCACATTAGACTTGATCCAGCATATGTTGTAAACATGGTGAGCCATTTTATGCACAACCTTGGAAATTGTCATGGGAACTTAGTCGAATGGATTATGTGTTGTTTAAATGTTACCTCACATATTTTTTTTATTTGATATAAATAAGACTTTATCTAATGATGTTGTTGTCTTTGTTGATTTTGATTATGATGATGCCTTAGATAGGTAGGAGTCTATCTTTTGATATGTCTTCCATTTATGTTATTATAAGATCAATTAGAAAGAATCGTTGTAGTTTACTACTAATTTATTCAGTACAAAAGCACAATATGTTATAGTCACTAAAGGTGTGAAGGAGCTAACATAGTTGTGATTTCTAGTTCTCAAGATTGGTTTTACATGGGTTACTGCCATTATGTTCTATTATAGTGGGAGTACTACATGTTTAATCAAGAATGACATCTATCATTTTAAGATGAAGCACAATGATGTTAGATTTTACTTTATCAGAGACATTATAATTACGGGAGATATTTGGGTGAGAAACATTTTCCCATTAGAGAATCTTGTAGAAATACTTATGTAGCCTCTTCTAATTGCTAAATTTTAGCATTGATTGTTTGGTTAGTAACTACATCATTTGATAACCTTTTGGGGTTTGTGAAGATGACAAGTATGCTGTAATTGAACCAAGGAGGTGATTTTTCTATATATTGATTCAAATTCTCATTTATAAGTTAAAGATTTACAGTTTTAGAAGCATAAGAGTGCGTCCTACTAAGGCTGTGCTAAAAAACAATAGAGAAATTATGTAGTAGAATTGAAAATGGCCCGTAAATTCTCATATTTATTTTTTTGTGTTCCAAATGTCGACATGGATGATTTGTGTCCATGGGCATACCTATGTTCACTGTATTTTCTAGATTATAATGTGTTTTCTTCTCTCCCACAATAGGTTTTTGGTGTTTTCTTTTTTTTGGGGGGTGGGACCATACATATATTGGTGTTCCCCTTCTAGTAGTTTTATACAATTAATTATTCAAGTTGAGACAAAGAGAGAAACACAAACACAGACACAAACATATAAAATAGAGACTAAGAGTTTTTGTAATACCCCATCTTTTTAAACCTATCTTCTCAATTTTTCCTATAGGGCTAGTTAAGTTAATTTTAGCTATCAAAAATTTCTATACTATTTTATTTGATTTATATTTAACTTCTAGATATCATATTTTTTCTGAAATAAATTATTATTGTGGAATAATCTGGTCTCCACATTTTATCTTGCTTAGATCTTAAGTACACTTTCTTTGCATTTTTGCTACGTAAAGACGTTTTTGGCTAACCAAAATCTAATTATTTATGAAATTTTTTTCTAACAATATTTTTAGTCCTTAAATATAATAATAATATAATATGAAGATTTTGGTTAAATTTTAACTATTTTAGGTATTTCTTTTGTATTTTCATCTTTTAATCTAGATTTTGTGCATGTTAGCTTGAAAATATGTTCTGGGCTTATGAATATGTAACTTGTTTTTATTATTTAGCAAGGAGTATTTATTTGGAGTTTCTTTCTTCTAAAATTTCATACTTTTTGGGGTTCATTTAGTATTTGTTTGAATATGTACCTACTTAATTAAAGTTTTCCTTCAACAAATTATAAATTAGTTATAGCTAATATTCTCACCACCTTTATGACTTGTTTAGCAACTAGACCACTTCATTTATGGGTAGGAATAAAATCCCTCACATGATTCGTTCTTTCACAAAAATCATTAAATAAATAAATATGATAACGTAAAAGCCTATTCTACAATAATACCCTATATGTTTTTGTCAATTCACTCACTATACCTCTTACACAGTTTAGTGAGTATCTAGTAACGAGAAGGAAAATCTCCCTCTATCATATTGGCTGACTTATAGGGATAATTTTTTGCTTTAATTGATTTAATTATCATTTTAAGTTACATTTACACCCTTAAGTGAACACTTAGACAGGCGCTTATGGACTAATGTTCAATTTTGTTTCTTTGTCCTAGAAAATGGACCTAACATTATGTTCTTTTATATATATTATCTTAAAAAAGTGTAATTAGTTTTTGAAAGGTGTCTAAGAGATTTTGGAATCACAAGTTTTGAGAGGTTGTTCTTAATTCTTCAAATTTTAGCTAGCCTGAAACTTTTGTTAATGATTACTAACTCCTCAATGTGGTGGAATTATGTGAAAGCATGATAATATCTTTTTCAGTAATGAAGTATGTATTATCATGAATCCTAAGTGTTTAGTTGATTTAAGCATGTGTTAAATGAAAAGCATGAATATGTGATTCTATGTAACTATGCTTTAGCCACTATTGTGTTCCTTGTTGTCCTTTGAATGTTGTTATTTACTTAGTCTTCTGATATGTGGCATTTGATTTTCTTGCTACTGTCATCACCTTATTCCTCTCTTCTCTTTAGTGCTATGGCCTAAAACTTTAATCTTATACGTATGGAGGAGTTGCTTATTATAGTAATTGAGAGAGTGGCTAAGCTATAACCTCAGCTACCGTTGCCATCTTTAGCACTTGTTCAGGTTGAGAACTAGCTTAGAGAGGTTGGATTTCATCACTAGCCTGTGATTGAGGGAGTTGAGTATCAAATGATCATGGATGAATGGATTAGAGATATAGAAAAGATCTCTAGGGCTTTTATTTACGTCGATGGAAAGAAGGTAGGTGCTATTACATTATACTTTCAATGAAAGGTAGATGAATATTTAAGAAGGAACTAGCTTCAAGCTGTTGAGCTAGTGCATACTTAAGAAGGATTTCTAACAATCTTGAGAGTAGGCCACTACCCTTTACACATTCATTATGCAAATCATGCTCAGTTTTGACCCTTTAGTAAAGCAGTGTGTCGATTGAGGACTAATTGAACAAGTTCTTCGAGCTTCTTCCTTTTTCCCTATAGATATTTGGTTATGAGGAGATGGGTACTTATCACCTTAAGCATGCTCACCATAGTGTGTTTGGAGGATACATCATAGCAGATGTACTCATGTTGTGTAAGAGGGCTTATGCCAAAAGATTGATTTAGGAGGTGAAGAAGGCACTTAGTAGGACCAGAGGCCAGTAGAGGTTCTTCAACTTCATAGAGGTAATAAGAGAGCTCAATGAAGTGTTCCATAGAGCTAGCTAAGTAGTGTTTAGCCTCCATAGTTTTCTAGAGCATGGTTTGAAAATGGTTGACCTTAGAGGCACTGCCACTATAGGTTATGTAGAGTAAGCCACCCAAGGTAGATCAAATGAGTGTTGGAATTATGGAAATTTGGGCCACATATAATTTAAGTGTTACTCCTTCAGAGTTAGAGTTTAATACAATTAGGTGTAGTCTAGAGGTGGAACTACTTACCAACAATAGGCTCCTCTAATGACTTATATGCCAACTAAAAGTATCTAGAGTATAAGTGCTAAGGGAAAAGGACCTATTCCTCATCCCTCCCCATAGAGTAGTGCAAGTTAGAATTCTAGTACTAGAGGTATCATAGGCGTTCTATTGGCCAAAGATCTGAATGTCATCAATGAGGCACAAGCTTGTGGATATGTTGATACTACTATCAGTATACCTTCATGCTCTTGATTGTTTAAGTTACTCTTGAACTATAGAGATATGTGTTTGATTGACTGATGCTTGTTCTTTGTATGCTTATGTGTTAATTTTATATTTTGATTATGTTTTAGCTCTTTTAAGGGTGTAATGACCCCTAACTCGCAGAATCATTGTTTTTGGATCTCCATAGGTTTGAATGAGTTGGTTTTATTTTATTTGACTTCGGAGACTAGGTCTCTTTTAAGGAGGTAGTAGTGAAATACCTCATTTATAGAAACCTTACAAAAGTGGTAATTACGAATCATTAATTATGATAGTTATTATAGGATGTTATATATTAAATGTATTATTAATATATGTATTACTATGATGGATTAGATATAAATTTAATTAGGTTAAAATTTGATTGAATTTAAGTTATTAGTTTTAATCCTATTTTAATCCTTAAATTGTATATATTTTACCGTCGAACTCAAGCTTTGCTAACTGGATGTTTTCCCCTTGTTTAGGTTACTCTAACTAGAGCCCTCAACCATATTTTTATTTAGTCTTCTATGACAACTTATCCCTGTCACTTTTCTCTCCTTTGTACTCTCTCCTTCTTCTCACCCTATGCCTTTAACTTCCATGTTCTCCTCATCCCTATTGTCTCAATTTTTTGTATGCCCCCTAGCATATATAATCCTTCCTTCCTCTATAATTGTTTTTATCCACCAAAAACCAAAGCTTTGGCATGTGTACTTCTTCTCTTTCCTCTCAAGCTCATATTTGCAATAGTCTCTAACCTTTTTCTTTGTTGTTTTAACATTTTTATTGAACCCTCTATGTTAAGACCTCACACTACTTTTCCCTTGGTGAATGATAGATGCACGCTATTCCCCCACCTATATGTGAGACATTCATGTTGCTCCCCTTAGTGTTGCTTCCAAAACTCATGCAAACGACCCAAATGCGACACCATTAGCTTTGTAGCTTTTGCATCTAATAGTACCTCATCCTTGTGGCATGAGCAAATCATGTTAACAAGCCCTAGCTACATGACCCATGGACACTACTCCCTTCCTTTCTGTGTGAGCATGTTATGTTACTCCTTCATTATGGCATGGATACATCATGCTGCTAAGGCCTTGTAGTGTGAGCTTCACTCGTTGCTACACTTGTTGAGTTGTTTCCTTACGTAGTCTTCCTTTGCCACGATTATTTTCTAAAAAAATTCCCTATTTGGATTTAGTTAATTTTTTTATATTATATGTTAATATATATATATATATATATATATATATATATATATATATATATATATATATATATATATATATATAGTTAGGTGTTGCTTACTTGGGTAATCCTTAAGGTGTTGTGGAGAAGATGAACTTTTGTGTTTTATTGTAGCTTGGATTTAGGTAAATCTAATTACTTATGAGATGGTAGAATTTAAGTGTGATGATGATAGGTTGTTTATATTTAGAATCATGCTAGTATTTCATTTTATGCAAGTTTTATGAAAAAGGTGTGAATGTTGAAAGCATGATCTTAAATAGCTAAGATATGTTTGACTTATTATTAACTATGAGATTTGTGGATGTGAAATATGTAAAGTGGTTAATATATGCTTGTCTAGGGTTTTGTTAAGGTATGGTGACCTTGTTAACTTAATAGGCTCATGCTATACTAAGTGTTTCATGGTTGTTGTTTCATGTTGCAGTTAGGGTTGATATAAATATAACACAACATCACACATGCATGATTAGGGTTAATTTGTGATAATTCCTATATGTATGCGATAAGTTTAGCAACTCATTATCATATGAACCATGCTATTATTTTTATATTACTTATCAAATTATACTATACATCTGTACAAGTGTTGTACATAATACATAGCACGTTAGAAGCACATGATTAGGGTTTATACACGTACATTGCAAAATCCATACATAATGGAAAATATGGTTAATCACTAAACCCTAGAAATCATTTATGTGCTAAAA
Organism: Tamarix austromongolica; assembly: GCA_039764185.1. Taxonomy (NCBI): domain Eukaryota; kingdom Viridiplantae; phylum Streptophyta; class Magnoliopsida; order Caryophyllales; family Tamaricaceae; genus Tamarix; species Tamarix austromongolica. Next base: position 46,879,211 of record CM077819.1, read on the forward strand.
TGTTGCAAGTCATTGTCATTTAGCCTTTTTCATGATAAATTAGCATTATAATAAAGTTTAGCACTAAAATTAGAAAAATGAGCACAATTAGGGTTTTAAAGGTATTTTGGTAATTTTTAACTTAATGCACCTAATATGAATAGTTGGACATTAGATGGCCTTAGTATATTAACAGGTTGACTATAGTGTTAAATTTGACTTTGATATGGATTGTTGACCTAAGGGTTGACTTTGATAATTGAAAATAAAAGGAAAATAATTAAGTTTGGAATTTAAAATTTATGTAATATATGATATTTCTGATCACCTCATAAAATATTAATATCTAAAGTGGAGGACCTCAAGTCTAGTATTACCTTCTCCTTAAGAGTAACTACTCAAAGGATGAGGGGTAGCCCTCAATTTGAGTTTCATTGGCGTGCCATAATTCCCTAATAAGGCCCTATATCTACTATAATTAGTTCTTCAGACTTGTTAGGGGGTATTGATATTTAAGTATTAGGTAACCTAAGAGGACTATGGGTACTATATTACTTTGTTGAGCCAGTATGATCAAATGTATGCTAGTGTCTCTAGGTTCTAGGGTAAGGGTATTGTGCTACCTCCGGTTGCTATTATGACCTAGTGTACCTTAATGTTTCTGGGTTGATTATCCACTCTCAAGTAAAATCAATAATAAAGAAATTCTGGTTTGATGGCCTCAATATGTATTGTATTTTTTTTGGTATGTGTCTCCATGCCCTACTTTGGTATTTGGAATTGATTTGATTGGTTGATCCATAGAGCCTTAGTGCACTACTTTGCGGTTATGGGTTGTGACATGACTATTGTGTAATGTGAGATAATAATAAATGGTTGAGTATAATTGGTTATTGAGCATGAGACTTTGAGGCCTTATATGTTATTGCATGAGTGATCATATATTGTTATTATATGTGTTTTGTACTTTGAGCATCTTTCCAAATCATTGTGTGATTATATGCAATGTAAGCATGCTACTTATTGTAAGGTATTTTGATTTACTCAGTATGAGAAAGTTGTAATAATACTACATTTGTAGATGACTATATGAGGTTCGTAGAGTGGAACGAAACTTATGAGAGTGGCAAGGATTAGTGAGTTTTTTTTGGAAAGATGCTCTATTCTATAAATAGGATTTTGGGTCTGGGAGTTAGGACAATCGATATTGTACCTTCAGGTGCTATTTTTATTGTAGTTGGTTTCCTTTTGACTAATATGTCCCATAGTATATTTTGATTATGACTAATATATAAAGGATTTTTATCCATAAGCTTTATTTCTATGTTATTATATCTTATTTCTACTACTTTTTTTTGGATGATAGTTGTTTCAAGCCTTAACACTTGACATAAGGAAGATTGGAGAACCAGACTTATTATGACTATTATATGAATTATGTTATATGATCCTTTATTTTGTAATTAGTACTTCCACAAAATAAAATTTTTAAGTAGTAAATTTGGGATATTACATTATTAGCTTGGTTTTAGATAGCTTTTATGACATAGAAAGATCATGAGGGATAATATAACCCATATGCTTAAGATTAATAAAGTAGGAATTTTGTGTTCAAAGATAATTGAGGTTTAATAACTAGACATTTCTAAATGTGATTTATTGTATACGTTTTAATGTATAGTATACTGGTGTGTGTTATCATCCGATTTTCCTTCATATATCATATACCTTGTATGAATAATCTCTCATGTATTGGAATGGTTTTGATTTACTCAATGATGGTTGAGCTAATGCTATGCTTGAATCAATCCACTGTGATGGGTCTAACTTTTTTCAGGGGAACAGCAATATATAAGCCTATGAAGATTTCTAGTGATGGTTGTGGTTGGATAGTTTTAGGCTTGAGAGTGTGGCTTATTCGGATTATTTCTCATGTTAGGTTTTTTTTTCTAGATGTTTTTGCCATGTAGGTTATTCCCTCTTGTTTCCACATTGAACTAATACACTTAAATTATATTACTTCATCTTATGGTTTTATATCATTCCCATTGGTGCTTTTATATGTTTAGAGTTTTAAGTTGGTTACGTTTAGCCTTGCAACGAACTCTCATTGAAGTAGTGGATGCTAAACTAAAGTTGGTTGTGGTGGTGATATCTATGATGAATTGTTTTGACTTATATAGTTAAGCTTGTTTAAACAGAATTTTATGGTAGTAAAAGTTAGAGGGTGGGTATTACAATCAATTATTTTATAATTTTTTTCTCTATATAGTAAAATTATTTGTTTGTCATCATATGTGGACATATCATAGATTGGACGAACCTTGTAAATTTTGTATCTTGCCTTTCATTTTTTTCACAGTGTTGGCTATAATCGCTTCTGCATACAATTATCATCATCACTATTTTCTGAGAGAAACCTATAACACATAACTTTATTTTTTTCCATTCTCCCATATTCGAGCATACTTTGTACTCTTATTAGTGCGTTACAACTAATTTTGATCGATATTGTTCTTCCTATTCATGTTTCTTTATCTGAGCTAGAAAAAGATGTAAATCCTTTGATAAAATACTAACCACTCTATCGACATCTATCAAAAAATTATACTCAATCCAACACCAATCAACTCACAAATTTTTTTTGTTCTTATCATAATGTTGATGTTGCTCTAGTGATAAGTGAGTGTTATGTCGGGTCGTAATTAGTAAACAAGGAATAAAATTTCGAAGGCACTAAATTTTTTGAAGCCAACATGGATGGTGAATATATATACACAACTATTTAGGACCAAACTAGATAAAGATATAGCCAATAAAGAAAGATCCATTGGTCCTTCCATTTACGCGTCACAGTAGTAAAGCGCGCAACAAAAAAATAAAATTATTCTGTATGCATGGACACTATACACACAGCTCTTTACAATAAAATAGGATCTTGTGATTGAAGTTTCTTTTTATGGTAAAGATCAGATTAGAAAAAAAAAAGAAAAAAAAAAAAAGAAAACGTTCTGTAAGCTAGCTTGTTTTGACAGCTTGTCTGAATATATCTCTAGCTATTGTCCACCTACTGTGGCTATGCAAGAGCAAGTGGAGAATTATAGGTACTTACCGACTATACGGACAGAAGATGATGAGTTAGACGATGATAAGGATTTTCATTTTTTCAGTTAGAGGACGAGTTTGCAGTACTACTAATTATATATATTTAGACGGAGGATAAATATAAAATTTTTATAAAATAAAATAAACTTGTGGAGGAAAAGAGAAGGAACGAGGGGCCCCCGGGGGGGTAAGAGGAAGGAGAGAATATATGCTACGTCCTTTCCATAACGCCTGGTCTCTCTTTTTTGTACGTTTGTTTATGTCCACTGATGAAGAAACGAACATACGTTCATAGCCTAGTATGGGAAATTTACGCAGGCCGTACTGCTGGATGATTGCTAATGGCAATTGTATCCAAATTGTAAATATTCTTGTAACGAATCTTACATGTCCTTTATGATATGGTATTTTTAGCCATCATACTTTTGTTGGTCAGACGAACCCTGTGAACATATCAACGAATAGGTGTAGTGGTCGATCATAGATATTAACGTGTCATCTTTTCGAAAAACTTTATCTCGAAATGGATCCCCAACCTTTTTGGTAGATAAATTTTGGGTTGGCGAAAGCCTTACAGAAGGATTGAACCTGCTTCCGAAGCAAGATATCCGACAAAACAAAGTGACCCCTCCTCGCTCCCACCAAAAGAAACCAATTTTAGAATAGGTTATTTTAATGAGTTATTGGGCAGATTAGGTTATAAATAGACGAAATAAAACACCGAAAGAATAGGACAAATATACTGAATTCTAAACTCAAATAGTATGATTCACCGATTATTAAGCATATAAACACAGCATAGGTGATTCCACATACAACTATACAAAGACAAAAATACTAATATATGAATCCATATAGACTACATAAAGTATACTACCATGCACCAATTACCAAAATAGCCTAATTTTGTTCATTAGATAATAAAATAATCTTTTCAGTTATACAGTAACCAAAATAACCATCTGTCGGTAACGTCGTTAGGTTCTATTAAAATACGTCTAATGATTAAGCATATTTCATTAAAGTGAGTCCATCTTATTTCTAATTGTCAGGTTTTTGTAGCGTAAATTTTAGCTAATGATCAGGCATGTTTTAGTAAGTATACACACCTGATGGTTAGGCATGTTTATTAAGCTCTAAATATGAATAAGCTTTCTTTACACCAATACTCAACTTCATTTTCTTTCTCTGATTCTCTTATTCCCAAACTCGACATATTTAGACTCCAACTCCAACCCTCTCAAAAATTTCCTCTTCCATATCTCATTTGATTGAATATACACGTTCATCCAATAATTTCAAGTAATACTTTTTCATTTAGAATGATTTTTATAATTATTTTGTTTAGATGACATTTCATAATTTTTTCTAACTTTTTGTCCAAAAATTAATAACATATGATCATATTACTACATATGGCTTCATTTAGTTAAGTTATTTGTTATTATGTGTCTAAGTTTTTATTACTATATATATATATTTGTTATTATGGTTGTAGATCTGAATATTTGTTGAATATTCTTACATAAAATGTAGTTTTTAGTAAGAAATTTGTTAGTATGTTTATTGTATATATATTTGTGACATTTTTTTGTTACACCGTTCCAAATAATGTGGTATAAGTTTACTAGACTTTTATATGATTTTGAAAAGTAATTAGATTATGCATGGGATTTATTGGTGTATGAGTTTTTAGTGGAAGAAGGCTTTAATGTATTTTAGAAAGGCAAAGCAAATTCAAAATTATGCTTGTATGGATGTACACATGCCTTGAAGATAATAAACTCATAATAAATGCTTGTGAATATTTATATTGTAATCTATATATATTATTTATTTTATATATTACTTTAACAATGTGTCAGGTCTGGGCTATTAGAAATTTATCATTATATAATCCTTCCTTGGATATGAGGTTACAATCTTGAATTAAAAACTATAAGAATGGGAAGATTTTTAAACAATTAATAAAGGTGTTACAACATAGGGATGATTTTGATGAAAGGGTTAGTATGGTCATAAATCAATGTATTTCATTTGATATAATGTTCATAAAAATTTAGATAGTGTGATGACATGTTTGTAGGTTATTGTTCATCTAGAACCAACTGAATAAGAGATGAACTACCTGATTGTGAAAGAAGTATATTCACACAATTTTGCTTCAAATTCATCATCAACATTGACATGATATGTTTTTAGATACATTTATGTGCAATTTATTAACTTGTTTTCTCTTTATACATAAGTGCTTGCACTAAAATATTTTACGATGTTCCTTGTATTCTTAGCATTACCATGCACTTCCTAATTGGAAATTGAAATATAAAGAACTACAAGGTGAATATAATTAGTTACAACAACAATAAGGTGTATGCTTAAGACAACATGAGGTTAGCACAAGTTTTAAGGCTGAAATGTCAAAGCGCACCCTATTTAATGCGGACCAATATGGAAACGAATGTTTTTTAGAGTTTGGAGTAAACATTGATTATGCTCAATTTGAAGACATACATCACTTCGGTTCAAACATTACTAAAAGAACTAAGGAGCATGCTTGGTCTTTGAAATCTAGTTGGGTGCTTTGTAGTCCATATGAAGCATCGAAGGGAAAAAATTAGTAATGAAAATCAAAGGACATGTACTTCAGAAGAACTACATAGAGGTAAGCTTGTTGAATGTATATATAATTTAGCTTTCGTTAATTTTATTTAATCTTTTTCGGTAGTATATACAAGATGATTAGCTATGGTTGTATATATTTTACCGACTTGATAGCTATGCAATTCAATCAGTGAACAATTGAATACAAACTTCTAATAACGGGTAAGTGACGTTGTGAAGTATTTGTGTTATAAGTAAAATCCAACTATCTATAATAGTGTGTTTGTTATATAAGTTGTTGATTATGTCTAAAATGAATCATATGGCTTTAATTATGGAAAATATCAAGAAAATGATATTGGAGATAGATAACCGAGTAACTAGACCCATTGTTCAAGCATATGCGCATATACTAAAGATAAAATTAGATGCTCTCTAGGATAATATTTTATAATTATAGTATGAAATTATTCCAAATTACTATTATATTTATGCTTGACCATTATAATTCTTTTAATGTGTAGGCATGGGTAGCATTTAATATTAAAAATTTGGAAGAAAATATATTAATTTTTTTGAGCACCATCGAATCTTAACTATTATCTTCTTCATCAAAGGTATGAACATTAATAAGTTTATGATTAAACAAAATGATAAAATTAGTCAAACAATCGTTGATTTCTATGTTTCTTTGATTCCATTTTTTATATCATTGCATTATAAGGGGCATTGGATGATGCATGTTGTAGACCACAATTATAAATGTTTTTATTGATTTAATTAAATGTCGAGTAAGAGGTTTCATAAGATCGTAAGGAATTTGGTAAGTGTATATGTAACACTCCAAAATTCACTATTTTTCTAAACCTAAAGCCATTAAACAAAAAACCCGTGAATTTTGGGGATGCTACCGCTATACTTAGTATCAAACTAGTTCACTCAGACCATTCCAGTACCAAGTGCTAAGACTAACAAAAGATTATCATCAAACTCGTATTTATACTTAAACCAAAAGTTCATAACCTAGAAATCAGAGTACGCATAAAAGTTTATATAATCCGAAGTATAAAATCAAAGTTCATGGAAAGGAAATAATGGCTACAAACTTTAAAGTTTGAATCTGGCAAATTCAATATATAGGAGAAATGATAGAAAGGAATAGTAATATCATAAGTAGAGAAATCGGCCAAGCCACTCTGATAATCAGTCCAGCCCATGATCATCACTCAACCCCACTTGATGCCTCATGGAAATCAATGGCATCAAAATAGGCATCACCTACCTGCAACATGTCAGATGGGCCTCCTACTAGTGGGAATGAGTAGCACCCATGAAAAGGGTGATTAGTACGCTACGTACCGAGTAAGGTAATAGTGTAGTAAGGCTGACACAAAAAAGAATATAATCCCAACAGAATGATAAGACAACATAGGATCATTAAGATAAATGATAAATAAATAAAATCCATTTATAGTCTAGATTAATCAATTAATTAATCTCTTATCGATACTCATTTCACACCATGCTCTTTATCAAATCCATGCAAGTACGGGAACCCCACTATTATAGCCAGTGGACCGGATACATACAGTGCACAAAGCTCCTAACCACTATTGTTTTTGGTAAACTAAAAAAACACAGGGCATAAAGCTCCTGACCACTATTATTGCTGGTAAACTAGAAACATACAGGGAAAAAAGCTCCTGATCACTATTATTCGCCGATGGACCAGTTTGGCCCTTACTCTTATAGTATTTCACTATAAGTACTTAGTGTCTTTCCCATGTCTTAACATAATTATGTTTGGTTTATTAAGCACGTAATCCCCCACTATTATAACCGGTGGACCGGAAAGATACAAGCACATTGCGCCTAACCACTATTATTCGTCGGTGGATCGATCACACATAGGACAAAACGCCCTAAGCGCTATTATTCGTCAGTGGATCAATCACACATAGGACAAAACGCCCTAACCACTATTATTCGCTGGTAAACCGGTATGGGCCCGGCTCAAAAATCTTCCACTTTAAATAATTAAAGTCTTACAGTGTCTTATTTAGAATTTTCTCACTAGACATGGATAACTCACTCTCCCCACACCTATCCTCCAACAGACTCGTTCCATATCATTAGACTCATGCACCTCCCAACTTGCCCCAACATCATTTCCTCTATATCCTATTTCACATTAGAAGTCTAACTCTTAAGTATATTGGTCAAGGACCACTACCTTACACTTCCAAGTCCACTCACATCTCACACTAGGGTTTTATCACGAAACCCTAATTTAGGCCTATGTGGCCCATCATACTCCACCTTACACAACCCAAATCATTTTAACAGTCCACACATCACACCCTTTATATTTAACTCTCATCATTACACATTACTCCTCAAGTACACGTGTGGTCACAAAACCCTAGGTAACCACACCAAACCCTAACTGGTCATAACAAACCCTATCTTCCTCCTGTCCACATGTCACCCTTCCATTTCTCACATTCCACTTATTATCTTTCCATGCTAATCATGCTCATCCTTACTTGATTATTTTCATCATCCTCTAGTACTCCACTCACCCTCATTTATTTCTCCCTTTCTACCACCTCCTCATCTTAGGGTTTTCCCCCCAAACCCTATCTCAGCCTCCTATGTACCCTTATACTGTCCTACATACTATTTTTCACCCAAAGCCTCCAAACACCCAAATAACTCTTCCATTACTTTCCTCACATCCCAAGGTAACTTTTCATATGCAAACTTTGCTCACATGCAAACGCAAACCTTCCCATGCAAAACTTCAAACTTTCTCATGCAAAACCCTAGACTCCCATGCAAACCCTAGATTCACCCATGCAACCCTAAATCCATCTATACAAAACCCTAGATTTGAATCCTCCATACAAAACCATAGATTAGATTCTCCCATGCAACATCATAAATTAGATTCTCCCATACAGAACCATAGATTCTTCCATACGAAGCCATGGACTCTCCTATGCACAACCATAGATTTTCCTACTCTTTCATTTAAAAAAAAAAACCCCATCTTATGCACCCATTCATGAACCATCAAAATATTCAAGTCAACTCACACCCATTGGTCAACTTATTTCCCCATTTTCCTTTTTCATCCTCTCCACCCACAAAACCACATTAAACATCCTCACATACATTTCTTAAAGGGTTATAACACATTACATCATATTCCACAACACTTCACCACATATACATATCAACATATACAATAAGAAGGCACATAAGCATACCTTAACTCCAAGCTGCTCCATACATCAAATAGTCAACTAATAGCACGTGATACACATCACAACATTATACTAGGCATCTAAGGCATATAATACACATTGTACAAATAAGGCCTTAACTACACCCTTACCTAAAACGACACTGGTCTTAGAGCATGCTCCTACACCTCCTTAGGACTTTAACTAGTATCACCTATATATGAGGGAAAAACTAAAGATTAGATTTCCTCCTACTAAAATAATCTTATTTACTAATTTATTCTAATACTAGGTTTTTGATAAAATAATAACATATTAATAAAAATGACATAAACTAATTACTAATCTCATTAAAGATATAAGAAATAGTAGTAATATTGTAAACGTCGATAATATAAGGTTTGAAGACTTTACCCTAATAATGATAATAGTGATACTAAAAATAATAATAATGATAATATTAATAATAGTAATAATAATAATAATAATAATAATAATAATAATAACAAGAATAATAATATTATTATTATTATATTCAAAATAATTAAAATAAAATAAAATAATTAAGGCTTGAATAAATGGTCAAAAAGGGTTGAGGGAGTCTAGGGTTCCACCTTAGGTTGGTGGTGACAGACGGCACCGATGGTGCTGCACGATGATGGTGGAGGTGGCCGAAAAAAGAGAAGAAAAGAGGAAAAGTTGAGGGTTGGGAAAAAGAGAGGAAGAATGAGACTGGGGGTAGGGGTGTTTGTGATTGCCTATAAGGAGAGGACTAGAATGAGGGTGGTGGCGGTGGTGGTCGAGGGTGGAAGAAGAAGAGAAAGAGAGGAGGATAGGGAGGAAAAGGAAAAGAAAGGTAGGGGAAGGTAGAGGGTGGTCTGCTAAATAAATTAAGAGGTGTAGGGGGTGGTGGTTACGACAGAAGAGGTGGCTAATGGTGGTGTGAAAGGCGGTGGAGGTGGAAGAAAGGGTTGTTTGGGAAGCAGACTTTGCACGTACGGGATGGCTCATTTAGGGAAAATCAAGGGAGGAGGGAGCTTTAGTTGGGTAGAGGGCGGTGCAGGGAGTACTCGGGTGGACAAATCGGGCGGCGACGTTGGCCGACGACGGCAGAAATGGCATCTGAAGTGGCGGCGGCACACAAGGGGGACTTCTAGGTAAGAAATCAAAAGCTTGATATAGGGCTTAGTATGGGGTATTTATAGAGTAAAAGGGAGGGATAAGGTTAGAGGGGAGTGATGAAAAATTAGGGTCAGTTGGTTAGGGTTCACCGGCGGCAATGGAGGCCAACGAAATTCAAATCGGGCAAGGGTAGTTGTGGGGATCGTATGTGAGAAAAGGGGAGGTATGGTTGGTTCAAATTGGCTATTGAGTCAGTAGGGAAGAGGGAGAAAAGGAACGACTAGTCAACGGGGCACGATCAACGGCGAAAAACCTAGGAGCTAGGGGCATTGTAGGCTGCGATGGGGGAGAAGAAGAGGGAGGAAGAAGAAGCTAGGTGTGCAGACTGGGCGGTCTGGGTAAGAAAAGAAAGAAGGGGAAAACCGGTCAGGCGACGAAGGTTAAAAATGGAGGCAAAATGCAGCATTTTGAGCCGCCGAAGGAGAAAAGTAAGAAAACAAAATAAACAACCATGGGAGAGGAGAAGATTTGGCCGCGCGGGTTGGGCCGTGCTGAAGAAGAAAAGAGGAAATGAGGATGGGACGCTGGGCTAGCCTAGGTTAGGAGGAAAAGAAGAGAAAAGAAGAGAAGAAAAAGAAAGAAAAGAAAAGAAAAAGGAAGGAAAAGAAAGAAAGAAAAAGGAAAAGGAAAAATAGGTGAGTTGGGGTAATTAAGTTATTTTGGATATTTTGGATATTTAAATAAAATAATATTTAATTCTTCTTTTGAGGCTAATTTAGGATTTTAGAAAGATTTTTCATAAATTCCTTTTTAGTTAACAAAATACCCAAATTTTTCTAATAAGAATATTTATTATTTTCTTCTTGAATTGCCCTAATTAATTCCATTTTATTTTAATAAAAATAATTTATTTAGTTAATATCCAAAATAAATTCTTATTTAACTAAAATTATTAAAATTAGGTTTTGGGGTATTTCAATGTATCAATAGTATATTGAAGCTTCTTCTTTTTTTAAAATAATTAAATTATGTTACATTAAACATGTTGGGTTCTAGTCATGATGATGATTTGAGCATGTTATTAGAGGTATTTACCAAATGGTAGATGTTGATAGTTGGAATATTATCATTGGTTCCAATTTACCTCAATAATCAAATACACCATTATTTGTACACCATGCCACATCATTTTTATACCATACTCTATCATTTATACTCCATACCCGATCACTTATAAACCATACCCCATCATTTAAACTCCATGCCCCATCATTTCTATACCATACCCCATCATTTTTACACTATATTCCATCATTTCTATAGCATACCCCCACCATTCATACACCATACCCTATTAGACTATACCTAATCATTTGTACACTATACCCTACCATTTATATAATATACCCCATTATTTGAAAACCATGCCCCATAATTTTAACAATATGCCTTATCATTTCTACATTATGCCCCATCATTTCCGTACTATATCATTGGTACACCATACCCCATCATTTATATACTACACCCAATCATTTGTACACCATACCCCATCATTTATATACTACACCCAATCATTTGTACACCATGCCCCGTCATTTCTACACTATACCCTATCATTTATATAGCATACTCCATCATTTCCATACAATACCCCATCATATATAATCCATGTCCTATCATATGTATAACATACCTCATCATTTGTACACTATAATCCATTATTTGAACACCATGCCCCACCATTTGTATAACATACCCTATCATTTGTACACCATACCCTATCATTTTAACACCACACCTCATCATTTCAACACAACACCCTATATTTGTACACCATGATGTATAATTTTAACACCATACCTTATTATTTTTACACCATACTATATCTTTGTACACCATGACCCATCAATTGAATAGCATGCCCCATCATTTTAACACCATGCCCCATCATTTCTACTATATACCACATCATTTGAATACCATGCACCATCATTTATACACCATGCTCCATCATTTGTATACCATATCCCATTATTTAAACACCATGCCCCATCATTTGTACACAATGCCCCATCATTTATACACCATGTACCATTATTTCTACATCATACCCCATGAGTTTTGCACTAAGCCCCGTCATTTTAACACCATGGAGCATCATTTTTATACTATGCCCCATCAATTCTACACCATATCATATCATTTGTACACCATGCCCCATTATTTGTATAACATGACCCATCTTTTCAACACCATGCTCTATCACTAGTACACCATAGCCCATCATTTTTACACTATGCCCTATCATACCCAAATCAGTTGTATACCATGCTCCATCAATTAAATACTATACCCCATCATTTGAATACTATGCTTCATTATTTTTACACCATGCCCCATCACTTGTACACCATATCTCATCATTTGTACATTAGGCCCTATCAGTTCTACACCATGCTTCATCATTTGTATACCATATCCCAGTTTTTAAACACCATGCCCCATCATTTGTATATAATGTCCCATCATTTCTACACCATGTACCATTATTTCTACATCATACTCCATGGTTTTTGCACCATCATTTTGACACCATCGTGCATCATTTTTATACTATGCCCCATCAATTCTACACCATATCCTATCATTTGTATACCATGCCTCATTATTTGTATACCAGGACCCATCTTTTCAACACCATGCCCCATTATTGGTACACCATAGCCTTTCATTTTTACACCATACCCTATCATTTCAACCCCATCATTTGTATATCATGATCCATCAATTGAACACTATACCCCATCATTTGTATACCATACCCCATCATTTGAATACTATGCCCCATTATTTTTACACCATGCCCCATCATTTATACACCACATCTCATCATTTGTAAACCATGCCCCATCAATTCTAGACCATGCTTCATCATTTTTATACCATATCATATTATTTAAACACCATGCCCCATCATTTGTATATAATGCCCCATCATTTATACACCATGTACCATTATTTCTACATCATACCCCATGACTTGTGCACTATGCCCCATCATTTTAACACCATCAGACATTAATTTTTATACTATGCCCCATCATTCTACACCATATCCTATTATTTGTATACATGCCCTATTATTTTTATACCATGACCCATCTTTTCAACACCATAACCCATCATTTTTACAACATGCCTTATCATTTCAACCCCATCATTTGTATACCATGCTCCATCAATTGAACACCATACCCCATTATTTGCACACTATACCCCATCATTTGAATACCATACCACATTATTTTACACCATACCCCATCATTTATATACCATATCCCATCATTTGTATACCATGCCCCATTAGTTCTACACCATATTCCATTTCCACACCATACCTCATCATTTGTACTCCATGCCCCATCATTTCTATACCATATCCCATTATTTATATACCATGCCTCATCATTTTTACACCATTAACCATCATTTCCACACCATATCCCATCATTTGAATACCATGTCCCATCATTTCTACACCATTTCCTATCATTTCTATTGATTACCCAATCATTTTTACACCATGCCCTGTCATTTCTGCACCATATAAATGATGGGGTATGGTGCACAAATTATGGGGCATGTTGTATAAATAAAGTTATATGGTGTATAAATGATTGGACATGGTGTAAAACTGAAGGGGTATGGTATAGAAATGTTGGTGTATGGTGTTTAATTGATGGGTTAAATGATGGAGAATGGTGTATAAATGATGGGCATGGTGTTCCACATGATGGGGTCTAGTGTACAAATGATGCGAATGGTATAGAAATGAAAGGGTATGGTGTAGAAATGATGGGGAATGGTGTATAAATGATGAGGGTATGGTGTATAAATGATGGGGCATAGTGCTAAAAAGTTGTGGTATGGTGTACAAATGATGGAGTATGGTGTAGAAATAATGGGGCATGGTGTTCAAGTGAGGGGTATGGAATACAAACGATATGGTATGGTGTTCAAATGATTTTTATACCATAGAAATGATGTGGTATGGTGTACAAATGACGGGGTACACCACAAAAATGATGAGGCATGGTGTATAAATGATAGGGTATGGTGTACAATTGATGGGGTATGGTGTGCAAATTTTGGAGTATGTTATCTAAATTATATAATATAGTAATAACAAATTGTTATATAATATGTAATGCAAAATGTTGAAATATGGGTTTATAATATACTACGATAGTTACAAATTGTATAATATAATAATGTACCATGAATAAACATTTTCCTACAAATTTTACAAACAATGTTATTGCTAGTGATGAAAAGAGAAATTAAACAATCATTCCTTAGAAAATTATTGCCTTGTTCGCTATGATGTTCTTAAAGAAGTAGGATTCTGGGTGAGTTGGGTCACTTGAGATTGAATAAAATCATGATTTTAAGTGTATCTTCTCTCTTTTCCTCTTCTACTTCCACCTATACCACTAACTCTATCGCTGCACTTCCACTAGCCTCTTCCTCTTGTGCTTGTTCTTCTTGTTTATATTTTTCCACATCTTCACCAGCTTCTTGCAGACAAGCCTCACCCATAGATACTACTTCATTTATTTCTCTTTGATGTTAGATAAGGGTAGTTGAGGTTTTAGATGCACACTTCATTTTTCCAACCATATACTTCTTAGTCTTCAACAAATTATCATAAAAATATTAAGTAATAGCACCATACCCTATCATTTAACAGGTAACAAAATATACACCTTACATAATAACAAGGCATACCAACTTTTGTATTATGCCTGCACGTAGTTGGTATTGAGATTTGGGAATTTAACATTCTTACAGTAAAATGGGTGTGGTTAATAAGATGACAAGTGATGCGCTAGTACCAGTCCATACAATTTGCATTGAATTACAAAGTATTGGGACATTCTTTGTATGCTACGGTGGCAACATCCTCACTATGAATCCATTCTTAAATGTATTATATTTGTAATTCCAACCAATTTGTAAAATTCTTACCATGCCCATCCATTTTTAAAATTTTTTCATTCAATTGGTGTTGAAATGTAGGAACTAGTTGTACCATCCCAAATTGTCTCAAAATAATGTTAGGCCAATATAACTCTACAAACACATGATAAATAATCAAACTACACATGGTCTACAATGCGTGGTTTGCTAGGATTAAAAGGGGGAGGCCATCATACATATCGACATATGGAATCCAAATCACTTATTCAATATATTTTCAAATAACAACATATTAATATTGAATATATCTTTTAAAAAATATTTATCATTGCTAAAGTGGAAGTTCATGCATACCTCACTCGTCATATCTACATAGTCTCTATAAAAGCCCAAAAATCTAAGGGGATTTTTGTAAAAGCTTTTTATCCCAACCCATCTATGAAAATTTTCCACCCATTAGAATCATTTAGTTAAAGTAGGGTAGACAAGTTACATTACAATAAAAATATTTCCATAGATAACTAATAACATTTGAACAAATAGTTTTTTTTGCATCAGCCTTATTGATGGCAACAACACTAATGTTAGGAAAGCGTTGATAGTGACCCACTGCGTCAATATATGAAATAGCTTAAAAATCCATAAGAATCCTATCCTATGATCAAAGTTGTAATATGACAATTAGTTACAATAACATATGATATCAAAGAAAAGTTTAACAGATAATGTCCAAAACTATATATCTATAATAGCACTAAGCAACCAATAATCTATTTAGTGCCACCCTACCAAGTAAGATATAGACCACATTATAGGAAAGCTAATACAACTGAGCCCCAAATGAAATTATACTTTCCATATATGTCTTCTATTAGCTATAGAAACAATAATGACACCTAATGATGAATTTCTTGGGGAATAACAACTTTCCTATGATTGTAAGGATCCATGTCTTAGTATATAACTATATCTACATGTCATTGGCTTCATCAAGTAACTCTTTAAAGTTTTTTCTAAGCCAAAATTGATCTAATGATCTACCTTTTATGTCTACTTCAATTAGCTTTATGCCAAAAACATCTATGCACATCTACCTATGATCAATGCATTCCATTCTAGCTATTGATATCTCACCAATACACAAACCTAACAACATAGCTACATCCTCAAGGGTGATTGTCATCTCACCTACTCTCATATAGAAAGTATGTGTTTCTAGATACCACCTTTCGACTAGCACTATGATTAGAGCCCCATTAAGCTGCATGCATCATAGGTGTAACAAACTAATGAAACTAAAATGACCAAATATCTATCAGCACTTAGATTTAGATCATTAGATCTCCACAATAACATCGAAACATAAGATTTTCATCCATAGCTTACAATATATCACTTAAAAAATAAAATATTAGGGTTTACATGTAAGAAAATTAAAATAATTAAAAGGAAAAGAAAGTTTACAACTATATAAACAAGAACCTGTCCTCACCAAATGTCAGATGAACGGTGTCTTTGTTATTCCAACTTAATGGATGAATCTTCAAGCCCTAAACAAAATACTATGTATAGGATCCATAGGGCTGAATGACACCTGAGATACTAAAGGCATACACATAACTTGCATAAATGAAATGAATGTAATAACGACAAACCCAATAATTTAAATTACATATAAAAAAATGTATGAAACATGCAATGCAAAAAAAATAATAATCTAACATCGTTTAATACAACCATTTAGCATTACATACTTTAAAATATTCAACTACTTACACTATAAAATAAAATACACAATACAACAAGAATCTATCGAAGGCTATAAGCATAGGGGTCTACAATGTTAGATACTGAGTTTTGTGAAGTAGTTGGATGGTTCTAATCATGTCCTCTTCTATTAACATCACATCGGCGATTATTATTCCCATTTCTTGTGCAAGCTTTGTATCTTTTTACCCTCTTTCCTTGTCGTTCATCCATTTCACTAGGTCTTCTTTTTATCTCATGTCTTCATTTTTCCTTTAAATAAGACTTGTTTGGTATAATGGTAGGCCTATCATAAGACTCCCAGTAACCTTCATTAGGGATAAGATGGAATATTGATGCATAAATCTTTGACTAGTATTGCATCTGATACTATGCACTAACATAGTGTTTACCATTAAAGCTATGATAAATACAACATGCTAGTAAATGGAAACATGGAATCTTGTATACTTTTTCATTTTTGTCAAGAGCATACTTTTTCTTGAATATTGACCACTTACTTATGGCCTCCTTTGTTATAACTTGCACTAATTTTATGATTTATAGTTTCAACAACAAAGTATCCTTTCTCAATATAGAACATGAGCCTTAAGCTTTCTCTAAATTCTTAGTAATAACTCGTTTGATTATTGGAAAAAAAGCATTTGTCCTCACTAATTTTCTTATTCACTTGATCTCTTTTGGTGACAAACCAGCTATTTATCTGAGAGAAGTTTATTTGTGTAAGGTTTGTAATGGGCAGACATCTTATAGCTTTCATTATACTATTTAGTTATTTCAAAAAATTCATGGTCATCATGCTAAAACACAAACCATCATCATGCACCAATGACCAATTTGTGAGATCAAATATATTAATCCATTTGTAGGCTTCCTTATCATCTCTTTTCAATGATTTCATCAAACTAATCCACTTTCAAGGCTAACACTGGGTGCTGATATTCCACAACATCTTATTCATGGATTTTCCATTTTTCATTGCCATAAAAAAATTTATTTAAAATGCCACAAACAATATAGATGTGTGCCATATGGCTTATACTATTCATCACTTCACATTTCTTGTATTATACTTCTATGCAGATTGGAGATGACACAATGTGCCTATTAAGTACAACTTTCTGTTGATTGATATCCAATAACCAACCCCAATTGTCTCCAATATATGAATGAACAACAACAAATGTAAGTGGAAATATATGATTATCCGTATCAATACCCACTACAATAAGTAGCAAACTCTTGTGCTTATCATACAAGTGTGTGGCATCTATGGAGATCATCAGACAACACCATTGATACCACTCGATGTTTTTCCTAATTGCCCAAAATACCCTCTAAAATCGCTATAGCTAGATCATTAGTATATGCAACTTCTAATTTAACAAAAAAATTAGGATTATCTTTATTAATTTCAAAAATTCATCATAGAAGTTGGGGAAAAGTCCCATTGATCTCTCTATGTATTTTATTTATTGCCTTTTTATTTTTCCACCCATCCCTTCCTATAAGATACCATAAACCCTACTTTGATTTTGTGTCTTCAATGACAACTTTTACACTTTAGCAATAAATTTAGATGTCAAATTTAAATGATCAGGATAATTCCTTGAGGACACATTGATGCAGACCATTGTATGATGTGATCTTCATCATCCCTAAATAATCATTTATTATGCCTGCTCACAAAATCCAAGCACATCTATCACAATATTCATCTAATCTTGTTTTCAATGATCGATATACTGTGTAGGGTAGCTTCACCAAAAGTGAGCAAAGTTTAACATTATGTTTTAAATATTCTTTTAAAGAAGATATTTGGTCAACTTAAAAACCATGTGCAAAGCTTGAAGCCAATGCTACACACTATGAATCTACATCAATAATGGCTTGTTTGACATGTTTGGGATCAACAAAATTTGGATGCACATACTTCCATAACTCTTAACACACCTTTGTATGTAATTTTCGGAAACTTTTCTTCCAACACTTCTTGTTCATAATTAGAATCAATTCTCGAGTTAATCATCATAGTTTCCTCATTAAAAAGTTCATCTACATTCTTAGTTTCCAAAATTCTCCTTATTTTAGCTTCCACTACACCATCACGTGTGTTTATAAGTGTATATTCATTTTCTTCTACCTTGACATCAACAACCATTTCACCAAACTTATTCATATCTATCATTTCATCAATATTTGTAGTGGAGTATTGATATTTACTTAGTGTGTTATCAAAACCCACCTTATATGAAGGATTTGTGCATTAAAATTGTGATTGCTTGATGATAAAACTCTTGAAAGAACCAAATGCCAAATGGAAAGTTTGGATTCCTTGATGGCCGATCTCTAAAGATATTTACATAACACCCACCAACCTTGTTGAGTATATCACCATTTCAATGACTCATTTTTATCTATTAGAATCATAATACTTATCACTATTATCTCATTCCAATACATATCAAATATCTTTAATAAGTATGTATCCCCAATAACATATTTTCATATAGGTACCGTACTCTTAAACCTAATAAAAATAGTAGGCGATAAAACAAATATACCTTTATTAGGATTTCCTTCAAATTTAAGTTCTCTAGAGTCATACTTTTATTTACCATTCAAATATAAAATCAATAAAATTTTACTTATCCTATAGTTGAAAACATATGTAATACCCTATATTTTTTTTAAATGTTGAATGAGAATTATGTCAATTTTCAAACCTTTGATATTATTTTCATATTATGATTTGGTTTGAGATAAAGTTGGTTTGGAAAAAGGTTGAAAAATGGATTTTATTGAGTTTATCATACGAACCAATCAACTCGTTTGTTGTTTTAGCAAAATGGGTTTTCTTGACTAAACCAATTTCTTGCTTGGAGGAACCAATCAACTAGTTTCTAGAACAATCGGGCGGTATGCCCAAACTGATTGACTTGTTTGTTGAACATGACGTATTTTTTTAATACAATTTTATAAAGAAGTTCTTATAATAAAATGGAACCTTACTAACCCATGCCAAATTTTCTCCAAGAGATTCCTAACCATTTTAGAGAGTTTATCCACTTTACAGAGTTAAGCCACCACAATCCTTAACTCTTTACATTCACCTTTCTTCTTTTATACACTTTAAACCTTGTGGTTAACTTTCTTACATTCTTCTAATCTTGTCTTTAGATCTCTCTTATTTAGTTTTTAATTAAAGAAAAGTTAGCTTTGGGCAAAAGATTGAGTGGTTCAGTTAAGCATTCCCTATTTTTCCTTAAGTGAGCATGTTCCTTCCTCCCTTTTTGTTTTAACTTAAAAAATTTCTAAGGTTTAGAATAAGATTCTGAGTTTAAGATTTATTGTTTTAAGGTTTTAAAATTTTATAATTTCATAGAATGAAATTATAGTTTAAAGAAATTTTACCTGCATCAAGTTAGTGATTCTTATTTCTAAAATGATTTATGAGTATTCATGCATGATATGTGTTCCTTTAAGATGATTCTATATGTCGGCATGAATGTGTACAACATACAAAAGTTATTAGATTGGATAAATTTTATAATTTGAATAAAAAGCATAAAAATTGATAAAAATAGGATATGATGGTTCCATGTATTAATATGAAAGTTAAATTGGTTGAAAATGTGTTAGATTATATTGATACATGTTTTCATATAGCAAAGGATGATCTATAAGTATGAATCTACATGACATTAAAGGTTTGAAAGTATGAATCTACATGACATTAATGGTTTGAAGCTATGGTAGGACAAACCGATCGAGTGGTTAGGTCAAATTGATCGACTGGTTCCTAAAATAATTAATTAGTTGACCCAATCCATTGATTGGTAATCCTGTAGAGGCCTTGGTCTTTCTCTCTACTTAAACCTATCGACTGGTTAGGCAAAACCTATCCACTAGTCTATAAACGGTTGATTAGTTTGCCCAAATTGATAGACCAATTTGAGGAAAAACATGGTTTGGTTGAGTCAAACAATCAACTGGTCAACCCAAATCGATTGATTGGTTGGTGCAATTGATCGACTGGTTCGATTAGTTTTTGTGAATTGTTTCCTTTTGGTTGAGTTATACCTTGAGTCTATATTTGGGATTATCCTATGATCATTAATGGGTAAAATACAAATTTTATCATGGATTAATGGCTTGATAAAAAGATTAAATGGATTATATTTATTATATACTCTGTGAGTATTATAAAGGCTAAATGGGTATTCCACTTATAATAAGTGAAGCCCCGCATGGTGGGGAAAATAGAAAGAAAAAATTATTATGGAATAAACATGGAAAGTACTTGACTAGTTGTTGTATGGCCCTTGGATGATTACTTATCTTCACTAATAATATACTAATCACATAAAGCAAAAGATAATTGTATTTTCTATGGGTCTAGGTTACCCAATCCTCGATACACTACTAGAGGTTAGTCTGCCATTGGGGTTTTATTAGTGCCTTCAAGCGGGATTCTAAGAGGTCCTGGTGCCTTACCTACTCTAGACATTGATAATATACTGGGGGGTAAAGATACTGATGTTGAATATTATCTCCAAACAATCTTCTAGAACTAGAAACTTTAGCTTGTAGATTAAAAGTTGCAAATTCTTCATAAAACTTTTGAACTCTAGACTTAAATTTGATTATACTCGATAGCTTTGGTAGGTTGGTGTTGATCTAATCCAAGATCAATTACCTTCTAATAAGAAATTTTCTATTTTTCAATAGAACTCTCTACAACTCTCCAATGAACTCACTTGAAGAAGGAGAAGAGAATAAGAAGAAGAAGAAGAAGAAGAAGAAGAAGAAGAAGAAGAAGAAGAAGAAGAAGAAGAAGAAGAAGAAGAAGAAGAAGAAGAAGAAGAAGAAGAAGAAGAAGAATGCACACTTCCTAGTGTTAATTATCTTTTTCGATTATTTTCATTTACATAATGGCTATCTCTCTCAATATCAATGTACAAAGAGGTATATATAAACATGTGTACATGCAAGCCTTTAATTAATAAGCCCATATATCTTGGACATATTAATAAAAGTGAACCATAAGCACAACACAAGAATATAAGCACTAATTACAAAAACATTTTACAAGCATCACAAAGTATATAATAAAATAACAAAGTTACACAAACTCTAAATATTTAATATATAAATTTAAAATATATAATCCAACTTTATGTCTTGTAGCCTTTTTTTTTAATGCAATTTGTTATTCTTGAAATGCCATTGTCTTTTACATCAAATATCTTCAGTTGCTTGAACTTCTTGCAGATATGCACAATACTTGCAAGAATCACCTGATAAAATATTAGAAGCATAAGAATTTTCAAGCATAATAGGTTACATCTCCAAGTATACTAATTCTTCTTATTCTTCATCATTTGAAGAATAAGATTGGGAGTGATATAGAGATGCTCCCATATTATTCTCACCTTATAAAAAAGAATTTTACCTCAAATTAGCATCACTATAGTAAGGATATAAGTCGTCACTGTTGAAAGTCCTAGATACTCCTCCATAATGTACAGGCAATTTAAGTTCATATGCATTATTTCCATATTTTCATAAGATTTTGAATGGATCATGAGCTTTTGGCATTATTTTATTCTTTCTTAAGTGTGGAAAATTTTCTTTTCTCAAATGCGACTGTACCAAGTATCTTGGTTTAAAAGCTTATTTAATTTTGTTTTTATTTGCTTGAGCTTGGTATTTAGCACTCAATTTTTCAATGTTATCTTTAATTTGTTGATGAAGTTTTTTAAAGAGTTTTATTATTTCCTTCATAGAATAATTCTTTATATCTCATCTTTTAAATGAAAAAATATCAATGGGTAGGTAAGGATTAATCCTATAGAAAACCTCAAAAAGACTCAATTTAGTTGTACTAGAAGGACTCCTATTATATGCAAATTTAGCATGTGCAAGCTTTATACCCAATATTTGGTACTCTTATTCACCAACCCTCATAGCAAAGTACCTAGAGTTCTATTAGTCACTTTGGTTTGACAATCCATTTATGGATGATGAGAAGTACTAAACAACAATTTAGTACCTAACATATACTAAAGTGTCTTCCAAAAGTAGCTCAAGAATTTTACATCTCTATTTGATACTGCACTTTTAGGAACTCTTTGTAATCTTATTATTTATTTTAAATATAAATCTATTATATATGTTGCCTTATTATAAATTTTACCTCTTTGCGTCCTTGGTAATCCTAAAACAAAATCCATGCTAACACTTTTTTAAGGTTGATTAGGCACTAATAAAGGAATATACAAACCCTTATGGAAGAAACGTTTACTTATTTGACAAGTTATGCATCTTTATATAATATTATGTAATAATTTTATCATCCGTGGCCAATAGTTATTTTTTATAGTATTTCTATAGTCTTATAAACTCCAAAATGACTACCTATACCCCCTTATGTACTTTTTGAATAAGTAAATCACGTATACTAGAATGATATATACACAACATATTAAGTTTGAAGAGATAACCATCTTGTAGTAAATAATTACTATAGCTACTTTTCTTTTTTTACATATTATAGATGTCAAAAAAATCTTCATCCTTATCATATAGTTCCTTTAACATCTTAAATCCCAATAACTAAACATCCAACATAACTAATATCATGGATCTTTGAGACAAAGCATCTATCATGACATTTTCTTTACCATCAAAATATTTGATAGAAACTACAAAGGATTGTAAGAAACTTACCCATTTTGTATGCCTTGGACTAATCTTCTTTTACCCATGCAAATATTTTAAACTCTCGTGATCTAAATGCAAAACAAATGGTTTAGGCCTTAGGTAATGGGTCCATGTTTCTATGCTTCATATGATGGCATAGAACTTTTTTGTCATAGATGAAATATTTTAATCTTGCTCCATTTAGTTTCTCACAAAAATTTAATAGCTCATTTTCCTGTGAGAGTATTAACTTGATAGATATGCGCTAGGTAACATTCTTTTTAGGGACAAGTAATGCAGGACACAACAGGGACTCATGTTTTCCCTCACATGCCATTTTCTTACGAGCTCTTATATTTGTTTTTATAACTCCTTAGCCTCCTCTAGAATACATCAATATACAAGCCTATTACGTAAGAACACACCAAGGATTAAATCTATGGCATGCTCTATTCCCCTCTTAGGTGGTAATCTAGGTGTATTTTGTTACGAAAAACATCATGATACTCATCAAGGAGTTTATCTAATTGAGGATTTTAATTATTTCTCTCCCCTTGTAGAGATTATTTCATAATCACA
Source organism: Tamarix austromongolica (assembly GCA_039764185.1). Taxonomy (NCBI): domain Eukaryota; kingdom Viridiplantae; phylum Streptophyta; class Magnoliopsida; order Caryophyllales; family Tamaricaceae; genus Tamarix; species Tamarix austromongolica. Next base: position 46,903,303 of record CM077819.1, read on the forward strand.
TCATAACAAATTCCCTCTTCTTGAATACATTTGACCATATTCTTTTTATACAAGAATAAACTCTTATTTTTCTTGACTATGCTCTCATTATCACATTTAGAAGGCTTAAGTTTGTGCTTCTTCTTATCCTTCTCAACTAGGTATTCATTAGTAATACCATTATGAATAGTATTTCTATCATACTATTATGGACTACCTAATAAAATTCCACATTCATCCATAGGTTAAATATCACATACCACCTCATCATGATAGTTACCTAATTTGAATGATAATAGGGCTTCTTTCATTCCTTTAACTTCCTTATCCTTGTCCAACCATTAAAGAGAAAAAGGTTTTGGGTGTGGTGTAGCTTTCAACCACAAATCCTTAACCATACTCTCATTGGCAATATTGGTACAAGATCCATTACCAATGATAATACGACAAACCATATATGCTACTCTCCCTTTTGTCTTAAATATCTTCTCCCTTTGAGTAGGTTTCTCGGTATCTTATACTTGGAATACTATCTCTAAGACATAATAACCGATATATTCTTAAACAATCATATTTACTTAGGAAACAATGTACATTAGTTAAAAATCGAAATTATAAACTAAAATAATTAAATTTACTATAGCTCAATAAATATATTACATTATAGCTACAAACAAATAATCTATATGTTATAAAAATCTAACAACATAATCTCATATTTTATACAATCTAACTATATATATATATATATATATATATATATATATATATATATATATATATACATATATTAATAACATAATTATATAAAATATAAAAAAAATCTAACATATATTATAGCTTAGTTATATAAATAACAAATATTATACTTTCTGAGAAAAGAAGATAAAAAATAAAAGCATACTGATATTTGAGATGAAAATAATAATTTTTGAGAATTAAGACAGAAAAAATATAATACTAAGAAATAAAATGAGATTTAAAGATAAGAGAAGAGAGTGAGAGATGGATTTGCAAAGAAGAGAAAAAGAAAACGTTTAACTGAAAGAATGAATGAAAGGGTTATGAATGAAAGGAAACACACTTGATTGATAGGTGTGTATCATTTAATGTTGATTCATTTCACGTTCTATGACTGTTAAAGTTGGGGCATTTAGTTTTAATAAAATAAGCCTGATTATCAAATGTATTTTCATACAACCTTACGATGTCAAAAACAAAAGGCTCTTTTGGCTCTTCTTTAAATGAAAGGCTTAAATTAGTATTTCACGAACATCATTAGATTATTATAGTAGTTGATTCATCCTACCATCAATATCTAGGATATTTATACAGACTATACAATACAATTTATTAAATATCAATATATATATGAAAAAATTATGAAGATAGTACTATAGGCATATGTAAATACTATTTCATACTACAATATACATCTAAAGATTCTATCAAAGGCAAAATAATTATACTTCAAAAATAGGATATTATATGAAACAAAATATAAAATTGATATTACAGACATATAAATTTATTATTATATGTAGTTAAATATGCTATTACATATACTTAATGGTATAAAAAAATAGTACTAATATTTTGTGGAAGGCTACCTTATTTATGGTTGAGCCAGAAAAGAAAAAAATAATACCTTGATGAATATTGGTTTGATAGTAAATATTTTATATATTTTGGGTGTTGATATATGTTTCTATAGTTAATAAGTTGATTGTGTTTTAATTATAATGTAATGTTAAGAAGGAACAAAGTTAATTAATTCCATGGGTATACTAGGAAATTCTAATTTAAAATATGACCTAAAATGAATAAAAAAATTCCATTGAAAAAAGTGTAACTTAAAAATGGCCTAATTTATAATTTTTTATAAAATAAAATGCATAGATACCTAAGCCTTCAAATTGAGAACAAAGAGAACAGAAATTCTAGCTGGCCCCAAATCTTCCTAAATCGATCCCCAAACCACTGAATATGCCAAAAGAAAAAACTTTCAACCGCTTGCACAATGAATTCAACGAAAGTGCCAATAGATAGTAGACATGACAAAAACCATCTTTATCCCATTCTTGAATGCCAAGTTGAAGACAATTAGCACAAACAATTGAGGCACACTCTATAGCATGTATTAAGAATGTTATGTATCTAACTAAGGTCATTATGATATTAAAAATTTATGTGATTAAAATATTTTTAGGACGATTAGTAGAAAAAATAAATCAAAACTTATATCATAATGTTCTTGATATTTTTCTCTACAAGTAGATATTCATATTAATATATTTTTGATAAAAAAAATTTTAAAAAGAGTGATAAAAATAACACTGTAGTAATGAGACGCCAAGCATATCATAATGAAACATAGCAATGGAATGAAGTATGAATATATAATGATGAACCAAAGTGAAAAATCAAGCATACTATAATAAAACATTTAACAAGTCATGGTGAAATATGAAATATATCGTAGTAAAACATTGAGCATATTGTGCTAAAACATAATAATAGAGAGAAAAGTAAGACTATATAATATTGGACTATAATAAAACATGACGCATATAGTAATAAAATAATAAACGTAAAGTAGTGAAATATCAAGAATATCATGGCAAAACATTAAACATGATATGGTGAAATATGAAGTGGGCCTTATTTATGCATTTTTTACTACACAAAAACTACTGTATAAATGTTAACCTTCTAACAATTACTCCCTTATTTACTTAAAATGCCACTATATAACACCATGAGCAAGGTGTATACGTTTACGCCATATACTAATGGAACAATGAAATATTGTTTTAGGTAGATATGGGTACCTTAGAAAACCATGGCTAGCTTATGGATATCATACACAAGAAAAAGTAACTTGAATAGCAAATTTAGGAACTATGAGCACAAGGTAATTTACCATTTTTTTTATCATAAACAAATGAGTCGTGAATTGTATAAATAGTTTATTAATAAATATTATATTTTCAAATAATTATTTAGTGGGCATAAATACTTGAGGTAGTACTTATGTATCATTGTTAGGAAAAAATAAAATAGAGAGCACGTGAGTTGCTAAAGTAACAAAATAATTATTTATTTCTTTAAAAAATTAGAAAGATCTAAATAAGTCTATCCACCATTATTCTTTCTATGCCTTTCTATTGATCCTAATCTATGAAGTAGCATCTGAATGCCACAAGTTACAAAAAAAAAGTCTTAAAAAGACTGTTAATATATTTTAGTTTTAAAAAATTATTGTTATTATGTTATAAATAATCTATTTATATTTTATATGCATATTAACACTTGTTGTTTTTCATATTAAATTAAATTTGGCCGTAAATTTTATATTACATGGAAGTATGTTAGTAATTAAGCCTAACCTATATCTCTCAATCTAATTCTTGATTAGTAGAATTAGAATTAAGTATATATATATATGTAAGAATGTGTGTGTCATGCACTTAAGAAATGTAGATAATTAAATTAATTATTTAATTAATTTATCATATAAACGTATAAATTTGAAATAAATAAGAGGGAAAGAAAATAAATGCTTACACAACCAACTCTTTACATTCTACACATCACTAAAGCACATATTATTATTATGCTATTGAAAAAAATGTCTCAATACATACACACATATGCTTGATTAGGAGAGAAATAGGTGAGACTTCTTCTTCATAGTTTTATGAGATTTATACGTGACATCAAAGACCAACAAAAGAACCAAATAAGGTCCCTATTCTTGTTCCTTGTAATAAAAACGCACTATAAAGTTTAAGAAAAGAGGGTGTGGAATAGACAAATTATGTTATGTTGATTACTAGTTATGTTTTTGGTGTAATCAATCAATAGTTGGAAGTACATATTTAATACTCCTTCATAATTATTATATAATCAAATTCAATTTATTGATTGCTTGTGCGTTAGGGTTTTACAGCTAGTCATTAGACTATGTAGGAATTGTATGTATTGATTATTAGATATGATTTATGAAATTAATATCCATCTAACAAACACCTATAACAAAGCATTAATGGCCTCTATTCTGATTTAGTTGATCTACAGTAACCATCTTCTTTAATATATATATGGATTTAAATGAATCATAAATCATATGCAATTATTTTTATTATCATAACGAGTTAGGATCAAATTTGATCATGTAGAGTCGGGTAAATGTTGGCTTTTGGTTTAACATAAGTCATAGGTTGGATTCAAGTTATATTGGATCAATTATATTCATATTAGTATTGATTAAATTAATTTTAAATTAGTTTAGGATGATAGAAATTTTATATTATATTCAATCATATCGAATTGAATGATTCAATTCAACTTTTACCAATGGTTAGTTGAATCCCGGTGCAACTATACTTGCAAAACCATTTTTACCTCAATTCTTTTTCTTTATACTAACTATGTGTTACACAACTTGAGTCCTTAAAAAATCGTTGGCCATTCCTCTTCAACATTACAACCTACATTTTCAATCATGCTCTATGAATCAAGTGAAATTATTATTTTCTTTGGGTATCAATAAGGTTTATGTGGTGTAATTCCATTTAAATTTTTTTTATACTAGTATATGTAATATACTTGTAATTATTAGTAATATCAAAACATTTATTTTTTATTTATCAATTCATAACAAAGAAGACAATGAATAAAGGCTATCTTTACCACTTTAATCTTTTTATAAATATTTAGAGGTTACCCATATTTTAAATACACATAAAATATAATGTAGAAATAAATTTTAATATTTTAGATAAAATATTATATTTGTAATTAATTTATAATTTTAACATCCATATAATATAATTTCAAAGTGTACTATAGTATAAAAAAAGGAGCTTTACTTTTCATAAAAATTGTAGTTTATGTCTATACGGCTTACTCGGCACTTTATCGAATCCCATTTTCATAAATATTTGTTTTGTTGTAATATTAATAAACTCAAATAGAGATAATATAACAATATAAAGAGGAATATAATGTGTGACACTAATTCTCATTAATATATGTGAGTTCTCTCTTACATTTACAATTCAAAATATCCCATATATATAATACCCATACTTAATAAATTCATAATGAGAAGGAGTTGAATAATATGAAAGGAGTTGGAGGATATGCAGCGTTGGAGAATCATAATAGAAAAGATGTTATAGCTTATGGTAATAATATCAATATCAAACCTAGGGTTTAATAAAATACACATTCATAAATTGTACATCCACAATATGTAAACATGATATTTACAACACTCCCCCTTTCAATATGCGTCTTTTGATATTTGCAGCACTCCCTCTTAAGAATAAATCTCTAAAATACTACCTCATTAAAAAAATTTCCCAAAAATTCCAGTGGTACAAAACCATAACTAAGGAAAAGTGTATATTTTCGTCCCCTAACTTAGTATGTCTCCTTCTTATGTCATATTAGATAAGATTCTATCTATATGTATAAGTACACTTTAATAGTACATACATTTAAGAACTTCACTAGTAAAAATCCTATGAAGGAAAAAAAACCTCGCTTTTATACAAAGTCATGTGTGATCAAATTAAATTTTAAAGTATTTATGTACAAACACTCACTTATAGTCAATTAGTATGACAACTTCAAATGATAGAATTCTTATCCATACAAATCATGCTCATTAAGCAGATACATTTGACTATTCCAACTCAATAATAATTTATCTGATGAAATTCCACAATAAATCAAGAATGATTATCACTTTTATCCATTATAAGTTATATCTATTTAGGTCAAGACGGTAAAGACATCACTAATGTCTATCTTGTAATATCTTACATTGGTGTAAGGATAATCAATTGATATTTCATTCACCGATGGGATTAATTCTTAGATTATATCCATATGGACATTTCACCTCATTATAGCAAGTTTTCTATCATTTTTAACGATTATAACTCCTCTTTTGAAAGTTTAGCTTTTTGGATGCATATCATATGTTTATAGCATATTAGTATCATACTTTCCATTAACTTATTTGAAGTCACTATAATGACTTCTATGTGAGTTGGAACATTAGTCAAAACACATATTGGTTTCATAATATCTTAGCCATAACAAAAGAAAATTATAGCTAACATATATCTAGCAAGCATGAACATAATCAAGTACACTTTGATTTTTCTTTAGGTCCATATCTCATGGAAGATGTCTTCCAAGTGATTCCTTACTTTATTATCTCAATATCCTCTTCTCTCCCCCTCAAGGTGAGGGAAAAAACAAATATAGCCTTCTTTATGGCTCGATTCCATATCTATGGAAAGTATAAACACACGTAAGACTCGTCCATTTTTTTTGTTTTAATAAATATCATGTTCATTCCAATTAACCTAGCTTAAGGAATAATGTGATATATGATTGGTACATACCAAAAATCATTGCATGCATATTGACATATTACGTCTAGACCTCAATAACAAGGGTTTATGAATCAAATGCATAATCAATAACTCTACTGGGTCATTTTTCTTCCAACTTAAAGCATTCATTGCATTTTTCTCCCAATTAGATAGATATTCATGTTTGTGTCAATAAAGTAATATTATTCCAAAAATATAACATGTGAACTTATATTGATGCATCATTATATAGCATGGTACATTTAAATGATCCACATGTGTCAACTTGAATTCTATCAAGGACATAGGAGATTTAGTATTTTCTTATATTATCTTGATTATAAATTTGCCAATAATAATATGTCATTCATATGAGATCACCAATTAAAAAGAATCTTCAAAATTCTAAGTGGATGCTTGAGCAAGTTTCAATAATATTTCCTAATTGTAACACTAACAAAATCTCGTTTCGCATACCACAAGGATAATATTTTAAAGTCTACTAACTTCTCATCAGTGACACCTTTTGTTTTTCAAATATACCAAATGCATATGTTGTGTATTTATACTTCTATTTGATCTTGATGGTAATAATACTATCAAATATTCATAGACCATAGTAATATATCTATGAAATTAGGTACAATATCAATATCATGCATAACTTTGTTATCTAATTTTTATGTCAGGAAACCATTTAATAAGTTTTTCAAGCCGCATACACTTTTACATTCGTTTCATTTATGACCTCATAAAATACTTCATGTTTAAAATAAAATGCATAATGGCATTTCAATCAAATAAATTTCCAAGTCTATGGGACAATAAGCCTTTAGTCTCTACTATTAAATTACTCATACCAAATGAAAAAGTTTATGTTTCAACCATTACACTAATAATTGAATAGTAAGCTTCAAGCTTCAACCATATAACTACTTATTGGATAGAAAGATTTAAACTTCAACCATCAAATGTCTCTACCCACCAAAAAATAACAAAATGGGGGGATTATTGTAAATACTCAAACTAGTACGGTGGTGGAGAATACATAACTATGGTAGATTTTTTACCATTACCAATTGCAAAGTAGGTTCATAGTCTCTTGAATATGTGGCTGAAAATGTATGCACAAAGCCATCATTATTACTTTGTGATTAAAACCTATACTTTAAATATTATAAAAATTAAAAGGGAAAAAACTAAATTGCAAGAATTAAAAGTACATAAATATAGAGTGCAAAATTAAAATTAGTGCGGGGGCCTATAAACCACAAAATAGTTTGATCAAAAAAATTTGAGATATTTAATATCATCCAATATTCTTTACTAGTATTACATAAGTTTTAAAAGACTTTCAAATCTTTTATATCTTTGATAAAATTGCACATAAGGTATTAATCACCTTTTAATCATTCAAACTTCAGGATCAAGTTGTGAGCTTGTAGATTTCTCCTAAGTTGTAACATTTCCTTTTATACCTCAGGTACATATTTGTAAATAATATAATTTGTTGTGAGCTTCATGCTTCTACTAACACATATGCAATCACCTTTCCATACTTTGAATATGTGGGAAAATTTTATCCATTTTTGGTGGCCTTCTATTAACTTAGGGTAATAAAGGTTGTCACTATATTTTCCAATGAACTTTAAGTGTTGAGATATGTATGTAGTGATAGGCGATGAGACCGAAAATCCATCATATTTAAATTTAAGTAATTTTTTGAACATTGCCACTTTAGATGGCTTTCCATCATCTTCAAGTTATGGAGATATACATATAGTGATATGAGATGTAGCCGCCAATCCATCACTTTAGATCATTGATATGATCATATTAGATCTAATTTGAGTTTATTGAATGGGAGAATTTTAGCCTTCTACCATCATCTATCTTCACCCTCCATCTTATAATTGGATGAGAGATCATCATATATACAATCAAATTAAATTATATATTGCCAATATATACAATTAAAACTAATAAAAATATCAATTAGCATAAGAACAAAGCTAAAGTGAGATAAAAATAAATTTCCTTATCCTCACCCAATTTTAGGATCAAACTATATTTCACTTAAAAATCTTAATCAATTTTAATTAAGCAGGAGATCTATGGGTGATTGACGATAATCATTCCTCTATTAGTTTATGAACTTACAATCTCAATGAACCTCTAGGAGATGATTTATAATTTATATTGTTATCCACTCTAGGTTTATGATACTACAATCTCAATGACCTTTTTTAGAAATGCGAGACAAAAGGTTATTCTTCGTTTGTCTTTGAGATGATGAGTTTGAATTAACACAATAAGAATATTCACTAGATAATATGTGAAAGTGGGTAATCACTAGTGAATATATTGATCTAGATAGAGAAATGAAAACTATAAGTGTATGAGCACTTTAGCTAAATGAAGAACAAATTGAGTATTAGAAAAGTTTGATGTAGATTTGAAAGTGTAAAGTCAAAAAAAAATTCATTCTTTATAAGATGTGAAAATAATAATTGTATAAGAGTTTTGCATGCTTCATCAATATTTAATAAATTCTAACCACTCTTATCTAAAATGCTAAAAGATATCTAAAATGCTAAAAGATGATAGAATTCTACACTAACGAGCAAAAAATCTCACAAATTCCTAGACCAATTAATTTGTTTCATAAACTAGTTGATTGGTTTGGAAGCTAGTTGATTTGATTTAAAACCAGTCCATCAGTTTAGTTTACAACACTATGCACTTGTGAAAAAGGATTATAACTTGATCTACAAAGTTCAAAGTTCTACCTTCTTTTATGCAAAGTAGACATCTTAATATTTACAAAGAGATATTATTCTCCCAAAAATAATTTCTATAGAGTATATGGTGAATTTTGTAAATCAACTCATGTGTAACATGACAAATAATAAAATAAACTTTAGAATACATTTTACAAAAATAGTTAGAAATAATTTTGATGCACGAAATTACTATAAGATCTTACAAAATGACTTTTAAATTAGATTAGAATATAAAATATTGAAAAATTAAATTATTCAATATGTAACTCATGTGTACCTAGAACCTTAGACTATAATATACTCCTTAAAACTTAAATATTGGTCTCTTGAGCACACTTCCTTATCCTATAATAGTATATGTATTCCATATATGAAATTAAAGTACTTGAAGCAAGAGTCTTATTTTGTCCTACTTTTTGATCTTTAGCTTATTCTTGAGATATAACTCACAGACATGATCTCCATAGAACTCTTTGACTTATTTAAGTACTTAATGCTTCTGTTTTTGCAATGATATGCATACACACATAACAAAATAAGTCAAATTCATAATCAAGTTCGTTATCAAGAAAATAAAGATTGATCGTCCTTTGATGTCAACAATCTCCCCCGTGTTAATGATGAAAAACAAGAAGATGTCAATATCATGAGAGATGATTTTTAAAGATGTGAAAGTGAAAATAAATACATTTTCTCGAATAATATCTATCATATATTATCCATTTTGCAATAAATTTACACATGTATCATATGAACAGCAATATAATGATCAAACAAGTTAGCATATAACATATTTTCACAATTTCTCCACTTTTATCTTCAACAAAAGGAAAGGTCTTAATTGAATTATATCTCTAATCAAAAGATAAGTGCATAAGGAGTTAAATTTAGAGAGGGAAGACCTCCCCTCTAGATATTTACATTATTAATTAAAGCATAAGGAGATTGGTCATACTCAATATTATCAATGAATAGGTTGAGTGAAACGAATATGATATATCTCCCCCTTTAGTTATGCCTATGATTTGAGCACAAATTATCAAGGATGATGGTCCCCCTAAGGGTATATATAAATAAATAGTAAGAACAAGATCACAATGAAAATTATTAGTACACTACCATCTTAAACAACAAGGGAATCATAAGCAGAGACATGAGCATCAAAATTCAAGCAAATAACTTAGATTTGATGATGTTAGGGCACATTAGATATCATAGATGTATGTAGCAATGAAGTGCACATTATCAATATGTACCAAAGATTTAGGCAACAACTCTGTGATATGAAGATAAAAGCTAAAGTCACATTAGTCAACTAATATGATCAATTAGAAAAGTGAGGTGGCTAAAAAGTATGCGAATATAAGACAGTGTCTCTCAAAATGACCAAAGATCAACATAAGAATGCAATGACACTATCGTCTTGAAAGTTATGAGATAATACATTACCACATGTTTTCCATTTTATATGGTAGATCGAAAGCACATGAAAAATAAGGACTAGGATAAACGATTCATTTAATAATTAACTTGTCAATAATATGATGAATTATAAATCTAAACAAGAACATCAATGAAATGTAAGAGTATCACTAATTTACTAAGTAATACATTTCAGAATAATAATGATACATTTAAACATAATGTAAAGAGATGGAAATGATCATGTAAATGATATATCACAAGTGAATCTAGAAATGGATTCATGTGATCAATCAATTTTAAAGTTACATCTATGAACCTAAAAAGTTAATAAAAAAGTGTGTGTATGTCCAAGGTTTGTATAGGAGCGGGCAAGTAAAAGGTCACATTATATTGATGCCACGAGTGGAGGATTAAGTGAAAAGCATATACTAACATAACATTACTTGAGAGTCAATAACATGAGAAAACACCAAGGCATGGCTCACAGAAGCATATGTCATCAAGGAGTTATATAAACTTAAGCAACATAAATGATGTGAAAAAGAATATTAGAGTTGCAAATATATACCCAAGCAATATATTTAATGTTGTAGTTGGTTAGGTAAAATAAAGAGTAAAACAAGCATATTTAGGTCACATATAATTTTTTTTTAACAAGTTTACTTAACCTATGAAGTATCTCAACTCCCTTCTATACTCATATTTTATTAATTATTTCCCCTTCATAGTAATGAATGAAGAAGAAGTATAAGAGAATAAAAATAACATGAGGCATGCACACAAGAATCAAATATTAAAAATATATAGTGAATCATTGAACATGAAAATTTTTATCATTGTCAAAGCATAAAATGCCATCAATGTGTATAATGTATGTGAATTTAGTCATTAAAAGGAGAGATTGTTCAAATGCATGGATGTAAATCAAGTAGAGGAAACATGTCCTAAGTAATGCCCATATCATGCAATATCCATAAATGGAATGCAATCTCAAATTATTACAATTAAGCATTGGTATTGGCATTCACACTTCAATGACAATGAAATATAATCATTTACACATCAATGTGAAAGTGGGAGTATGGACTAGAATGATAATTCTAAGAGAATATATATTTAGGGTGTGATCAATTGGGCATAATAAGAGGTTTACATATCACATCAGTCCAAAATAAAGAGTATAACAACATGGAAGACAAAATAATTAAACTCACTTTTCATATAAAGAAATGGAGTGATGTGAAGTGTGTACATCAAATCATTTAAAGCCAATTTCACTCATAAGAACCAAGGTTTGGATAAAGAATCTAGTAACAAGGAAAAAGAAACCCAACCATCACTTCAAACATTATCTAAGCAATGATGCAAAACACATGACTAATGAAAAGAGATGGCAATCACAAGACATAAGGAGTTATGTAAAAAAAAAAGGCATATATGATTCGCAAGTTCATATGCAAGATTAACAAGAGTAATTGAGAGCAGTATGTAACATATTGTAATCTTTATAGAGTACTTTAATCTAATTCTTGTCATGGTAGATATTTTAGTTAAGTATAAGAGAGGGTAAGTGGAGAACATACCAATTTAGAGATTATCACCTATGAGAGGAAGCAATTGCTACTCACATAGATTTGATTGTAACCAACAGCATCAAATAGGTATCATATAAGTCATTTTATCACACACACACACACATATATATATATATATAAAGAGAGAGAGAGAGATTATTGCAATTTGTAATAGGCTAAAGGAAATTTTAGTAATATAGAGTAAGCTTATGCTTGATTTTGAAAAAAATAGTCATTATGATATGTGTTAATCAATCACAAACAAACATTGAATCTAGATAATCTAATAATCGTACCACTTACACACTAAATTATACCTAGTAATAAAGTATAAGCATAGGTGGGGTCAAATGAAAGAGATGCCAAAAATCCCTTCAAAATATAGATAGCATACCAATTTAGTTATTAGGGTGAAAAATCTAACTCAAATGTGAAATTCTCAATTAAGTTAGGCATTCTAGTTTAGAGTTTACCATAGAAAAAGTTATCAATGAAAGTAAGGTAAAGCTTTATTCTTAAATTTTGTTTTCCAATAATGTCTCCCCTTCCTTAACAAGAATGGTAGAATTTCATGATTTTATCCTTATTGAAATTTGGGGACTCCATTCATCTATAATACACATATAAAGAGCCATCAAAAAATTTATTTTCTATTATAGTATATACTAGAATTACTTAACTATAGGAAAGTATAAATATCATGAAGATCAAACTTCTAAATATAGCATACAGTATAAGTTTCCAATCATTGATGTTAAAATGCCAATAGCATATTCTAAAAACATATTGAGATGAATTAGTATTGCAGTGTTATAATATCTCAGGCACTTTGTCAAAATGTAACATTAAAAACATTATTGTATGAGAGATATCATTAGACGAGTAAACTTATTCATGTGACAAATAAATCATCAAGAAGCATGAAAGTGTGGCAAATACATAAGTACATTCAATGAGCATCAAAACATATTGTCATTACTCGTCAAATCATTAGAGTAGGAAGTAGATAAATCTTAATCAATAAACTAGAAATGACTTAATAGTATAGAGGAGCAATTCTTCTTAATACATGAGAAAATTAACCTAATTTTTTTATAAAAATATGACAAGAAAGATAATAGGATAACAATAAGATCATAGGTATAAATATAATAAAAATTATCCATTGAAAATGTAATGTAACCCAAAAAATAATGTGATCATGGACCGTGTAGAGCACTAATCAACGTTAGTGATTCCTAAAATAGTCCTAGAGATGGAAGGTGGATGATTTGTGGCAGAGGATAAGGTAGTGGTGAAGGAATCTAAATCTCTATCAACATCCTCACAATCATCTGTGAATTAGATTGATCAATGACATTACCATTACTAGGCTCAATATGAGTCCCTAGAGCTGCATGAAGTGGCTCTAAATCTTCTATAGTACCAATAATTACCTTAATATCTCCCATGATAATCTCCTCCCTAGTTAGATTTTGCTCCATAGTGTCATATGCAACCATATCACTAAATACATATGCTTGTACTATTAACCTAAGTCTCTATTGATTTAGTGTTTACAAGCCACCTTGAAGGAGGGATAAGATACAGTCATGTGAAACTTGAATAGATTTAATAGCTGCCTAATTGGTGAGATCCTATGGTCAATAAACACTTGGTATTCTATAGATACATGACCCCTCAAATGATCAAATTCTAAATTCCACCTATGGTGGCTCGCCTTTGAGAGCTCAAAGTGCTAACAAAGGTCTCTAAAGGTTGAGTATAATCATGAGTTCCTCAATTAGAATACCCTCCCTAAGTTGTATCTACACCAACTTTCTATGTTGGTTGTGTGGGTAAAGGAGGATGAACCTCCTTCACAATTAGTTCATCACCCTAAACTCTATACTTCATGTTCTTTACAGTAGTGCAAATAAACAAGTAATATCCAAAATTAGTTAAGTGTATCACAATAACAGGAATCCCTTCAAATAGTACCCTATTAGGCTCAAATATTTTGATCATGGAGTGCTAAATAAATTGGATCGTGTGCCCTAATATGTCATGTAGAAAGTGCTTGGGTCATTGATTCAAAGTTATATTTGATAGTCAAAAAAATATATATCCACATCAAGGAAATAATATACGGTAGATAAAGTAGTGAAGAATCCTCTTCTAGGAAGGAAATAATTTCCAGGTTGCCTATTACCCATACCAACCCCTAACAAGATGCCTATGCCATAATCGACTATAGAACTCATCAATCCACTTCTCCATAAACCAATTATCATATGTTAGCCCAATCTCTACTATAGGAATCTTAATAACCTCAACAAACCTATCTTTATTCAATCATATTTCATCCCCTTTGTCATAAGAGATGATGGCTAGATTTTTTTATAGGTTAGGTTATTGTAGAAAAAGCTTAACTAACTCATGATAGTGGGAATTTTTTAGGATAAATAGTGGGATAATGTGAGAGATATGTGGATGTTGCATAAAAGAATAATGAGATTGATCAATTAAAAGTTAGAGTGAACACAACGTCAAAGGACAAGTTTCTTTTCCTTAAAACTACTAAACCATTTTTATTTCTTAGGCAAGAAGGTTCAGGGTTGATTCCCCAATGAGGTGAAGTAGTTACGTAAGATGTTTGATCACATTCTGAGGTAAAGGAGGAGGATATTCATAATATGGATCAAGTTCTAGCCCCACATATTTTGGAGGTGAAACATGTGGAGCAGGTTCATTAATAAGAATCCTTATTCTTCTCCTTTTGGTGAGAATGGTAGGAGATTTTCCACATATTTTGCGGGACATTTTAGTTAATAAAGATCAATAGGTTCGAGGTAATTTATTTTATCACAATAATAGTTAATTAGGAACAAATTAAAAATAATACTAAGACCACTAGGTTTCAAGTAAAATTCACAACTCACAAATAAAGTGAAAAAAAATGTAGCTTCAAATTTTGTGAAAGAAACAAAGTTAAAGAGGGTAGTGATTATTGAATTTATGACATAAGAATGCAAGAAATATTCAAAATTAATTCATTGTACCATAAGCGTAAGTATGTATGGCTAGTCAAGAGATTGGAAATAATTGCTGAATAATGGTTGATTTACACTCAAAATCAACTAGGGAATGTTAATGACCATAATTTCACGACAAGTTAAGCATAATCACTCTTTAATTTTACCTAGTAGGAAACTAGGATTTGAGCATATGTCATAATTTATTTTTCATTCTAAATCAATTTATTTCTTCAAAAGGGAAGAGTGGTTAGATTCTCCTTATTCTAATGATCAAATAAGGCTAAAGTTTGAGTTCAAGTGGCCAGTTAAGCAAAAAGAAATTAAGGTTGTTGGCTTTTGTAAAATACCTAATTTTTACAACCAAAAATTTTAATTTTAAGACAATATTGAAGCAATAAAACAAAGCTAGGGAGTGTTACCGCTACACCAAATATTAGAGAGTTGCGGCCATTCATGTAACCCATGGTCGATGTAAGGCTAACAAAATTTAACCAAAAATATGTACAAGAATTAGAGATAATGCAAGAGAAAAAAAAAGAAAGATCGAGAGAAAAGAGAGATATATGATATATAACATGAAAAGGTTAGCAGGCTAAATGTAGGAACAAGGCCAAGAGTTTAAGTGATAAAAAGAAAAATGACCAATCGTAGAGGGAGAACCTAACTGAACCAATTACCCAATCTCTCTCTAACACAATAAATATTACCTGAGCAATGATCATATAGAGGCCCGCATCAAGCTTATAAAAGCTTTAAAATGCCATCTATTCCTTGAAATAAAATTCAAATCAATAACATGACCACACAAAGTAGTTTTAGTGTAGTAAATTATTGGTAAAAAAAAAAGTTTATTCTATAAGATGGAGAAAGACCATGCTGCATATAATACTCATACTAATCACAGTATAATAAAAATGCTAGAACACATTGCCATGGAATGATAACAACAAGCACAAGATGATATCATATATCATGAGCATAAATATGCCATATTGTTGTTGTTGTTGTTGTTGTTGTTGTTATATAACCACATAATTTAATTATTATGATATTCAAATGGCACACCCAAACTTCCACCATGAATGTGGATCACTGTACTAACACAAGGGTACATAGGTCCCTAACATAGGCATACCCTCTAAATTAGCATTGTTCCTGATATGGGTGTTTATAGCCAATCACACCAAGTGCAAACATGGACATACCCTCTAAATTAGATAACCAATCCTAATATGGATGTTTGTAAGTGATCACACCAAATGTAAATATGGCACTCTAAACTTCTTAAATGGGTGTTTTGGTGATGACCCTAAATGCACCAGAATATGTATATCCTAGGCATCCACGCCTTACAAATTGGTTGTTTAGGTGATTACACCAAATGAAAAGGATAAAAACAACCAATCATGGTGTCGTATCTACATGAGTATTGGCACCAAAAAGTTCTTCCATAGTATTATTCCTATTAATACGTATAAGTCACAACCTAGTAGGACAAGAAGGTATTGAGTAAATGAAATCCCCTGAAAATTCTAATTTAATTATTTATTATTAAATAAGATTTTATTATTAAAATTAATTAAAAAAAAATTTAAATAAAAGAAAATTAATTAGGGAAAATTAAGAAAAAATTTATAAGTATTTTAATTAGGAGAAATTTGGGTATTTTAGCTAATTAAGGATTTTATTTTAGAAATTAATTAAATAAATTATTTTATTTAAAATAAGAAAGAGAAAACAGTTCAAATTAATATTATAATTATAAATAACATAATTGAAGAAAATTAGAGTGGTTTACTAATTAAAATAGAATTTATGAAAATTCTTTTAAAAATCCTAATTTAGCCTAAAAAGGGATTTAAATATTATTTTTTTTAGCTATCCCAAATATTTTAATTTATTTATTTAACCCAACCCTCCTATTTTTCTTTTTCCCTTTTTCCTTTTCCCTTTTCTTCCTCCCTTTTTCTTTCTTCTTCTTTTTTTACCTTACGTTCTCCCCAATTAGGCCTGCTTTCCGCGACCCAATCCTTCCTTTTCTTCTTCCTTCGGTGGCCCAGATCTCTGCGTCTTGTCTCACTTATTTTTTCCTCAAAATGCATCATTTTGTTGCACCATTTTAATTCCTAGCACTCGGACCGCCCGGTCTCATACTTTTTCTTTCTTTTCTTTCTTCCTTATACTGTCGGTATAACCCTTTCTTCCTCCTTCCTTCTTTCTTCTTCCCCGACACCTCCAACCTACAACTCGCCGCCGCCCCTCCAAAAATTTCGCCGCCGGCTACGCCCATTTTGATCAGCAGTTTTCCTTCCTCTCTCTTCCCCCTGACTCGTTGACCATTTTGAACCAATCCACTCCCCCATTCCTCGCACGATCTCCCTCTCCCCTAGCCACTTGCACACCATGACCGGGAGTGCGTCGGCTATCCTCGTCGGCTATTTCCCACTCTTTCCTACCACTCCCCCACTTTCCCTTCAACCCTAACTTCCTTTCAAGCCTACAAATACACCCCATAGTAGTGTTGAGTTGAGTTTCTGGCTCAAGTTCATAAAATGCCTTTCTTCGCGCCACCGCCCCTTTAGACACGTCGTCCACCGCCTCCGGCCAACTTCGCTGCCATATCTCGCCACCAAACTCATCCTTGCTCCACCCTCTAGCTAACCAAATCCCCCATCCCCCTCAATTTTTCTTGCACAAGCCACCCCGACTGTGCGAATTAGCCTTCCTGATCAACCCTGTTTTTTGCCTCCGCCACCCTTAGCCACCTCTTTTGCCGCTTCCGCCGCTTCTTTCACCTCCAATTCTCTTCTACAGACCCTCCTCTGCCTTCCCCTACCTTTCTTTTCCTCTCCCTCCCTCTCCTCCTCTCTTTCTCTCCTTTTCCTCCATACGGCCACCACCACTGCCGCCTTGCGCCACCACCTCCATCTTGCTCCTCTCCCTCTGGGCATTCTTAAATAGCCCAACTTCTGCCTCCATTCCCTCTATCTTTTTTCCAGCATTCAACTTTTCTCTTTTTCTTCTCTTTTTCCGGCTGTTGCCACCGCCGCCGTGCACCACCACTGGTGCCGTTTATTCCCGTCAGCCTAAGGTTGAACCGTAGACCCCCTCAGCCCTTTTCCCTATTTTTACAAGCCTTAAATTAATTAATTTCATTTATTCTAATATAAATACTATTATTACTAGTATTATTATTATTATTAACATTTCCATTTTTAATATGTATTATTAGTACTATTAATATTAATGTTTTTATTATTATTTTGTTGAAGGTCGAAGCCGTATTATATTTTAATTCGATTTTATTATTAGTATTAGTATTATTATTATTGTTATTATCTTTATTATTAATACTGATATGTTTATATTATTATTATTTACTATTTCAAAATTGTTATTATTATTATTTCAGTATTATTATTATTACTACCTTAGCATTAGTGTTATTATTTTTTTATTATTATTATTATTATTATTATTATTATTATTATTTTCAAGTGTTAGTATTATTATTTTATATAGGGCTAAAACCCTATTGTGCTTATTTTAAATTTAGTAGTAGTATTATAAATATCATGTCTTATTATTATTAGGGTTATTAGTATTTTTATTATTAGTAGTATTTATTCTTATTAGTGTTATTATTATTCAATGTAGGGTGGAAACCCTACTTCTTTTTATCTTCGAATATTATCCTTACTATTATTACCATTATGATTATTATTATTATTACAATATTATTATGGTTTTTATCATTATCATTATTATTATTATTATTTTGATTATTATTATTATTATTATTATTATTTCATCATTATTATTATTACTAAATTTGGTTATTTATTTTACTAATATTATTATTATTAATATTATTTTAGTAAAGAGGCCGAAGCCCTTATTTCATTTTGTTTTGAGTAATGTCCTTTTCATTATTATTGTTACTATTTTTATTATTCTTGTTAATATTAATATTGATATTATTATCTGTATTTTTTCTATTACTATTTTAATATTTTATCAAAAGCCTAATCTTATATTATGTTAGTAACTAATAGTATTTTTGATAGGAGGGGGTCTAATTTTAGCTTTTTCCTCATAATAGGTAAAACCAGTCAAAGCCCTAAGGAGGCGTAGGAGCGTGCTCCAAGACTGGTGTCATTTTAGGTAAGGGTGTTACTAGGGCTTTTTGTGTGTTTATATGCATTATGTGATTCACATGCTATATATCCTATGTTTATCATTATTAATTATGTCGCATGTGGTATGATGTGGAGTTGAAGTATGTTTTCATGTATTTGCATGGCATATGTATTATGTATATGTGATGATATGTGTTATGACCCTGTAAGACATGCATGTGAGGGTGTTGATGTGGTTTGTGTGGGGGAAAGAATGAAAAGGGGGGAGGGAGAAAGAGGTTGACCAAGGGAGGTGAGTTAACCTAATTATTTTAATGATTCATGAGTGGAAGAATAAAATGGAGAATTTAGGGTTTGTGTGGAGAAATATAATTTAGGGTTTTGTGTGGAAAAATCTAATTTATGGTTTTATGGGGGGAAATATAATTTCTGGTTGTGCATGGTTTTGTGCGAAAGAAGTTAATTTATGTTGTTATATGGGAGAATCTAATCTATGGTGTAACATAAGAGAATTTAATCTATGATAATATATGGGGGACTCTAAATTATGGTTTGTATGGGAGAAGCTAAATTATGATGTTATGGGAGAATCTAATATATGTATTATGTTATGAATTAATGTGGGCGCGGTCTAAGTATTATATGATTGCATGGTGGCATTTACGGTTGTATGGTGGTATTAAGGTTTGCATGGTGGTATTAGGGTTTCATGGTGGTGTTTACGGTTATATGGTGGTATTTATGGTTGTATAGTGGTATTAGGGTTTGCATGGTGGTATTAGGGTTATATGGTTGTATGGTGGTATTAGGGTTTATATAGTGGTATTAGGGTTTGCATGGTCATATTAGGGTTGCATGGTGGTATTAGGGTTTACATGGTTGAGCTAGGGTTTTGCATAGGATTTAATAATTCTTGGGATTTAGGGTCTGCATGAAAAGTTTGAAAGGTTGTATGGGATGTGTAAAGTTTGCATGGGAGTGAAATTTATGTATGAAAGGTTGATTTGGGGTATAAGGAAGGTAATGTAAGTGTTATTTGGGTGTCTGAACATTTTGGATGAAAAATAGTATGTGAAGATTATATAAGGGTCCATAGGAGACCGAACTAGGGTTTGCGTGGACAATAAGGGTTTGTTGTGGTTGCTTAGAATTTTTGTATTATCATGTGTGTTAGGTGATGAAAGTATAATTATGATGGTGGAATTTTATGATTTGCGATGTGTGAAGAATAAAGATAATTATTCGTGCATGTCCATGGTGAAATCTTTTGAATAAGATACTTAAAACATTAATTACGTAAAGTGGAAGATGTTGAGCCGGGCCGAGACCAATCCACCAGCATAATAGTGGCAGGGAATATTTTTCTCGCAACCGATCCACCAGCTAAAATAGTCGCAGGGCATGTACCCTCGTGACCGATCCACCGGCTATAATAGTGGGGGATCTCGAGCTCAACAAAATCAAACCCTACAGTTGCTAAGACATGGGAAAGACACTAATTACTTACAGTGGAACACCGTATGAGAAAGGGGCCGGACCGATCCACCGGCATAAAATAGTGTCAAGGTATGTTACCCTCGTGACCGATCCACCGGCTAAAATAGTGGCAGGGCATGTACCCTCGCGACTGATCCACCAGCCAAAACAGTGGGTTTCCTGTATTCGTATGGACTTGATAAAGAGCATGGTGTGAAAATATTTTGATAAAGGATTAATGAAGTAATTAATCTAAACTATATTAGAGCCTAGCATTTTTACCTGATCGTTCATTTGCCTTCATGTTATTCTATTGGTGATTATGACCTATTATTGTTCTGCATGGATTATGTGCTTATGTGTTGGCCTTAGTGTTCAACTACCTTACTCAATATGTAGCGTACTGATCACCTATTTCATAGGTGTTACTCATTCCCACGAGTAGTATGCCCTTCTGACTTTGTATAGGTGGGCGAGACATCAATCGGGGCTAAGCGTTGAGCATATTTTAGCTCAAATTCGAGAGTGTCATGGTTGTTTTTACCCTTCTTGTTATTTTACTTTGCTTTTACTAATCCTCTCTGTGTCAGAGTTATCCTTTTTGATTTATTACTTTGTGTTCAGTATTTGAGATGGACCTTTTAACAGTTGTTCAATTATATCTCGTAATTCTTTACGCGTACTCTGATTCGAAGTTATTATCTCTTAAATTCGTCTTATGAAATCTTGGTTTAAGTTTTAAATTAATCTTTTTAGCCTTAGCACTTGGTACTAAAATGGTCAGAGAGAACCGGTTTGGTATTAAGTGTGGCAGTAACATCCCTAGAATTCACGGGTTTTAAATTAAGTATTTTAATTACTTCTGCTTTTTTTTTAAAAAAGTAAATTTTGGGTTGTTACAGTAAAAGGAGATGAAACTTTACCAATTACGACATACCCTCTATATGAGCACTGACACCATGATGGTTTGCCACATTATTATTCCTAATCCCACATATAGGTCACAACCTAATAGGATAAGAAAGGTACAAAATGAAAAAGAAAATAAATACCACAAGGCAATGAGCCTACTAACTCTCGATTAACTACCCCGAGAGCTAGTGAAAAATGGTATAGAAAAAATCTTATTTTCATCATTTAATTAATTGGTAATGTCATAATTCAGAACAAAACTCTGTAAACTATCTAATTAAATGTTTTTGAGTGTTAACATTGAACACAACCCAAGGTTACAAACAACACAAATAGGTATTTAATCTTTCTTAAATTTATTTATCCTAAATCAAGGTTTCTATTAATCATTTATTTTAATTTTATTTTTCAAGGTTAGAATCACAACAAGATCATTGAATTAAGGTAAAAGTATAAAAAAAAATCTCTAAGACATCACCAATCAATCAGTTTCCTTTACCCGTCAAATAGGTGGGTATAATAGACCCAACAAAATAAAGATATGCGACAATTAGTTGATTGGTTGTCTCATTGTTCAACTATTCTTGCAAAGTAGTCGATGGGTTTTGATAAACAAGTCGATGTGTTCAAGGTGAAGCCAAACACTCTAGATATAAAATAATCAACTGATGGGTTCAGCAAATTGATCGATTGTTCTTACAGACCAATTGATTGGTTTGGTCAACCTAGTCAATAGGTTTTGATTGATACCAAAAGAAATATGGCCATAAAACAACCAGTAGATGAGTTAAGTAAACCAATAAACTATTCTTAAAATCCTTTCAATTATTTTAGCCAACCTAGTTTATTGGTTTATGCTAAGACTAAAACAACCGGTGGATGGGTTTAGAAAAATGATTAAGTGTTCCTATAAACCAATTAATTATTTTGGCCAACCTAATGGATGTGCTTAGGTCAAACCAAAACAACTTAGGTCACACACAACAATTCCATGGATTTAGCACATAGATTGACTATTCTTACAAACTAATCAATAGGTTTAACCAACTTAATCGATGGTTTTGGTTAAGACCAAAACCACTGTGGACATAAAAGAACCAATCAATGTTAGCAAATTGATTGACTATCCTTGCAAACTAGTGGATTGATTTGGTCATCTAATCAGCCAGTATGGGAAAAAATAACCTAAACAACATAGGATCAATATCAAATATTTAAATATAAATAGTTAACAACTCAACATATCTTAACATGCAAAGATCAAAATTTTAAAAGCAACAAAAGGTCATACTCAACATTGAAATTTATGCTTGAATAAATTAAAAACCACAATTCATGCCTCAATTCATCAACATGCATAAGATAATATATCAATCATGCTATCATCAACCCATCCTCAAATAAATAAGATCATCGGGATATATGCTACCAAAAACACATAAAAATATGCTGATGACATTGAAGGCGTGAATCACTATCTAAGACTAATTTAAAGATTCAGCCTCTACTATGTTCATAGATTCATGGCGAGATAATAATGGCTAAATCATGGTTAACATACCATAAACCACATACTATTCATACTACTACTTCCAATAACATAATACATCTTAATCATTCTCATCAATCAATTTACACCACACTTTTGTGCTTAATTCATCAAATTCATGCTTTTGGCCAAAAAAAACTAAAATATGCTCATATGCTCAACACAAAGGAAGAATAAATGAGGACCACATAAAAATTGAAATCAAGCTTAGAATATCACATCCAACATCAACCATACAAATATAGCCAAGATTTATCAAAAAGGTATTAGTGGTCACATGCTACTGAGGTCAGCCGAACATAGATAGATAGATAGATAGATAGATAGATAGATAGATAGATAGATAGATAGATAGATAGATAGATAGATATATAGATAGATAGATAGATAGATAGATAGATAGATAGATAGATAGATAGATAGATAGATAGATAGATAGATAGATAGAATAATGGAATTATATAAACATATTAAGAATGTTTGATACATATAACCTCCCTAAATTATCCATTATTCCATAATTTCAATATATGCACATGATCTACACTAAAGGCGAAAAATCCACATTATATTGTAACTCATGCTTCCAACCATCCATATTCACAACACATGTCTTGATCAATTATATATAATGACTCATACTTTAAACAAAAATATGCTCAAATCAAAGATATTAACTAATACAAACATGACCAATCCTTAACATAGGATATAGATTTGTCTTACCTTAAAGCTAGCAAAGAGAAAATGCTCCTAACTTGATGGCCCACTACAAGATCCTTAATTATCTTAAGAAATCAAGAATCTAAAAATTATAAAAACACACTTTAAAATTGATTGAAACATGGAAAATAGAGAAGAAAGATAGGTGTACCAATTCTCAACCTCAACCCAAGAGATGGATAGAAAAGAGTAGCAAGAAGCAAGAAATCTTCACCTCTCTATATACTTTAATCCTTTTATGTTTATGAAAAATAAAGGGGATATAAAGTAAAGATAAAGAACAATAAAATATAAGGGAGAGAAAGTGTTTAATTGGTGATAAGAGTCGAAAAATGAGGGCAAGAGGGAAAGGGGAGGAAGTAGACTACTCAGCACGTAAAAAATTTCTAAGGATGAGATAGAAAGTGAAGAGGGGATTAATGAGTGTGTTAAAAAGAGAAATAAATTGAATGAGGAGGTTTGGAAGGGTATGTTGGTCAACCTAAAAGGAAGGAAAAGGAGAAGATAGAGAGTTCACTTGTAAGGGTAGAGTGGAGTGTTGAGTATAAGGGTGTAAGGAAAATAAATGATGAGATATAGGAATGGAAGAGTGAAGTAAAGAAAATTGTGGTTAAGACAAAGCAACAATAGGGCTAGAGAGTTTTGCATGAGACAAAGGCAAGAGTAAGAAGGAAGGAGAAGAGCTAAAATCTAGCAGATCAAGAAAAATACCTTAAAAGTGCTTAAGGGAGATTTTTATCTAAATAAAATCATAAAATAATATAAATGATGTATAAATAATTCCAAAACACCAAGATATCCTTATTAAAACAAAGAGACTATGATTAAAAGTTTTTATAAACATTAGAAAGAAAATAAAAGCTCAAAATAGAAAAGGATCTAAAATTATAGGATAATCAGTCAATCAATTTAAGCAGCCACTCAACCATGTTTATCATGGAAACAAAAACATTAGTTTATGAGCTTACTAATCAATCAATTTGGGCATCCAGTTGAGTTTTACACCTAAAATTTACATTTTTACTAACATGTGTAGCCTTTTTCAAAACTAAAACTAATTAATCTTATATCAATATAATTTTAAACATATTTTTACGATTTTTGGGGTAGGGTATTATAGTTTTGTTAAAGAAAAAAGGTATTATATGCCATACACAAACCAATATGTTAATTTGAAAAACTAATCAACTATTCTTGCCTAACTTTAAAAATTAATCTCAACACCTATCGAGCAATTTCAAGTGGACATGTCAACTGGTCCCTTTGCCACATCGATTGGTTTTGACACTCGTTAATCAGTCTGTTAAGTTCATAAAACCTTATTATGAGTATGAAAAATAGTCAATTTATGAATTTAAACATGCATTGTAAACTCAATTTAAGGAATATATGAAAAAATCATGCATGATAATTTAGAAACAAATCAACACTCATCCAATAAATCTAAACATTAGTTTCACATAATTATCATGCATCAAACAATGACATTTTAAGAGCGAATAATGTTTGATTTTCATAAATAAAATTGAAGAAAGACTTACAAGAAAACATGGTTGTCATACACTCATGAAATATTTCAAATTAAAGATAATATAACACCAAAAGGGAGGATACTAATTTAGAGTTAGCAAAATTCACACGTGTTCTCCCTTTTTTATGAAGAAATAGAAGAGGCTTTGATGTTGCAACTTTTTTTTTATCATTAAAGCTCCTCCTCCTCCTCATCTTCTTCTCCATTATAATGAACTTTCAAATGCATGATTTTGGCACCCATATGTTTTTGCATCCATAAGGGTTAGTTCTTAATGAATTATCAATAACAATAAAGTTATGTATAATTAATATTATTTTTTAAGTAGGGAAATGAATCCTCATTTTTATTGATGGAGGTTGTGTATAATATTTTCATAATTTTTTAAATGAATATTTTTAACCATTTAAATTTTTTTATCTAATTCAATTTTCAAGATTTTGACCATAGATACAAGCTATTAATTTTCATTCTTCAATTTAATATGATTTGAGAATAAGTGTAAAAAACATTTCATTCAACTTTAAATTTGGACAATACACAATCTCAAAATAATTTAAACATTAATCATCAATATCATGTAAATTAATTTGAGAGTTAAGCAAGAAAATTATTACCTAATAATTTTACTTGAAATTCCATTATTTATAGGAATGGAATAAGCATGCATAATTTTTTTTCCTCTTTACCGCCATAAGTGATATTAATATTGATCAAATCTATTTAATGGTACTTCATTTTAGGATATACTCAAATATAATTTTTTCAAGCCACAATGGATCATCAAGATAGCTTTTCCATTTAAGGTGACCATTGTTTGTCAAACTCCATCTATTCTTCAACTAGTTTACCAATTAATCCATTGGTGAAGGATTTTTGAATCTTGATTGGAACATGTTAAATGGTGAACCAAAAATCTTAATTTTTCACATTAAAGAAGCTTCTAATCATCTTTTTCTAAAGAATGGAATTTTCTAAAATAAAAAATGGAGGATTTGAAAGTTATAAGTTTCACCCATGAGGTTATACATACTTTTAGCATCTTAAGTTTTTTATTTTTAAATCAATTTGATGAAGCCTCAATCATTGATATAAATTAAAAGCTAGTATGGATACTTCTTGAGGGTATGTTACAATAATGATAAATTAAAATTTTGTGAGAAATAAATAGAATAATGGAAAATAATAAACACACAATTTGTAGTGGTTAAAACAACTCTACAAAGTTTATCTACTTCCACTACAAAAAGATTTTACCTTTTGGATTTGAATCTCTCTCTATTTATAATGGGTATTTAATGATAATCACTCTTCTTTTGGTTTATGAGTGTATGATCTCAATAAAAATATATAATATGATTTACACTTTACATATTTATCCTTTCTAGGTTTATAATACTATGATATTAATTACTACTTTAAGTAATGCTAAACAACGCACCACTCTTCACTAGTCTTTGGGATAATAAGTTTGAATTAGTACATAAAAAAATTTCACTAAATTAAATTTGAAAATGAGAAATCACTACTGAAGATATTGATCTAAATAGAAAAATAATAATTACAAGTGTTTGAGCACTCTATCTAAATATGAAGAACAAATTGAGTACTAAAGAAGTTTGATTTTGATTTGAAGGTAAAAAATCAAAACTCTCTACTACTCTTTGTAAGATGTAAAAATAATGCTTTTAGAAGAGCTACACTAACTTCATTAATATTTATAAAATTTGAAAATTTCTCATTTATAGTGTCAAAATATGATAGAATTAGCACGATCCATTGCATGTAAAAAGTAATCTAACAATCAAATTACAATGAGTAGAAAATCTCAGAAACATCGATAATAGTCAATCAATTTGACTATGTAGTTGATATGTTGAAGATAAGGTAAAAATGCATTTTTCTTGAGAGTAAACCCATTAATCAGATTTCAAACTAGTTGATATATTTGAAAACCAATCAATCATACTAGTTTTCCACTTTGTGCACCTTCATAAAAAAGATCAAACCTTGAGTTAAAAAACTCAAAATGAGTGATATCTTATATATATATATATATATATATATATATATATATATATGTAAAGTAGACATCTTGAGATTTCTAAAAAAGTATTATTCACCCTAATTATGTCTACATACTGTATGGTGAATTTTGTAAGTTTATTCATATGCATAAGGTTTAATAATAAAATTAATTTTGGATAGCCTTCGGCATAAATACTTGGAAATATTTTTTATGCATGAAAAATCTAAGTGCTAAATATGTACATAAAACCTTCAACTATAATATGATCTTTAAAGCTTGAATCTTGGTTTTCTGAACACACTTGTTTATCCCATCATTGTTTGTGTATTCCAAATATAAAATTCGAGTACTTGAAGATAGAATATTATTTTTTTTACTCCTTCTTGATCTCTAGATTATTCTTGAGATATGATTTGTAAAATTGTTCTTCTTATCACTCCTCAACTTAATTAAGCATTGAATACTTCTATTTTTTTCTATAATACATATGCACACTAAAAAAGATAAGTCAAATTCATAATTAGGTTTGTTATCATAAAGAAAAATGTTGATTGACATATGACAGTAACACCAAGAAAGGATTGCTAGTGGATCCATTCAAGGTCCAAGCAATCATTATTTGTGAAAGACCCACCAATGTCACAAAAAACAAGAAGATTTCTTAGATTGACAGGATATTTCAGGATGTTAGCGAAAGAATTATCCAAGATGGCACAGCATATGGCTTAACTTTGATTAAAACCACTAAGTCAAATGGAGTGATGATTGTGAGAAAGTTTTTCAGAAAATCAAGGAGAATATAATTTCAACATCAGTATTGTGATTACCATCTAAAATGGATGGGTTTGAGATTTACAGTAATGTCTCTAAGAATGTTATTGGTTATGTGTTGATGCATAATGGGAAGGTTATTACCTATGAATCAAGTGATTAGAGACTCATAAAATGAATTGCCTAATACATGACCTTGTACATGATGTGGTGTTATTTGCACTAAAGCCATAGAGGGAATGCCAATTTGGTTCATTGTGTAAGATATACACTAACCATAAGAGTTTGAACTATATATTTGTGCAAAAATAAATTAACATGAGAAATAGAAGGTGGTTAGAGCTCATTAAGGATTATGATATTGAGACCTATTACCATGAAGGGAAAGAACATGTGATTACAGATGCATTGAGGAGAAAGTTAAAGCATACCTTAAACCTAACTCTAGTGTTGTCAGCTAATTTGTCTAAATATTTTAGAATCAGACCTCTAGGTAGTTTACCATGGCAAATTAATTAGCATGCTTAGATCTATGAGCCTTAATCATACCATATTTTTTGAAATGTGAATACAATATGTGTTGAAATAAGATAAGGTCAATCAAGGGAATATAAGCTAAAGAATGTAAAGAAGGAAGAGGAAGAGGGTAGAGCTCAAGACTTCAAAATCCATGATGGTAGGAGTATATGGTTTAAAGGAAGATGGTGTGTCCTCGATGATGTAGAGATGAATAGGAAGATGAGGCACACAATACACCTTATTCTGTACATATAGGAGATGATAAGTTATATAAGGATCTTAAGAAGTAATTTTGTATCAATGGACTATTACAATTGTAAGTATTGTGAGGATGGAAATTAGACTTTGTATCAATGGATTTTGTGATGGTTATACCGATGACTCAAAAAGGTAAAAACAATATTTTGGTAGTAACTGATCAATTAACAAATATGACCCATTTCATTGCTAAGAGAGACATATGGATCATGGAACAATTAACTTAAGCTTATGTCCAAGAGGTAGTTTGTCTACATGCGATACTCAAGGATATAATTTGAGACTAGGATGCTTTGTTCTTGTCTAAATTTTAGAGAAATTTATAGGAGGCATTTGTGATGAAGTTAAGTTACCATATAAATTTTCATGTAGCTATTGATGGATAGATGGAGATTACCATTCAAATGATGGAGGATATGTTGAGGGAATATTGTATTGGAATTCAAAAGAGAGTTAAGTTAAGTTACCATATAAATTTTCATGTAGCTACTGATGGATAAATGGAGCTTACCATTCAAATGATGGGGGATATGTTGAGGGAATATTGTATTGGCATTCAAAAGAGACTTTGGATAAAATTTTGACTCTTATTGAATTCTCCTATAACAACAATTATCACGCTAGTATCCGTAAAGCATTGTACAAGGCCTTATATGGGAGGAAGTGTCAGAGCCTATTATGTTGTAATGGAATTAGTGAGACTATTTTTTTTACCTTAAAATGATATAATCTATAATGGAGCATATCTTAATCATTTAGTAGAATATGAGAGCTGCCTAAGGCTGACATAAATCTTATGCAAATAAGCAACATAGACCCGAGGAGTATGATACTGAGGAGAAGATATTCTTAAGGTTCTATTCTATGAAGGGAGTGACAAGATTTAGGAAAAAGGGTAAGAAAATTCCAAAATATATCAGACCATATAAGGTTTTAGGAAGGGTTGGTGGAGTGGCCTATAGGTTAGCCTTACCAACGAATTTGTCCAAGGTCCATAAGGTTTTCCACATGCCATATTTGAGGAGATATAGACATGGTCCCATCCACATTTTCCAACCTCAGTTTGTAACCTTGGAAGAGAGGTTGGCATATGAAGAACAATCAATTAAAGTCTTATATTAACATAATCAGTCTCTATGGAATAAGATCATCCTACTTGTGAGAGTTCTTTATAGAAATCAAAAGTATGAGAATACTACCTAGAAAACCGAGGAGTTAATGAGAGAAAAGTACCTACAACTTTATAATAAGGTATGTTAATCTTAGTTTGAGGATGAAACATTCTTTAACAAGGGTGAGTGGTAACACCCGTAATTTTATTTACTAATTTTTAGTTCTATTTAAACTAATTTTCAAAGAAAGTAAGCTTTTCTAGAATGAGCCTTACTTTAGCCCATAACAGTAGCCCACTTCGATTCCAATTGGACTCATAATTATATGGATAAAAAGCTGATAATGATAATTATAATAATGAATTTATCACTCAAGTTTAGGAAACTAACTCTATATCTTTTTCTTAATAGGAGTACCTTGTTGTAATATTAGAGTTATTAGGAACCTAAATTATATTTAGTTATAATGGATCAATATATGTACGTACGTACGTACATATGTATGTATGTATAGGGAGAATGTCCAATAATAACTAGCACTCTCATTTGAAAAAAAAAATATACATAGTAGGTAATGGAAACTACTCTTAGTACATAGAGGAAACTATTTCCATCAGCTCAAGAGATTATAATATCTTAGTGTTAAAAAAATGAGGACATCTTTGTAAATATTGTGTATTTATGTTTCAGGTTTAAAACTATGTATAGTATATAGTGAAAGCTACTTTCAGTAGGTCGAACAAACTAATATAAGTCTTTTAGAAAACTAAAATATTTAATTGGTAGAAAAAAATGGTAGCATTCTTTATAAATATAAGGTATTTATATTTGGGTTATAAAAATATCCATAGTAGGTTGTGGAAACTACCTCTAGTAGGCAGAGAAAATTACTACAAATCTCTCAGAAAACTATAATATTTTAGTGAAAAAATGTAATGAATTTTTTGTAAATGTTAGATATTTATGTTTCAAGTTAGGAAATTACCCATAGTAGGTGGTGGACACTACTTATACTAGGCGGTGGAAATTACTATAAGCATATCAAAAAATTATAGTGGTTGGCTATTCTTACCATAAAAGATGGTTCTCACAAGATATGACCCATATATATATATATATATATATGATGCTTATTTGTGTGTGATATGTAATCTTAAGTATATGTATATCTATCTATTATCTAAAAATAAACAAAGTGGGGTACATGTAGGTACATGCTCCAAAATAAATCAATGTTGTATGTGTCCCCCCCCCCTTTTTTTAATGGTGCCCCAAATACATCTTAAACAAAATACCTAGAAATTTTATGCGTAAAGCTTACACTATAAGAAATTTTTCGGACCCCAAAAATGTTGAGTTTTTTAACACCCCCCCCCCCCATCCCTATATTAGTCTATACTATATTTTCACATGTGAGATGCATGGAGATAATAATAAAAGAGGTATATTCAAATTTTTTAAATTTCAAATTAATATATAAACTAATAATATATAATTTGTTGATCATAATATATGATTTTTTTTTTAAAAAATAGAAATAAAGTATTTGTGCATTAGTGATAAAATTAGATGATCAGATATTTTCAAACACTTCCTTAAATATAATATTTGTTGTTAAATTAATTTCATGAACATCATCATCATATATCAAAATTTTTAAACCTCTACGGTGTGTGACTTGAGAAACTATGACCTATAATTGACCATAACAAAATACTAGGTTTTGAAAAAAAACAACATTACTTAGAGATTGATCTTAACTTTTGTTGATTATCATGGCATATGACACAATCAGTGAAAATAGTCATCGATTAAACTTAAAAGCCAGTCTTGAGTCAAATGGCATTAAAGACATTATTGGTAATAATACTCAATGACCGTCATTACTTCTACCTAAGATCCTTGCTTCTAAGACATAAGATCCTAGCCTTGTGATGATAATCCTATTACAAAGGCTAAGTGAATGATCAATATTCCTTAACAACATAATAGGTGTACCTATCTTCAAAGTAAACACATGGTTTAGTACACCAGAGCACTTAATTTCATTTAGCAATAAATCATTATTTGCATCTGACTTGCATGTTGTATCAGAACTAAAATAGGTTTCTCTTTAGTAGAGTTAATAAACAATATGTATTCACTGATAGACTCAACAATATCAAGAGTTGGTACTAGAATAGATCTTCCTTCAAAATAAGCATCATTAATGATATGTCCATTGAATTATGGATACGTGTTTGCCACATTAGTTGGAATAAGGTCTTAAAAAAATTTATTATAAGATAATAATGAATTTTTATTGTTGCATGACCATTGTTATTCCCTCCAATTGTTTCATATCCTATCCTTGCAATCCATTATTAAAATTTCTTCAACTTAAGACATTTATCAACCAAGCTTAGATTTTGTAACTTCATATTTTTTTTTCAATCATAACACCTTACAAAATCTCCGTAAGTACAAAGAGTTAACAATTGCATGAATAATGTCTTGTATACTACCTTCAAAAATGACAGGTAATATTTATCTAATATCTGAACCAAGAACAAATGTCTTACCTCTGAATGGCTTCTCAAGGCTAAACTCATTGTCAAATCATGAAATATCTCTCATGGTTTTATCCAAAGCTTCAAAGAAATACCTATGCATCATTGGTGCTTCATCCCATATAATACATTTACAACTTATGATTAACTCAACCAGTGGACTACCTTGTTTGACATTACATGTTGAATTTTTATTGGGAATTATAGGTATTTTGAATTGAAAATGAGTCATCATTCCACCTGGTAATGAAAGAGAAGTTATTCAAATTCATGCTACATTTAACACAATATTTCCTTCAGATCTTATAATCGATAAAATTCTCCATATAAATGTATTTCTTATACTTCTGTATCCATAAACAAAGAATAATCCACCTTTATTAGACTTAGTTGCCTCCATTATGATGGCATACACATGTTGTTGTTCCAAGGTCATATGAGATAGATGTTTCTTGAAATATTCTTTCAATGTTGACCAATTGTAACACATTTCCTCACACATCAATGTATTTCCTACAATTTGAAGAAGAAAAAAACTCATTGGGTGGGAATGACATTGATTCAAAATCACATAAGCTTTTACCACAATTTTGTAACAAATTTTTAACATCTCCCAACCCATAATTTTTGATGTCATCAATTTCCAAATAAAATTCTATAAAACAATATAAAGTATTATAAATGTTTATGAATTACATTGTAAATTTATAATATTTAATTCAAGATAATATAAAATTGATGAAAAAGTGAAATTACCTTTATGATGTAACCTTAAACATTGTTTGTATAAAATTTCATCAATCATGTAAATCCAACAACTATCCCAAACAACTTCTAGCCTTATTAGTGACTATGATGCTAATAATGTGGCAAACAGATTTCATAAAGAAGTTGCAAAATCCCAATGACTTGCCTCAATAATACCATCAATATATTCGTTATCATCATCTAACAATCCCATGGAATAGCAAGCATAATGATATCTTAAATATTTTTCACCATTAATGTATCTTATTTCATCATAACTTCTAGGTCCATGAACAACATTAAGACAACATTTAAATAGTATATCTCACTATTACTAGGAGGTAGTGGCAAAGGAAGGGATTTCCAATGGTGTCCCAAGACACCATTGAATCCTAGTATAATAACTTAAAA
Organism: Tamarix austromongolica; assembly: GCA_039764185.1. Classification (NCBI taxonomy): domain Eukaryota; kingdom Viridiplantae; phylum Streptophyta; class Magnoliopsida; order Caryophyllales; family Tamaricaceae; genus Tamarix; species Tamarix austromongolica. The sequence continues at coordinate 46,937,202 of CM077819.1, forward strand.
TGCATTAAAATAATCTTTAGGAGCAATTACTAAGTAGTAGTGCATCTATGAAAATTAATTTTAAAAAAACTAGGATCCGAGTCATTGATGGTGCATCTGATTTTTTATTTTAATACGTCATTCACTATCAAATCAATTTCATTTGTATTATATATGCTTTCAATCAATAGTACTTTTTCTTTAATTTAGTCATTTTATTTTTTTTCTTTTTGTCATGTGTTTCTATTATTAGTTTGGACTACCCATTTAGTGTTTTAGTTGTTTTTTTTAATTTATAATATGGATTTTCTTAAAAGGATTAAGTTATTTTGATAAGTTTTAAAAAAGGTTAATGATTAAATTTTCTTTTTATTATAATTTAAAATAAAATGTTATCATTTAAAAATATCAATAAAATTTATTTTATTTAATATATAATTTATAAAACAAATTGATGTTAAGTAATGATACCATATGTCCAATGGTCTGCCTCTTCCACTGCTATGAGGGACGTAGAAAATATGTCCAATGAAGAACCTCTTTTGCTTTGGTCTCCAATCTCTATTATACTCATCCCAAATGCATTTTGTTGGAAATTCTACACAAGTTAATTCCCTTGCTTTTGGATAGTATTCATTTGCCTTCATCCAAGCCATAAACATGATTTCTTTAATTAATAACCAATCCACAATGTCATCAATTGGATCAAAGTCAGAGAAAATAACATTTTGTTGATTTGGAAGATGAAAGCCTAACCTTTCGACCGATAAATCCTTAAATTGAATCTCATATTTGAATATCCTTCATGATGCCTCACATAATTATGCATTTCTACAATTATAATCGTCTGCATTTTTTAGTACTTCATCATTCATTGTACTTTCATAGAAGGAGGAAGTAGCAGAATCATGGACTTTGTTGACATATTTAAATAAATACTTGATAGAGTGTGATTGATTACACCACTCAACATTAATATGAGCACTATACTTGAGCAACAAATAACAATTGCGGAATAGTAAATATCTTAAAAAGGAAAACTCCATTCTTCTCCATTGTTATCTTATTATCTCATCACTTGTACACAGATCTCCATCATCATTAATAGTTGTTGATTTTACGAACTTTTTCGAAAAATGCTTAGTATAACAACCTTTTGACATGCATGGAGATTTCCTTCTAGTAGCACCACATGGTCCGTGTACATACATATGTATGTGTAGAGAGAATATCCAATAAGAACTAACACTCTCAGTTGAAAAAAACTAAATATAAATGTAATGACATTTTTAAATATTAGATATTTATGTTTCAAATTACAAAACTACTCATAGTAGGTGGTGGAAATTATTATAAGCATATTAGAAAATTTTAGTGATTCTCAATTCTTACCATAAATATGTAATCTTAAGTATATGTATATCTATCGATTATCTAAAAATAAACAAAGTGGGGTAAATGTAGGTGTATGCTTCAAAATCAATCAATGTCATATTTATGTTTCCCTTTTTTTTCTTTTTTTTTTCTTTTTTTGTTAATGGTGGCCCAAATACATCTTAAACAAACTACCTAGAAATTTTGTGGGTGAAGCTTACACCATAAGAAATTCTTCGGACCCCAAAAATGTTGAGTTTCTTAACCCCTATCCTTATATTAGTCTGTATATGCAAACATATATGTTAGCTCAACCCCCATGCATGCACTTGCAAAGCAACTTTTTTTTTGGTAGATGAAGTGTCAAATGAAACGTAACAACAGAAAGCAATAGGGAAAATACAAAAAGGAAGAAAATTTCAAGAAGACATCTTTTGAGCGCCTACCTCAAATATTTTTCCTCTTGCTAACCTCTTATTACAACACCTGAGCCTTTGTGCATTCAACAACCGTTCCCCTTAAGTACTACAACCAACTTTTTTAATCCTATTTTATCGATCAAATATAATTATTATTTCATCTGAGTATCAGTAAGACTTATAAAATCTAATCTTCTCTAAACTTCTTGTTATACTAGTTTACATAGTATACTTATAATTATTATTAATATGAAAATATTTATGTTCTATTAATCAATTGGTATCAAAGAGGGTATTAATAGATTCGTTGCTATCAAGGGAAAAATATCTTTATAAATTTAATCTTTTTTTAAATATCTGGAGATAACCCATAATTTAAATATTCATGTAATATAATTTGGGAATATATTTTAATATATTAGATAAAATATCATATTTTTAAGTAACTCATAATTTAAATGTGTGTATCATATAATTTGAGAGTATATTCCAGGATATCAGGATTTAAGCGCTTTTTATGTACTTTATTCAAGTAAGGAAAAAATATTACTTTTTGTACAAATTGTATTTTATGTCTACAGGTTTTACTCAACAGCTATTCGGATCCTATCTTCATAAATTTATAATGTCTATTCTTAATAACATGAAATTGACGCTTTCAATTAAATATATATGGTAAGACTGAGTAGGTGTGCCCTGGCTGATACACGGATGAGCAGATGTCTTGTCAATATGGGTACGTGTGCCTGGTCTTTGGTGGAAGCTTTGGTTTAATATAAAGGAAAATTTTCTTTCTAGTTTTTTTAGGTGAAATTAATTGGATAAAAATTAAAATAGTTCTAAAGTATTTAGTTATAAATATAAAATATTATGCATATATAATTATACTAATATGTACACTTAATTATACATAAATATACAGGTAATATTCTCTATAAGTACATGTATATTGGGATACCAAAAAAATAGACTAAATACCAAATAGATTGACCAACTTTAATTATTTTGGTCCAAATGGACCACCAACTATTTTTTCCTAATATAAATCTGTAGTTAACAAAGGAGGACCATGGGGACACGAATATATATCTGGCTCAATTGGCCTTGTACGGCTTACGTAATTGTGTGGGGTAATTAATTATGGGATTATGATATAGTATATGGGTATAATATATTAGGTTTGCTCGTATATAGTGCTATCATAAATATATGAATTTATTATAACTTCAAACCAACAATTGTTTATATACATTTTTGTCCTATTTTTATGCATTAGGACTAGTATATTTTAGCAAAGACTAAATTTTAAGAAAATTATATATTTTCGTGTATGTGACATAATTGAATAAATATTCTCTGTTGGTGAAATTGGTGATTTAAATTATGTTCATTTTTTTATAATCAAAATAAGCATAACTAATCATGTGATTTTGATCTTATGTGTTTTGTGAGTACTTTAAAATATATTAGTCACTTAAATTAAAAGATAAGGAAATTAAGGATTAAGATAGTCTTGGGGATGATACCCTTAGAGGTAAAGAACATACAAGTAGTAGGTTAACTAGAGGGCTTTTCTAGGCCTACTTTTTATTCTTTTGGTTATACGGTTATTTCACAAAGTTTCCCCATCCCCATCCCCATCCTCAGTTGCAACCAACTATAGGTTTTTCCTATGTTGTATTTAGGGCTCTGGATTGGTTGATGAGCGAATGGGTGACTTTGTTATCTATATGTTAGCTAAACTTTATATTTATAACAAGCTAGAGGGTTTATTCCCGTCATCTTTAATAGAATGATGTTCTCTTTCCTCTTCATGATTCTCGTAAATAAATATACTCAGGATAATTTTTTAATCAGTAAAAAATCGTATTATGATGCGGATGCAATATTGAATATCCTTATATATATGAGAAATTGAGAATAAAATTGAACCTGCATTATTTATTCTATCCATTTGTTTTACTTTGAAATTTAATAATTAAAGTAAATTACCTTACTCAAAAGTTGTGATTTATTTTCAAATTATCTTATGTAGATATTTAAGGTATGTGTTACTCCCCCCACTAACTATGAACCAAATTTTTAGGTTCTATTAAAGACAGTTGAGGATGATTTTCTTTATAGCATTAGGCAACTTTTAGGTTCATATGGAGAGACTCAGTTCCTTTTTGCATTATTTTTTGGAATGAAGTATATTGGACCTATTATTATTCAATTTTAAATTAATGTATTAAGGTTTTGGTTGAGGTTGTAATCCATCTGAAAAGATTAACAATCTTTATTTAGATATTTTAGCAATTATCCTAATATTTTATTTATATAATTATTGGAGTGTTGCAATCACTCTATCGTTACCAGCCCTGCACAACAACCTCCTTGCCATCACTATTTCATATGCCCAATCTCCTTCACGTCTCCTCTCCTACAATCAAAACCATCCCCCTAAACTCCATCATTTCCCTTTCATTTTTGTTCGACCATTATCAAAAAACTAGCTCTCTCACCCTCCCTTATTCATCCTTTCTCCCTTCTCCTTATTCCTTGGTTTTCCCTACAAATTTTGCCCAGCACCTTCACCCCCACAACCTAACTTCACTACCTATTTCGCAGCCATAGCCTTCTCAAAACCTCCTAACCTACATGCAATACTCCCCTAACTCCTACCATTTTCAAGCAACATCTCTTAATCACCTTCCTATCTTTCTCGTACATACTCAATACAACCCCTCATGATCCCCACCTTCATGCCCAACCCCCCATTTAGCGTGAGCCATTTATGTAGCTGAGCCTCTCCTACGTGTAAACCTTATGTCATCCATCCCTAGCCTCCTCTTGTTTTTTCAACCTCCATCACAATAACCTAACACCCTTCATACCCCCCAAGTTGTCGCTACAAAGTTAACCTTTCATTGGTTCCTTTTCATTATGTGGGTTACTCACGTTTACTGCCTTTTGGAGTGTTGGTGGCTCACATAGAGCCTCCATGTAGCATGTGCCCATGTGTGCATCTCCTTGGTTTGTATCCTCCATTAGATTTTAGTTGGGTTGATAATTAATAACATATTGTTTAGTTGCTAATATGTGTTTTTTTGTGCTTTATTTTTAGGTAAAGAAAGAGGTTATAAGTGGAGGCTAGAGTCTAGTGTGTTACTTTTCTTTTTTCTTTTTTCTTATAGTTAAGCTAACTCATAGCCTCACTAAAATGTAAAAATTACACAATAACATATTAGGGTTCTAATGTGTTATATTTTAATTATTATCCTAAGAATGTCCTGTTATGTTTAATTTATTATCTTAAGCATGCTAGCATGGAAATATATGTCTTTAGTTTGTAAATTATTTATGACAATAAGCATATGAAAGCATGTATTAAGGTTTTGGTTGAGGTTGTAATCCATCTGAAAAGATTAAAAATCTTTATTTAGATATTTTAGCAATTATCCTAATATTTTATTTATATAATTATTGGAGTGTTGCAATCACTCTTTCGTTACCAGCCCTGCACAACAACCTCCTTGCCATCACTATTTCATATGCCCAATCTCCTTCACGTCTCCTCTCCTACAATCAAAACCATCCCCCTAAACTCCATCATTTCCCTTTCATTTTTGTTCGACCATTATCAACAAACCAGCTCTCTCACCCTCCCTTATTCCTCCTCTCTCCCTTCTCCTTATTCCTTGGTTTTCCCTACAAATTTTGCCCAGCACCTTCACCCCCACAACCTAACTTCACTACCTATTTCGCAGCCATAGCCTTCTCAAAACCTCCTAACCTACATGCAATACTCCCCTAACTCCTACCATTTTCAAGCAACATCTCTTAATCACCTTCCTATCTTTCTCGTACATACTCAATACAACCCCTCATGATCCCCACCTTCATGCCCAACCCCCCATTTAGCGTGAGCCATTTATGTAGCTGAGCCTCTCCTACGTGTAAACCTTGTGTCATCCATCCCTATCCTCCTCTTGTTTTTTCAACCTCCATCACAATAACCTAACACCCTTCATACCCCCAAGTTGTCGCTACAAAGTTAACCTTTCATTGGTTCCTTTTCATTATGTGGGTTAGTCACGTTTAATGCCTTTTGGAGTGTTAGTGGCTCACATAGAGCCTCCATGTAGCATGTGCCCATGTGTACATCCCCTTGGTTTGTATCCTCCATTAGATTTTAGTTGGGTTGATAATTAATAACATATTGTTTAGTTGCTAATATGTGTTTTGTTGTGCTTTATTTTTAGGTAAAGAAAGAGGTTATAAGTGGAGGCTAGAGTCTAGTGTGTTACTTTTCTTTTTTCTTTTTTCTTATAGTTAAGCTAACCCATAGCCTCACTAAAATGTAAAAATTACACAATAACATATTAGGGTTCTAATGTGTTAAATTGTAATTATTATCCTAAGAATGTCCTGTTATGTTTAATTTATTTTCTTAAGCATGCTAGCATGGAAATATATGTCTTTAGTTTGTAAATTATTTATGACAATAAGCGTATGAAAGCATGTCATAATATTTTACTTTCATAAATTGATTTTACATGATGAATGCAGAGGTTCATGTGTAACATGATAAGTTGAGCATGTTTGGTTTTTCCCACATGATTAATATTTGCATGGTCGCGAGGTAGAATTATCATTTCAGTGCATTGTGCTTAAATGTTTCCAACATGTATGACTATCATTTATTATATGATCTTAAATATGAAAATATGTGATTTATGATGAGTTAAATACGCAAGTTAGGGTTTTATATGCTTAATCATGTGTGGGGGTAAAATAGTCATTTGTCATGTCTTGAAATTTACCTAAATACTAAAATGGTTTAAATTATCAAATTTAACCTTTTGCATGAAAATTTGCTAATTAAAATATGGTTAGCATTTAAATGGACAAAATAATGGTAATTATGGTTTTAAGGGCATTTTGGTCATATATGGCCTAATGTGCATAAAAGTGAATAATTAGGCATATGATAACCTTATTATATTTTTAGGTTGACCTTGCTGCTGATTTTTTACTTTGGTTTGACCTTTAACCTTAGGTTTGACTTGGATAATTAGAATTAAAAAAAAAGTGGTTGAGCATAAAAGTTAGAATTGTTTGTGTATATTGTGATATTCAGAATCACTAAATAAAACTTCAATATTTAAACTAAAGGATCTCAAGATTGGAAATAGTGGATCTTTAGAGGTAGATACCCTAATGATATGTTTTAATCTGTGAATTGGTTTGGATTTTGCTATTATGCCTTAGTGTCCAAACTAAGCTATATATCTTATTCTACATAGTTATTCACAATTCTTATAGAGTATGCATGCTTATGGATTTATATCCTTTTAAGTAGTGCATTGTGCTTCCTTTGTGTGCTAGTGTGACCTAGGTTCCTTAGTATCTTTGGGTTGATGGCTTATAGGATATATTGTTGTATTTATGCTCTTGTATGACTAGAGTACATTAGTGTCTTCAAATTGATACTATCTCCCCTCAAGTATATAAAATGAAATTAACTATTGTTTAGTTTGTGGAAATTAATTTGGATAAGTACGGTCGGTAGTTGCCTTGATGCCCTACTTATGGTCGATAATTATCTCTGTGCCCTACCTGTGGTGGTAGTTGCCTTTATGCCCTACCTGTGTTTTTTAACCACCTTTATGCCCTACCTATGGTGTTTTAGAATTAGTTGGTATAATTAGTTGAGATTTATGAGATATAATATGATTGTTATGGAAATTGGTCAAGATTGGCTTGATGTCTTCCCTTCATTATACACCCTTAGAATATTTAGTTTATTAACCATCTTATTAAGGTTTAAGTCCAAGGGTAATGTTGAGCATGCGGCCTTGGTGATAATTTTTTATCTTATCTAGCCTATTACAGTACCATGTTCTCATAGGTATGGTTCAATATGTTATACAATATTCTCTTTTGATACTTTCTATGTGCTCCATGTTATATTTATATGCTCAATACTATATTGTAGATTACTTGGTAGTGTTGTACTCATGTGTTTTGTTTTATGGTTCCATGCCTATGCAACAAGAAGTGCCAACTTTGTAGAATCTCTTGTGAGTTCAACTTGATGGCTAGTATTTTTGAGGTTTGAAAGGTATGACTATTCAATGTCCAATTTGGTACCATTTGATTCAGATATCATGGAGTATTTTTGAGGTTTGAAAGGTATGACTATTCAATGTCTAATTTGGTACCATTTAATTTAGATATCCTGGACTCTTGTGTCTCTTTTGTATATCTTTTCACTTAGATTTTGTAACCTTTGTCCAATCTTGTTATATCGGAACTATACTAATCTGTAATATAATTTCTTTTCTACTTCTTGTGATCGTTGTTCTAAATTAAGTGGAGTAAAGTTTTAGCATTAACACTTAATATAAGAATGATAAATAAAACTACACTTATACTAAGAATGGAGATAACGTGCTATATTTTTAATTTTTTAACTTCTATAAATTAACTCTTTTAAATAAAATTTTTAAGCATTAAAAATGAAAGTGTTGCACCAACAAGTGTAACCACGGTTGGATCAGAAAATTATTTAACACAATAATTGACCTAGAATAAACTTGGGACCTTAGTATAATCAGTTCAACTGCTTTTGACTTCTTTATACTTTGCACTCAAACGGCAATGCAAGAAGAGCCCTAGCCTACATGTTTAATCTAAATCAAATTAGACCAGTTCAACTGATTTTCTAGAGTTTTTTTTTTACCTTAGTTGGTATACATATTCCAAAACAAAGTAGGGTTATATATATATATATATATATATATATATATATATATATATATATATATGTATATATACAAAAAGGCATTTTGGTATCTAGTGGAATAGATTGGATCACTCGGTCTATAATTATTATTATTATTATTATTCATTGGTTAAGACGTGAATTTTAAGTTTGAATAATATATAGTAATTAATTAAGATCATATAGAGAAACTAACATTAGACATATATTGTAACTACTCATGATAATTTTTAAAATGATATCATTTAATTGAAAACATGAAAGATATGGACGTATATATATAATATATTTAATCATTATATATATATATATATATGAGAATTGTGATAAATATGCTATATTTAAAAGTAAATTATAAAAAAAATAATCTAATTAAATGATAGAGCTATACTCTCTGTAATCTTCTTAAAAATATCTAGAGGCGAGGTCATAATTAATCTTATGATTTTATTTTCTTTGTAATATAAAAATTGTTGTATGCGTGTATCTATTATAATAATAACTCGCCAGGTTTGATCGTGATAAGAAAGGATTTACCACGACACCGACCGACCATGCGCATGTCAAATTCCGATAGCTTTCATGCGCCACGAAATGAACTTTTCTAAAGAGTGCCGTCTGCGGGGAGCTTCGCTCCCGTCACGCTATGTCCGTACAACAGATAAGTCAATAGATTTTGGTTCCCAATTAATTGCCCTTGTATCTCCCAATTAATTGCCCGACAGAAGCTGAGGATGCATTACGTCCAACATATGGGATTAAGAATCCAGTGAACGACAGGTAATTATTTGGGATTCCCCTAATTATGCCAAAAATTAAAGGTGATTTAGTATGTATTTTTGGCATACTGCATTAACCCAGACTCGAATCCTTAACCACTAAACCAGTAATTTATTAATATTATCCGCGAATGACGATTCATGCATTACAAGAACTGTACAGTAGTATTGTTCGAGACTTAAGAGTCAAAATAACTCATGCATCAGAAAGCTTAAATTTGAATAATCAAATGAAGAAATTTAAGTAAGGTAATTACGACATAGAATATTAAAAGATAAACTTTCACCACTGTTTACTATCGGTCATTGATTTAGCGAATGATGCGATCCCAATTAGGGGCCCGAGGAACGAATAAGTGGGCATCTATATCATATTGTGGCAAATTATGTAAAAAAATGATGGTCATTATATTTAGGATATGAATAGATATTATTCAAGGATCATAATGGGTGGGCAATAGATCTTTTATTCCATTATTTTTTTTAATGAAATGGACTAGCATATATTCAGGCTATAATTAAACTTCTTTATAAAGAAGACTAACTTATGAAATAACAACAACAACAACAACAACAACAACAATAATAATAATAATAATAAATAGAAGTAGTTTATGAAAAATATTTTTTGAGAATTCTCTTCTTAAAATTTCGAGCTTTTGCCTTCGGAACAAGTATAATTGAACATTTCAAATTATTTGAGTACGGACATGAGTTCCAAAGAGTTTCTTTTCCATTTTTAAAAGCGAGTGCACTTCTAACATGTCAAAATTTACTATCAAATTTATTACTTTTATGCTAAAACATTAACATAATTTAATGAATATTATAATCGGAATTAAGACAAGTTCGATCCATTCATTTCTCATATTAAGTGCAAAGAAAAACTATTTGTGACAACTAAATCAAAACTTACTAAAATAGATAGAAATACCAAAAGACTTTAATAAATTACCATAAAAACATGGTATAGAGTGCATGTTCCAACTAATATAATATATATATAAATAGAGAGATAAATAGGAAACAAAACATTCATTACCTTGGATTACTCTAATCATTCTGCCCGAAGAACCTCCTCAAAGTTAGAAAGATCGTCATACAATATATGCGACCCAACATTTACAAAAGTATAGTATTAGTGCATATCTCATATGGAGTAATACAACTATTCTAAAGATATAGCATTATACACAAGGCTTGTGAGAAGAAAGTGAAAACATATGCAATAGCATCATAAAAACATGCTCCATATAGATGTCAATTATAAGGAATGAAACTCAACCATCAAGCATATAATAGTGTGGTACAACTGTACAGATAGACGAGATTCAATTATTATAATATATCACTATTGTGATCATAATAATTAGATTGTATTAACTTGAGGATAAAGACTCAAACGACTCCTTCATTTATAACATTTCTACCTAGTGTAAAATAACACTAACCTAGCAACAATAATCGATCACTTAATCACTTTAGCATACGCACTCCCACTATAAGAAAATTAATTTTTGCCAACAAAAAATGGCATTGCCACAAATATTTTTTGCAACAATATTATATTTTGGCAATGACAAGACTTTTTGTGTATCAGGGCATAACTATAGGTTTGTACATGACTTTTTTTTCATTGCTAAAAATAACTTTTTCTTTGTGACATCACCTTTGTGGCTAAATAAAATATTGTTTTCATAATTGATAGTTATAAATTTTCAAATGATAATATTTTTCATAGCAATAGTTTTGTTGACAATGATGTCCTATTTTTAACAATGATAGTTTTATTGTAAATGACCCATTATTCACAACAATAGTTTTGTTATCAATAATGTAATATTTTTCGCAATGATAATTTTGTTACCAATGACTAATTATTTGTAGTGACTGTTTTGTTGACAATGATTTCCATTTTCGTTGCAACGATATCTTTGTTGTCAATAACCTATTATTCACAACAGTAATTTTGTTACCAATAATTTTTATTTTAATTCTTACAACATCTATTTTGTTATCATATCCTTTTTTTTTGCAATGATGATTTTGTTACCACAAGGCATTTTCCACAAGACTCAACTATTACCTTACAACTTACTATTTATTCATAATAAGCTATGAAAATGATCATATCACATATATATACACTAAAAGCAAACATCAATATCAAATTTCATTAGATCATTAAATATAAAAAAAATACATAATGCATTAATTACATTGTCATTTGTACATTACAAATTGTCAAAAAAGATTGAAAAATACAAGTGTCACTAGTAATACGCCAACATCACAACTAACCATCCATGCTTATTAGCTTTATTCCATAAGCTAGATACACAAGCCTAGTAGCTACAAATATTCTTTAACTTGATCTAGTGAGATCACAATCCTCTAGATGAGTTAGCATCTATGACCCAAACTTTTTTATTCCTATAAAATAAACATAGTAATTACGAGAAAATAATGTTTCAGAAAGATACCAAAAATTAAAATAAATAAAATTCAAGTAAGTATGATTCTATCATCACCCCTTTTAAAAGTTTTTTCCTTGAAACCTATAAGAGCTTAAAGGAGAAGAAAAAAGAAATAGATAATGATGCAGGAGCATACATAGAAAACTCTCAATATTCTTCTTCTAATGATGAAGATCAAGAAGAATTATCATACTTAGAGATAGAACCAGTTGTGCTTGAATATTCTTATGATTCTAATGTTTTGTCAAGTAATTATTGTAGGTATTGTACATATTTGTAAGAAATTCATGAAGTTCATGATAGTTGAAGATCTTTGATGTATAAGGCAATAACAATGGATTACAAGGATTACAAAGTGAAAAGAAGAACAAGGCTGCAAGACTACAAAGTTTAATCACATATGATTATATCTATGTATTACATTATTAAGTTGTGTAGCTTTTTTATTTTTATTGTATACTTTGTAATACTTTTAAATTGTCATTATAACCTTTAATACATGTCATGTGTCATGCTTTAAGAGGTTATTTCATTAATAAGGCAGATTAGTGGGCTTACCTACATGGTGGCATGCGTATGTTACCTTGTACTCAAGGGAATTTTAACATATTCCAACTTGATATGAAATTTTCATTCGTGAATTAGAGAGAGGAATACATGAGAGGTGTGATCTTCTTCTTCTTATTCTTCCATTGAGAGCATTAAGGAGTAGTAAGAGTTTTTCTATTGAGAAATAGAAGGTTTCTCATTACAAAGAATTAGATCATAGTATAGATCTAATTCATACTATCAAAGTTTCAAGACAACATAAAATTCAAGAGGTGGATAGAGTTTGGATGATGGTTTGTAACTTGTGATCCTTCAAAAATGATCTAGATTCTTGTAGAATATTTTTAAGATAATATTGCACATCAAAAGTGGTATCAGAGCACCTTTGAAGTTAACATTACAAGGGGTATAAAAATAGTCCAAAGTTCGACAACCTTAATCACCATCTTTGGAGTTCAAGTAAGGTTCTTGATTCATCTTGATAGATTATTTTAAATTTTAATGAGTTATTATTGAGTCTTGTGAAAACTTGTATGTGGCCCATAGATCTTGTAGAATCTTGCATGGTTCTTGAGCATGGTTGCATGTTAGGTTCAACATTGAATGTGAGATTTTATATTAAATTTGTATGCAAAATTTTATGAGTGTGATATGCATGAATTTTAATGTGTGAGTTTCTATTTTCTTTTTCAGTTTTTTTTTTGTATAGAAACGAGCATGCTTAGGACTTCTTTTCTGTTGTTGGCTCACAAGTGGTGATCTTATACTGTAGTAGAATTCTCTAAGTGTACACGACATAAAACCTCGTTTTATTTTTTAAGTTAGTAGTTGAGTGTGTGTACGTGTATGTTTATGGAGTAAACCGTGTGTGTTTGTGCAAGTGTATTTGATTATGGTGTGTTATTATCAAGTGGGATTATTGTAATTTGAAGAATCACTTATATCTGCATGAAATTTTACATGAACTATTTGAATGCATGTGTAAGTATTTCATGTGTTTCGAGTATGGTTTTTGAGAAAACTTACACATTCTATAACAAGAATTTAGCAAGGTTGATTTTAGTGTGTATATTTTTATGCAGTGATTTGTGGTGTGTTCGATTATTGTGTTTCTGATTTATTGAACTCAAATTGTTACACAAGAATTGACTAAAAATCCTAAAGTAAGGTGAGGTGTTACAGTTTTAAACAATTAAAACTTAAAGTGGAACCCAAGTGGTTTTGTGACAGGGATAATCAATCATGGAGGGTGAATAAAATTTCCAAGCCATGTTTGAATCCATTCAAAAACCTTATAATAATTTATATGCCACTAATGCACAACTTAGACAACTAAATGCTATACAAACACAAATACAAAGGTTAGAGTATAGGTTAGCCGAACAAGATTTGGTCCAAAATACCCAAGAACATAGATAATTATATGGGGATAGATTTGGGAATGCTATGAAGTCAAATAATCCAATTAAAGGAAGGTATTTGAATTATAGAATAGAACATGAAAAAGAACCTATAAGAAGTGGGAGTAATAGGAAGCTCTATGACCATCAACCTAAGTATCATCAAAAGGAGGATAAGCACATTAAGCTTGATCTTCCAGACTTCTATGGTATGATTGATGTAGACTCATTTCTTGAGTGGTTACATGAAATGGAGGCTATCTTTGAGTTTAAAGATTATCAAGACAAACAAAACTACAAATTAGCAACTTTTAATTTTAAGAAGTTTGTTAGAATTTGGTATAATAATCTAAAGAGGACTAGGGAACGAGAGGCTAAGTCAAAGATAAAATCTTAGGAGAAACTTAAGAAACATCTAAGAAGAAAATTTATCCCTACAGAATATGAATAAGATAATTATATCAAATTAACTACTCTTAGGCAGGGACAACTAAGTGTTGAGGAGTATGTTAGGGAATTCAAGAGGTTAGCACTAGTATGTGATATTCATGAAAGAAAGGAACAAATTGACCTCAAGTTAATCATTGAGAAAGTCAAAACACTTTGAAGCTAATCAAACAAGTCATCGATCCTTGGAAGTAGATATTGGTTCTTCACTATCAATTAGTTTGGACTATGATATTTAATGCACTGATGAAGGATCCCATCCTTCTTCTTTACAAACAAAAATAGTGCTACCTAAGGAGACATACTCCGGTGAACATGCCTGTGAGCCACTAGATCCTCTAGCTAATTCATCAACTCTCAAAATTCTACCGGTGCCATCCGATAAAGTGCCTTTGTAACTAGCTCCACCCCTAGTAGTCACATACTAATGGCATACCTCGTATCCCCTTTGAAAACACATAATGAAACTCTCGAGCAACCAAAATACCCTCTAATATTGATATATCCTCGTTCATCTTCTGAACTCCACACAAATACATAGGGTAACCCCTATGCGCCAACAAACACAAAACGTGAGAAAATACAACCTTTGTCGTAGGCTTAGGCTTGCATCTTCTATAAGAGACCCTAGCACTCTAAGGTTCTCACAACACAACTAGCTCCTTAGTAAAATCTATCATGGCTTGATATTTTCCTAACATATCCATTCCAAGGATAATGTGAAAGTCTTACAGGTCCTACTCAACCAAGTCTACTAGGAATTCTACCCTGTCTATCTCTATGGTCACAACCAAGTAGAGCCTAGTGCAATCCAATCTATTCCTAGAAAGTAACATTATAGAAATAGACACACTAGCAGATGGAGACAATGCAGCTCTAGCAACAAAAATTAAAGATATGAGTGACAGAGATGCTACTGAATCAAATAATACATATGTTGGTAATGAATAGATGGAAAACATACTAATGACCACATCTAGCTATCGATCAACATTTGTGTGGCTGATGATATTCAGAAGTCCGTTTGACTATCGTCTCTGGTATCCCCCACAATAACCTCCATAACCATAGGTCTGACTTCCTCCCTAAGGAAATGGGCGAGGGTCTTATAGTATCCTCTTAGCCTCCTTAGCTTGTCCATAAGTTGGGGTAAGTACCCTATGCTACTATTGTGGCTGGTAGGCCCATTCATGGTATGCCTTCTATAGTGATATCAACGACTCCTACTACTAGAACTAACCTTGCTGACATTGACACTCAAATGATTGGTAGCCCAATAGACCACACACTCTGCACTTAATAAGAGTTCCTCGATAGTTTCACCTTAGATGATCTAGACTACAAAATCGACACTAGAAGCACCTCAGCTGACCTTTAATCTATTCTAACTTACCATTTGACCCTGGTGTCAAAACTAACCTCCCTAAGGCTTTATCTGACCCCGCTGCTAATACCTTGGAGGTCCACCTCTCCAGAACTAGATTCTGCCTCTAGGTTGTAATCATTTTTTTTTTGTTAACAATTTTTTTTGTTATAAAAATATGCTCATGTTAGGTTGTAAATTTATGAGTTTAATTAAAATTATTTGTTTAAAATTTTTTATTTAATTGTAAATCTGTGAGTTTAATATTTTTTTTTCAATCGCACATGAAACTTATATTGTAGGTCTAGTTTATGAAATTCTTTTTTTTATTATAGATAAAAATTGTAGTGTAAATCTTATGAATTTATTTTTTAATTCTAGATCTAGCATGAAAAAAATAGGCGATATGGGGGAACGACAATTTGTGTCAATGGGGGGGGGGCTTGGGCTTCGGCAATCTTTGTAGTTGTTGGATGGATGGAACAAAAAGGGAAGGAGGAACGAGAGATTTGGCCAATATAGGGGAGGAAGCAACGTCAATTTTTACCAGTAGGAAGGTGTGGGCTTCGGCAATCTTTACCGTTAAGGGGAGGGAGGAACGGGAGTTTTGGCTGACATAGGGGAGGAAGCAACAACAATTTCTACAGGAGGTGTGGCTTGGACTTCGGTAATCGTTGCCATTGTTGGGGGGTAATAATTGACAGGGGAGGTTTAGGGTTTGTTAATTATATTTGTCTTAATTATGTTTTTAATGATGTCTATTAATTATAGCTTGTTAATTATATTTATATTAATTATATTTTTTAATTATGGTTAATTTGATTTCATTATTTAGTATGCTTTAGTTATATTATACTCTTTTAATTATGCTCTAATATTTTAATTAAATATAGGTTTGGTAAATTTTCTCTGTATTCTAGGGTTTTCTATTATTTTTAGGATGTGTAATTATATATAATAATTATGGTTTATTAATTATATTTTTTAGTTATATTTTTAATTATGATTAATTTGGTTAAATTTATTCATTATATTTTTAGATTTGTTAATACTCTATTAATTACATTATTTTATTATTTATATATGATTTGATATTTATTAGATTTATTTATATTTTCATTAAATATGTTAAATATTGTTATGTGATGAGGGTTATTAGTGAATGTTTTTAATTATATTGATAGGATAATAGATTATTTTAGTTTATTTTTTTATTAAATATGTTTATAATAGATTAAATATGTCTATATTTGTATTATATTTATTTAGTTTGCTAATTTTTAAGGAATATATTTGGATAAATTTGGTTGGATTATCGAAAAAATATATCGGGAGATTGGTTTTATAAGATACCATAATTAAGTATAATTTAGTTGTTATATTATACTAAAATCCTACTAGTAACTAATAAAAATATTGTTGATGTATTTAATTAATAAAGTAGAGGATTAGTTTAAGAGATTGTATTTTAGTTATAAGTTATATTATACTAACACATATTTCGCATCAGAATATTGAAAGGTCACCTAGGCTACCCATTTTCTATTTCTCACAAGTTAATCTAGGTTTTTGAAGAATCAAGTTCCTCAAAATATGAAATAGAATGATAAAATAAGATATGGAATCATTTGAAAACCAATTTTGAAAACAAAACATGGTAATATAAAACTTAAGTTCTGATAACACCCCAAAACTTACTACTAAAAATTTTGATTTTAGCATAAGCATAATTTTAAAATAGTTGGGTGTTAAAGCTGTAATTGAAATAGTTATGGTTTAGTATACCATCCTTACATCAATCACAAGGCTAAATGATTAAAAAGTAAAACATGATAAAATAAAATATGAGAGAAAATTCATAATCATCAAATAAGAGTTTAGATATTAACTCTAAATACAATATCAAAATACAACAAAAGATATCTCATGGAACTAAGAGTCCAAAAAGGTATTTGGGTAAGAATAACATCCAGATAGCATGACTCTATACCCAAATCCTAATGTAGAAAGTCAATCCTCCACATTTAAGGCATCAAAAGTTGTAAAATCGCCCACTAGGTAATCATAGACCTATACCATGACATATGGATTGCCAACTCATGGGAATGAGAAACACCCACAAAAGGATGATCGGTACACCATGTATTAAATAAGGTAACAATTCATTTGAATTAGGGTTACACATTATATATGAGTTCACATTAGAGAAGAAGCATACATAAGTTAACATAAAACAATGACAGATGAACACTAGCTCTAAGTCTCATTATTAGATATATCATATTCCACTATTTTATTTACATTAAGTTTAGGGACCCCACTATTCTTAATCCAATGGAACGAACTAAAATATCTCCCTGTGCAAAATGCTTCTAGCCACTATTATTAAGTTGGTGGAACGGAATCTATACCTCCCATGGCAGCACACTCCTAGAAACTATTCTTAAATATGCGGAATGGTCTAAAGCACCTCCTAAGGCAAAAAAAAAAAAACTCCTAGGCAATATTATTCAGCTTGTGTAACGGGCTCTTATACCTTGGTCCCGAGTCCTAAGTCACATAATCTTTCACTATAATTGATTAATGCCTTATCCATAATCTCACTCGCATTGAGATTAGATCCATACTATTCTTGAATCGATGAAACAATTTGATGCATCTTCCAAGGTAAAATGCGCCTAACCACTATTATCGTTAGGTGGAATGGACAAGTAAAATAACTTGGCCCAACTTACGTAATCTTTCAATTTAAATTGTTAATATCTTCTTCAGAGTAGATTATATCAATACCATTATTAATATATGTCAATCTCCAATATTTATATGAGATGCATAACCACACTTATATATATAGATACCACATATCCAACATTATACCTAATTACATAATTTCCCAATTTCATTAGTCTTAAAATATAATATCCTAGTATTATCATAAATATATTATTCATATAACATTCTCAATCATTAAAGTTCACACAAATATACATATAGCACATAAATATTAAGCTATGGCATGTGTCCTTACCGTCAAAGAGACTCGGCTATAAGTACAAATCATAAACCATCTCCTCCTAGATCATTGAAAGATCAAGTGTGAAAAAAGAATAAAATTTGATAGGGACCCAATACTATAATTGAGAAAAAAGTTAAGGTAAAAGAGGGTGAAGATGGAAATAACCAAAACCAATGGAAAGCTTGGGTTACATGGAAGTGTGGTAAAAAATATGGTGGTGCTATAGCAGTGTTTGGGTGGAGCATGGGTGTGCTAGAAGGGAAGTATGGTTGTGACAAAGAAATAGCACATCAAAGGTGCATAGTTCAAGGGTAAAGAAGGCACACGGGTGAGTTATGCAAGCATTGTACAAGTGTGCATGAAGTTCATGGTCGAGAAGAAATGGGTGCATGGGCGTGCGTAAAGCCATGAGTGGGATGTGCAAATGCGTTGTGAGAGGCGGACAATTGGGGCGTGCGAGGTTTTCACGGCCTTGCATCTCAACAGAAACAAAATAGAGCAAGCGAGGAAAGAGGGAAAAGCGACAGAAAGGGTTGTAATGGTCGGTGATGATGAAAGGGATTAATAGGGCTTGAGTTGATTATTTTACTAAAAAAATAATAGTGCTTAGTGGTTGGTGGTGGTGAGTGGTGATGGTTGTTGGTGGCAGTGATCAAATAGGGCAGTGAGAAAGAAGAGGTAGAAGGAGGTGGTGATTTGGGGCAAAAAAATGGCAATAACTTAGACAATAACTAAGGTGGGGAGATTTGAGAGGTACTGTGTATGTGTGTGGGTGGTACCATAAAGGAGGGAGAAATGGCAGAGGAAGATCGACATGGTGATGGTGATTAAGCAGTAGAGGGGTGATGGAATCATGAGGAAAAAATGGTAGGGGCACACATGAGGAGTGTTAGGGTAAAAATTCAACAGGGCTTAGAGGAGATATAATGGTTGAGATGAAAGTTGATAGTAGCGTGTTGCATATGCTAAGAAATTTTCAAGCAATAAAAACGACGACAGGAGAATAGAAAAAGGAAAGGAGGAAGAAAATAAGAAGGGAAAAAATGAGGTTAGGATTTATATTAAATTTTGATTAGCTAAAAATAGGTAATATTAAAGATATAATTCAAGCAATATTAAGGTTAGGTTAAGAAATATAAATTACTTTGGTCAAAGATTAGGATTAGGTTAAGATTTTAGAATTAAGAAATTAAGGTAAGACTCAAATATTAATTTCTAGAGATTAGAATGAGGTTAAGTTATTAATTATTTAGATTTAGGTTAAGGTAAAATTTGGGATATTACATTGTGTAAGAAAATGGAGATTAAAAAATCCAATATGGTATCCAAAAAATAAGATTAGATATTTATAATATCCAATCCGATTTAAATTAAAAGGATATACAACATTTAAGATATTTGTTTTTTGACTAGATTATATGCTTTGGAAAAAAAATCTGATATTTTATTGATTATTTCAACAATATTTCATAATATTATGTTTTTGTAGGTTTAAATTTTAAAAATTTATTTATTTTTGTAATTCAAACTTTTATAATAATATTTGAATACATTTTTTTAGATAAAATAGGACATATATAAATAAAGATATGAATACCATCTTTCACATGGTCTTAATTTATTTTTAAAAGTTATTAAAATTAATCAAAAAAATTATATTTCATATGAACATTGGATATATCATAATTTAATTGATATTTGATCCTTATTTTTTGGATATTTAGTATAAAAGATGTGGGGCATACATTCCAAAAAAAATTGAATAGATATGGATATATGGTTTTTAACACCCCTAGTTGGTTGGGTTACGGAATGGTAAACTCTGATTGAGAGAGGTATGGGAGATGATTAGCCACTTATACTCTTGAATGAAAATAGTGATGTAAAGGGAAGTTGGTGGGAATGTGAGTTATAGTTATGATTTAGTTCAAGCAACCAAACTAGACCTAAATTTGGTCAGGCAAGCTAATTAGGAAGGCTCACTTCAGGCATAAGATGGTAGATTAGGAACTTTGCAAATTTGTAGGCTAATTAAATAGGTAGAAAACTAGAAAATATGAATGTATTAAGAAAAATAAAAAATAAATCCTAAAAATTATAAAAAATAAATAAATAAATTAGGAAGGTGCAATATAATTATTCAAGTTGTTACACGATCTAGTGATTCGAAAGAAACACATGAATTTCAAGCAAATAAATCAAATGGATAAGTTCAGAATATTTAAAAATAATTAATGATTCATAATGATATATCAAAGAATTAGATTTAGAAAATGGAATATTACAAAAGAGTGTATCCCTTTTCTTTATTTCTTCATGCAATCTTTGTGTCCTAAAATTAGTGCTCGCTATTGTGGTCGTCGTCGTCATCGATCATTTGCTGACCAAGCCATTGATCCACAATTTCTCAATTTTTATTATTATTTATTTTTAAAAGGAATCTTTCTGGGGTAGGATCCTACAAGTTGAGGACAAGCTTTCCTCGTTTTCTCTAATAAATGAATAATGTATCAATCCTATTTAGGGGACGCGAGGAACAAATTATTTTGCACAGAAAAGGGGGGGTTACATATCAATTGTGAGCAAGAAATGATGGTCATTATATTTAGGATATAAGTAGATATAATTTTAGGATTACATAGGCAACATGCCTTTTTTTATTTATTTTTTATTTCCTATTAAACATATTATCTTAAAGTTAGACTCACTAAATTCCTATTTAAAGGAGACTAGCTTATGACGTGGTTACATCTGCGCCGCTTCACACAAGTCTCTATTACATTAACATATAGATAAGATATTATTAAGCAATCTACTATATACCATGATTCTTTCCTTTCGGGTTAGGGATGACAACGGGGCGGGTCGGGGACGGGGACCTTATCCCCATCCCCAAACCCGATAAGAAAAATTATCCCCGAACCCGATCCGATCCCCGTTATTTTTTTATCGGGGATTCTCCGACCCGATCCCCGATCTATTTTCCATCCCCGATTTATTTCCCGTTCTTAAAATCCGACCCGATCCCCGATCACATCCCCAATCCTCAAACTATTTTTTTATATTATATTTTTAATTTATATTTTATAAAAAAAATTATATATATATTATATATATATATATAATTATATAAAAATATATATATATATAATTTCGGGGCGGGTTCGGGGATGGGGACCCCAAACCCGTCCCCGAAAAAATCCCTGTTAAGAATCTCCGATCCCCGAATTCTCTCCCCGAACCCGAATCCGAACAAAAAATTTCCGACGGGGACCCGAACCCTCGGAAAAAAATTGCCATCCCTATTTCAGGTGGAGGGGGGGAGAGGGGAGGGGTTTGCTTAAATATATATTCTAGAATTAGTCAACTTCGAATCGATCCATCCAGTTGGATGCCACCGCCCGCCTACATGTCTAGCGATCGGCTTGTAGATAAACTAAACTTGATCCATCCAGTCGGAGTGCACACGAGTATATCTTTACAGTTTGAGGCATAATTCTGCCTTTCACTCTTCACTCCTTTTCCCTCTGCCTGAATAATTAAGTACGTACACGATTAGCAGTTTTTAATATACGATCTAATGGAGAATGATAGTACCCAATCACAGCAGGTTGACTTAAGCAAAGCCAAGCTAAGCTAGCTGCGACGTCAAATAAGTTTATATTTAAGTACGACCGAAGAAGTCGGCCGGTGACCTCCCTTTCATTGGCGACCGTGGCTCTAGGCTTTTGACCCAGCTGCGAGCATCTCGATTCTGCTTTGCTTTAAAGCAGTGCCCGGTTATGACGAAGAGAGCCGACGTCGGGTTAATTACGCGTGCGTGGATAAGTGAAGTGACGCTCGCTCGCTCGATGATCATTGCGTTCGATGGAAGGCCGTCCGTCCTCATTTGGTATACGAATACCGGTAGTGGCAGTGCCACCATTTATTTATAAACCGACAAGGGGCCTAGCCTCATTCCTCAGCATAAATTATTGCTTTTTCTTGACTATAACACGCCTTCCCTTTCCCCGTAACCGTCGATATACAAGAAGAGACGGATGTAAATATAGTTTTTTTTTTTAAAAAAAAAGGAGCAATAACTAAAATAAAAAAATACAAAATACTACATGTTTCTAGTATTTAAATCATATAATCCATAACGCAACCTTTGGCATTTTCCTTGACAATTACTCACTCCTTTATTCCCTCTAAAGGCCATAATATCGATCATTGCATTAATATCGTTTTATTATCCTAACATAAAAAATAAAATAAAAAATATATTCTGATTCGGATAAAAAGTTAATAATTTCTTGAATTATTAGTATCGTTAACATATATAGAGTGAGTTAATAAATTTTATTTTGATCACTCTAGTTGGATTAAATCCTAAGACATGGTTTGACATTGTGTCGTTGTTTAAGAGATACTAAAAAAAATAGTACAACTCGATGGATAAGATAAAATATAAAATATCTTCTAATAATTTTATTTTTTTTTAAATGGTATTTGTTAAATTTATAAAAAAAATAGATAAAATAAAATTTCAAATTAATCTCGGAAATTATGATTTTAAGCAGCGTTGGAATCATCCGCCAGACAAATAGGACCAAGCAAGAATATACTATAAAATATACGTAACGTTGGTTAAATAGGAGCTGTGCCATGCGTATAGGCTGACGGTACGTAAGGTCCCCCGATGGGATTGATTCATAGCCAACACAAACACATATAAGTGTAATGTGTGTGCGTATGTCAGGTCCCCGTCCCCGATAAGGATTTGATTCGTTTCAATCACCTCTTCCTTTTTCTTTTTTTTTTGGATTATTTGCGAATGAAAATAAGGGAACGTTGTAATTTTCCTCTGCCAAAGGAGAATAAAATAACTAAATTGATCGATCCCCAGTTGTGCTAATCAGCATTCTGCATGGTTCGTGATATCCAATAATTCGTTTTGCTTCTCTCACACTCACAGGGGATCAACGTCATAAACTTTTTTTTTGTACGAGTGGACGAGGGCATCGATCGGCATCTACTACCTACTTGCTGAAAACTGATCGCCGACGTAGGCCTCATGAAAATCCACCACAGAAAGTAGCCAGCGTAAGCAGGACAGGAGGACGTCTCGTCTCGTCTCGTCTTCAAGAAAAAGAACAAGAAAAAAAAATCTTCAATTCCTCCGCCATCTCCATTTGTTCCCCGTCTTGTCGTGACCTCGGAGCTTACGCTGTTCAGAAACTCCGTCAGTTTGGCATTTTTGTTTTTATTTAGAAAAAAAATATTTTTTTTATTTATTTCTCGTCTTTATTTTTTTCCCACAAAAAGTACGTAGATTTATTTCGTATTTTAAAATATTATAATTTCTCAATTCCCTAACCGCACTCATGCAGCCTCGGTCGTGACCTTATCTTTTTATTATAATAATCCACATGCACAATAATAAAAAGGAAAAAAAATTAATAAATGATTGAATTGGTAGTCTAATAAGATATTCGAATCCTTCTGAGCTTCTTCTCATAGTAGCTTATTTAAAGGTCCATTGAAAATTTTAACATAATACCGAAATGATCGATAATCTAATTCAAAATTAAATAATGCATCGACCAATTCTTTAGAGGAAGATCTTAATACTACTATCATCCATCAACTTATCTCATAAAAAGGATGACATAACCTTAATTAGAAGAGTTGCGATCTCTTAAGATGTGAAGAAGTGTTATAATACTCCATCGTCGTTCATGTAAATGGTTTAGCATTAAAATAAAAGAAAGAGGCTAAGTGCCATATGAATCTAATATGCTATTTTATTTTTTATTGTCAATTTATTTTAGGTTTAATCCCTGTTTCATCTTGGTTCTGTTTTGTTGAAATGAATACTAAGGCTCTGTTTGATTTGAAGAAAGTTAAGTGAAAAAGAAAATTTAGAGGAAAGAAAATGAAAGAAAATAATTTTCTTTCCTTTGTTTGGTTGTTGGAGAAAATTTAGTGGAAAATTGAATTCTTAAAAAATATTTTTAGTATTTGAAGAAAAATTTAATATTATTATTTAAATTTTTTTATATATTTATTAAAATTAAAATATTTTATTAATATATAAAAAATTTCATAATGTTTATAATAAAATTATAAAATTTGTATAAACTCAATACTAATAATAAATTTGTTTAGAAAAATTTTTAAATATTACATGTAGAATGTGGAGTCCAAATCTTCGCCTTAAAAATAAAATAAAATAAAATAAGTTTCTCTGTTCAATGAGAAGCTGCTGGGATGTCATACGACGATAGATGAGAAAATAGTGTAAGGATGAATATTTGATTAGAAGAAGATTCCGAGGCGCGGTACGGCTAGACGAGAAAGTAGAAAGACATTTGACGAAAACATAATACGAAGGCTAGATCAATCTTTATTCGAAGATTGCATATCCTTAATTCATGGGGGGAAAAAACTTTGACGGGTCAATTAATTGCGCAGAGTAGCGAAGGTCGGAGGCATCACTGGCGGCGGAGGAATACAGCGAGCATTTATATTACAGCGGCGTTGCACGGAGACGAGAACGGGAAGAAACGCAAAAATGTCATTTTTTAAAAATCTAGGAAATGGAGACGGTAGAAACGTAAAAAAAAATTATATATATATATATATATATACACACACACACACACACACACATATATATACATATATACACATACACACACACACACACACATATATATATTAAAATAAATTAGATCTACTAAAATTAAGAGAAAAAAATAAAAAATTCCTAAAATTATTATCTATATTAGTTAATTTTAATCATTAATAATTTTATTTTAATAAAAAAATTAATTAAATAATATTTTTAATACAAAAATTAATTAAATAATTTTAATATAATTTCCAATATCAAAAAGTTTTTGAAAGAGGAAATATTTTTATACGTTTTCCGGCTACCATCTCCATGCTTTACTTCCATCCTTACTCTCAAATATGTTGGAAGGGTGACTTGGTACATATAAAAAGTAGTAAACACACGTAAGTACAGATGACCAAAAAATTTTCCTTTGCTTTCTTTTGTTTTTCTCCGGTTCAGCCTAAAAAAGCTGTACAGTATAAGTTTCTACAATATTTTTTTTCCTTGTTTTCTTTCCTTTAAAATTTTCAAGCAACCAGACATAGAAAAATAAATTTCCATCTAACTTTTTTTTCCTTTTCTCCTGGTTTTCCATAAACCAAACGAAGCCTAATACTTCTATTCAAATATTTTAGATTGTACTAGTTATTAGTAACACCTTTTTTCCTTTTTTTTCCTTTTTTTTCTTTTTGCATTAAAATTATATCATTTCATTTATGTAACTAAGTTTATAGAACTTGTCCAAATATATTACAATTATATGGACTCTTTTCTTAAGTAGCTCATTCCAACCACAGTCGTGGCGGGAGAAAAGTTTAAAGTTACGACACGGCAGCAATCATAAATGATTTGTAATTCTATAGGAATATAGCCGCCCAATGAAAGTTGTTCCTTGAAAGTGGTTCCTTTGCTTCTTCCTTAAGCCATTTTAATCCGCCAATTGAAGCCTCTCATTCCATCTTCGTTTTTGGTGCTTCCTTAGCTATAGGTTTTTTTTTTTGGGTTTTATTTTATTTTATTTGGTAAGTCCTTTAATTTGCGATAGTTAGAGCTATCAGCATGCATCTTTTATGTGTGCTCTTGTCGACTCATATAATCTCTCTTTTCCGTTTTATTCTAGTTTCCCCCTTTTTTCCTCCCTCCCCACCCCCAACCCCCACAAAAAAAAAATGTATGGATTCTTTGATAAATGGGCTTATTAACTCCCGACAATGAAGATTTTTCTTCTCTTATGAGTTCTGAGTAGGAACAATTTCAAAATTCCATTTTATCTTAAGATATCCTAATCATAACTAATGAAACATATGGTACACACTCAACTCTTCTAATAGCTGATGGCTAAATTCAAACAGTGTAATTGCCCCAACCAATATGCCAATGAAACTCTCTTCCTTTGAATCAATTCGTTTATTCTCAATCATGCGTGTTGTTAAATCATTAATTCATAAGGCCAAAATAAGTTTTATATGTGCGAAAGACATTAAGGGAAAGATTGGCACAAAAATGATTTTTTTTTTCTTCCCTATTGACTTTGCACGAACAATTGATTAATCTTTAATAGTACTAACTGGGTCTCCGAACTCTTGATTCTACACAGTCTCAGCACTTTTGGTACCTTTTATAGTTTATTGGATCATTTTTTATGTATATTTCAGGATTTAAAATAAAAAAATAAAAAATGATGATAAAACACAACAAACTTGAGTTAGTTGGTAATAATTAGCGTGTGTGTATTATTACATAATATAATTAATGAGAGGTAGATCAACTAGAATATAATATATATATATATATATATATATATATATATATATATATATATATATATATATATATATAAGTTAATTATATGGCTCTTATACTACTGAATGGAGTGATTAACTTTATTTGGAAAAAATAATTATTAATGTAGTACTCATAATTTAGAATTAATTCATAATTAGTAAAAGCGTATATATTTGGTAAATAAATTATTTCATCTACCCCCAATCTCGATCCCATCCAAAAATATGAAATGAGGAGGAGGTCAGCCTTTTTTTTATATTAGAGTTCAAATTACTCAAAACAAAATTACATATTAATTTAAAAAGAATAATTTTTATTCTTAATTTAAGAACTTTTTGTGTATGAACCACACATGCAATAGGACTTTGCTATGAGTGATTATGGGTATAAATAAGTGAAGTTGCTCGGGGCCTAGTTCAAGCTCTGCTCATTTGTTTAGTTAAATGATTCAAGCCTAAACATTAGCTTTAGACTCTTTTATTAAATAATTCAAGCTTGAGTATGAAACACTTTGGGTTAAGCTCATTTATAGTACGAAGCTTGTGAGTTTAATTAATTCAAGTGCTAGGCTTGAGAGTTTAACTCAACTTAGCTTGCAAGATTGGCTTGTCTCAGCTCGACTCATTCATTTAGTCAAATAAACCAAGCTCAAACCTTAGTTTTAGACTCAATTATCAAACGAACCATGCCCAAACCTAAGGTTACTTGACTGAACTCATTTACAACTCTACTAATGATAAGTTAAGAGGAATAATTTTTAACTTTATTATATATGTGAGTGTGTGTGTGTGTGTGTGTGTGTGTGTGTGTGTGTGTATGTGTGTGTGTGTATTTAGGGTTATATTGGTACTAAAACAATGTACTAAAATGTGCATGTTATATCCCATTCCTAATTAACTCTAATTATTTGTAATAATATGAAGTGTGTTATTTTATGTGTAATTAATTACATTAATAATTGTATAATATTTTATAGCTTCAAGATTGTTTTGGATAATTATGTAGTAATTATGATTTTGCTACTAACCATACTTTTCTTCAAAAATGTTATTCATAGATGTTAACTTTTAAGTTATCGCTTGAAAAATATTCTTGTAGAACTTTATTTGGGTCCTAGATAGGTTTAAATTTAAATACATAAAATTTTGTTTAATTTTATTTGTGTTTGATGTCCCTTTTAAATTTTATACCTAAAATATGTAATTTTGGTATGTTAGCTAAAACTCATATCGATTATGTGTTAAAAAATCTGAAAAATTATATTTATGTTTTAAATGAGTAAATAGTAGGATATGAATATTTTCATAATTTTAGGGATAGTTTTGATATTTATTTTGTAATTAACTTGTAAGCTTGTTAGTTTGTTGTTAGTGTAACACCTTCATTTTTAGTACTTGATTTTTTTTAAAGAGTTGATATTATATTGTTAGATAACAAAAGAGTTATAATTGATAAGGGAAAGAAATATAGAATGAGACAAAAGAGTTCAAGGGATATCTAGATCAAAAGATGCTAGAATGGACACCTGATATACATGACTCTCAACCACTACCAAAAGTCATCAAGTTGTACCTTTAAAGTACTCCTGCAAGGTAAACATTACCCATTAAATAGGTAGGAGGATCATAAAACAAAATACATCAGTATAATGAGATTGAGTAAACCAATACATAATACTAACACATGCAAATATCACAGGGAGCACATAAAAAGTAACACAAAGTGTCATAGCAAAACATTTCAAATAGTTCATACCATAGCTAAGTGTCATATTTATACCATAACTCATATCATACGATATGCCACATATTCATCACATCAAACTTAACTATATTATGACTATTTCATTAATCTAATTATAACAAGGGTGTCCCACGAAGGGAAACACCAAACCATAATTAAGGCCTTTCACAATAGCCATTTCTATACCACTTATAACATGATAAGGAAATACTAAGACAATTACCAAATCCAATAATGCATATATGCAACTATCACACCAACATACCAAATCCAAGTATTGCGTGGAGGCAACTACCAAACCAATAAATCACAACAATCCATTTAAATCCTTGTATAATAATTATTTCTATTTTTACTTACTCGAGGGGATATAATAATAACCCGAAAATATATAAAGTACATAAATCATACCGGCGCACTAAAGCAACATTGTGTCCTCCCAACTTATAACCTATAGACATACAAGTACTCCGATCATACAAGTGCAACAAGACAATATAATATCATCCCATCCTAGGACACCTAATACTTAATTATCGATACCCTCTATAGGACTCGTAGGTCACCTATAGAGTAGGCTGGAGCCTTAGCCAAAATGTCGAGGCATTAGACAAACCACCAAACCAAATCGAGGAATCCTACCTCATCTCTAGGGTAGGTAACCCTAAAGAGAAACCATTCCAAAATCTTAAGATATTCCACTTTAAATATTAATATTTTAATAAGGTGATCATATGATATCACATAATGCACAATAATTTTAATTCCAATTATTTAAGTTAACCATAAAGATAATGATCCAAACCAAAATTAAGGTTAACACTAAGGTCAACCTAGGAATATATTAATGTCATTCTAGTCCTATTATTCATACTTTTAGGCATAATAAGTCATAAATAACCAAAATACCTTTATATGTTATTTACTCAATAATTTATCATTTTAATACCAATTGTTATTAGAATTAATTACAATTATTGATATGACTAAATAACATTAAAATAGGTACATTAATATAAAATTTCAATTCTTAAAAATTTTATAAGTGATGAAATTGTCATTTTACCCCCTAAAATAAATTACGCCCATTTAGCACGTAAAGCTATAATCCTGCATAATTATTTTACTACAAACAACCCTATTTTAGCATGACATCATACATATAAAATAAATATATTTAAAATACCCTTTTATAAAAATATATGGTTATATACTTAGAGAAATGAATAGTAATACGTGGTGCATGCATGCTTTTTTATGATAATATAAGAAAGCATGAATTACACTTAAGTATAACATATGAAACCCCAAATAGGCTATCACATGATTTTTACATATTTAATAGGGTCATAAGGGTTACCTCTTTCCTAGCACAAAGAGAAAAATAAAACAAAGAATTACCAAAAGAACTTCAATGCCTTCAAAAAATGAAGACTTCACAATTTAACTAAAAAGCTAACCTTCTTTACTTATTTAAAAATGAATAATGGATAGATAGAATAAAATAAATAAGTGAATACAGTACATTGAGAAGAAAGAGAGGAGGATGTGCTCGGTTGTAGGCTCAATAAAGCTTAAGAACACTTAATAAAATAGCCAAAATGAAGAGAGAGAGGTAGGAGCAACCAAGAGGAGTAAATGAGAGAAAGGGTAAATGAAAAAAAAGCAAGACAAAAATGGAGGTATAAATAAGGTATGTAGGAACCAAAATGTGCAGCAAAAAAAGGGGGAGAGGTAGCTAGTTCAACACTTGGATGCCAATGTTCAAGATGGTTGAGTATGTAAGGTGGTGGAGTGTATTTAGGTTGAATGAAGTTATGAAAACTAATAAATCAATCAAGGGATGGGAGAGGTGATGGTGTGAATGTCGAAGTTTAGATTTAATCATAGGGAAGGCAAGTAAAGAAGGTTGGGTGTAAGAAAAGTCAAAATGACACAACTAATATAGGTAGAAAGTATATAAAAGTGACTTTGGCCTAAATTTTGGTTGAATGAATAAGATAATAGTCAACTTGATACAAAATCTGATCATGGAAGTGTAGAGAAGGAATTTTGAGGGTGAAAAAAAATAAGAGGATTTATAGATTACTTTTAGTGGTGAAAAGATCAATAAAAAGGATGAAATTAAGAAAGAATAGGAAAAAAACTCATACACTTATGAAAATTAATGAAAATCCTTAAAATAATATTTTAAACTCACATATGAAGTTCAATGAATTTAAAACAAGGTCTTATATATAAGATATTAATATGACGGTGAATCAACAAGCTTACAAGTTAATTAAATAAAATATACCAAAAATATTCCGAAAATCACAAAAAAAATTCATATCCTCCTATTTATTCATTTCCAAACTAAATATAAATTTCCATAGTTTTAACACACAATTGATATGACTTTTAGCTAACATGCCTTAATTATATATTTTTTGTATAAAATTCAAAAGGAATAACAAACAAAAATAAAATTAAACCAAAATTTGTATATTTATATTTCAACCCATTTAGGACCCACATAAAAATTTATAAGAATGTTTTTTAAGGTATAACTCAAAATTTCACAGATATAAATATTATGTCATAAGTAGAGTATGTCTAGTCGTAAAATTATAATTACTATTGAATCACCCAAAAAATCTTGAAGCCATAAAATATCCTGCAATCATTTATGTAATTAATTACACATAATTAAAAGTAGTTAAAAATGGGGTATTATAGTTAGGTCAATATTTTATACATCAAAATTTCTTGTAAAATCTTGAAAATGTACATGTATGTTTAAAATATTGTTATATGACTTTACGTAAGTTTTTGTAATATTATGATCTTATTTGATACTTTTCTTAATTTTAGTCTTTCTATTGATATTTCCACCTCTAAAAATAATATATAATTCCTAAAATTACTTTTTACCCACGAAATTCTTTTCCTACTTGATCATATTTTTTACTAAACTAACCCCTTTCCTATTGATTCAACCAAAATTTGAGGTAAATTTACTTCCTACCTATAACACCCCCACATTCATTCATGAAAATTTTTATTTAAAAATGATATAATGTGGAAGTATACATAAGAAATATGAAGTCTTACCACCACACCTATCATAAGATAGATATACGTCATCTATCTCTTGATAAATGTAAGGCCCAAAACCTATTTAATAAATTATGAAATAGACACAAAATAAAAAAATACTTACTAATAAAGTCAACACATATAAAATCATCATTGATAAATCAGCAGACAATCTATAAGATGAACATAGGTTTCCAACACAAAACCAAGAATCAAAATATAAACAGTCATTTACAACACCACATCAAATTTACAACATAGCAATTTAATTTCCAAAACATTTACAAACAATTAAAAGAGTCTTCGATGGATAAAACTTTTGGTAGTTCTAACTCTCAGCTCAAGTCTAAATCACACATGAATTAAACCGGATTACCTACATATAAACATCTAAATAAGCATATATAGTATCAATATGATGACGCATTGCGTAAACAACCTAACTCATAGTAATAACATATACACATAGATTCATGTGCATAAACAATCTTAATATGAAGCATTGTCTCATAAAATGTCATGGAAACATGAAAACACCATATATAGATTAACAAGAGTAGTAGGAGAATATGGCCCAAGATGAATGCATATAACATAGAAAATATAAAATCTTAACTAAGCATGAATTCACAAAAAGAACATACTATTGCACTAGAATTATGCGATCAACTCCACCAAAAGATATTACATCAAACGTGCTAATTCCCATTATTACCCATTTTCTTGTATATGATATCATAGTCCACTTGTTTCACTTATTTTAATTACCCATTTCCAATACATAGCATTTCTCATATACAAAAAATAATATAATCTATATCCAAAATATAATCCTGTTCATATCTAGGCCACAACAGCCAAGGAACCCACAAAACATGTTACTTATAGCTCTACAACTATGGAAAATATAGTGACCTATAGCTCTATGGCTATTTCCTACACAACCACTCAAGTCACTCTAAACATTAAGTATCAATATCCCCTATGGGGCCTGTAGGTCACCTATAGAGTAGAGAGAAGGGCCTCACTGTTGCACTATCGGCACAACATATATAAAATCATTGGAAAAGATGTCCACCGCACAAACCTACCTTAGATGTCATCTTGAGGATACTCAAGGTGGACTATATGCAAACACCATCTATGACCACTAATGTGACCTATAACACAATTTCTATAATTGGATTGAAACCCCCTAGCTATAACCATTAATGTGACATATAACACAAATCTCATAATTTATTTATTTCACTTCTCACTTAAATTATTCATACTATATGTCCATGATCATATATTCCACCATATATATCATAATCATAAATATTCTAAGTAACCATCACATATGATTACCAATAAAGAATACAACATCTTACATTTGTGTTAACAAACATCATATAAAAAGAATATGTCATGGTCCATTTATACAACTTACATAGCATAACAACTTATAAAATACAACTACGAAGAATCATGATTCATATGCAAATAACTACATGATACCACACCACAAGATAGTCATATGGCATAGACACACAAACTACATAGCTTGTTAACAAACCCTAGTATGTTCTTAACATAACTAAAATATGGAATATTACACATTAATACATATAATTCTATTAAATAGGAGTTTATGAGGTTTACCTAACTTCTAAGCTATTCTAGCACAATAAGAAAACCCTATCTTCAAGATCCACTAACAGGTCTTCCTAGATAACCTTTGAAAATCATATGACTAAATTAGAGAAAACTTATCCAAACATAAAATAATAGAAACTAAGTATCTTTTATCAAAACCTACTTATATAATTAGATTTTACCACCCAAAACATAAAACTGATAAATTTCAAAAGTTTGATCCAAATGATGAATTAAAACTCAATTTATTGGTTTTTAAATCAAAAATACTAAAAGAATAAAATACAACTCAATTTTAGAAACTATTTCAAAAAGTTAGGGTTTTAAAGCCCAAAATACAAATCCAGATAGTTCAAATCAATTAATTTAAATTGAAGGTGTTAGAATATAATTAAGGTCATTTAAAAAAAAATTATAAAATCAATTTTAAAAGAAATAACTATAATTTCATTTAAAAGTTAGAGTTTTAAGCCCAAAAATGTAGTTCAGTCAAATTTTATTAATTTATTTAAATTAAATGAATAGAAATGTAATTAGAACTATTTTATAGCATAGTGTACACTCAATTGATTAACATAATAAAATAAAGATCTAATTTAACATAATTAGAATTTTGAATCTATCCTATAAATTAGGTCAAATCTTATTAAAATATTTAAATTGACAGCTTGGAATTGAAATTATATATTCTAAAAATTATTGTATAAAAAAATTAATAAAATAAATCAATTACATAATCTAATTTAAATTTGCAAGATTTTTGACCTAAAATCCAATTCCGATGGATTTCACACAAATTTTCTAAATTAATACTTTCAACGTAAAATTAAATACATTTTAAAGTATAATGTAAAATCCATTTATCCAAAATATTTCAATAAGATGAATATGATAAATGTAGACATAACCGGATCAGAATTTTAATTTTCCCAAATTAAGCATATACCACACAATGAACCCATAAAAATTAATCATACAACTCACACATATATAAATCAACAATCAATTTATCTTAATCAAAGTTAATTCATTCAAAATAAGTCAAAACAAAAGTTAGGATTTTGGGTAATTATACCAAACAAATTGCTGCAAAATTGAAGGGGGGTAAGGGCTGGTGGATCTTTACCTATGGTTAACGGCATTGGAGGTGTCACCCTTGCTATGATATTCGTTATGCTTGCGGCGAAGAGCATAGAGAGTGGTGGTGTGGTCGAGAAATCACAATGCAATGTATTGGTGGTAAACGAAGTAGAAGAGAGGGAGCAAGGGAGGCAGGTCAAGGGCTTGGCGCATGAAGAAAAGGAAGAGAGAGAAGAGAAAAAAGGAATAAAGGGGGGGGGGGAGGGGGAAATTATTCAATGATTTTGTTTTTATTTTTTTACAAATTATCTAAAATATAATAAAGGTAATTCTATTTAAAAATTTATATATTAAAAAAATTGGAGAATATTTTTTAAATAAAATTTTAAACGACTAAAAATAATTTAACACATTTGCAAAAAATTTCCTTCACAAATTAAAATGAGAAAAATAAAATAAAATAAATTTTAAAAATAAAATTATAAATAAATTATGGAAACTATTTTAATTTAAATATTTTGAAGATCATATCGATCTTATACAGAATAAATAGTTTCAAAGATAAATAAAAAATTATTAAAATAATTTTACTACTTTAAATAAAATTTATAATTTAAAAATATTTTTTTACTAATATATAACTCTAAAATAAAGTTGTAATCACACGACTAGACCATACTCAAAAACATATGTAAAATATTAAAATCATACACATAAGAGAAATAGAAATATATTTTAAATGAAAATTGAATTATGTGAATTTAATAAGAATTTATCAAGAATAATTTGTAATGATAAATGATTAAATAAATTTAAAAATAAATTTATAACCTTCAATAAAACCATAGAACAACCTAAAACCTATCAACAATTTAAATTAAATAACCCAATGAAAATAAAATTAAATGTCAAAACTCATAATTCAACACTGATATTTATAAAAAATAGATTTTTGAGAAGCAAGGTATTATACTACCAATGTTACTTGTGTCATTTTGGCTTTTCTTACATCCAGTCTTCATCACTTATCATCCCCATACTTGAACTTGACCTCCCTTGATCTTGGACCCACACACCATCACATCCCTCATCCCTTTGTTGATTTCTTGATTTTCATAACTTCATTCAGCCTAAACACACTCTAGTACCTTACACACTTAACTATCTTATACTTGATCATTTAAGTGTGTAATAAGCTACTTCTCCCCCCTCTTGGCTAAATATATTTAGTTCCTCCATCCCCTATTTATACCCCCATTTCTTTCCTTATTTTCTTTTAGTTTCTCTCCTTTGCTCATTTTATTTGCACCCACCTCTTTCTTTATTTTGGTTATTTTTGCTAAGTGATCTTGAGTTCATTGAAAATAACCCAAACCCACACATCTCTTTTCTTCATTCTCCTTATTGGGTTTTCTTCTATTGATCATTTATCTAGCCTTATTATATTTTCTCAAATATAAGAGTGTTATATTTGGGATAAATTTTGAAGAGTTGTTTTCTGCTTTTTCTACTTGAGGTGCACTAATCCTTATGGGGTATACCACTCCTCCTTTTTATTTTAATTATTTTTTTCCCTATTATAACTTTTAAATGCATTAGATTCTAATTATTTTTGTTGATTTTTATGTTTGTAAGGAGAAGGAAGAGTAGTTAGGAGTTAGGGCTTGTGGTGCTTCTTTATTCTTATCTTTTCTATTTTCCTTTGGAAGGAGGTAATACATATGATCCTACTAAATATGTAAAATTATGTGATAGCATATTTGAGGGTTTTTGTGTAATTCTTAAGTATAACTTATACTTTCTTATAATCTCATGAAAAATATGCATGTACCATTTATTGTTATTAATTTCTCTAAGTATGCGGCCATGTAATTTTATGCAAGATTATATTAAATTTATATATTTTAATGTATGTGTGATAAAGTACTAGAAAAGGTTTGGTTGTGGTAAAATAATTATGCAAGATTAGAGTTTTGTATGTTAAATAGGCTTAATTGTGTTTTAGGGGTAAAATGATAATTTTTTTACTTATAAATTGTTTTTAGAATTATAATTTTATATTAAAGTGCCTATTTTATTTTTTATTTTTCATGCCATGATTTTTTCTTAATTCTAATTATAACTGATATTAAAGTGAAAAATTATTGTGTAAAAATATATGAGGGTATTTTAGTCATTTTATGACTTATTATGCCTAAATAGTGAATAATTAGACTAGAATGACCTTAATGGAATCCTATGTTGTCTTTATTATTGACTTAGACCATTAACCTTAAAATCGACTTGAATAATTAGAAATAAAGAAAAAAAATGTTTAAGTATGGAATTAAAAGCATCGTGCATTATGTGATATTTTATAATCACCTTATTAAGATACTTATATTTAAAGTAGAAGACCTTGAAATTTAATAATGGTTACTTATTAGGGTTATCTACCCTATAAATGAGGTAGAAGTCCTTTATTTTCTTTGATGGTTTCATCAAATGCCTAGACATTTTAGCTAAGGCCATAATCTATTTTATAGGTGACCTATAGGCCCTACGGTAGGTATTGATACTTAAATGATTATGTTTCATAGGATGGGAGGATATTGTGCTACCTTGTTACACTATTATGATTGGAGTACTTGTACATATCTGAGCTACAAATTGGGAGGATATTGTGTTACCTTAGTACATCGATATAACCTATGTATTTTAAATATCTTGGGGTTATTAGTGCATCCCTTTGAGCAATTAAAAATGGAAGCAACTATTGTATAAGAATTAAAATGGAAAATTTTGGGTTGTTGGTTTGATAGTGGCATATGTTCACTACTTGGTTTTGGTATATCGGTTTGATAGTTGCCTCCGTAAACTATTTAGATTTGGTATATTAGTTGGTAATTATCTTTGTGCTCTCCTTATCATATTATAAGTAGTATAGAGGTGGTTATAGAAAAATTCTTAATTATGATTTGGTGTTTTACCCTTCGTGGAACACCCTTGGTATAGTTGGAGTAATGAAATTGTTGTAATAAAGTTGAATTTTATGTGACGAGCATATGACATATGGTATGATATAAATTATGGTATAAATGTGTCACTTAGATGTGGTATGTAATATTTGACGTGTTTTGCCATGATACTTTACATTATCTTCTATGTGGTAAATATGATATTTCCATGCTTAATATTGTAGTAACTTACTTGGTAGCATTGCATTGATGGGTTTCATTTCATGATTTTTTTTACCTATTCAATGGGTAGTCTTTACGTTGTAAGAATACTTTGAGGGTATAATTTGACGACTTTTAGTAGGAGTTAAGAATTAGGACTATCCAATATGCGCTCTAATTTTTATTTTTATTTAATCTGAATACCACTTGGACTCTTAAGTCATCTTCTATATTTCTTTCTCTTATCAGTTGTAACTATTTTGTACTATCTTTTGTTATCAAAACAGTTTAATATTATAATAAAATCTGTCTTTGCTTCGTATTAAATGTTTTTCTTTATCTAAGTGGATAAATGCTTTCTCCATAACACTTAGTGTAAGAATTGTAGGGGAACTGCACTTATAATAAGTGTAGCGTTAACACCTTGCACTTTTAATGGTTTAGCTTTTACTATTTAAAAAAAATTCTCAAGTGCTAAAAATAGGGGTGTTATAGAGCATATTTGAGTTCCACATTCATACACATATATTTTATTAGTACTAAATATTAGCATATTAATACCAATTATATATATAGGAATGCAAGTGGATATTAAAATTAGCATTATCAATGGTAAACTACTTTCCTTTTCTTTTCTTTTCCTTTTTTTATAAAAAAATGAGTAAAAACTTTTTATTAGCTTATAACCTTTTCTTGAATAACACTTCAAGTAGTATATAATGTTTAAACTTTCAGCTAACTATTAAGTCTTTATCTAGTTTTTCATATAATAATAGTATTGTATAAGTAGTTAATATTAATATATGATTGGTATAGAAAACTCTTGCACCCCTCAAATCATCAATCTTTATGGCTCCTAATATTACAGTTGTAAAATTACTCCCTTAATATTGAAAATAATTTTATTTTAGACACAATTTTTGTAGCAAAATAAAATCAATTTGACAAAGTCAAATACTAATTTTCTTCTCCATCCTTATTTCTTTGATTTTTTCAACATGTAATATTTTTTGTTTAATTTCTATCTTCTTGAAGAAAAGAAAAGATAAAAATAAATGACTGAATTAAAATATTTCATTTTATTAAAAATTCTTCTTTAAAAAAAAATACCAAAAGCCCAAAAGTATGGGTCCCTTATATAAGGATGGCGTATTAAATAAATCCGACTTTATCTTTTATATATATACACGCACACATGTATTGAGGATTTGAGGAAGTGTATCGTATTTATCGTACAAAAGAAATTAGTAATTGGTGAAGAGCTAAAAAAAAGTTGCATAAACTTATGCTCATAATTTTGTATTGAATCGTAGTATATTATGAATACAAAGCCGCATATAATTTAAATTTATAAATGTTTTTTTTTTCTTGGTTCGAAAGGCACATGTAGTAACAATTATTGCCGGTATGGTTTCATAAATAGCTGGGTTGGGTACGGCCAACGAACGTGACTTTCTATAAATTGTTTGTTCTTCTGAATTCTGATGAGCATTTATTTATTTGTTTATCTGTGATTGCTGACAGGA
This sequence comes from Tamarix austromongolica, assembly GCA_039764185.1. Taxonomy (NCBI): domain Eukaryota; kingdom Viridiplantae; phylum Streptophyta; class Magnoliopsida; order Caryophyllales; family Tamaricaceae; genus Tamarix; species Tamarix austromongolica. Next base: position 46,976,383 of record CM077819.1, read on the forward strand.
AAATTTTCGTACCGTGTTGGTATGTTGGTACCAAATATGGTGGGCGGACCAGACCATGCTTCGAACATGAGAAATTGCTCCACCAAAAAAAAAAAAAAAACCGAATCTCTATAGTACGCACTATTTGTACATTTTGTTTTTCGCCGTTGATTTTTCGGGATGTTAAGAATCGTACAACTTGCAGCGGACCTTTTATCACTTTTTATCTGTCTCCGTTTCTTTTTCTTTAATTTCTGGTTTTGAGAAAACAAAAAGCTTGCAGTTTTAGTACCGTCAATTTATGAGTGGTAATTCCACACACAAGTATCCACACCAGGGACTACGTAATATCAATCTCACCCACAAAACGATATATTATAGAATTCTCGTAGTACTATTGAAAGATGAGGGAGGGAGTTTATCAGACTTACGGTCCATAAAACTAGCTGAAAAATTAGTTGGATAAAATTAGTTGAAAATTTAAATATTATTTTAAAGTTTATAAGTTAAAAATTCTTTAGCAAACAATTTTTTTTGATAAAAAAGCTAAAAGTTATCTTGTAAGTTATAATGAATCCCGACAAATACATACATAGTAAATACTATATCGAATCAATTTTGTGTTATGTTTAACAAAACTAACCAAAAAATTACAAGTTATAAATTAATTGAAGTAGTTTTTCTAAAACTTGCTTATAAACTAGTGAAAATTACTTATCAAACAATATTTTTTCAAAAATAATTGAACTTTTATATGTTAAAAGTTAGTTTACAAACTATTCCCTTAATCTATAAAAGATTGTTGCGTATTTTTAAGATAGGCTTTGTTTATTATTTTTTCTCAAAGTATAATCTATTATGATATAAAAATATTTTTATAATATTAATTTTTGATATTTTATATTAATACATATTAAAAAAATTATTAACGGTCAAGCTTTATTATCATAACATATAGTGAAATTCTTTTAAATATGAAGGGAATAATTTAGATCATGCCTAATACACCTTGAACCTAAAATATATGGTATAAAGACTTTGAACTTTAAATTTTCTCAAAGTATAATACATTATGATAGTAGATATCCTAATACGATAATAATGATTAAAAAAGGGACTACTCGGCTGGTTCAACCGATCTAATCGGGTAACATGGTGCCCATCAATATAAAATTACACGATTTTAAGAATAACATACTGACCAAAAAAATAAAGTCAGATCGACCGATGCAACTGATTCGATCGAGTGTAGGATTGCCCACTGATATGAAATTACTTGATTTTAAAATTAACGTATCGATCAAAAAACTTGGATTGGACAAAAAAAATTTGGTTGGACTGATTGACTTGGTACACCTTAAATGTTTTTATTTTAGTTATAGAAAAATTAAATCCAAGGGTAAATGATCCAGTTGAAGCGGATCATACTAGACAATTTTTTAAATAAAAGCAATTTTTGATAAAACCATGGTCGAGTATTGAGAGGCCTACTAGGTTGATTTTTGGTTCAATTAAAACGTTATGTAGTAGTGTATAGATAGATTGAGATAACTTATGCAATGACTGATGATTTTAATTAATCAAATGTTCACTTGTAGTTAGACATGGCAAACCGCGACCTAAATTGTTTGATTAAAAATTAAATTTGGTCCTAAACAAATTATATTTTATCTCAATCTAAAAATGTCACTACTAGGAAAACGGGAAATAATAACGGGACATTAATAACGGTAGTTCGACAACCGTTGTCAAACGCGTGAAAATTAATGGGCGGGAGAGTTTTGATAACGGTTCTAGCTAAAAACCGTTATTAAAAGGGCAACGTTAAAATTTGCACGGATGTTTTAATAACGGTTTCAGGTAAACCGTTATTAAAAGAGGATTTAATAACGGTTCTTATTAGAACCGTTGTCAAAAGTCAGAATCTTTTAATAACGGTTCCTAGAAGAACCGTTATTGAAATATGTTTTAATAACGGTTCTCTCAGAAACCGTTATTAAATACTCTTTTTAATAACGGTTCTCTTAGGAACCGTTATTAAAACTCCAAAATCAAACTTATATTTCGTTCAGTTCTGTTTCGTGCCAAAATTTTCAGACTCTCTACGCCTTCGTTCTCTTGCTCTCCTTCTCCTTGCAAACCCTCGCACCATCACACCGGCTCCTCTCAAGTAAAGGAAACCCTCGCACCGCCAACTCTCCACCACGCCTCTGCCATTACCGGCTCTACATGTGCGTGCTGTCATTGTTCCAAAGCTAGCTAGCACTTGCACCTAGGGATGGCAATGGGTCGGGTCTGGACCGGGTCCAGCCATACCCAGACCCGGATCCGTTTATATTACCTGGACCCAGACCCGACCCAGACCCGTCGGGTCCTAAAAGTTTAGACCCAGATCTAGACCCATCGGGTCTAGCGGGTAAACGGGTCCTAAATGGGTCCGATTATTTTTTAAAAAAATAATTAATAATCTATGCTAATATAAATACATTTATGTTTTATATAACTTAATATGTATTTTTTTGTTAAAAAAATCATCTAAGTGAAAAAATAAATATATTAAAATAGTTATATTAACTTTTCAAATGGTGTTTTAATGCTTTTAGTAGGGATATAAATGGGGCGGGTTCAAGGCGGGTATACCCATATCTGTATCCAATAATAAAATCCGTACTCGTACCCGAATCCATATCCGCTAACATATCCATATCCGTATCCGTTGGATATCCATTACTCGACGGATTATCCGTTTACCCGTTAATGGATATTATCCGATGGATAAATCTATCACCCGACAGATAAACCCATTTAGAGTTAAGCTAAATGATAATTCTAACTTTAATTTATACTATAATTATTTCAAAATTAAGGGTAAAAAAATAATTATATATCGGGTAAACGGGTATGAATATGGATACGGGTATGGGTATGGATATCCTATACACATATCCGTACTCGAACCCGATAAGTATTTTTTTTCTATCATCCATTCCGTAGTCATATTCGTTTATCCATATCCGTTGGACAAAATCCGTCGGGTTTCGGGTAAAATCCGTCCCATTTATATCCTAACTTTTAGAATACAATATTATACATATTGTTTATAAAGTAAGCGTACAAAAATAAAATTTTAAAAAATGAATAAGGAGCTTATATAAGATTAAAACAATAATGACAAACATAATATTAGTATGTATTTATATATGTATACATACATACATACATATACATACACACACACACACATATATATATATATATATATATATATATATATATATATATATATATATATAGATACATACACACATATGTATATTAAACGGGTCCGGCGGGTCGGGTCTGGATCTAGAATTGGACCCAGACCCAGACCCTTTAAGGTATATGTGGACCCAGACCCGATCCAGACCCGTCGGGTCCAAAAATCATGGACCCATACCCGCTAAAAATGAGGCGGGTCTAGCGGGTCTGGGTCGGGTCCGAGACCCATTGCCATCCCTACTTGCACCTTCATCCTCTGTCGACGTGTTTGAAGCCCTTGCCTCTCTCAACATTCTCGATCACCGTCGTGTTTGTAGCTAGCTCACTTTATGTATGTGTTTGTTCTTCCTCTCGTAACTTTTTATCTACTTATATATGTATATATATATATATAAATGCATGCATGTTGATACAGGGTTTCGTTTGTTTGTTATTGAAAGATTGTGGTTTGTCGTTCGAAAATGTGTACGTTGTTGTATGTATTGGCTGAAAATTTTGCTGTTTGTTGTTGAATTTGTTGCGTTATTGTTATATATTAATAAATGCATGTGTTGGCCGAGACCTTTACATATATATATATATATATAATATGAATGTGAGTGTAGAATTATATACATTTTCACTCATAAAAACTATATATATATATATATATATATACACACACACACACACACACATTTTCATTAATAAGTATAGGAGACTAGCAATAAGATATAGGAAATGTCATATAATGAAATGCAAATATATTTTACATATGCATATGTTAATGATTGCTGTTTGATGAGGATTAAATAGATATAGAGAATAAGGAATATATAAAAGTGAATAATTAAATAGAGAGAAATAATTGTGTATGATAATAATAATATATAATAATAATAATTAATAATATGATTTATAAATTATGCTTTAATTACATTTAGCTAGGTTTAGGGATTAGGTTTTTTTTGTGGTTTAGGGTTAGGTTTTATTATAATAAATTATGGTTAATTAGCTAGGGTTAGGGTTAGGGTTTATCGTTTATTATGGTTAATTATGGTTAATTAGGGTTAGGGTTAGGGTTAGTATTAATATCTTTTTGGAAACGTGTTAGCTAGCATGATTCGTATATATATATATATATATATATATATATATATATATATAGAATAGCATGATACATTTGAGATTAATTCTTTCTAAGCATGATTCGTATCGATAATATAATAGTACATTATTATGCTCAATACATAACATTCTAACATAATTTATTTATTTATTTTTTGTAGAGATATGACCAACAAAAACATTGATAGGGATAGCAGTGATGAAGAAGGGAAGAGAGGACCTACGATTATGAGAATTATCATAGACATGAGGAATAGAGGAGAAGTAGTCGAGTTGGGATGGAATACTTACAATCTTCCCATCGGCCCTTACGCAGATATGTTCTTGACCTACATTTCACTTGTGACCCGTAACCGTGTTCCTATCTCCTATAATAATTGAAAGCAGGTTCCACAGGGTCATAAGGAGCATATTTGGCAGGAAATCACGGTAAATATGCTATTTTATGTAATCATTTTTGTATGTCAAATGTTATTAATTTTATTACATTAACATCGGTATACATCTACATGTCTTATTTTGCAGAGAGTGTTCAATGTCCCAGAGAGTAGGAAGAAATGGCTTCTTAGACATTGTGGGGAGCGTCTAAGAACCTTTAGGTCATATTTAGCTCGTAGAAAAATGTATATAAAGAAGGATGGTTCTGTACGACAGAACCCACCCAAACGATACGGTTTCATCGATCAAGAAAGTTGGAACCAATTCATTGCTTATCGTCTTATGGTGGATTTTAAGGTACTTGTTAGATAACAATTAAACTTTTTGTATCAATCCCAGTATTATGCTTAATATTGAAATAACCATGTCATTATGTTTTGGCTTGTCACATAGGAAAAAAGTACCCAAAATAAAGAGATTGCCAAGCAAAATAAATACCGGCATAATATGGCTCGCAAAGGCTATGCAGGCCTTGAAGAGGAGTTGGTATGCATTTTGTGATTATCTATTTACATGTAAATGTTGAATTTTATAATAATATTCTTAATTAAGAATATTTTTTGATTTGTAGCTTCTAGCCCAAGACTTGGACCCATGTACCTCGTCCATCAATATTGGTACATTATGGAAGAAGGCTAGAGCAACAAGAGATGGATATATTAATGAATATGTTGATGTTGCAGCCAAAAAAATTGTAAGTTTGTAGATATCTAGAACCCTACTTACTTTTCTTTTAGAAAACTATTATATTATGCTTATTCCTATAAGTTAAATTTACAGGACGAACTTGAAACGTCAGAAGGTGAGGAGGTGGACCAATATAGCATTGTGGCCCAGGCTACAGGAATTGTAGAACACCCTGGAAGACACAGGGGCATTGGATTGGGTGTTACGAGAACGAGCATATGTGGTCGATCTCGTGGTTCTCGTAGCACTAATGAGCAAGTCGCCATCCTCACCCAAAAATTGAATGTGGCATTTGAACGGATGACAACAATGGAGCAAGAGCTGTCATTTATTAAATCTCAAGGGTATAAGCCATCCGATTCAGTAGACCATGATTAGCTTCACATACCTAATGTAAATAGCGTCAGAGATAGTTGTGAAGTTGATGCATTTCTTTCTACTCTTCCCGAGGTAAGCATTACAAACTATGAATTGTTATTAAATGTATTCAGTGTTATAAATTATTAATAATGTGTAATATTTTTGTTTAGGGTTTGCATAAATGTGACTTATTAGCGAATGACCTTTCAACAATTTTGGCGAAAGGAAGGGTCCGCATCAGTCACAGTATTGAAACGCAGACAATCCACGGGTACAATTTAGCCCTAAATACAAGGCCGGTGAGTATTTACACTCCAATCATTGGCAGTGCACACTTGCCTTGTTATAAAGAGGGCGATGAGGCAACCACAGTACTAGAAGCTCATGGAAGCTTCGTGGCTTGGCCTGCGGATCAAATACGTCTCACTACTGAAGAGGTATTGACATTTAATTTGACATCTTCATTAGACCTTGTTTAGTAGTTACACTATATATACCTTTTTCATATATATATATATATATATATATATATTTATATGCTCAATATATATTTTGTTTAATATTATCAATTAAGGAATCAAAAAAGGAATCAAAAAAGAAGATTGCTTCTGCTAGTAAAACCAAGAGAGGTACTAGCAGAACGAGCAACACAAAACAGGGCGCTGCTAAAGGAAAGAGAGCTAAATCTGAAAAATCAGTTGCCCCACAAAAGATTCCTTCTTCAGATCAGCAAAGCCAACCTCCACCAGCATTAGCTATATTATATTTTTATGCCCAAAACTACCTCAAGGACAATTATATTTTTATTGATTGTCGTCCTGAGTATGTTGGGAGGGACGCTGCTACTTACATGGTATCGATGGCTGACATAAGCGACATTTATAATCAAGAATGGATGTCAACCATAAGTGTCGCCGTCTATGTCACGTAAGTATTATTTCATTTTGAGATTTTAGTACTCTTAACTTATACAATTAGAATTTTTATGACATCTTATATGAGTTATTATTTATTAACAAATATGCATTGTTTTTGTTGTCCATAGGTTGGTAGCTACTCGAGCTGTGATGGAGGGAATGCTGTCCTCTATTGTGTTTGTGTGCCCATACTACATAGCTGACGGTAGCACAATAAGAGAGGGTAGGCACATAAACTATTTAGCGGATCACATTTTGATTGAGGGACACAACAAGCTCTATCTCATTCCTCACCTCGCAACTGAACATTGGGTTTTGTACGCCGTCCGACCTGATCTTAATAAAGTCTATGTGTTTGATTCCCTTCGAACCTATGACGTGCCTTTTGAAGTCGCTCGTCGTTATGGGAAGGAATTTATCGACATGTTAGTATACTTTTCACTTCTTACTTCATTAGCTTATTTATACATATATTCGCTTAGCTAGCTTTCATTATTTGAGGTATATATGCGTACTTACAATATTGTGTATCCAATTCTATTTATTAGGGCACTACGGACATCGTATCAAAGGAGAGGTGGGAATGGTGTCCTAGACCCAAAGAATGTTCAATACGAGCCTGTCATAGTAAGTAGGAAGGCAACTATTTCGTATTTTATTTTAATTAAAATTAATATCTAATAGTTAGAGAGCTAACTGAATTTATATGACAGTGTCCACAACAGCAAAACGACAAAGATTGTGGATACTATGTATGTAGAGCAATGGATCTGATAGTCCAAAATAGATCGGTCAACATAGATCCAAGCCATGTATGTTTTATTTTTGATATTTTTCCATTAATGAATCATGACATATATGTTTGATACTTGACGTAAGTGCTAACTGTATATTAATCAAAACTTGGGATTTGTAGTTTTTCACCGATGATTATGCACAAGGCCAGCAATACAATGTTGAAGAAATTGATGAAGTGAGAGAGCAATGGGCCAAGCATGTGCACTACTTCATTCGGTATTAGGTAGAGATCGATCTATATATTCTACATGCATGTTCAGGTTTGTATTTTGTCTAGCTATGTCTTTAAGTCTTCTAAGCTAGATTTATAAACATTTTGCTTTGGCGTGTAGAGCTACCAAGTTGTGGTATGCCTACTAATTTTGATTCTTGAGTATATATGTCTGGTGTATTAACAAGGCCGGGATTGATTGAAATTATGGTGTGACTGCAGATTTGTTATCAATTGATGATGTTTTACAATGCAGATTTGGTAATTATTTGAACATACAACTGTGTATGTGGGCAGGAACAAAACTGTAAAAACAAAAAAAAAAAATTGGAGTTTTAATAACGGTTCTTACGAAAACCGTTATTAAAACCTCGTTTTAATAACGGTTCTGATGAAAACCGTTATTAAAAGATAAGTTTTAATAACGGTTCTGATGAAAACCATTATTAAAACTCATGTTTTTAATAACGGTTTGATACTTGAACCGTTATTAAAACCTATCTTTTAATAACGGTTTTCATCAGAACCGTTATTAAAACCCTCTTGTTTTAACAATGGTTTTTCTCAAAAACCGTTATTAAACATGCATTTTATGCTCATATTGGCGGTTTTTTTTTTATATTTTTGATAACGGTTATGAACCGTTATTAAATATTTAATAACGGACGTTTTAATAACGGTTGAAAACCGTTATTAAAACTGTAAAATAACCGTTATTAAAACTACTTTTTGGGATAGTGTGAAACAACCCAAATCAATCTTAAATTGATCTAAATTTAGCCAACTTGCTAATGATCCATACTCAAGTGACCCAAATCAAAAGAATCCAACCCAAATTTGACCTATACTTGAACAAAAATCATATAATAATCCAACCCAAACTTGATCTAAACTTATCAAACCCAAAATAATTCGACTTGAACATGACCCATACCCAAACCTAATTCCAAACTTGATTCAAACTAAAGTAAATTTTAATCCACAAATATAAAATTTTATCACGTATAAATTACTAAATAAACACCAATAAACTATCTTATTGATAAAATTTTATATAAATAATAATAATATGCAATTCATATAATAACAAACGAAATAAAACTAACAAAACTTTTCTCTCCTTACTTTATTTTAATATCAAATTGTCATCGTTTACATTAAATCATAGAAATTTATATTATTATTACTATTACTACTATTATTATAAATATAAAATTATAATTTTATGTATAATAATAATAATAATAATAATAATAATAATAATAATAATAATAATAATAATAATAATAATGATGATGATGATGATGATGATGATGATGATGATGATGATGATGATGATGATGATGATGATGATGATGATGATGATGATGATGATGATATTTTAAAAGTTGATATTAATAACAACATGGGTTATTTTCATAGTTTGTTATTTTCTAACCATTGCTTCATAGTGATAGAAGCACACATTCACGTCAATATGGGTAGAAAGCCTTTCAAGGTTTTTTGAGTTCTAGTTGGAGGATGAAAGCTTTATACCATTGGTGGAGAGACACTAGAACTGCCAGTTGCATGGTAATTATCAGTTACGATTGTGCTCTAGATTGCAAAGCTTCAAGTAGGATCTCAAGAAGCACTACAAGAAAACTCTTTTATAGCAATAACACTTTTGCAATGACAACACTTCGTTGTTGTGAAAATTTTCTTTTGGCAACAATAATTTTATGATGTTATAATTTTTTTTTGCTAAAAATAATTCATTTATATGGTGATTATTATGAAATATTTTGCAACGACATTTGTCGTTGTAGTATATGCAATAGTTTTTTTTTTGTAATTACATTTATATATTGCAATATACAGAATGCTTTTGTAGGGACTTTTTTTGGTTGCAAAATATTGATTGAATTTATTGCAACGACTATACATATTGCAAATATTTAGATTATTTTAACGTAATGGCATTTATATGTTTTGCAACGATACTTATCGTTGTAACATATGTGATGATTTATTTGCAACGACATTTACATATTGCAATATACAAAATATTTTTGCAACGACTTTTTTGTTATTGTAAAATGTTGATTGAATTTATTGCAATGACTATACTTATTGTAAATATTTAGATTATTTTAACGTAATGACATTTATATGTTTGCAATGACATTTGTCATTATAATATATGCGATAGTTTATTTGGAATGACACACACACACACACACACACACACATATATATATATATATATATATTACAATATACAAAATTTTTTTGCAATTACTTTTTTGTTTTACAAAATATTGATTGAATTTATTGTAATGACTATACTTGTTGCAAATATTTAGATTATTTTAACGCAACGACAAGTTGTTGCAAAAAAAAAATATATATCAACAATTTTATTACGACGCCTATACTTTGTTGCCACTACCTTCTCCGACTCCTAATCTTGCCTCAATTGTATTAGCCTCGTCTAATTATATCGATTGGACATGTTAATTTGTCTCGGCATCCATCAGCACAATCAAAACCCTAATTGCCGAGCAGAATTTCGATAAGTTTTCGTTCAATTTGATGATTTTTTTTCTTGATATATATATGTTAAGAATCATTTTTATATATTTTGGTTATATTGATTTAAGGGGGACATATGTATATGGCATAATTTATGGACATTTATTAGAGGTTTCATAGGTCATTTTATTACAATGGTGTTTAAATAAGTTATCGTGTCGTTGAAATTGTATATTTTCACAACGACAAAGATTGTTATTGAAGTTTTAAGTTCAAATTTTAGCAATGAATTTATCGTTGCAATTGTGAATTTCTTGAAACAATAAAGTGTGAGACTTCCAAAATGAGTGGAGTGTTATAAGCATTGATATGACTACTTATATCAATATAATATACCATCTTTTTGGCGATTATGTCTTAAGAACTCTACAGTTAAACGTGCTTATCGTGAAGCAATTTTTAGGATGGGTGACCCTCTTCGGAAGTTTTGGAAAGGACTTGTGTTGAACTGTTGGGCTAGCCGATCACTTCAAAAGCGCTCCACGATAGCCCTCGTAGCTCTTGTGACCTTAGGTGGCTACCAAGTAGCCTTGTGTGGTTGTTTTAACTCAGGGTGCTAGAAATATATGGATCATGGGTGCTATTAGGTGGGCTCTATATGGTCGTATTGATTCAGGGTGTTTTAAAATTTTTTGTCCCTAAAGTATATTTAATTTTTTGCAACGACATAAGCCGTTGCAATTGATGTATCTTTGTAATGACAAATATTATTGTTGTAATATGCCATTTTTTTTGCAAGAAATTTTGTTGTTGCAAATAATAAGCTTTAGTAATGACATAATTTGTTGCCACTATAACCAATTTTTTTAATGACAAAAGTCATTGCTAATTACATATTTTTAACACCATATTTTGTTGCCCAAGTAGGATTAATATTTCGCAATGACAAAAGTTGTTGCAATATATAAACACATGTAGTTAGATGAAGTGATATATTGCAACGACAATGTATGTTGCATTTAATTACTTTTTTATAATGACCACCATTGTTGCTTTATTTTTTGCAACACCATGGCGTGCAACGATACCACAACAAAAAACATCGTTGCCATATATATATTTTACAATAACTTTCTATCTTTAACATAATAAGCATTGTTGTTAAAAATAAGGGTTTTTGTTGTTGTTGTTGTTGTTGTAAAACTCAATTGAGAGAAAGATGGGTCTATTTCTAGAGAGTTAATGCAGCCTAGGAGGAATAGAGTGCATTGTAGTATTTATGTTTTGGGGTGCATTCAGATAACCAGGTATGATAGAGATAGACAGGCTTGTAGTGAAAATTAAACCACCTCCTTTTGTGTGAAGAGATGGTCTTGAAGCAGAAGTCGTGCATGAAGTGGTTAAATTATGGGGATAATAATCCAAATATTTCTATGCACGTGTGAAGGAGGAAACGAGGAATTAATCGCATTGCTAGTGAGAATGGTCATGAAGCTAGAGGAGGAGGATGTACGATAGGCTTTTATGTCATTTTATAATGGCTAACTTGCTATTGTGGCTTAGCGTACGGGAATGATTAGTTCAGCAGCCATCAAGTTGGGTGGTATGCTTTCAGTTGTGTAGCAACATCAACTAGGGGCTGTAGTGACGTTGGAAGAGGTGTGATGCACTGTCTTTGACATTGAGGATACCAAAGCACCCGGGGTGGATGGATTTAATGCAAGGTTTTTCAAGAGAAGTTGGAGTATCAATGGGGAAAATATTCAGTTAATGGTAAGGGAGTTCTTTACTACAAGGATTTTATCTGTCAAAATTAACATCACATGTGCCACCCTTGTTCCGAAGAGCCAGAATGCATTGAGAGTAATAGATTACATACCCATTGCGTGTTGTTACTTGCTGTATAGCACCATCTCCAAAGTGTTGATTTTTATACTATAGGGGGATAATGCACTCCATCGTTAACCTTTCTCAATCAGCTTTCATTAAGGGGAGAATTATTAAAGAGAATATTTTATTAGCACATGATTTGGTTAGGAAGTATGCTACTAGGGGTTTATCGCCAAGATGCATGATAGAAGGCGGATCTAAAAAAAGCATATGACATGCACTACCCCGGGAAGGGATTTTAATAACGGTTATTTTATAGTTTTAATAACCGTTTTCAACCGTTATTGAACCACCCGTTATTAAATCTTTAATAACGGTTCATAACTGTCATAAAAAATATACAAAAACCCACGAATATGTGCGTAAACGTCATATTTAATAACGATTTTCAAGTAAATACCGTTGTTAAAAAAAGGTTTTAATAACGGTTCTTCAGTAAAACCATTGTTAAACACAAGGTTTCAATAAAAGGTTTTCAAGTAAAAATTGTTGAGGAAAACAAGGTTTTAATAACGGTTATTACAAAAACCGTTGTTAAAACATAATCGAATTAGGGTTTCGGTCATTGATTATGCATTTATTAAACTCTAATACGTATTAAATGAGCATAAAATTGAGATTAAATGCACACTTTTAATAATGGTTCTTAATGAAAACCGTTATTAAAAATTATGTTTTAATAACAATTTTCATAAGAACCGTCATTAAAACTCTATCATCCAATTAGGGTTTTAGTGATTAATTATGCATTTATTAACCCTAATACGTATTAAATGAGCATAAATTTGATATGAAATACGTGGTTTTAATAACGGTTCTTATAATATTTTTGCTATTTTGTTCATGCCCACATACACAGTTGTATGTTCAAATAATTACCAAATCTGCATTGTAAAACAAAATTTGCAATCATACCATAATTTCAATCAATCTCTAATTGGTATGCATATCTTAATACACCAGACATACTCAGGAATCAAAATTAGTAGGCATACCACAACTTGGTAGCTCTACATCCCAGAGTAAAAAGTTCATAGATCTAACCCATAAGACCGAAAGACTTAGATGAAATACAAACTTGAACATACATGTAGAATATATAGATCCCTACCTAATACCGAATGAATGAGTGCACGTGCTTGGCCCATTGGTCTATAACTTCATCAATTTCATCAACATTGTATTGCTGGCCTCGTGCATAGTCATCGGTGAAAAACTACAACACTCAAGTTTCGATTAATATACAGTTAGCACTTAGGTCAAGTACCAAATATATATGTCATGATTCATTAATGGAAAAATATCAAAAATCAAACATACATGGCTTGGATCTATGTTGACCGATCTGTTATGGACTATCAGATCCATTGCTCTACATACATAGTATCCACAATCATTACCATTTTGATGTTGTGGACATTGTCAAATGAATTCAGTTAACTCTCTAACTATTAGATATAATTTGAATTAAAACAAAATACAAAATAGTTGTCTTCCTACTTATCATGACAGGCTCATATTGAATATTCTTTGGGTCTGGGACACCATTCCTACCTCTCCTTTGATATGCCGTTCGTAGTGCCCTAATAAATAGAGTTGGATACACAATATTGTAAGTATATATACCTCAAATAATGAAAGTAGAATATATGTATAAATAAGCTAATGAATTAAGAAGTGAAAAGTATACTAACATGTCGATAAATTCATTCCTACCATGACGAGCGATTTCAAAAGGCACGTCATAGGTTCGAAGGGAATAAAATGCATAGACTTTATTAATATCAAGTTGGATGGTGTACAAAACCTAATGTTCAGTTGCGAGGTGAGGAATGAGATAGAGCTTGTTGTGTCCCTCAATAAAAATGCGATCCGCTAAATAGTTTATGTGCCTACCCTCTCTTATTGTACTAACATCAACTATGTAGTATAGACACACAAACACAATAGAGGACAACATTCCCTCCATTGCAGCGCAGCCAGCAACCTATGGACGACAATAACAATCCATATTTTTTAATAACTAATAACTCATATAAGAGGTTATAAAAATTCTAATTGTACAAGAGTACTAAAATCTCAAATATGAAATAATACTTACGTGACATAGACGGTGACACTCGTGGTTGAAATCCATTCCTGATTATAAATGTCTCTTATGTCAACCGTCGATACTATGTAAGTAGCATCGTCCCTCCCAACATACTTAGGATGACAATCAATGAAAATATAATTGTCCCTGAGGTAGTTTTGGGCATAGAAATATAATAAATCTATTGCTGGTGGAGGTTGGCTTTTCTCCGAAGAAGGAATCTTTTATGGGGCAACTGATTTTTCATATTTAGCTCTCTTTCCTTTAGGAGCGCCCTCTTTTGTGTTGCTCGTTCTACTAGTACCTTTCTTGGTTTTACTAGCAGGAACAGTCTTTTTTATTTATTCCTTAATTGATCATAATAAAAAAAATATGTATTGAGCATATATATATGAAAAAAGGTATAAACAATGTAACTACTAAATAAGGTCTAATGAAGATGTCGAATGTTAATACCTCTTCAGTAGTGAGACATATCTGATCCACAGGCCAGGGCATGAAGCTTCCATGAGCTTCTAGCACTATGGCTGCCTCATCGCCCTCTTTATAACAAGGCAAGGGTGCACTGCCAATGATTGGAGTGTCAATACTCACCGGCCTTATATTTAGGGTTAAGTTGTATCCATGGACTGTTTGCGTTTGGGTACTATGACTGATGCAGACCCTTCCTTTCGCCAAAAGAGTTGAAAGGTCATTTGCTAATAAGTCACATTTATACAAACCCTAAACGAAAATATTACACATTATTAATTATTTATTACACCAAATACATTTAATAATAATTTATAGTTTGTAATGCTTACTTCGGAAAGAGTAGAAAGACGTGCATCAGCCTCACAATTATCTCTGATGCTATTTACATTAGGTATGTGAAGCTGATCATGGTTGACTGAATCAGATGGCTTATACCCTTGAGATTTAATAAATGACAACTCTTGCTCCATTGTTGCCATCCGTTCAAATGCCACGTTTAATTTTTGGGTGAGGATGACGACTTGCTCATTAGTTCTACGAGAACCATGAGATTGACCACATACGCTCGTTCTCGTAACACCTAATCCAAGACCCATGTGTCTTCCAAGGTGTTCTACAATTCCTGTAGCCTAGGACACAATGCTATATTGGTCCACCCCTCCTCACCATCTGACGTTTGAAGTTCCTCCTGTAATGTATATAATATATGTAAAAGAATATGCATAATGTAATAGTTTTCTAAAAGAAAAGTAAGTAGGGTTCTAGATATCTACAAACTTATAATTTTTTTGGCTTCAACATCTACATCTTCATTAATATATCCATCTCTTGTTACTCTAGCTTTCTTCCATAATGTATCAATATTGATGGATGAGGTACATGGGTCTATGTCTTGGGCTAGGAGCTATAAATAAAAAAATATTCTTAATTAAGAATATTATTATAAAATTTGACATTTACATGTAAATAGATAAATCACAAAATTCATACCAACTCCTCTTCAAGGCACACATAGCCTTTGCGAGCCATATTATACCGGTATTTATTCTTCTTATCAATCTCTTTATTTTTGGCACTTTCTTCCTATGCGACGAGCCAAAACATAGTCACATGGTTATTTCAATATTAAGCATAATACTAGGATCTATACAAAAAGTTTAATTTTTATCTAACAAATACCTTAAAATTTCCTGTAAGACGATATGCAATAAATTGGTTCCAACTTTCTTGATCGATGAAATCATATCGTTTGGGTGGGTTCTACCGTAGAGAACCATCCCTCTTTCTATACATTTTCCTACGAGCTAAATATGATCTAAATGTTCTTAGACGCTCCCCACAATGTGTAAGAAGCCATTTCTTCCTACTCTCTAGGACATTAAACACTATCTGCAAAATAAGACATATATATGTATACCAATGTTAATTTATTAAAATTAATAACATTTTACATACAAAAATGATTACATAAAATAGCATATTTACCGTGATTTCCTGCCAAATATGCTCCTTATGACCCTTTGGAACCTACTTCCAATTATTATAGGAGAAAGGAACACGGTTACGGGTCACAAGTGAAATGTAAGTAAAACATATGTCTGCGTAAGGGCCAATGGGAAGATTGTAAGTATTCCATCCCAACTCGATTAATTCTCCTCTTTTCCCTTCTTCATCACTACTGTCCCTATCAATGTTTTTGTTGGTCATATCTCTACAAAAAACTAATAAATAAATTATGTTAGAATGTTATGTATTGAGCATAATGTACGATTATATTATTGGTACGAATCATGCTTAGAAAGAATTAATCTCAAATGTATCATTCTATTCTGTATATATATATGACAAACCGAATGAACATCAAACTATCATCAAATCGTTCAAGCTACGTATAGTAAAATCAAGTAGATATTAATAAGATAATATATATATATATATATATATATATATATATATATATATATATATATAGAGAGAGAGAGAGAGAGAGAGAGAGAGAGAGAGAGAGAAAGAGTAAAACCTATCTACCTATAATTAAACCCTAATAAATCCTATATTATTATTATTATTATTATTATTATTATTATTATTATTATTATTATTATTATTATTATTATTATACACAATTATTCCTGTCTATTTAATTTTTCACTTTTATATTTAGTATAATAAATGCTAAACCCTAACCCTAATTAACCCTAATAAATTATAATAAAAACTAACCCAAAACCTCATAAGATAATGATCCTGAACCTAGCTAACTATAATTAAACCCTAATAAATCCTATATTATTATTATTATTATTATTATTATTATTATTATTATTATACATAATTATTCCTCTCTATTTAATTTGTCACTTTTATATTTAGTATAATGAACGATAAACCCTAAAACTAACCCTAACCCTAATCATAACCCTAACCCTAACCCTAATAAATTATAATAAAAACTAACCCTAAACCTCATAAGATAATGATCCTAAACCTAGCTAACTATAATTAAACCCTAATAAATCCTCTATTATTATTATTATTATTATTATTATTATTATTATTATTATTATTATTATTATTATTATTATTATTATTATTATTATTATACACAATTATTCCTATCTATTTAATTTTTCACTTTTATATTTATTATAATAAACGATAAACCCTAATCTTAACCCTAACCCTAGTTAACTCTAAAAGATTATAATAAAACCTAACCCTAAACCTCATAAAACCCTAATCCTAAACCTAACTAACTATAATTAAACCCTAATATATAAATCCTATATTATTATTATTATTATTATTATTATACACAACTATTTCTCTCTATTTAATTATTCACTTTTATATATTCCTTATATTCTGTATTTGTTTAATCCTCATCAAATAACAATCATTAACATATTCATCTCTAATTAAAATTTTCATTTAATGATGTGCATATGTAAAATATATTTTCATTTCATTATATGATATTTCCTATATCTTATAGCTAGTGTCCTATACTTATTAATGAAAATGTGTGTGTGTGTGTATATATATATATATATATATATAGTTTTTATGAGTGGCATTATTAATAATTTGAAGTCTTTTATTTCTCTAGCTTCGTATATAATTCTACGCTCTCATGCATGTTATATATATAAATATGTAAAGGTCTTGGCCAACACATGCATTTGTTAATATATAACAACAACACATTTTCGAACGACAAACCACAATTTTTCAATAACAAACAAACGCAACCCTGTAGCAACATGCATGCATTTATATATATATATATATAAGTAGAGAAAAAGCAACGAGCGGAAGAATAAACATATATGTAAAGGGAGCGGTGGCAAGTGAGAAACCGGCGACGAGGAAGTTGAGAACGACAACGACCTACAAATACGGCGGAAGATGAAGGTACAAGTGCTGGCTAGGTTCGGAATAATGACAGCACACACATGTAAAGTTGACAATGGCAGAGGGTGGTGGAGAGTTGGCGGTACAAGGGTTTCCCTTACTTGAGAGGAGCCGGAGTAGTGGTGCACGGTGTGGTGATGCGAGGCTTTCCAAGGAGAAGGAGAGTAAGAGAGGGAAGGTGCAGAGAGTATAAAATTTTTGGCACGAAATAGAACTGAACGAAATAAAAGACGGATTTTGAGGTTTTAATAACGGTTTCTACAAGAATTGTTATTAAAAGAGGTTTTAATAACAGTTCCTGAAAGAATGGGTATTAAAACATCTTTTAATAATGGTTCCTAGAGGAACCGTTATTAAAACTTTGAGACTTTTGACAACGGTTCTTGTATGAACCGTTATTAAAACCTCTTTTAATAACGGTTTTACTTTAACCGTTATTAAAATATTCGTGCAAATTTTAACGTTGCCCTTTTAATAACGGTTTTGAACTATAACTGTTATCAAAATTATCCCGCGTATTAATTTTCATGCGTTTGACAACAGTTTTCAAACCACCATTATTAATGTTCCGTTATTATTTTCCGTTTTCGTAGTAGTGTGGTGAGATGGGATTTTCTGCATGACATATGCTGAGTTATGCCTTCTCGACATAGCTTGTGAAGCTGATCATGGCATGCATTAGCATTATCTCCTGTCTTTAGTTTGTAATGGGACATTGTTACCTCCCTTTAAAGGTTGTAGAGTCATTAGATAGGGTGAACCCCTCTCCCCGTATTTATTTTTGATGGTGATGGATTACCTTAGTAGATGTCTAAACTAGCTATGGGATAATCCGAGTTTAAGGGACATCCTTGATGTAAGCCTTTGAAGAATGTTAACTTGAGTTTTGCGGATGACTTGCTCCTATTCTTTCATGGGGATCTAAAATCAGACACTTTTCAGACTAACCGGGTCTTTATGTAAATCAGAGTAAATGTGCAGTTGACTTTGGTGGTGTGGATGTCGGAGTGAAAACAATTATCACTGAGTTCCTACAATTGGTGAGGCTTATTTCCCTATCACCTACCTCAACACACCCTTGTCTTCAACCAAAATTTCTTTTGCTTTCCTTCAGCCGCTTTTAGAGAAGGCAAATGCGCGGTTAAGGCAGTGGAGCACGCTTTGTTTGTCGTATGTCAAAAGGATGTAGCTAATTAAGTCTGTCATATTGAGCATCTAGGTTTTTTTCAGCCATGTAATTTTCTTGCCTAAGAAAATATTTAATGAGTTTTATAGCTTATATCTTGCTTTTTTTCCAATGGTCTGGTAAGCTAACTCAGCGGAGAAGAGTCCTTGTTGCATGGGAGCAGCTATGCCTAAGGCTGAAGGTGGGATGGGGTTTTTCCACCTAAACCTTTGGAATGTTTTTGCTCTTGGGAAACTCCTATGATGTCTACCTGAAGTGAGCGGACATCTAAATGTATACTGTCTGTGTACACGTTTGGAGTAATGCAGTAGGTGTTATCTATCTGTAAGATAATGCAGACACTCATTCAAATATGGAGGGAGGGGCGAAATATGGAGTGACCGTTTTCCTTGGGTATATGGAAGCGTATAAGAGTTATTACAGGTCGCAAATATCTGTTACGTAGGTGGATGGACGAAGGAGACGAGATTGTTGATGGTGAGAACAAGGCAACCTAGGAAAAAAGAAAAAAAAAAACGGCTTTTGTGTGCTCTGTTAGCTGCCGACATTGCAACCATTTGGTTCGAAAGGAACCTTCTAAATTTTCAAAATATCAGCGAGATGAGCGAGCTATCGTGTACTTTTATTCTAACAATAGCTAGACGTGTAGCACGCCCCTAGTACAAAGACAAATATGATTGGTGGATGGGTGCATTAGATTATGTATGTTGATTATGTGTGCAGATCATTCATACTAATCATTATAATTAACATGATAATTATAACTATTATAACATTCATAACAATAATTATAATCATGCATATAATAATATTTATAATTATGTTTATAATAATAACTATACTACTACTACTACTATTACTCCTAGTACTACTACGGGTACTACTACTACTAATAATAATGTTGATGATGATGATAATTTACTATTAATATTATTATTATTACATATTTTATGATAATAAAATGTTATATCATTACATATATTATAATAATAATGACAATAATAAGTGTAACAATAATAATAAATCAAAAATTCAATTTATTTATTATATTAAATTAATAAAAATTATTGTCAATACAAATTATGAACTAAACTTACCTAATCCAAACATAATGACCATAAATTTGTAGATCCAAATCAACTTGACCCTAAATATGTAGACTCAAATCAACTCAACCCTAAATTTATAGACTCAAATTAACTCGATCTAAATTTAATCAAACCTAGAGTCTATAAACCTAAACCAAACCCCAACAAGAAGAAATCCCATAGGTCATACTCGAACATGATTCATTATTCTCTTAACCTAAAATGACTCGACCTAACATAAATCTAACTTGAATTACTGTTATATGAATATGATCCAAACCTCAAGGACACCTAACATGATTACATAGTATACTCGATTTTAACCCGACCCGTATGACCCATTTGTTAGCTAAACATGTAGTAAAAGATATGAATATAACAACTCAATGATCATCCTAATTTTTTGAGGTCATAAATTTTTATTGCTAATTATAAATAGTTACCTTATTTGATTTGAAATTAGTTCATCTTAAACTTTTGCACATATATTAAGAAAACAAAAAATTGTTAGATATAATAATTTCAATTATACCTCATTAAATTATGCGTATGGTGAAAAATCTTTAATGAATATTGGTAAGGTAGGGGAAAAAATTTTGCTTAAAAAAATGCAAAGTGTTACTTATTTTGGGTACACATAAAATCTTACTAAAATAATACTTAATATGAATAGGAGTAAAGAAAACAAAAGTTACTACAGCTAATTATGTGGATAATATCGCTAAGTGTACATTTAAAAAGAGATTGAATGATATTTATGGCTCTAGAACAAGGCGGTTATGGTTTCCAAGACTTTTATTTGTGTCTCTATATCTATTTTTTGAAATAATAATTAAAGATTCTACAAATTAATATTTTAGTAATTACTAAAATATTCAATATTTTAATTAGTATCCGTCGGGCTCACTACATTGTCATCTCAATTAGTGTAGGTTACTAATTGTTTTTTTTTTGGGAGGGGGGCGGGGGACACTATTCCAAGGATATATCTAATATGGAAGGTTTAACCGTTGAAAACTGATATCAACTTTACTTTTGGTACCAAATTAAATATTTGAAAGGGAAACAACGAGAGTAATGGTTTTGAAATGGGACATATAAACTTAGGGCTTATTTGGTATAGGAGTAATAGGCGTGGAAAAAAATTTCTCCTATTTTATGTCTTGTATATTAAATATTTGATAATAATAAATATATTTTTAATAAAATACCCATTTTAGATCAAATTAAGATTTAAAATGAGTATTTATTAGAATAATAATATTTAATTTTAATTAGATTATATAAGATATATAAAATATGAGAGTAATTTTTTTATTCCTATTATTCTCTAACCAAACAAGCACTTAAATAAAATGAAGTAAATCTTCTGTTCTCAAAAAGTATAAAAAAAAAATTAATTAATTCTTCTCACATGCCCACACTTCTTCGAAAGGAGTAAGAACAAAACGAGTAGAAATAATAGTAATTTGTATGAGCTCATGATCAATGTAACAAATTAAAATAGACCAAATATGTATTACCTGGAGAGGAGCAAGTATTTGCCTTCAGTCTAATAATTGATATGGGGTATCTTTTATCATTGTTTTCAATTTAAATAATTAATTTTCAACAATTGTTTTTTTTAAAAAAAATTTATACCATTATTTTTAATAAATATAATTTTTAAATATAATAAAGCAACCGTCAACAAATTTTATCTATGGTCAACTAATCATCATCCATACATACATAGGTATAAAGAAGCATTTGATCCTGTAAAGGGGAGATGCCGAATACCAAGGAGACGGACTTAGCCACGTAAAAAACATCTGGTCGGTTGTTACTTTATACTATAATGGAGTAACCTTTTCTCACTCGGTTGTTATTTTATACTATAATGGAGTAATCTTTTCTCACACAAGATTTAATTAATCCCAACATTTAGGGAAGGAGAATCTCTGCCTCATCGTAGAATTTTATTGGCACCTTCAATTCCCTGCCCTAATCAAGCTAGCAGTATTATTTGTAATAACTAGGTACACCTTTTGGTTCGCCATATGTCCCCCCCCCCCCCTTCTTTCCGTCGCTTTCAGTTCTATTGCAAGCAAGAAGCATGTAATGGAAAATAAGGGGGAGGGGATTATGAGAAACAGCTCCAGATTTTTAAAGGCACAAGAAAGGACTTTTTTTTTTTTTGTTCTGCCTTTTCTTTCTGTCATTTTTTTTCCTCTCCCCCTGCTGTGCTAGGAAGTGTGGTGCCCGCTGGATGGACATGGTTCCTGAGCATTTTGGGCAGAGGAAAGTGAAGGTGGGTCCATCACAAAATATGGGCCTATAAATACCACCAACATCCCCTCCCATCGTATTTGTGTCGATTCAACTGGTTTCAGCACAACATTTACTGCTATCAGCTCCTTTCCCCCCCGGCAGTCTGCGCAAATCAAAGATGCCGGCTTGTCTTAGCAAACACTTCCTTCCCCTCTGTCCCATCTCCCCTACACAAATAGGGTACGATAATCAAGATCAGGTGCATATTATGCCCATGAGAAAGCAGCAGCAAGAACTAGGTATCATGTCCATCCTTGGCTCCAACGACACTATTAGTTTTACTCCCTCTTTCTCTTATCCCCAGCAACTTGGTAATAATAATAGTTCCCTAAGAAGGACACTCTCTGCCGATTTGTCATCCAAGAAATGGCTATCTAACAACGGCTTTTCCGTATCCCCATCCCCCATGATGAAAAGGATCGGATCTTCTGACGATTTTCACTCTTTCAAAGGGGAGAAAGAGATGGGTCGAGGAGGAGCACTTGATGATATCTGGAGCTCCATAACAAAGAACGGAGAAGGAGCAACAGCCGACCATAATCAGAAATCTCCCGCTCAATTTGATACCTGGGGTTCCATCATCGCCTCCAACAAGGATGGCGATGTTAATGGGATGGCATCGGCCCCCCTTCCACCGGCCTATGTTCATCCAAGCGTAAAACGAGCTGCCAGTCTCAGCAAGAAGAGCCTGGAGATCTGCACCGAGAGCCTCGGTTCAGAGACAGGCTCTGATGGGTTCTCTTCGCAGCCCCCGTCAGAGCCCGAGGGAGATTCCGACTCCGACGAACAACAGTCGCTGTGCTCCGAAGATCAAGAGACCGTCGGCAAGGATGAGCTACTGCCGGCATTTGACGGTAACGGCGGCGGAGAGGAAATACTGGTCCCAAAATACAACTACTACAACAACACTGCTTCTTGCAAGAGAGCGACACCGAAATCTTTTCCTCCTCCTCTGCCTTCCCTTGCATACCGTGATAGTACGAGCCTCCTTCACATGCGATCTCTTAGAGAAAATGGAAGGTTAGTCCTTGAAGCTGTTTCTGTTCCTTCCCAAAATTGTTTACTTGCTCGAAGACAAGACGGCCGCCTGCTTCTCACCCTCGCCGCCGCCGGCACCTCGGAGGATAAGGAGAACATCGACGACCTTGATTTTGAAGAAAATGAACGTATTCAGTGTGAGGCCGAAGAAAATGAAGAGGAGGAGGAGGAAGAGGAGGCAAAGTATGAGAGAGATAAACATGACTGCGATGGTATTAGAGCCATCAATGGATTGGCAATTACGACGGAGGATCAATTAGGAGGAAAATTGGCAAAGGGCGGGTTGATGATCAAAATGCCGAGGAACGGCAAGTACTACTCCGGATTTCCCGATCATCATAAGAGATTGAACAAAGTTGTCGACACCAACCACTTAATCAATCCGGAAGAGCACGTGAAGGAAGAAGAAACCGCATCTAGAGGCCTAGCCTCCACATTGTCAACGTCACTACCGCCCCGACCAAGAGCGGTCGGCCGCCGCATCATCGCGAACACCGCTTCTGCCACCGCCGGCTCGCTCAACCTCAACGCCTATGAGTACTACTGGAGGAAGAATATAAACAAGACACCGCCTATTGCTGATGCTGCTACTTGGCCCACAACGATCCCTGATATTCGTATCCCACCACAAAAAGCAGGAATAAAGACGAAAATAGAAGGGCCTACGAACAAATCCATCAATATGGCGGTCCTTAATGAAAAGCCAGCAGCACCAACAGTAATAGTGGACGGAAAACAACCAAACGAACGACGGGAGTATCTAGTTCCTTTATTGATGCAGCAGGGCTGCAAAGAGCCTAGGAGGTCACTATTGTTCTGGGAGCCATATTGCATTGCCACCACCTAATTATATTAAATCTTCATTCAGTAAGTAATTAATAACCTTAATTAATAAATTGATTCACGTACTGATTAAAAGAAATTGTTAGAAAATCATGTACTAGAACGCATTAATTAAGTAATAATCCTATTGCATGCGTAGTAGGATGTATTATGTACTATATGTACTTGAGAGAAATTATATGCCATATATAGTTTCTGTTATAGTATATATTTATCTGTATCAACAAAATCGTAAAATCCCTCAATATATATCTACATGCGTGCGTGTGTGTGTATGTATATAATCACGTAAATTTTGACCTAATTAGTTGGACAGTCTAATCTGTCGGCACTGTACCTTTGGTTTTGACACCATCATCGTCATCAGGAATCATGCGAGATCGTCATACTCATGAGATTTGATTTCCGTTTTGTTCTTCCCAGGCATGTTTAATTCAACTTTCTTTATGGTTCAGCTTTTACGGAACCACGTCATGACTCTCGACCAATGGACGTTGTGTCATGAGCAAGGTTTGGGACCCCTCACGTTCGTACGGGAAACATTGCAATCCAACCTCTTTTTTTTTTTTTTAAAAAAGGGAACTTAAAGACACCTATTACAATCTATAATTTTATATATCAAGTCACGAGGACTTTGATGAATATTTCGGGTGTCATAACTTTGTGGAGGAGTCGGTAGTAGCATATTAACATGATCTAGACCGTTCTTTTTTCTTTCTTTCTTTCTTTCTTTCTTTCTTTTCCACTATCATTATATAACTAACTAACTAAATAAATAAATAACCATTTTTTAACTATCCATTTCACAAGTTTCATGATCACATATCAAAATAAAATCACTTCACTACCATTCTCCTATTATTTATGACCTATTAGGATTAGAAATATAAAAAATTAAATTGTCCAATTTATTTCAATTCAATTAGAAAAATACAAATTATCCCATTTAATTTATCTCAACAAGAGCAATTATTAGTATCCTATTTAAGTCAAAATATTAATGATAATTTTATACTATTGTCCTATTTAAATCACCTAATAGGACAGAAAATATTTTCATTTTTTTTCATATTAATTAGGAAAATACTATTGTCATATTTGAGTTAAAATAATATAGATAATTTTTATGTCATTGCAGTATTTGATACACTTAATAGGAATTTTTTTTTTTCCATATTTGATGTTTTAAATTATTTTTTTCTAGTTTATTTTTAGGAATTTGTTTGCATGTTGAACTAAATAGTAATAAATTTATATAAACAATGAGATAAAAATAAGATCAGATATTGAATATATAAAAATAAGTGTTGTACCTAGACATATATATATTGATGGTTTTCATATAATCAACTATCTATCAATTACCATTCACTTATCATTTTTTTTACTATTCCTCATATCTCTTGCATGCGACATACAAATCCAATGGCAAAAAACTTTTCAAGCCACTTCTTTTAACAAAGACAAAACATAAGACCACATTTGCTCTTTTTACCAATGACTCTCATATTTTGTAATATCCATGAGAATATTTGAAATTAGCTCCACAAATCCAATCATGCAACAAACTTAAATACTATATATCTCTATAACCAAATATTGCAAGAGCTAATATAAATAATCTTAGGCCCTACCATAATGTGAGAAATCTAAACTAAAATAAACATGTAATAATACAAGTAGTAAAATCAACATAGAATGCATCACAACTTCATTGCAAAGTATAGTTAAAAATAAAATGAAACTTGAAACTTCAAAGAATTTAAGCATTTCTTAGGGTTTCTTTAATTAATTGTATTTTGTTCACAAATATATTTATTTGAATGAACTTCAAGATGCCATGCAACTTAAGAGTATAAAATTATGGAAACATATGTAATCAATATAAAAACAATATTGTAGCAACACCATCTCATCAAAAAGCATGACTCCAATGCACACAATTTGATTAGTACCACTTCTGAGATTTTCATAACTTCTCCTAATATAAAACAAACAACACTAACCTAAGTATAACATAGAACTCA
This sequence comes from Tamarix austromongolica, assembly GCA_039764185.1. Lineage (NCBI taxonomy): Eukaryota > Viridiplantae > Streptophyta > Magnoliopsida > Caryophyllales > Tamaricaceae > Tamarix > Tamarix austromongolica. The sequence continues at coordinate 47,003,014 of CM077819.1, forward strand.
AGTCTTGTGAAGGGAATTCCTAATTTTAATAAAGTAGGGTGGAAGGAGAATGAAACAAATCCTTTATGTAACTAAAAGAAAAAGGAGTATTATATATGGACCTCTAATTATTGTACCTCATATATAAGCATAACCAACCCCTTGATAGGGATGGCAATATACTCTATGGATTTGGAGACGCGTTGGGGAATCACTATTGGGTTTGAGTTTGGGGAAACATTTTGGGGATTAGTTCAGATTTGGGAATCTTTTTCATAGATGGAGATAAGATCCCCATTCCTAAACCCACTTCAATATATACATACATACATACATATATATATATATATATACATATATACATAAATACATTATAACATTACATTTTTTCCAAAAAATAAGAATAAAAAAGAAAATTTGTTATAAATTTGTAGAGATTATTTCATGTTCCAAATATTATTTTTATGCTTTGAAGCTGGGTACGGATTTTAAGGATGGGTATGATGATATGATTTGGGGATTAAGGTGGGAATGGAGATTTAATACCTATGGGGATTAAGATGGGAGTCTTCATAAGAAAAAAAAAATAGGGAATTGGGAGGATTTGGGGATAGGTATATATTTCAGTGATATCCACTTCCATATAAGTCCCATTAACATCCCTACCCCTAAGCTATTGGTTATCCATGAACAAAAAATAGAAGGGATGGAAGAATGAAGAACCATGAGGTAATATGATAGTAGATAGCTATGGAGTACTAGAGTAATTAGGATAAACATGTTTATTTTTTTGCATTGAATAACATTCTTTCTATATTATTAGTTGTCGCTTAAATCTATATAATATATATGAAATATAGAATTTTGGTTAGGATCATAACATTTTGAAAGTCTGGGTTTAATATATCATAACCTAGACAAATAATGACTTGTTTCATCAACATGAGTATATGGTTCTTTGTGGCGTGTTGGGAGAACCTCTAGGTCAACCATCAAGATGACAATTACAGTGATGTTATCCTAAGAAATTTCGACAACATGTACCTACACAAAATTATTATGATATATAATCACTAGTAAGAATCATAAATCAAAATCACATCATGACAAACCAAATCTTAACTAACGGAATGAGGGGCAAAAAAATAAAATACTTATTGTGTTCTTCACCAAATCCTACTATATCATAAGCTAAAACTTCTAGGGATATTTAAATAAGAACAAGAACAAATAAGAGGCTAGGTAAAAGAGGTATCTTGTAAGTCATTTTATTTGTAGTTACGAGGTAGATTATACTACATAGTTATTGTTTTTTAAATAAAAAGATAATGTTTGATTGATGTTGAACTAAGAAAATGGTAGTTGATGAATTTTATGGAGAAAAAACAACATTAAATAGTGGCAAACCTTTTTATATGAGGAAAATTTTTGAGGCTTGTCCTCTTATGAATCTTAGAATCTCTACCACTCCTAAATATGTCAAATCTATAGAATTATGCAATATGGAACCCATACTTGAAAATAATGATAACTTCATTAGTAAATTAGATCCTATGCTAATAACAACGACATAGTTAAGCCACGTACCACCATCATAATACAAAGTTAGTGGGAACTAAAATATCCATGCATTATGGTAGAATTAGGAGAACCATAAATAACACAGGTGTTACCTTCCTATGAAAAGGAACAACAATATAATAATAAAATCAACCTCATCAAGCTATTCTACCTTATATTTTAATATCTAAATAATTACTAACAATGGGGCATGCAAAAGTAGAATATTACCTATGTATACGAACTCCATCCATCTAACTTTGGCTCCTTAATGGCATATTTGAGAATCGTATGTTGATCTTCAACAAATTTTGTTTAGTAGGGAAATTAACCATTTTGGATTATGGAATGGATTTTGCATATAGTTACGACACAATAAATAAAACCATAAATTGAAATCAACATAAAAAATAACAAATACACTAAATGACTATTGAACTCAAATTAAATAATAATTAGTAAATTACCATCTATTAATATTGCTTGCACACTCTTATCCACTAGCTCTCATCCAACTCAGCTTCATCTAATTTAAACAACATGTTTGGAGTGCTTATAATTATTCAAGCTAGCATACAAAAACAAGAAATAGGCATTATATCAAATTAAAGTTGAGAAAACAATAACTTTTATACTACACAACCCTTCATATGGTGCCACATTATGTAAACGATGCCATGTTGGCAATTAAAAAATCAAAAAAATTGCAAAATGTTCTAATGAAGGTATTAGGCTCTTTCTTTTTCGTTCGTACAAGTTACACTAGAGCACCATATCAATGAGCAAAAGAATGACACTCTCCACACTTAATTCAACCTCCAAGAGTGGCAATCATTTAGCCACTTCAACATTCACATATGATGCTAGTAAATCATCACCATACACTAGAAATTGTGTTTCATATTTGCTACCTACATCTCTCACCTGTATTCTTCACCACAATCATAATCACAACCATTATTTTCATTTAAAATTTATTTCATGATCCTTCACCATAATCATATCAATATTGCACCAAATCATTTTTTTTATCACAAGTATATTAATATGGATATCTATTTATTGAGGAAAAAAATTTAGAAATAATATGGCATCATTTTTAAGTTAATGATAATCCTAATAATAGATAATTTAATTTAATACAAATTATGGAGTTCATGTTGACATCACACATGTTGCACAATCCAGATCATACAACCAACTATATGGTATAAATTATACATAAGAAAAATACCTAGAGACTCAAGAGTCAAGTTTCAGACTATCAAACAATCAATAGTTAAAATTAAATATCATGTGGCCTATGATTGATCTTATCCCGGTCGTTGCTCTTTAAGTCCAGTTTCTTTCATCTGATTGTGTCATTGACAAATTAAAGAAGGGATGCCAAAACCCAATAGCGCTAAACAATCTATCCATTCATTTTAGTTTAGGCTAAAATATTTATAGTCTTAGACGAAACCCACTTATTGTCAGATTTTAAAAAAATTATAAAATGAAGAACAATCCAAAATCTTTCAAGTTGGATATAATACCCCCAAAATTCACTCCTGAAAAATTTTATTTTATTTAAAAGAATTAGCGAAACCAAAATAACAAATTGTGAATTTTGGGGATATTACCGCCACACTTAGTACTAGACTGATTCACTCCTACCGTTCAAGTACCAAGTGCTAAGGCTAAAAGAATGAGATACGATTTGCTAGAATTTCAAACCATACTTAAAATTAGAGTAGCGCAATCAAACATTTACAAGAGTAAAATCCATCAATGGTGGTTACATGAGTACATATTATATTTAAACTAGGGGTTAAAAGAGAAAGAGTGAAACCCTAAAAGTCCGAATAATTTTCTTACACTCTTTCCCGTTGCCCACTTGAATTGCCCCTGAAAAAGGACATGCAAGGGACACTGCCTATTGAATAGGTAGAGGCCCCATGAATGGAACCCTTCAGTACTATGGTACTGATTAACCCTTTAAAACACACTTAAAAGATGGCTCGTAATGTAACACATTATACAAAACTATATACATATATAATAATAAATGCATACACCACAATCACATGCTTAACAAGTCAATCATATATTAATAGGTCATAATGTACAATCAATACTTCTGGGCCTTAAGCCATTATTCCATCGTTATTCAATCATCTCAGATTATAAATATCCATGTGAGTGCGGGAATCCCACTATTATAGTCAGTGGACCGGAATACATACAGGGCAAAACGCTCATGACCACTATTATTACCAATGGATCGGTCTCTAGGGCAGAACTCTCCTGGCCACTATTATATACCGGCGGACCGGTCTGGCCCTGACTCATATAGTGTTCCACTATAAGTGATTAGTATTTTTCATGATTTATTCACAACTAAATTGAATTTATTGATCTCGGGACCCTCACTGTTATATCTAGTGGATCGGAATATATATACATCATCCAAGGCAACGTGCTCCTGGGCCACTATTATATCTGGTAGACTGGTACTCATAAACATTATCCAGGGCAAAAAGCTTTTGGGCCATTGTTATATCCGGTAGACCGGTACTTATAAACATCATCTAGGGCAAAACACTCTTAGGCCATTATTATATTCGGTGGACCGGTACTCATAATCATAATTCAACTAAGCTCGACTCATTAATCTTTCTCTTTCATAATTAGAGTTTTCCCTTTTAAATTAGCACAATGATTCCATTTATTTGCCTCGGATGGGAGATCAAGATCCCGGGACACAAAGGTACACTAGTCCCACTGGTGCATATGAGCTACTTAGTACCCTTCAACCATCAACCCAGGGACGCAATGGTACCTTGGTTGTACTTGTGCATATAGCTATTCAATATCCTACCGACAAGGACACCTAATCCATAAGTATGCATACCCCCTAAATAGGTCTGTAGAGCTAGATAGAGTAAGATATAGGGCTTGGTTGGCGCACAAAGGCACACTAGCAAAAACTAGAATAATCGTGGGCTAAACCACGTCTTTAGGGTAGTGACCCCTAAAGAGCCACCGTTCCCGATCTCGAGGTCTTCACTTTAAGTATTAGTGTCTTAATTAAGGTGATCAAGAATAGCAGAACAATTAGATACTTATTCACTTTCAATCGTTCTGATATCATTAGGTATTCCTTATTCATACAGTTATCCAAAATAACACAAAGAAATCATTAAGGCTATCATAATCACATCTAATTCTGATTCAGGATTCGTTCTCGTGATACTTACTAATTGTCAAATACCATCATCTTACTATTTAGTGTTACTTGAGTCTTATTACGAACTCCGTTATCACAACGATATATTTGATATGGTTTACTGATTTACCCCTTGTTCATATAATTATTAAGTCATCCCTTTTTTACTTGCCAATTTACCACATTGCCCTTCATGTGGCATAATTACCAAATTATCCCTTACTCGATTTGGGTTACAAAGTTATCACCCATACTTATTAGGTCACCAATCATCCTTCATAATTGTTACACTTATCATATTTCCATTTGGTTAGTTAGATTACCAATTTCCCTTCTCCATTGTTACAATTACCAATTTACCCTTTAGTTGGTTAAAATACCAAATTACCATTCTCCATTATCATAAAACTACCCTTTAGTTGTTACATTATCAAATTTCCCTTCTCCATGATCATAATTACCAAATTACCTTTCTCTATTATCATAATTACCAAACTACCCTTTAGTTGGTTAAATTATCAAATTGCCCTTCTCCATTATCATAATTACCAAATTACCCTTTAGTTGGTTAAAATTACCAAACTGCCCTTCTCCATTATTATAATTACTATATTGTCCTTCTCCATTATTAAAATTACCATAATACCCTTTTACTTCCAAATTACCATTTTAGCTTTTACTTCAAAAATTACCATTTTACCTCTTTACTTATAAAATTACCATTTTATCCTTTTACTTACAAAATTACCATTTTACCCTTTACTTCTAAAATTACCAACGTACCCTTTACTTCCAAAATTACCATTTCCCCCATTTACTTCCAAAATTACCATTTCCCCCATTTACTTCCAAAATTACCATTTTACCCTTTTACTTCCAAAATTATCATTTTACCATTTACTTCCAAAATTACTAATTTGCCCTTTACTTCCAAAATTACCATTTTACCCCTTATTACACCACTTTTATTAAATTATCATCACTACATGTAATAGTAATATTAATACTCTATTCTCATTATCCAACTCCATCAACTATTATATTTCAACATAATACTCATTAGCACCCACATATATTAGGCCACATTCTTGCATAAGACATATTATTAAAATGCCCCTAGGGCTTACAATAATATTATTCATGCATTAATGGTCACAATAACATAATATAATATGGATAAGTACTTAAAATTTTCATTAATAATCAAACTCTTTCCTTAAGCAATATTTCTATACATAGCAGATAAACTAGCATACTTTCTTTTTTATCAATCAATGTAAGTAACTACATATATTATCTTAAACAACATGTATTATGAAAAATAACATGTTAAAACCCTAATGTGCTAGCATACGTTTATCCATGCATTTAAGTGAGGTTTAACGATTACCTTAATTCTCACAAAAATCAAACCTTACCGATATCCTGATTAAAGATTCAAGATTTGATTAACAAAACTAATACCTGAAAATTATATCAATACTTATCATATTAGAAATGAGAAAAGTAAAGCATAATACTTTATAAAACTTAATTAATGAAATACTTAACTTAAATATTATTATACCTTAAAACTTATTAACCAAAATATACTAAGGTATGTAGCAACTCATACTACTCATGCAACATGAGCTACATGCAAAACAAGGGGGAAAATGGCTCAAAATAGCATAAGGGGAAGAAGAGGGAGTCAATCTTAGGTTAGGATTTTGGGGCTAGGAAAGAGGGTCGGTAGGGGAGGATTTAGGGTAAGGGAAGGGTGCAGGGGTGAAGAGGGGATGCAGGTGGTGGTCGGGGATAGGTTGTTGGCAGCCAAGGGTGGCAGCAGCAGCGAGGCTGCAAAGGTGGATGAGAAGGAAGGAAAAGAGAGGAGGAAAATAAGGGGTAAGGGGGTTTATTTCGGCTAAGGAAGGTGTGGGGGTGGTAGGGGAGAATGCAGGGAGTGTTTTGGTGGTTCAGGTGGCAATAGAGGTGGTAGAACGACCGCGGAAGGAGGAGGTGTAGGGTGGTTGCTGAGAATGAAGAAAAATAAGAGAAAAAGAAGAGGGGAGGAAGAAGGGGGATGTAGGGGGCTCGAGGGGTGGTGTGGTAGTGTAGGGCAGTTGCAGGGGGTGACAGGAGGTGGTGTAAGTGGTTGTTAGGGTGGTGATAGCGGCGGGACGGGCTGTGGTGCAAAAATAGGGAGGTTTAGGATGAAAGGAGAAGAAAGGGAGGGGAAGGGAGAAGGCTCGAAAAATGGGGACAGAAAGGGGATATCGAAGAGAAGAAAAAGAAGAAGGAGAGAAAGGGGGTAGGTGGCTGGTCGGGGTGGCAGTAAGGTGGCAGGGGTGCTCGGGTGGTAAGGAGAGGGAATGAAAGAAGAGGGGAAAGATAGGGCATGTAGGGAGGGTTTGGTTCAAAAATGGGAAGAAAATGATGGGGGAGAGAGAGGGAGAGAGGGAGAGTTGCAGTGGTGGTAGGCTGTGGTTGTAGGGCAGTGGCCGGGTGTGCTCGAGCATGGCAGAGGTGGTCAGAAAAAAGGAGGAAGGAGGGAGAAGGGAGAAGCAGGCTGACAAAAGGGAAAAGAAAGAAGTGGGTCAGCCCGGTTGGGGGGGAGAAAAGAAAATAAAGGCAAGGGGCTGGGCCTACGTGCGCCGGGAAGGAGAGGAGGAAGAGAGTGGGCCGGCGGCCTAGGCGCAAGGAGGGAGGCTGGTTTGGAGGCCTGAAGAGAAGGAAAAAGGAAAAAGAAGGAAAAAAGAAAAAGAAGGAAAAAAGAAAAAGAAGGAAATGAGGAAAAAGGAGAAAGAAAGGAAAAAGGGGGAAAAGGAAAAGGAAAGATAGGAAAAATTAAAATAATTTAATTTATAAAATAATAAAATATAATATATTTGATAGATAATTTAATTTAATATAATTTAATATATTGGTTTAAAAAGGATAATTTAGTAAAATATTGGTTTGGAAAATTATTTAAATAAAAAGAGTATGATAAAATAACAAGATATTTATTTTAATTTATTAAATATTCCTATCCAAATTTAAATACTCAAAATCCATAAAATAATTAAATTAAATAATTTTAAAAGCTAATTTATCCCAAATAAAACCTATTTATTAAATTATAGGTTTTTAAAATTTTGGGAGATTACATCACTACCTCCTTAAAGACAAACTTTGTCCCCGAAGTTTACGCCTTAGCACTAGGGATACAAAGAAGGATCTAAGTTACTTGGGGTAACTATCCCCTTAACGAAAAACTTACATAACTAAGGAGAACAACTACACACATAATTAAAAATACAAACAATTACGCGGAACCCGACAGTAAGCTTGAAGAGGTTACATCACGATCGATTGCTTGCTCACCTGCTTTAATTAACAAGGTTGAACGAGCTGCTCCAAGTGCTTGATATTTTCAAACCGATAGTTGCTAAGACCTCTGTATTCCTTTACGGAGTGTGCTGTAGCATTTGTGGCTCTTGTGCCCAAGCTATCCACAATTACGACATTGAAATAGCTTTCCCATGCAATCCTTGCCTGGATGATCTCTTCTGCAACGATGACAATGGTAGTTCCAAACTGGTCTCTTGATAGCCTTGTCATTAGGAGCATTCTTACTCTTCTTACGCCGAACTTCAGTTTGAGGTTGAGGTTGGACCCATAAAATCTTGCTACTAGGACGATGACTCTTTTCTTTGAACTCAATCTCTTTATTCTTCCTCTTGCCCAGGATGGAGGCTTGTTCCTAGACCAAGGCATCGGTGACACACATTCGCTCATACACCGTATTCAAGTCATGAAAGATGTCTACACTCATCATGCTTTAGATGTTGAGGTGAAGTCCTTGCTCGAACTAGAAGACCATTGTAGCCTTGCTAGCTGGTATTCCGAGGGTGAACCTCAGTAGCTCTATAAATCATGCATAGTATTCTTGGACCGACAAGCTTCCTTGCATCAGCTCCATGAATTCCTTGAGTTTTGTTTTCTTGAGACTTTCCACGTAGAAACGCGTGCGAAGGGAAATCTTGAAATCTTCCCAAGATGTTAATGATCCTTCTTAGGCTCGAAAGTCTTCCCACCTAATGTCGGCTGGTCCTCAAAGGAAGTACGCCGCGATACTCATCTTTCTCTCCACAGGGCAGTTGAGTGCCTTGAAGGTCCTATTAAAATCTCGTATCAAAATTTCTAAGACCACGGGGTCTTATTTCCCATTGTAGGTTGAGGGTTGATGATGCGAAACTCTATTGAGCCAATCCTCTTCGATACTCGTTGGAGGCAAAGCGGTTTGAGGCTGGGGTACTGGGGAACAATGAGCTAACCCCACGAGCACTTCAAAAGCTCTCTCTAGATTGTTGACCTACTCGTCTCTATCCATTTTGAGTTAGCTGTAAAATAGAACTTCATTAAGGAAGGTGCTATTTCTCAAGCTAGGTGACCCAATCCGAGGTCACTTAATCTACCCATACCCAACTCTCAAGACTAATTCGGATTTTTCCAAAATAAGAGAGAAATAAGGGAAAAACCTTAGAAGAATCATTTAAACTTTAAAAATTTGGTGGAACACTTGGATACTTACTTGTAGTATCAGCTCAAAACATTGAAAAATCAAGAAAGGTTTTTTGAGAATACCTAATACCAACTTGTGGTACCAGCTTAAAATACTTGAAATTACAAGGGCGGTCGAAACCAACTCAGATACTAGTTGTGGTATTTGCTTAAAATAATTTAAAATTGAAAGACTTATAAAAAAAACTCTGATACCAACACGTGGTATCGGCTTAAAAAGTTTGAAATTGAAAGAGCGGTTGGAATTAGCTCTGATACCAACTTATAACACCCCAAAAATTTACTCTTGAAAATTTTATTTTATTTAAAAGAATTAGTGGAAGAAAAATAACAAACTATGAATTTTGGGGATATTAACCACACTTAGTACCTGATTGGTTCACTCCTACCGTTCTAGTACCAAGTGCTAAGGCTAAAAGAATGAGATATAATTTGCTAGAATTTTAAACCTTATTTAAAATTAGATTAGCGCAAATGAACATTTACAAGAGTAAAATCTACCAATGGCGATTACAAGAATACATATTACATTTAAACCAGGGGTTAAAAGAGAAAGAGTGAAACCCTAAAATTCTAGATAATTTCCTTACGCTCTTTCCTATTCCTTCTTTCTCTTTTAAATTCATTGTTTAAATGTAATACTTATTAATCACCATTGGTGGATTTTACTATTGTAAATTTTTATTTGCACTAATCTAATTTTAAGTATGGTTTTAAATTCTAGAAAATTGTATATCATTCTTTTAGCCTTAGCACTTAGTACTGGAATGGTTGGAGTGAACCATTCTAGTACTAAGTGTAGCGCTAATATCTCTGAAATTCATAGATTATTATTTTGCTTCTGCTAATTCTTTTAAATAAAACAAATTTTTTTAGTAGCAAATTTTGGGGGTGTTACATTGGATCCTAACAAAAGATAAAAAAAATCCATCTTATTTAGTCCAATCCATTTTTCTAATCTAGCTCACTTAATACACCTCTAACCTCAAGAGAATAGTTTTTAAACCTTGCATATAGAATGACACCATTGCATTCCTTCTCTTTGTTGCTTATGGTGGTGTGTGTAGTTAAACCTAGTATATCGACATGACTCGAATAATCCAAATGTAAACCTAATTTTGATATGAGCATTCAAACCTAAAAAACCTAAAAATGAACTCAATATTTGATAGCTCAATAATAACCGACAATCAAATTGACCCAACCAAAATGATGTAATTTGAAAGAATTTGATTTATACCTCTAATTAAATATGACACTTTAGTATGACAAAGTATGGTGAAGCTTAAGAAATTCGCTAGCTCTGGGCAACCCAATACTTTGCAAAGAGCTTTCCCTCAGGCCCAGTAAACTCAACCCACACATTGCTGTTGTGGGAATAAATCGATCATTCTCCACTCAATTTGATTATAGCACAGCTTCTCCTAATTTTCTTGCATTAGCCACCCCCAATGAAGACCTTATCCCACCCGATACAAAGGCACCTTATGAAAGGTGAACTCTATAAATAGTGGAGTCATGAGACCATTCGATAATGGAAATGAACCATTTAATTTAACCAATATATTAATAAATTACAACTTATCATTCAGACTAAGCAATATTCTAGTAACTCCATTAACCCTTAGCTAATTCAACTCACTATAGCCCAATTGGCACCTCTTTAGACACCTTTATCTAGGGACCATACACTATTCTCCATTAGTAGCCTTGTCTTCATGACCTAATGAATAAATCACTTTGATCCCTCTTTTATTTTCATTCTTATATTACTCATGTCCTATGTTGTTGACTTGAACATCATAATATCCTTCAGTAGGTGCCACACTAGTGTCCCTCTAATACTCGAAATGTTCTTTCTTGTCTTTCTTGTAGAAGAATCAATAGGCCCCCACCTAAATCTAGTTTTTATACCCATCGTAGATTATGAGAGTCTACAATTTGGCTCCCATTTTGGGGCCTTATTGATTTTTATTTTCACAAGACACAAGTAATCAACAAATTTCAACCAGCATATGCTCCTCACTCTCCCCTTGAATATGAAAAATTCATTATGCTAATCATTTTTGGGTGCAATCTGCTGTAAATGAATGATCCAAAGCCTAGTACTAACATTATTGAACATTTTTTGGAATTTTTAACACAAAAAATGGCAGAATATATGATAAAAATCTAGGATATAGAAAAATGAAACTAGTTGTTAAGGAGTTAAAGCGTGGAGTATCCAGTTAGGAGCCGGCATGGTACTTTTCTAACACTATATCCTAACACCTAGCTATTGACATTGAGCATAGTGGCCTCCTCCTAAGCACTAGACACTTCTACTATAGTGATCTATAGCTTGGAGCCCAATGAGGTTGATTTGAGATATTTGAGAAAATCCCATAGTTGAGCAAATTATGGCTCAAGAACATGGGATTCTGAACCCTTTTACTTAACCTTATGGGCCTCATCCTTATTCGGTTGTCCTACCTCTAATGGCATCATTGCTATCAAATTATCTCTATACTTGATAAATGCTATTGTTAGTTACTCTTATCCTTTTTATGTAGGACACTAACCTAGGGCCTACTATAGTACATCAATATCTTTAAATATTAAATACTCTTATTCTAATCAATCTACTCAAGTCTTCAAAATTAACTTATATAAACTTCTCATTCTATATACTCAAGAAGTGGGTATTCTTTAATTTATGTTTTGAAGTTTAAAATGGTATCTTCAATGATAGTGTCAATTAAAGAAGACTTTTCATCCTACACTTTCCCAATTACATCATGACCTATTTGCTTAGTCTCAAAATTTTCACAACATATCCACAAGCACACTTTCTTAATATGTTATAATAGCTTATAGTTTACAGTAAAACATAGGACATTTATGTTAGATTTTAGCCTAATGTAATTATCTAGCTTCCTCATAAATCAAACCTAATTATTCTTGTTTACCTTATGCTATGAGACCAATCAAACTTCACTTTTGAAGTTATGAAAGAAACTTGACATATATACTCTATAATTAATGTCGATATTGTGATAAATTATGATTTAGGTTTGAAATAAAACAAATGCTAAAATGTCCTGTAGTATCAATCAATGTAAATATATTCAACAAACCATATACCTAAATTTCAAGTTTTTAATTTAAATTTATGTCTTCCATGCCATATTTTTTTTAAGTCTCATTATGTCTACTCAATACCTAAATCCCTAAATTCAAGAGATACACTTGGTTTTCCACCCAAAAAATATGGGGAAAATTGAAATTTATGATTTTAATAAATTAGAGATCATATAGACTTGAAGAAAAAGACTAAATTAAGAGGTAAAGGAATTCATGTTCATATTATATACACTTTAAAGAAGCATAAGTGTTTAATAATATTAATATTTAGCTAAAATTTTCATTAATATTTCACATTTTGGATGATGGATGTTGGGGAGAGAAAGCTAGAAAAAATGCAATGACATATTAGAGACACTAGAGAAGTAGAAGCACAATAACGATACATTGGTTGTGACATAGTGGTGGTGGTACAATGTTGGTGACAAAGTAGTGGCAACAACATGGCTCTTTCTCTTGGTTTTCTACAATTTTAGATCTAATAAATTAGTATAAATGGAAATAAATAAAAAAAATGTAGAAATTAAAAGATTGGAAAATTATAATACTTGATATTAGACTATAAAGTGAGGAAATTGAAAAAACAAATGAAGAAGAAAAAATTGTGGAAGTTTCAACAAAGGAGAATAACGAAAGATGAACTTGTCAAGACCTAAAAGATAACGATATTAGATGAAATAGGGTAGGTTTGAATAAATTAAATGTATTACAAAGACATGGGATTTAGCTTAAAAAAATTCATCATTAAACTTTGAAATTTCATTGTTGTATCTTCAAGAAACAATGTTGTTTTGGGAAACTAATATTTTGCACCAACTTTGTCTCTTTAATTAAAATATTTTTATTTAAGGGATCTATAGTGACAACATGTTCCTAATGTAGGTAGTAAATTTTTTTTAATGGCTAAAGTTATTTGAGAGAGGTTTTCTTGCTTAAGGAAAAAAATCTCAGCTACAACTTCGTCTGTATCTTTTCCTAGTTTTTTATTTAAAATAAAGCATATTCTATGAAAAACAATTTCTCCACCACTTCAATAGTGGTCAAATTTTCATCACTATAGCCATATTATGATGAATATTTCCCTCCCTAAAATTGTTTTTTAGTATTTTCTATTCAACTATGACACGTGGAGCTATATTTTCATCTATAGTAACAACTATTGTCATCGCTATTGATTTTTATACTATAGGTCATTTTTCCTATAGTGATCATGTAAATTTACAACAAAATTTGGAGTTACATTGAAAAATACAGGGCCATTACAAGTTTCATTGAGCTAATGATATCATTGTATCGCTATATCTTAATAAATTTTTATCCCTTAAGAATAATAGTATAGGCATATCAATTTCTATCTTGTTACATGTTTAACTCCTATTGGAATATAATGTAGGAGCATATCAATCTAATTCTTCTAATATTGAATATCAATATTTAACATAATTAGAGATAGTTCCAATTGTTCTTAAAGATCCTACTACTTATAATATTTTGTTAAGTAACTCTTATAGATATTACATATGTTTACAAGACCAATCTATCGAAGATTTCTAGTTTATAAGACAATGGCATTCCAAGGATTACACATTTATATATAATACAAGGCAATAAAAATCTTGGTTACATATGATTATTTAATGTATTACATACTTAGGGTATGTTTGAAGACCATCATTCCTATTTAACATTTCCATCATTTTGGAACCCAAATTTCTACCCAAGAAACAAGATAAAAGATCTTGCATCGTAAAATACTAGTTATCCATTGTCTTCCACATTAAATTTAGTATCAAAGAAAGGTCTTGGCTTGACATCACTTGGGAGGAAATTCATCATCATGGTCAAAATCATCAACTACATCACTACCGGTTCTTTAGTGAGTTTCTTGATCTTTCTTATTTGTTATCTCTGAGTGTTATTTGGTTTTATTTGGATCTTGAATTCATGTGAATGATTTGAAGTAGACTTGAATGGAGTTAGATAATGTAAAATAATAATCTTGAAAGTATTCTTGAATGTTTTCATGCAAAAGAAAAAAAAAAAGATAACTAGTGCATGTGGGTTTTTTGATGGTTTAGGAAAGAAAATTGTGTGTGTGTATTACTTATATTCTCGTTTTTTTGATGAAATTTAATATGCGTGAATTATTACATGATTAGGATATTCTTTTGTGTTGAATAATAAAATTTTGTGATTGATATCAATATTTGAAATTGATCGTTCATTTTCTCTATGCATAGCTTGGTTGATAGAAAGGAGTGTGTTGAGTGTGTGTTTTTGTTCTTTATCCTTGGAATCATGCGTAATCCCTAATTTGGTTTAGTTTAATTGTGAACTATATGCATATGATGTGTGTATATTAGTTTATTTATTTTACCTTTATCATATTGAACAAAGTAACATATAAAATGTACCTGCTTGTTGGTAGTGCCTCGAGTGAATTAGCTATAGACTTTACCAAATTCTACATCAAGATTTTAGCAAGAAAAGTGTAAGGTGTGATCATTCCTTTGTGTGTGTGGTATATGTGATTTTTTTACTGTGTTTTTGATTCATTGGAGTGAAAATTTCCTTTAAGATCCAACCAAGGACCGAGGGGTGATGGTTGTTTAATTTGGGTTTCATAACTAAAACCCTAAGGATTTCTAACTTTTAATTAAGTGTGTTAGTAAGTCAAAGCAAGTGGAAAGGGAGACAAACCTGTAAGCCACTTTTGAGGCAATACAAAATCTCTCATGCAACCTAGATGCAACCAATTCTCAAATTAGGAAAAAAAAATCCTGTAATGCAAATGCAATTGCAAAGAATGGAATCTCGATTTGTTCACTAAGATTCGGTCTAAATTATACAAGAGAAAAGGGAGTTCTATGGAGGTCAAATGAGAAGTGCAATTAGACCAACTAATCTAGTAATAAGGAGATACCTAAACTCAAGTGTGGTCCATGATGTAGATTCACAAGGGAGTGGAAGCAATTGAAGGTTCTATAACCATCAACCGAAGCATGATCAAAGAGACGATATGGTACTAAACTTGATCTTCCTGATTTTGATGGTAAACTAAATGTTGATTTATTTCTTGAGTGATTATATGAGATAGAGGATATATTTGAGTGCATGGATTATCATGATGAGAAAAAAAAATCATCTAGCTACTCTTAAGTTTAAGAATTTTGCTAGGATATGGTATGATAACTTTTAAAGAACTAGGGAAAGAGAAGGAAAATCAAAAATCAAATCTTGGGATAACCTTAAGAAACATTTAAGAAATAGATTTATATCTATAGAGTATGAGCAAGATAATTACATTAGATTTACTACTCTTATACAAGGATTTCTAAGTGTTGAAAAATGTTAGGGAGTTTAAAATATTAGTACTTATATGTGATATCCATGAGAAAATAGAACAAACATGTGCTATATTTCTAGGTAGCCTTAACATGATGATTCGAGATAAATTTTAAACTTGTCTATATTATTTTCTTGATGATATGGTTAAGATAAATTTGATATTTTAAAGGAAAATCAAGTCTATTAGGCCTCATGCCATGTAAATTACTTCTTCTATAATTACTATTCAAGTACTCAAGTTAAGTATGGAATATAGGTATCTGATGTTCTAGAAATGTTGATAAGAAGTAATGACCTACCTAAGAAGTGAAAGGAAAGACCGAGGTCAATAAGATCTCTAAAAAGTAATTATCTTCCCAATGCCCCATAATTCTTGCACAAAAGGGCTAACTTTGCTGGTTACTTAGGCTGAAAAATGATGAAGTGTAGAGGTGGATAAGAATATGGATTTGTTGAGCCATAATGGATTAGCTAGTTTGGGGAGCCATGTTGTAGCTAAAATGGACCCATCTTGATGGCTAGTTTTGTTGCTTGCATGGCTTTGCATGGATGCTAGATAATCTTGTTATTTATTAAACCAAGTGAGAAGAGTTTTTAATTCTTCAATTTTAAGAAATATTTAGATTATCTTTATTTTGGGTTGCTGGTGCATCACTATAGATAAGGTTCTAGAGATGAAGGTTGAGGCTTTGTTTGATTTGGTTTGCTAGTGTGCCGTTGTACCCCAATAAGGCTCTATTTTACCCTATGGGTAACCTATAGGTAACTATAGGGGTATAGATATTTAAAGATTAGGTAACTATAGTTAGAGAATATTGTGTTTCCTCTATGCTCCGATATGACTAGGCATACCATTATGTCCCTTCGTTCAAGAATGAGTGTATTGTGTCGCCTTTGGGTGCCAATATGACTGGGTGTACCTCAATGTCCCTAGGTTGATTGCATCCCCTTAGAGTAACTAAAAATGGAAGTTTATGTATTAATTCATTATGTATTGTTTTTTGAAAGAATAAAAGGGTTTATTTGGATGTGTTAATTCATTATTTTCCTCATTGTCCTACTTTGGTATTATTTTGTATGTGTTGGTTCAATTGTTCATTTAGTACCCTTCCTTGTTACTATTTTAGATGTGTTGGATTGGTAGTTGCATCAGTGCCCTAACTTGGTATTGTTTTTGGATGTGTTGGGTTGGTATTTTCTTAAGTGCCCTATCTTGGTATTGTTTTGGATGTATTGGTTTAATAGCCACCTCAATGCTCTACCATGGTATTTGTTTGGATTTATGGGTTTGGTAGTTTCCTCAATGACTTACTTTGGTCTTTGGAATAGTTATGGATTTGTTAGTTCACTAGTTGCTTCATTGCCTTACCCTAGTGTTTAGAATCTATTTGACTAATCAGATATGTCTATTATACCTTAAGATGATGTGAATTTTTACTCTTGAGCTTGAGACTTGATGTTATATAATTTATTCCATTATTATTGCATGTGGTTATAATTTTTCATCCAGTATGATTTTGGATATCTGTGTGTCTATGTGCAATGTGGGTATGCTACCTCTTTTGAACTATTGTGATTTACTCCAGATAAGGAAGTTGTGCTGATAAAACTTTTTCAGAGGACTCTGTGAAGGTTATGGAGTGGTTCCAAGAAAATTATAGTAACTAGGAAGAGAGTCCTTGGGCAGAAATCTCATTTTTGGGGTTGGCTTTTTGGGTTTAAGAGTTAAGATAAGCTAGTGATGTACCTTCTAGTACCTATTTTTGATGTAATCACTTTTCCTAGGGAATGGTATGTTCCTTGGTGGTTTGATTTCCATTGTTGTGCATAGTACATTATCTACAACTCTTATATATTTAAGGTTTTGTAAATCTATTGTTTTATTTTGGTTGTGGTTTGTTTTATCCATAACACTTGGCATAAGAAAGGTAGAGGAACCAAAATTATGCTAAATGTTGCAGTAACACCCAATAATTTGGTAATTAATGCTTCCACAAAATAAAATTTTTATGTAGTAAAAAAGGGGGTTTTATAAATATGTAATGGCTTAAATTTATTTTCTTGCTAAATCCTGTCTTGTGACATTATTGCTGGAAAGTGAATTCTAATGAGGTTAAGCATTTTTATTTGTGTTTTTTTTTCACCTTTTGGCTCTTCTTCTATCATCAACAACATATAAGCTATCAGAAAAATTAATTTATGTATGACTGTAAGTATTATTTAAGGTGTAACATATAATGTGAGTCATTACATACCTTAGCTTCTTTTAAATTTCTTAACATACTTAGTCTATTGTTGGGGTGTGATCATGCCCTAATAATATACTAATGGTTGTCATAGGTAAATCTATCTTTATTAACCATGTAATGGGATGCTAAATCAGACTCAGCCTTTCGAAGATTTAGTCCACTTCTGAAGAGTAACCTCCTTGAGGCGTTTGGACATATGGAAACTATTATACATCATGAGAACAATAAATATTATTAGTACTCAGCCTTTCGAAGATTTAGTCCACTTCTGAAGAGTAACCTCCTTGAGGCGTTTGGACATATGGAAACTATTATACATCATGAGAACAATAAATATTATTAGTATATAATATTGGTATTTAAATGCTTATTGTACATATACATTAGCCCATAGCTTCTCTTTAATCTTATTAGGTACATTTCTCCTGTTAGAAATCATAATGGAAACCATCAAAGTAGCTCTAGCATTTGCATAGCTTATAAAATAAGTACATTCTCTCCCATTGGCAATCCTTCATTAGTAAATTTATCAACTATATATCTAAGTTTCTTATGGCTTAGTGTTATTTATTCTTCATCTGCACTTTGAAATAGGTGGCTTCAAAAATAACATATTTTTATGTGATTATATGATGATTTTTAACCCAAGGATATGGATGAATGATCACACTTAGTAAATTTTTCAAACAAGATTTGAATGCTTCACACAGATAACTATCAAATGATCTCTAATGAATAAATATATAGTAAAATTCACTAGATATTTCTATACTAGCCCACACAAGAAAAGTATAGAGGGATTCTAAATTTTCATTCACACAAAATTTACGAAGTAGAGAAGAACTCACATTGAGAATAAGTTTTTATTAAAACTCAAATTCTATTCTCATCATGGGAAAATATTGTGACTTTACCTGGGTACTTATGTGCTAACATCAATCTCATCATGTAACCTCTTTATTAACTAAATATAAATAAGATAAAAAAAATTTAACGAATAAATCGCTATTTATGATACTATTCACATAAATAGTCTCATGAATAGTAACCCTAAAAATCATTTGATAACAAAAGATAAATCTTAATAAAATCTTGATAAGATAAAATATATCAAAAGATAAAAGATAAATCATGTCTAAATTTTTAATGATTAAGATAATTAATTAAATAAGTAATATCTTAACAAGATTATCAAATAAGCACATAAAAAATAGTTAATAAAGATGCAGAAAATGGTGTCCTTTATATTAATCATGACACACTTTATTCGTTTGCTGTGTAAACATTCAGCTTGACACACATATAGAACAATGATCATAACTTTATGTAAAAAACTCAGATTTGATATCTGAAAAATGCATTAGACTCCTAATTGAACAAGATTTTCAATTGAATCTATATTTATAGGTAAATATTTTCATAATAATTTACTCTTTTATTCTTTTTAATATGATTGTGAAATGAATCTCTAAAGTCATAGAATGGTTTTGCATCATTCACCCTCCCTCTCTTTACGTTAACATCTTTTCCCACTTAATCATTTCAAGAAGTTAAAACATATTCATGAAGTTAACCATTAGAATTTTTTTTAATTTTAATAATTCATTGATTAGTTTTTTTTCTTCCTATTTTCATATAAGTAAGCAAGCAAATCTCTAAAATATAGCCTTTCTCATCATATTTTAAAATTCTAGCATACAAAAACCTAGCAATATAGAAACAACTATAAAATTTCACAAAGTTCTTCTTGATTATTTTACCACATAACAAGGAAAAATAAAACATTGTAAATTGTACAAGTAGATGATAGTATATAATATTCAAATTAGTAGCAACACTATAAAAACTTGTAACCAACTAACTAGTAGCAACCAATACTTTGTCCACCTTAATCATAAAATATTATTAACCAACCAAATAATAAAGCATGTATAGAACTACATATACATATTAAAATCATCCTCTAATTTCATGTATCATGAACACAATGATCATATATAAAAAATAAGATATAAACTAAGGTAAAAGTGTATAAGAAGTTGTCGACTAACAACATTTACAGCATTCGATGGATTTTTAGAGTTAACACCATTTTGATCATAACTTTTTACATAATTAATGAAATCAATATAAAAAAAATGCAGAGTTGACTAGATATACTAAGATTTCATATGAAATCCTAAATAAGGAAAAAATCCAACCACATATGCACAATTTTACTCCACAATATAGAGAAAAGTTTAGAATGTGTTTCGCATAAAATCAATAGAAAACATATCATCATATGTGTAGCACATAAAATATATATTCATGTTTATTAAAATAATTTTTCAGAATACTTTGAAATCATATAATAAAATCATTTAGCATACAACCTGCTACTACTAATTGTTAAATCATCTTACCAAAAGTTATAGCTTTTAAAAACAAAATAAAAGCCATATGCTTTGCACCACCACCTAGATCACTTGATCACCTTCACAAAAATAAGAGGTATTAAGATTATAATTTTCATCAACCAAAAGAAATGAAAGGAAGGATAGAAGGAGGAAGATAATCATCATGAACCTTAGTCTTAAAATGATAAACTTAGCTAAAGAAAACCAAGATTCCACATCAACAGTTCAATAAACCTTAACTCTTAAAAACTTAAGACAATTGTTTCAGAGTGAAGCTATAGAGGATTAGGAAATAAGGAAACAAGGAAAGAAGAAGAAAGTCGTTGTAATAGTGGAATTTGAGAATAAGAAGAGAGAAAATAAGGAAAACACTTAGAACTTTTGTTAGAATGAACAAAAATGAGTTGTGAGATGGTATAATGAATTATGATCACATATGGATGGGGAAGAGGTTTAAAGTTAGTGAGAGAGAGGGTAGGAAGTTTGACTTATGATTGCATGGTTTTTAATTAATTGATAAAGTTGATTAGCAATGGGTTATAATGTAAAGTGGTTGGTGGTAAATGTATGAGATTTTGTTATTGCTAAAAATTTGGTTGAATGTAGGATGGAGAATCAAAAAATTTGATTAGCATGGCAAGAGTTTGTCGAGATGGGTTAGGGAAGTTTGAGGGTTGACCATAAGATTTTTTTAGATAATTTGAATGTTTCATAATTTAATTAAAAAAATTATTTATTGTGATGTGGGACCATATTTATCTTACTCTTCTCATGTTGGAGGTCAAGAGCTAGCATATTTGAAGATGGTACCAATCGTTGTTGAAAATCATGAACATCTTCATAATAAACCTAATAATATTTTATTTAGTGATTCTTGAAGGTATTATACATGTTTGCAAGAATAAGATTTCACCAAGGATATCTAGTGTACAAGACAATGACAATACAAGGGTTACAAATTTGCATGGAAGATAAAGTTATAATACATGAACCTTGATTACTTGATTATTCAATGTATTATCATGAATAGGTTTTATATAGATTTGATATATTATGTATACTTTATAATGTCTTGTAATTTGTAATTGTAAACCATTATGTATATATTATGGATGTGTATTATTTTAACCTTTTGTTAATTAGCCTGGTTAACTTAGGCATGATTAATGTAGGTTAAGCTTGTCCTCATGTGTGTGTGTGTGTGTATGGAACTTGCACATTCGATGGAGTGGAAATTAATGAATGAATGTTAAGCCAAATTCTTGGAAATATGTGATTTCTCTTTTGAATTCTTTTGATCTTGGTGAAAATAGATAAAAAAAATTTCAACCATGCATTTTAGTTGAATGATTCTAACACTTTGAATCTTATCTCTACTTTGATCGCATTCTTCTTCAAGAAAAAAAAGGTCATGCATTATGAAGGATAATTCATCCATTATATTCCACATCATATTGATTAAAAAAAGTCAAATAGATCCTAAAATTTAATAATATTTAAGAAAATAGGTGTAATATTTTAATTAACCCCAAATATATAAAAATATATATATCGTAAAATAAAAGATTTAGAACCTAGACAAATTAAAATAAGAAAAAAGAGTAAATCATTTAATCATGTAATGAGAGTTTTCCACAATTTAACAACATGAGTGATAGAAAATCCAAAATTTCAAAGGATGATATGATTAATTGAGGTTATAATATTTTAGAGTGATTAGTGAGGTATATCACATATGAAAATTAGGGTTAGAAAAATGAGGTCTTACATGATATATCACATGAATAGTATAAATTATTCATATCCAACACAAAAATAAATAAATAGATATATAGGTTTTATAATTAATATTTTATAATTGGTCATTTAAAAAAATTGGGATTCAAACTATCATAAATATCATATTTAATAGCAAATTAGTCTTATGACAATGAGATTCTTTTCCTTTGATTAGTAAATATAGTTCTAGAATGCTTAACACCTCAACTAGTGTCCAAAATATGTGCCAATACCCCTTAAAATCATGGGTAATTCATTGTGTGGCTTGTATAAAGGAGACATATTTTTAAACTAAATTATTTATATATAGTTGAGATTACAAATGAGATTGAGACCTTAGATGTTGACCCATTGAGTCATAAGACATATATTTTATATTCCTCATTTTTTAGTAGGAAATATAGATGTTTTTAGGTTTTTGATATACATAAATGTGTGGGTAAAGTATTCATAAACATTAAGTCTAGTGATTGTAATCAAAGTGTAGGAGATAGAGACTCAGGATAGATTCTATATAAAAATTGAAAGAATTTTTTAGTTACCATATGAATTAAAAAGAAACCAAGAAGATAATTGGAGAAATATGAAATAAGAAAATGGATAGCTAAAAGATGTTAATCATGATCACATTTTGTAAAAAATGGTCATTGTTGTCTCAAACAACCATCTTTCACTCACACGAATCAAACAGGAAAAACACATAAAATGATACAAAGCCTCTGAAATATCATTCATGAAAACTATGAATACAAAACTATCTATGGTTCAAAGTATATAATGAAGATTTTATTCCTAAAAACTAAAACCATGGAGTATGACCAATGATTGAGGCTGAGGTTTCATAGATTAGAAGTTGCATATTCAAATCCCTTGTCTCAAGGTAATGTATACCTTTATGGTCATTTTACTCATGTTATAGGTTACCTATAACTAAAAGAGCAAACAAATTTGAGCATGACTAAACTATGTGTAATAGGAAATTAAATAGTGGTGCCACTATAGCATAATGCTTGATATTTCGTGTATTAAGGATTAGCTCTAACACAAAACTACCAAAATCATATGGATTTCAAATTTTGCACATTAGTAGTGATAATTTGGTTATAAGTATTAATCATCGATAATCTAATGATTTATTAGAAACCCTAAATTTAATTGTAAAGAAAGAGAGAGGGAGAAAGTAAATTCTAAAGTTAATAGTTCATGCATCAATAGAAACAACAACAATAGAGATAAATTTCCTAAGAAATCTGGGGAAAAAAGAGATGGATATAGACAAAAAATTACTATTAGTTTCCATCACCTTTGCTCGCTAATTTCCTTCACTTGTTGCAACTCAAAATAGTGATTATCTTTGGCTTGCCATTTGAGTGTCATTTGGTAATGTGTGGAGTGGACCATAAGTTCATGGAGAGAAGATAGAATGAGAGAAGTTAAAGAAGTCAT
Organism: Tamarix austromongolica; assembly: GCA_039764185.1. Classification (NCBI taxonomy): domain Eukaryota; kingdom Viridiplantae; phylum Streptophyta; class Magnoliopsida; order Caryophyllales; family Tamaricaceae; genus Tamarix; species Tamarix austromongolica. The sequence goes on from CM077819.1 coordinate 47,026,650, forward strand.
CTAGAGGAGTCTTTGACTCCGAATTAAGAAATTGAGGTTCGTCCTTTATTCATTACTAGGTAGTCTATAGGTTAGTACTTCATAAGTTAGGTTAGTATCTTTAACTAATTTTTATAATATTATTTAGTCATATATAATAAATTTCACCCATCATTTTCCTAATTAAATTAAACTATAATTTAGTCCTTATTTTTTGAATTAAATACTCATATTTATCTTAGATAAATAAAATTATTCAAGTAGTGTTAATTTTAACTTATTTAGTACATGATTGAGTGTAATACGCCATTTTTTTGTAAACCCTAATTGATACCCTAAATATAAATTGATATATTATGTGAGCTTGATTATAAAAATTATGGGTGAATAATGTGTGTATTGGGTGCATTATTTTATGTTTTTGGTATGGGGTGAACATGGATTAAATTAATTAGATTAAAAATGGTAGATATTATGTTTTGGTGATGGGTGGTCAATCGAGGCCTTAGATTAGACTACTAGGCGTGGTGGTGGATTACAACATCATCAGGGGGTTTTGGCCAATGACTTCTAGTCAATTAGATGTGGTTTTTATAGTTTTTTTTAGTTTATTTTGGCTTTTAGTGGTAAACCCTTTAATCATGTCGGGTCATCCCTCAACCTCTCTTACTTAGATCTGATTGTTGCCTTTCCTTTCTCCTTTAGCCAAGTTTTAAGCCATAAGTCACCTCACCTTACCTTCCACCTACTCTCTTATACACCTTACCTTATCACCCACCTTTTTTTATTCAAGTGTAACTGAAGAAATCTTTAGGCTAACTCTTATTTATCTTCCCTTTTTGATTGTTGATCCTGATTTTATTTTTCTTCCTTTCACTTTGTACCTTCATCCATTAAACCCTCATGTGCTTTGTGCTCACTTCTCTATTTTATTTAAGCTTTACCTAAGTGTTTGAAGAACACTTGCCCTTGCATTCTTGAGTTGAAATTGAGCACCATAACCCTCTTATTATTATTCCATTTTCCTTGATTGTTTATCTTCTCTTAATTCTTTATCTAGCACCATTATATTTTCTTTAAATATTAAATTGTTAGATTTAGAAAAAAAAATTAAAGCGATGTTCTCTCTTTTTTCTCCCTCATTGGTGTGCCACCTATATAGTTGGGTATGTCCTCTTTTTTTTTTCATTATTTTTTTTTGTTATATCTATTATTTTATGTGTTGTAGTTTTATTTTTGTGGTTTTGTATTTTGAGGAGAAAAATGTTGTATTAGATGCTAGAGTTTGTGAAACTCGTAAATATTTTGTTTTGGTAATTAGATTAGAAATAAGGTAAACCTCTTCTCCTACTAAATATGTGAAAATCATGTGATAACATGATGGGGTTTTTCTTGTTATGTTTAAATGTGATTTATACTTTATTATAATTTCATGAATTATATTCTTGTACCATGTACTATTGTAATTTTTTGTAAGTATGAGACCATATAATTTTATGCAAAAGCATGTTTAATTAATGAAAGGTGAAAATAATTATGCATGTGTTATGAGGATGGCTTGGCCAAGGGAATTATTAACCTTACTGAGAATTTTTCTTGCATTTTTTAGCTTACCATTATACTATTCTCATGTTTTACCTTCAATTTGGTATTTGATATGGTGAGATTTTAGCATATATAGGCGTAAATATGAATGATTTAAGTATTGTAAACTCTAAGGGTATTATTATCTTTTCACATGAAATATGTAATTTTCTACCATGTATGCTTGGTATGTGTTATATTATGTTGACTATGAAAAGCATGAGAAATATGACATGTTCAATCTTCATGATTAAGGTTACATGTGTTGTGTATTAAGGGAAAAATGGTAATTTTTCTATTTCCATAATTTTTATAAAATTAATATTTTATGTTAAATTTATTATTTTAATGTTTTTTAGTTATGCTATGAATTTCATTTAACACTAATAATGTTTGGTATTAAACATGGGAGTTTATAAAGTAAATAACCATGTAGGGTATTTTAGTCATTTACGACTTAATAAGTCTAAGTGTTGGATGATTGAAGATAGGATGACCTTAGTGGACTTATAGGTTAACTCAAGTGTGGAATCTTGTCTTTTAGCTTGATTGTTGACCTTAGGGTTGACATAAATAATAAAAATTTAAAAAAATGTTTGTGGATTTGTTGTTACATGTGCATCCTATGATAATTCGTGATCACTTTGATAAGATATTAATAATTGAAGTAGAAAACCTTAAAATTTGGGAATGATTTGCTCTTAGGGTTAGCTACCTTAAGGACAAGGTAGGAGCCATCAATTTGATTTGGCGGTTTCATTAGAGTCCTTAACATTATAACTAAGTCACCAGTACTGTCTTAGAGGGTATGCATACTTAAGGATTAGGTGTGCTAGGCAAGAGGGTATTAAGTTACCTTGGTGTGCTACTATAACTAATGTACCTTATTTGTCTTTGATTTTTAAGGTTTGAGGGTATTACATTTCCTTAGTGTACTAGTATGACCGGTGTACTTATATGCCTTTGGGTTGTAAATTTGGATGGTGTTGTGTTGCTTTGGTGTAGTAGTATGATTGGTATACTTTATACATCTTTAAGTGAGAAGGTACTATGTTTCCTTAGTGCACTAGTCTAATCTATGTACTTTATAATTTGCTAGAGTGAAATTTTAGAGGGTGATGTGTTGCTTTGATGTGCTTATATAACTTATGTATTTTATATGTATTTAGGTTATTTTTGAATCCCCTCAAGTAAATTAAATAGAAGTAAGTCTTATGTGGTGGCCTTTGGAATAATTTGATTTTTTGGTTTGGTAGTTACCTTCATGCACCACTTTTGGTTTGATTAGAATAGGTTTTGGTGTTGTTAGATGGTAGTTGCCTTAGTGCACTATCCTTTATGTTTATGAAGTATATTATTGTGGTTGCAATAAATGATTAGATATGGTTTGGTAATTCCCTTTATGGGTTAACCTTGGTGTGAATTGGATTAACAAGACAGTCGTAATATGATTAAGTGTGATAACATCACCACTATGTGATCTATAGAGATGCATGTGTTAGGGCGTGATTTACATATTTAATCATTATATGTATTCATTGATGTGTTTATGTCATGATTACCAAGTGTTTACCTTCTATGTGTTGTATGTGGTCTTTGCGTATTTAGTATTATATAATGGTTTACTCTATACTATTGTAAAGATGTATTCAATTTCATAGTTCTCTACCTATTTAATCTCCGATCACCACATTGCATGAGTAATTTGAGGGTTCTTATTGATGGCTAGGGGTTGGTGTTGAGAATTGGGGCTATCTAGTGTTCGATTTAACATATTTTGATATAGATATCTCTTGAACATTTAATATTCTTTTATCTACTTCTTTCTTTTGCTTGTTGTATCTTTGTCTAATATTTTGTAATATTGGAACATGAGTAACTTGTAATGTAATATCTCTTACATGCAACTTATTATTGTTCTTCCTAATTTAAGTAGAGAAATATTTTAGTCATAACATTTAATATAAAAATGGTAGAGTAGACCAAAATTATATTAAGTATAATGGTAACACCTTATATTTTAAATGTTTCGGCTTTTGCAAATAACTCATTTAACAAAATTTTCTACTACTAAAAATGGAGATGTTGTATTAAGACTAATGGATAATAATTTTTATAGATTTAACTTATAATAATAATAATAATAATAAGTTATAATCAATAATTTAATACCATTAATCAAGTGGTGTTAATATTAATTCATTTAGTACATGAATATGACTAATAGATAACAATTGTTATAGTTTTAATTTATTATTAAACTTTATAAGTACTAGATAATAATAGTTTATTGTTATTAATTTAATACCATTAGTCATGTAGTGTTACTATTGATTTTATTCCAACACTAATGTTATGTTATTAGGACAATTTAACATATAATGAGTCATTTAAATATTTATAATATAATATCGAATACTAGTTTATTAAATAATCATATTTAAATGATTAATTAATAATAATCAAAATATTTTGTGAAATAAAAATAAAATTTTACTTCACAACAACCGTAAGGCTCTGATATGGTGACATCACGACCATGACCACACTAAAGATTTAATTGCTTGATGTAGTGTTGGGGATTACTGAATCCTTCATGAACTCATGCTTGGCTTTCTTTTTTGGTACACATGATCCAGGCCACAAAGGGCCAAGATGATAGCTGTAATACCCCAAAATTCACTACTTTTTTTTAAGCCGAAGAATTTAAAATGGAAAACCTATGAATTCTGGGGATGTTACCGCCACACTTAGTAATAGACCGGTTCCCTTCGACCGTTCTAGTACCAAGTGCTAAGGCTAAAAAAATTATCTTCAAATATCAACCGAGAGTTCATAAAAAGAATTAAAAGATCATAACATATAAATCAGAGTAAGCATAAAGGTTTATAATCAATAATAAGATAGAAATCAGAGTGTGAAATAAAAATTCCTCAGAGGGAGTAATCATACAATCAATAAAAGGTTTAATTGAAATACTCAATACAAGGTAATAAATCATAGAAAGGGTAAATGCGATTCAAAAGAAATAACTGGAGGAGATAGAATAACAAGAAGAGCAAAAACAACCACGACACTCTTGAACCTTGAGCCAAAACATGCTCAACACTCAGCCCAGTTAGATGTCTCGCCCACCTACACAAAGTCAGAAGGGCCTATTACTAGTGGGAATGAGCAACACCAATGAAAAGGGTGATCAGTACGCTAAGTACTGAGCAAGGTAACCGAGCACTAAGACCAACACACAAAATCATACAAATAATGTAGAAGGAATAAAAGAGCATAATCCATCATGATAATACAATATCATACAATCATTTGGGTAGATACAAAAAGGCCCATTTATAATCCAAATTAATTACTTAATTAATCTCTTATCGAAAGTCAATTCACACCATGCTTTTTAATCAAATCTATGTTAGTATGGAAGCCCCCATTATTATAGCCGGTGGATCAGAGACAAGCAAGGCACAATGCTCCTGCCCACTATTATTAGTTGGTGGATCGGTCACATGTAGGGTATCATACCCTAACCACTACTTCTTATCTGTGGATCGGTTGGCCGACACTCACATGGTGTTTCGCTGTAAATACTTAGTGTCTTTTAAGTGTCTTAGAAAACTCTAGTTTGTATTTATTGAGCTCGAGGTCACCCCACTATTATTGCCGGTGGGTTGGTCACTTGCGGGATAATAGTCCACACCACTATTTTTTTCCTGTCGATCGGTCGCTTGTGGAACAATAGTCCACGCCACTATTTCTGATCGGTGGATCACTCTGGACCCAGCTCAATAATCTTTTACTTTAAATGATTAGTATCTTAAATATATTATTTGGAAGCTTTCACCCTGGATATGCATGAATCATTCCCTTTACACTTTACACCTCACAAATCATAAATTCCACCCTCATAATTACACTTTAATCACTAAATACACATGATACCACAAAAACTCTAAGCAGCCACAAAAAAGCCTAATTGTCCACACAAACCCCAACTCGATCTCCTATGTACCCTTATATCGTTCCACATATTATTTTTCATCTAAAGTGTTCAAAGACCCAAACAACACTTACATTACCTTCCTTACATCCCAAATCAACTTTTTATATGAAAATTTAACTTCCATGTAGACTTTATACATCCCAAAATTTTCATGTAGAACCCTAAGTACATCCATAAAAAACCCTAAATTATTCCATGCAAAACCCAAGATTCCATCATACAAAACCCTAAATTCAATCCACACAAAACTAAAAATTCATCCATACCAAACCCTAGATTCAAACCATATAAAACCTTAAGATTCATCCATACCAAACCCTAATTCAATCCATATAAAACTAAATATTCATGCATACCAAAACCTAGATTCAAACCATATAAAACCCAAAGATTCATCCATACCAAACCCTAAATTCAATTCATATAAAACCAAAGATTCATCCATACAAAACCCTACATTAGATCCTCCCATACAAAATATAATTTAGATTCTCCCATACAAAACCATAAATTTGATTCTCCTATAAAAATCATAGATTTGATTTTCCCATACAAAACATAGATTAGATTCTCCCATATAAAACTACAAGTTATATACTCCCACACGAAACTCTAAATTTTCTATTTTATTCTTCCACTCATGGATCATTAAAATACTTTTCAACTTATTTTCCCCATTATCCTTTTTCATCCTTTTCTTATAGGATGTCTTATAGGGTCACAACACATATCTTCACATATACATAATACACATGCCATATAACAACACATGAACATGATTGAACTCCATGTCATACCATATATAAAATAATTACAATAATAAACATAGAATGCATAAAATACAAGGAATTTAATGCACATAAACACACAATAGGTCTTAGTAACACCCTTACCTAAAATGACACCGATCTTGGAGCATGCTCCTATGCCTCCTTAGGGCTTTGATAAAATAATAATGATGTAGGAGCATCCAATGAACCTAATGATTGTCATGTTCATATTATTCCTCAAGGTACGGAAGATTTAGATTTCTTAATGTTGGAGCCTATCATGTTAAATATTCTTAATAATTCTTATATGCTTGATATTGAAAAACATTCAAGTTGTTATTGTAGGTATGTCACATATTTGCAAGAAGAAGAAGTTCATACACTTTAATGTGTACAAGTATTCAAAGCATGCAAGACTATGGAATATATGGGATGATACTTTACAACAAGAAGGTAGAGTGATGATATTCATTATTTGTATTAACTTGTTGTAAACCCTAACCCTAAGTATATTTTATGTAAGTTAGGGTTTGATATAATTTCATGTATGTATCTTAGTCAATTGTATAGCTTTGTAATATTAATCCTTAGTATCATTTAACCAATGATATTATGCTTTGGATTAAGGTTAATATGGGCTTAATTAAACCATGATAAATGGGATTGGATTAAGGGAAATACTCGGCTGGTTTAGGCTAGCTAACCACCGATTATCTTCTCCCATATATAAACTCTTGTGCGCATGAATCGTAAGGCAGAATTTGAAAAGCTTTGAATAAGAATTTTTTATCAAACTTTGAGCTACATTAGCTAAAGTCTATCCTCCCTTTTGGGTAGACATTGGGCAAGGGAAATCTGGGTTTCAACATTCCTCAATCAATCTTCAAACTCAACATATTTGAGAACCACTCAAATCTGTCGAGTATCTCAAATTTGTTAATCAATTTCTTCACCTATACTCCAGCTAATTTCTTCGCTTCTCTTGCATTAATTCTTGGGTGATAGTTTCTAATACATTCTTCAATCAAACCTTCTGGATACTTTGATAAAACCACATCAAATAACATATTAATAAAAATAACATTAACTAATTTCTAACTTTACTAAAGGTATCAGAAATAATAGTAATATTATAAAAATTGATAATATAGGGTTGAAGACTTTACCCTAATAATAATAATGATACTAAAATAATAATATCAAAGAACTAAAAATAATACCAATGATAATATAAATAAGAATAATAATAATAGTAACAATAATCATAATAATAAAAATAACAATATTAATAAAAAGGGCATAATTCGAAAACAAAGTTAAATAAGGGCTTCGGCCCCTTTACCAAAATAATACGAATAATAATATTAGTAGCTTTAATAATAAAATTTAGTAAAAATAATAATATTGAAAATAGTAATAATAATCATAATGATAAAACCATAATAATATTGCAAAAATGATAATAATCATAATGGTAATAATCGTAAGGATAATATTTGGAGATAAAAAGAAGTAGGGTTTCCACCCTACATTGAATAATAATAACTTAATAAATAATAATAATAATAACACTAAAAGGAATAAATACTAATGATAATATGAATATTAATAACCTTAATAATAATAAGATATGATATTTATAATACTACTACTAAAATTCAAATAGGCACAATAGGGTTTCTGCCCTATATAAAATAATAATACTGACACTTGAAAATAATAATAATAATAATAATAATAATAATAATAATAATAATAACAACAACAACAACAACAACAATACCAATAGTAATAATATTAACAACACTAATAGTAAAATAGTTGTAATAATAATAATGGAATAATAATAATAATAATAATAATAATAATAATAATAATAATAATAATAATAATAATAATAATAATAATAACAACAACAACAACAACAACAAAAAAACAACAACAATTTTGAAATAATAATAATAATAATCACATAATAATAATAATAATAGTAATAATAGAAATAATAAGAGTAATAATGATAAAATCGAAATAAAAATTATAATAGGGCTTCGGCCCTCAACAGAAATAATAATAAAAACATTAATACTAATAATAATAATAATAATACATATTAGTTATGGAAATAATAATAATAATAATAATAATAATAATAATAATAATAATAATAATAATAATAATAATAATAATAGTATTTATATTCAGATAAATGAAATAAAATAAATTAAGGCTTATAAAAATAGGAAAAAGGATTGAGAGGGTCTAGGGTTTAATCTTAGGCTGGAGGTGGTGGGGAGTACAGGCGGTGGTGCATGGCGGCGGTGGCGGTGGCGAGAGAAAGAGGAGAAAAGGGTAAAAGTTGAAGGCTGGGAAAAGGAGAGGTTGAAAGGAGGTGGGATTTAGGGTGATATATGTCTCCATAATTTGTACTTAAATAATTCTATTAACTATTATAAATTATATTGCACATATAATTACTTTTCTTATTATGTGGTTAATTAGGAAATTAAATCAGAATATAGGAGATGGATCAAGATGAGTTACTGTGTGTAGCTGCTGCTGGTTGCTGTTGATGATAGAAATTTGTTGTATTAATTTGTTGATTATCCCATATGATGCATTCACCGGCATAATTTGGCTAATGGAAATTAAGTTGGCCGTGTAATCCACCACCCGACCCATATTTACTGGGTTAGAAGGATTGTGGATTACGCAACCCTTGATAACCATGATTAGCTGACAAAATTTAGCTGATGGGGATTAATTTGTAAATCCATTATTTGGATTCGTGTATATTTGTATTTTTTTTCTTTGAAGTTGGGCTGCTTTACTGTCCCAAGTCCACGACCTATTTGTTTTACTAATCAAATGGGATTGTGGGCTTATATGTTGTATTTATACTTGAGCCCATCATCCGTATAAGGGCCGTATTGTGTGTATTGTATACGCCCATATATAAGGCATATACTGGACTGTATGTAGCAAATGTTTTGGCTAAAATACATTTAGATGATTCTTTTCTAGAATTCTCTTGAATTCTCTCTCTCTCTCTCTCTCTCTCACGACTGACTCATTCGCTCGATCTTCTTCTATTAATCCAACTCCAGTAGCCGTTAATTACAACTGCGCTTTGAGTTTTTCTAATCTTCCTTTGGATTAAAATCCTTAGGCATTTTTTTTTGTGTGAAATCAAACCCCGCACTCAATTCACGATCCGGAGAAAATTCTTGAAACCTATCCAGGCTTCATCATGGGGTGTATAAGGTTCCCAGTTGGAGAGGCACAGAATAAAGGTGGCGGCGGATGATGGTGGTGGTGGTGGCCGAAAGAGGAAGAAGAAGAGAAAGTGAGGAGGAGAGGGAGGGAGATGAAAAGAAAAGTTGGGGAAGGTAGATGAGGGATCTGCAGCACAATTTGGGAGGTGAAAGGAGCGGCGGCAGCGGTAGAAGTGGTGGCTAATAGTGGTTCAAAGGGCAGCGGAGGCAGAAAATAAGGCTGCTCGAGGAGATAAATTTCAAAGGTCAAGGTGGCTCGTGTAGGGAGAATCGAGGGAGGAGGAAGGTACAGTTAGTTAGAGGGCGGTGCAAGGAGTACTCGGGTGGCAAGAACGGGCACCGGTGTTAGCCGGAGGTGGCGAATATGGCATCTAAAGTGGTAGCGGTGGCAAGGTTGGGAAATTCTGGGTAAGAATGAAAAGTTCGATAAAAGGCAGTGTAAGGGGGTATTTATAGAGAAAAAAGAAGAGGGCAGGGTTCTGTGGGTCAGCTAGGTGGTAAGCAAGTAGGGTTGGGGTTCGCCAGCGGCGATAGTTGGCCGGTGGCAGCAAATTTTGAGGCAGGGATTGTGTACAGGAAAGAGAGGGAAACTACACTAGAAATGGGAGTGGGATTGGCCTATGTGGTCGCTGAATTAGGGGGAAGAGAAAGGGAGGAAAATGATTGGTAAAAGGGGCAAGATCGGCGGCGGATTTCTCGGAGACTTGGCGGTGATGTTGTGGGTCAACATTGGCGAAAGGAGGATGGACGAAGAAGGAAGAAAGGGGGTTGGACCGAGCTGCTAGAAAAAGAAAAGAACGAAAAAGAAAGAATTGGGTTGGTCGACGCGGTGAGGGGGGAGGGATTTAATTTAGACGCGGCGTTTTGGTGTCAAAATGAATGAAGAGCAGCGTTTTGGTTGGGCCAAGCTGAAGGAAGAAAAGAAGGAAACGGGCCGTGGCAGGAGGGAAGAAAATGGGCCACGGCCAAGCCCAACTCAGGGTAGGGGAAGAAGGAAAAGAAAAGAATAAGAAAGAAAAAGAAAGAAAAAGGAAGAAACAAAAGGAAAACGGGAAAAAGAAAAATAGTGGGTTGGCTTAATTAAATTAATTATGGTATTTGGATATTTAACAATAATAATATTTAAATAAAATAATATTTAAATCCCTTTTTAAGCTAATTTAGGGTTTTTAAAAGGTTTTTCATAAATTCTATTTTAGATAGTAAAACACCCTAATTTTCTTCAATTAAATTATTTATAAAATTAATATTAAGTTGGAACTATTTTCTCCTTCCTATTTTAAATAAAATACTTTATTTAATTAATTTCCAAAGTAATATCCGTAATTAGTTAAAATACCCAATTTCTCCTAATTAAAATACTTATAAATTTCGTCTTTATTTTCCCTAATTAATTCCTTTTTATTTTAATAAAAATTAATTTTCAAATAAAATCTTATTTAACTATAATTTTTAAAATTAGAATTTTTGAGGCATTTCAATAGGGCTGAAGGTATGAAGGAGATATTTGGATCTGTGATTTATGGTATTTGAGAATGCAATAATTCTTTTATGTTCAGTGGGCTCTCCCATCATCCAAGATGTATGGTGAAGGACATTATTAGGAGATTTTTTTTATTAGATTGCACTTGTATGACAGGAAGGAGGGGTATAGGAGTTTCATGCACAACTGTGATAGTTTCCCGTGATTTGTATTTTTCTAGTTGTTGTTGATGTATTGATTCTCTTTTGATTTTAATGATATTTCATTATTAATTACCAAAAACATAATCAAAATCCTAGAGTCTAAAACATTGATTACAATCACAAATAGGCCTAATGGGCTAAAATATAAAATATTTGGTCAACTACAATTATCATTTTGATTTTAGCTCAATATTTCAAACAATTTTAAACACAACATAACTTCAACTCTAGGTCACCACATAATATGTTTCTCTACAAATGATAGAGATATGTGTCCCAAACATTTGGGCCTTTACCATTGATTAACTATATTTAACTTTATATAAGGTTATTATGCTAAACTTCTTATACAATTTTAAGGGTTGACAATGCTCTTATGTTCGTTAATTGATAGATTTTTTCATGATGAGAGACAAATACCTGATTTTAATATATTGTAAACATTTATTTGATATAGATATGAATAATGCATATTTGTTTTGTAAATTCTCATGTTTATTTTATTTTATAACCAATGACCAAGTTTGTGTAAAAAAAGAAGAAAAACTAAGAGTTACCTAATTTTCATCAAGTTCGTGTTAAATGTTAGTTTTTTTTAATTGATAAGAGAGTCAAAAAATTAGTTACATTATAGTAAATGATCAAACTAATAGATATAAAGTTAATGATTAGATGCCTGAGTATTGAGGATCTTCCATTGACCAAATAGTCTAGACACATTTTTATATGTTGAAGATCCTAGGTTTGATCCCCATTCTTGCACTAGGCTGCCTCTCTCTCTCGATGTAGCATAAAAAAACTTAGGCGATATATAGTATGAGAGAAACAGAATAATTAAGAGATATAGGATTCTTTTAATAGTAATAATGATAGATGTATTAATTATGATTTAGTTCTTTAATATGTGTGCAAACCTATAATTTTTTTTTTTGTTGGAGCAAGTATTTAGAAGAGACATGGAGAGAGATAAAAGAATTAAACCACATAAATAAATGTAATAATGAATATATGAACATGTTTGATATCATTGATTTTATTCTTTTCCACAAATAAAAAAGGATCAATGAGCATAATATTAAATAATTTCCACTACCAACAACTAAGTAATTTATACAATATATGAAGAATAATATGATTAAAGTGATAAATGAAATAGTAAAGTGCATGATAAGCTACTTATGAAGAGTATTTTTTTTCCCTCAAAACAAAGATATTCTTATTTTCTATGAAATTAGAAATGACGGGCCAATGTCTTAAAAATTATTGGTATATGATTTTGATTATAACAATAATATACTTTTTATAATTTAAATTCGGGAAGATATATATTATTCCATTAAAATTAATGGTTGGGAATGATATATAAAATTAATAAATAAGTTATATTTGAAAATAAAAATTTTACATAAGTCTAAGAGTATGTATTTTTATAGAAATTTCTTATTATTCTCATATTATAGAATAAAAACTAAAATGAAAAAGGTAATGTTGAAACAATAAATTGCATAGTGGAAAAAATAATCCTCTAAATAAATAATAAAAAACATTAAAAATTTAATTTTTATGTCCAAATAAAATTTAATAAAATGGAAAAAAACTACAATTCTATATCATCCCCTTATGTTATGATAAATATTGCAATAATTAAATTTAGTCAATGTGTATAGATATTGTACAAGTCATATAAAATATCATATATGTCAAACTAAAACAATTTACATGCATACATTTAAAAATCAATGATTTACAGTTTATTCATTTTTTTTCATGAATTGTTGTAAATAAATATAAAGAAAATCAAAGTTAATTTCATAAATTGTATATAATGTTTGAATCATCGAACACATAATTATTTTATATCCATATAATTTTGAAAGTAATTATCTATATAAACTGTATATCCAACTTATTGACATGAGTTATTTCCAAATGTGATTGATAGGCATAGACTTAACCCAAGCCCACTAATAGGCCTATACAATCTGTCTGTGTCAAAATCACATACACAACTCATAAATAGGACTAGGCTCTTGAGGTCAAGGCTATAATATGGGATTGTAAAAATCCTTAGATTAGTTAATGATGATGCTCACTAACCCCTTACCATGGATGACTTGCATATGATCCCTTCTCCTCTTACACCTCCTCTTATACTCAACCCCTTATAAATATGTATAATTTCCTCATTCACTTCAATATTTCTCATTCCCAATGCATAATAACACATTTACACCTTCCTTTACCTCCAATTTATGAAATTTGTAGAATCTACTCTCTTTGTATTCATTTTGTAGAATCTACACAAAAGTGTACAAAATCAAGTTAGAGAAGCATAAGTATAGAGCAAGGATTCCATGAAAGGCTTTGAAGGAAGAAAAACCAATCTTATGAACAAGCAAGAAGAGAAGAAAAAATAATGAATCAAAAAGAGGACAAAAATAACCTTATATTTAGCTAAGCCACAACTTGTGCATAAGCACAAAGCAACCATAATGAGCTATGCACAATCATGCATAAATTCTTAGTGGAATAAGGATGCATGACTTGGCTTATGCAAGGTTAGCACAGTTGTGTGGAGCAAGGTCGAGAACAAATAAGGCACATGACTTAGCTGTGTGAGGATAGCACATTCGTGCACTCAATGAAAAAATTAAGAGGAAGAATGTCGTATGGTCTAGTCATGCATTACAAGCACAGATGTGTGGAGGTTACTCCTTGATTTGCATGACTAATCCAATTTCTAAATGAAAGAACAACATATGAGGAAAGATATAGATGGGGACGAGGTGTATGAAAGGTAGAGGATTTCTCATTTTCTTGCTTCTCTAAAAAAAGGACTACATGATTGTAACAAAAGATATTCCTCAATAAATCTTAGATTTAGTTCCAGTTTTATATTTTTATACTCACTCTTGACATTAGATTTTAGCATTAATATACAGTTATATCTTTCTCTTTTTTTTCTTGTTATTAATTATGCTTAATGTTTTTTATATACCTACATTTTATTTCTTGTCTTTGTCTACAATCATGATTGAGTAAACCTTTTTTCTTTAATCAAATATAAATTATTAATTAATGATATATTAGTTTAATTTTCATTTCATTTGCTTGAATTCATAGATGCAATTGTTACTTTTGTAATTTTAGTTGAGTTGTTTCATCACCGATCTTACTAGACATATGTTTTTAATCAAAGAACCAAAAGGTAAAGATTAGTCACCTAAAATGTAATACTTGAATAGGAGAATTAAACCACAAAAGTATGCTAGAGTATCTTGGGGATTGTACTAATTTAGTGTAAAATGTAATGGATTGAATTTGATTTAATACCATGATAATAGGTCATTAAATTAGACTAGATATGACCTATAGACCTTAAAAGAGGATATAAGTTAATTTAGGTTATTTCATCCTCTCAGGTTTAAGTAATTCTTTAGCAATTAAATTTACTATTCATTCATTATCAATTTATGATGATAATCCAATCCTTATCTTTTAATTAGATTTTTCCTATTGTCGCTAACAATACCAATTGATTTTATTATGTTAATCATTTGATACTCTCATTTTATTTATCTAGGTAGACAAAATAGTAAATATTTAGTACTAGACAATGAATTTTTTGTGTCATACAATCTTGACATAGTATAATGAATCTATTTTCGGAGACTTCACTAGTTAATATTGAACCATTTTTTATCTGGCTAAACTAGACTTTTGTTTTTATTTCATTTTAGACTTTTCTTTTCATATTTGATAGATCATCATTCTCAACTTTTTATGCAAAAATCACTTCGACTTCCACCTCTAGTTGAATTAAATCCTAAAATTGAGAGGTCATTAATCAAGATAAGTAAGTGGGTATGTTAGACCCAATGAAACGCCGATTGATAAATCATGTTTAAGTAAGAGTATGTTGAATACTGAATTCTCTATGTTAATAATTTCATATATACCAATGCATACAGGATGCAACCGAGCATTTAAAAGACTAATTTAGCCATCAATTATTTTGAATCGACACCGATCTTCTTAATATGGTGTACCAATATTAGTTCACAAATTTACACATATCTACATTCCTTGAGTATTATAACACCTTGAATAAAGTGTATGATGACATGATCATGTTGCAATTATTTCCATTCTCATTGATGGAAAAAACCAGAGCTTGGTTGCAATTACACACTTCTAGGTCCATCACCACTTAGGACCAACTTTCCCAAGTTTTCTTAAACAAGTTTTTTCCTCCATTCACTATGGTTCAACTAAGGATTCTCATTATCAATTTTACTCACGAAGATGGTGAGTCCTTGTATGATGCATAGGAATGTTACAAGGATATATTGAGAATGTGTCCACACCATAGGTCAGAGAAACGTCACCTAGTTCATATGTTCTATAATGGTATCTTTTACAACATAAGGATGACTAGAGTTGTAGTTGTGGGAGACACTTTTATACATAAAATCATACCAAAAGAAAAATAATTAATTGAGGATATGGATCACAACCACTTCTAGTGGTTAGGTAACCACGCTTCTACCAAGAAGGGAGAAGGCATGATGTTGATACATTTGATCATATTTCTTGTAAACATGATGAATTATTTTAAAGGTTTAATAAATTAAATGTGAATGTATTAGCTTTTTTTCCCCAATTGCTTGTGAGAATTGTAGTATTGTAGGAAACTCATCATTCAAATGTCAATCCGTTTCCCCTCCACTCAATGATGGAACTTTTGTAGATAACATGAATTATGTGAAAAATTTTAATAAAAAAATGAGACCCTTTATCTCCTACTTACAACCTAGGGTATAGAAATAATCTAAATATTTTGTACAAGAACCCACTAGCTGATCCACTTCCTCAATAAAATTTTATACCCCTAGGTTTTAAAAATCTTAGGCTACCTTTTCCTAACACTCTAAAGTCTAATATTGAGCTGCTATTAAAGAACTTTATGGTCTCATATTAAATAAATTGAGGTTTTGATAAATTCATTCAAGAACTTAAATCATAAGTCGATTCCATTGCGACTCATAATAAGATGATGGAAAAATAACTTATACAGATGGCTGAACAAGGTTGTTCATCTACTAGGTCTTCTAGAATGCTTCTAAGGCAACCAAAAACTAACCCTAAAGGTTACATTAATTCCATAACACTTAGGAATGGGAAAGATCTAGAAGATCCCACTTTGAGTAAGGAAGCTAAGGATGTGTCAAAAGAGAGTGGTAAATTAGTGAACATTGAGACAGAGGCCATTTTAAGAAAGGAGCATAGGGTTAAGATATATGTCCCTCAAGCACAATACTTTTCTCCATTACCCTTTACTCAAATTCAACCTAAGGAAAAAATTGGAAAAATAATTGATAAATTTGTGAAAATTGAAAAAAAAAAAGATATTAATATCCCCTTTGTTGAAGTAATTTCCTAAATGCCATCATGTGATAAATTTTTAAAGGATAGTTTTTCCAATAAGATATAGTTAGAATAATATGAGCCTTTCAGCTTAACGTAAGAGTGTAGAACTATAATTCAAAATAATCTACCATCATAACTCAAGGATGTGGTATCCTTATCTATTCCTTCTACTATTAGTGATGTATCCATTATCCATGTTCTATGTGATCTTGGGGATAGTGTAAGTTTAATGCCCCTATCTATTTGTAATAATTTGTAGGTGGGAGAAATGAAGCCAACCACCATTTCTCTCTAATTGGTAGATCAATTGTTAAAACTTCCTGTAGGTACATTGGAATATGCACCTATTCAAATTGTTAACTTTTTTACATTCCTATTGATTTTGTTATTCTTGAGGTAGCGGAAAATGCTCGCATTCCTATTATATTGGTAAAACCTTTCCTGGCTATTATTAGAGTAGTAATTGATATAAAAAATTGGAAAAATCTCTCTCAATATTGTGGATGAGAAAGTAAATTTTTCCTTGTATTTTATAATGAAATTTCCACTAATTGTTGACATTTGTTATAGGATTGACATTGTGGATGTGATGGTTAGAGAGAACCTTACTATTTTGATTTCAAGTGATCCACTTGAAAAATATTTGGTAAATTATGGAGCCCCTAATGATGGTGAGGAAGTGTTTTCTTATGCTAGCATACTTGGAGAGAGACCTTTATGTACCTAAGAACGTAAAATTTTGGTTCAAGTTGAAGAGGAGTTGAGTGATAAAAATCATGAGGAGAAATTTACACCCAAGATAGAACTAAAACCACTTCGTCCCTCAATTAGGTATGAATTCTTGGAAACCAAGGGTTAATAACCTATTATTGTGAATAATAACTTGATTAATGAGGAATTTGAAAAGTTATTTGAGGTCGTTAGGTTGGATAAGGATGCAGTAGGCTATTCTATAGATGATATCAAAGGTATTAGCCTCGATATTTACATACATCAAATTTTGGTTAGATGAAGGATAAAAATACTCCAGAGAAAATCAAAGGAGATTAAATATAAACATGAAAGAGGTTGTAAAAAAGGTACTAAAATGACTTGACATGGGAGGTATGAACATTATTCAAAATGAGAAAAATGAACGTTATTCAAAAAGAGCTGGTGAGCCCGGTGCAAGTGGTACCACATAAGGGAGGAAGAAACATTATTTGAAATTAGATTAACTTATTCCAACTAGAACAATCACTTGATGACATATGTGTATTAATTGTAGGAAACTCACAAAGTCACCCATAAGGATCATTTTTACCTTCCGATTATTAACCAAATGATGGAGACGTTAGCTAAGCACTCTCATTAATATAAAATGACATTTACATGTTTTTATTACACCTTTGCTTATCAAATGATTCTATTTGGCTTGTGTAATGCCCCAACCACCCTCTAACAATGCATGATGACAATGTTATGTAATTTGATTGAAAATATTATGGTAATGCATATACATGGCTTTTTTTTTTCTATAGAACTTCATTTGATGAATTCTTGTATAACATTGCTAAAGAGTTGACAACTTGTAAAAAAAATCCACTTTTTACTAAATTGGGAGAAGTTCTATTTTATGGTACAAGAAGGAATTTTTTTGGGTCATTGAATCTCAAATCAAGGAATTAAAGTTGATAGAGCTAAGATTGATATCATTGCTACCTAACAAATATCAAAGGATTTTGGAGTTTCTTAGGTTATGACTGGTTTTAGATGCATTTTATTAAATATTTTTTGAAGATTGCCAAACCCTTGACCCATTTACTTATCAAAGATGTTCCTTTTGCATTTTCTCAGCATTATCTAGATGCTTTTGAAAAGTTGAAGGAAGCTTTGTAAACTATTTCGGTAATGAGGCCATCAGACTAAAACCTTCCTTTGAAAGTGATGTGTGATGAAAACGACTATGTTGTTTGGGATATATTTAGGATGAAAAAATAAGGGAAAGTCATTGCCCGACACTATGCTTGTAGAACTCTAGATGATGCCCAGATGAATTATTATATAACAAAGAAGGAAATCTTATTGGGTTGAAGGTTATTGAATTCACAAACCATCCATCTATCAGTCATCTATTGGATAAGAAGGATGTAAAGATCAATTAATCATGTGGATCCTCTTGTTGTAAGAATTTCATTTGGAAATAAAATATAAAAGAGGTATTGAAAAAAGGTAGTAGACCACCTCTCTATGCTTAGATAAGAGATGGATATATATAAAGATGATGAGGAGCCATTTGATGATTCATTTCTAGATGTCAATCTATTTACTAGAACAAGCCTTTAAAATCCCTAGTTTGTAGATTTTGTGAGCTACACAATATGTGGGGTACTACCACTAAATTTTTCCTACCAACAACACAATAAATTCTTTTTAGATGTGAAGCACTATTTTTGAGATGATATCTACCTTTACAAGTAATGTGTGTATTAAATCTATAGAATATGTTTATGCGAAGAAGAAGTTATGGATTTCCTTTCCCATTTTTATTCATCATCATAAGGTGGTCATGCAAGTACTTCTAAAACAGCTGTAAAGGTTTTACAAGAGGGATTTTATTAACCTTCACTCTGTAGAGACATAAGGACTTATGTGCTTAACTATGACCATTGTTTGAGAATTAAGCACATCTTAGGGAGGAATGAGATGCCATTGGACAAAATATTTGGTGTTGAACTCTTCAAACTGTGGGGAGTTGATTTTATGGGACATTTTCCATAATCATGCAAGAACAAATACATTTTTTAGCATTAGATTATGTCTCAAAATGGGTTAAGGCATTGGCATATCCAACAAATAAAACGATTGTAGTTGCTAAGATATTTTTGAATATTATCTTCCCACAATTTTATGAATAGGGCTGTATGTACAATCTTGAGGAAATATGGTGAGACCCATAAGATGGCTACACCCAGTCACCCTCAAACAGGCAGTCATGTGGAAATCATAATAGGCAGATTAAGGGAATTCTTTGAAGGGTAGTGTTTAGGTCAAGAAAATATTGGTATTTGAGTTTAGATGATGTCCTATGGGCTTATCAAATAGCTTATAAGACTTCTAAAGGCACATCATCATTTTGATTAGTTTATAGAAAATCATGCCATTTGCTAGTTGAAGTGGAACACAAGGCATGTTGGGATATTAAAGTATTCATATATAGTTGATAGAAGTAGGAGAATGGAAAATACTTCAACTCAATGTACTCAATCTATTGAGGTTAGATGCATATGAGAATTCCAATATATGTAAAAAAGTAACAAAGAAGTGGAATGTTAAGTAAATTTTCCATGAGGAGTTCGATCAACGAGACTTGGTGTTTCTTTTCAACTCACACATCAAGATATTTTTCAAGTAAGCTTCAATCTAAATTGTAATACTATTCCAAGTGCGTATAGTATATCTATTTGGAATAATCAAAATATATAGCAAGGTCATGGGATCCTTTAAGGTTAATGGGCATAGGTTGAAGCATTATATTACAAGATTTTTGATTGAAATGTTAGGTATTTGCTTCATGATCAATCAACACCTTAAGCATAAAGGTAGTACAACTCATGACATTAAATAAATGTTGTTTAGGAGGCAACCCAAATCTTTGTGTGTTTTTGTTTTCCAATTATTTTTATTGTTATTTTTGTTTTAATGCTCCTTCTATTTGCACTACATTAGTAGGCATTATTATGGTGGATGTGCTATTCATAGAAATAATATTTGGAGATTGAGTCTAAAAAGGGGAATATATATGGAGAAATCAAGCCGGCACAACCGACGAACAGGTGGGCTCATGAGAATGCTTCACCTTTCAACTACTTATAATCAAGATCATGTGGGTAAGGTACATGCACGAACAACCTATGCCTAGCTTGCACACCCCCAACCTGCAAATGTTTAAAGGACGGAAGATGCATGGCTAGCCTTTGCATAGCATTCACGTCCAAGTCTCTACATTCATTAATTTAGACTAATGCATATCCTATACCTTATTCATCTCCCAAAACAATTCATCTCATCTCTCTCCTCACCTTCCACCCTCTAATATAAATTCTAAATCACCTTCAAAACTTCACCCCACTCCACCATCCATTCAGTATCTTCCCTACATCTACAAGCTCAAATACCCTCAATAAGCTAGTTCATCTGCTCGCACCTGCATCTAAAACCCTCACACACCCATCCATCCTATGCACAACTTGTGAATTCCCTCATACACAAAATATCATAGAAACCTATTTCATATTTCTTACAAGGTTAATTTTTATTTTAATTGTCGTACATTATCAATTAACACCTAATCCAATGTGTCCCTTTTATTATAGGCAACATAAAGACATGATGACACCTAAATAGACCCAATATCATAAAAATGATGATCAAGGAAAAGCATCCAAACCACCACAAACATGTAGTAAAGGTAAAATAGAAAACACCTCTGAACTCATATGGCATTATCTTTACCAATATGGCATATAAATACCATTTTGCTTATATTGCTTCTAGGGAAATCATGGCCACTTGATATGTTAATTTCCCTTTCATTGAGATGTGAGGTATCCATGATGATGTTGAATACCTATTTTTTGATGTGGTTTAGGCCCTTTTTTACCCACATTAATCATATGAATAAGAATCTCACTCTTGAGTTCATTTAGTCATTTCACTTTGATCAGTTTGAAAAAAGTATCTTATTTAAGACTTTTAACACATATCATAATATGCATTTGGACTACTTTGGCAATTTGATGTGTCACCTTACTGTTGGTCACATTACTTGTGATGACCTCTAATTATGGGATCTATAAGATTTTTGGACCAAAATCACTTTTTCCAAAACACCAAATTACTAGACAGGGGTGTGCTCCTAAACTTTTGAAAGGGCATAACACTAACTCATCTTTGATCTATCACCCTATCTTTAGATATATCCCAAGGATATTTGTGGGGGATCTTTTTGATAAGGGAGAGAGCTAGGGGACCATGCAAAACATGGAGTGATTTTATCTACTTTGTATGATGAGGGATGATCCCTCAATGGTTCTTTCTCTTAGCTAAGAATCTAAGCCATTTTATAGGGGGCATTATCAAATTTATAGCCCACCAGCTAGGATACTACTTGTACTATGTCCTGGCCAATATACCAAGGGAATTCCAAGGGTTACTAAATTACGCTAACATGAAAAATAATCATTTATGAGGGCTTACACTTTAAATATGTGTACCATCATGAGGTGTGGTACCCAATTCCTAATAGAGACTTTACTACTATCATTGTGTTGTAGGAGCATCCCAGTCTCGCTAAACCAAGGATAATCTACTTTTTAATTTTTTTAAAGTTGAAGACTTCAAAACCCTTCTCATTTGGGTTAATAAGTAACTAGACTATCTAGTAGCCATTCAAGCCATGAAAATTCCACCACCCCATGTAGACATGGATCCATGTAGCTGCTACATGGCCCCCCAAAATTCCACCTACACACGGCTAAAATAAGGCTCCAAAATTCTCATCCAAGCCACCACCTTTATCCACCTCCACACTCTACCCTTTTCAGCCGAATCAAGGCCTACTTTGTTCACCATAATTTAAGCAAGAATGAGGGGCACTAGGAAGATTATTATGGAAAGTTCAAGACCCTTAATTCTAGCTTGATTTGAGGAGAAGAAATCACCCTACTTGGTAGAAATCAAGCAACCATCAATAGAGTAGAGTACCATCTTTTAGTTTCCTTTTTTAGCTAAGCTTGTTTAAATTATGTTGTTTAACTATCCTAATGTGTAATTTATGTTTCCTAAACCTTATCATAGGTTGTATTTACAACCATCTAGTGATGGGTAGCTTCTAGATTCTCAACACACAATCAACATTAGTTGATAGGAGTTGATTAACCATAGTTAGCGTTTATAACATCAACCAACGGTGTGGGAGTACTAAAACAAACCTGTATGGTTAGTAACTTGTTTGTAACCTTAGTTATTGACTCCCAATTATTAAAATGAGGGTGAGAGTACAAGAAATGGTAGATCATTCTAGTTAAAAATAACTCTCTTATTTTTAACACTCACTTGCATGTGTAGTGTTTGATTTATTTGCAAATCTTGCACCATTTATGCTAATAGTTGTAACCTTATATTGTTGATGCAAGTATTTTGGTTTGAATATTTTAAAACCAAGTTTCATTTTTGTATTCTCCCTAATCTCCTTTCTATCTATTTAATCTTTTTTTAAAAGTTATTCTCCATTTTCAACACTAATGCATATCTAGGTTCCATTTGCTTAGCCTTATGCATCACATTGACAATGAATCCACAAATTGAATTCCTTCAACTAAAAACCTCACCTTGGTCACTCTAATTGATGGCCTATTGATGACCCTCCTCTCCACACTTGTGAGATACATAGCTCACCATTGCTTGCTTATCTACTCCCATTGCACTTTGACACTGTGCATGACCCTTCCTCCTCTAACCAATCATGGGAAGCCTATTTTTATTGAGTTGATGCATGATTCAATATAATTTAAGCCTAAGTTGTGATCCTTTGGGATTTTTTTGCTCCTATTGACCACATGAACACCATGATACAACATATGTATCAATGGCATCTTGAGCGAGGTTACCCATCTCCACCACCACCATAAGCACGTTCACCTCCCTTCCCAATTTTTTCCTTTCACACACATTGAGGAAAATGTTTCCTTTAAGCTTGTGAGAGATTTTTTAGGTACTACTATCTGTGTTGCATTTATTTATCTTAATTTATTATATTTCTCTTACCCTCTTTTTCTTCTTGATTTCTTCTGATAGTTTTTTTATTGTGCATAACTTTCTTTGGTGTGCTTGTTTTAGTTCGTTGTTTTCTTTTCTTTCATTTGGAATGCTTAGTTATATTTGTTTTCCTTTTCCTTTTTATCTTTATCTTTAAAGAAAGAAAAAAAATTGTGAAATGATAGGCAAATAATGAAATTTTGATAGATTTCCCTTCATGGCTTGATAATACATTAGTGAGACCTATGGATTGTGAGCGAGTATAATGAAAAAGGCCTTTAAAATGTTTTTAAGTGTGAAATCTCCAATCTATAGGCTCTTAAAAAAATTATTATTTTATCACTCTAGTGGCTTATATTCATTAATTTTCTAATCTAAACCGAGACATAGAAAATAGAGTTGGTAACATTACAACTGGTGAGATCTTGAGACTCCATGTATATTATCTCACTGGTTTCTAATTGTGTGCATTTTTGTTCGATGTGTAAAACTAGAACTTGGAATTTTTCTTTTCAAGGCGATACATGACCTATGCATGCAGTAACATAATTGAGGAACAAGTTTTAATTTTATAGTTACATTAGACAAATTACTGACCAAATGACATTTGTTTCCTTTTTTCTTAACCCTCTTTGAGCTTAAGACTTATTTTTTTAGACGTACATTTGTATCACCTATTCCTGAGTTATTACCTTACCTTGGTCTAAAACTAGGGATGGATAATTCTTGAATGTAATTGGTGTAGGTATACTAAAACTAAGCATGGGGTGTGATGAAAGTGTGATTGGTATTTGAGCTTGTATTGAGAAAATGATCTAATGGTATATTTTCTCTTGAAAAAAAATAAAAGAATAAATATTTTGGAGTTATAAGGTGGGCAATTGAGCATCTATGTTTTGACTCGTAAGGAGGGGATATTAAAAAAGAATTCAATAATGATTTTAGATTATATTAATATATTATTGATCTCAAATTTTCGGATATATTCTTGTAGTTTTTGCTACATTTATTTTTGGGCCATTAACAACAATCCTAGAATTACCCTACCCTTTAACATAGCCCTAGTACAACCTTAATAAGATATTATGATTTTTTTATGAATTGCATTATATTTTTTAAGTGATGGAGAATTATAAAACATTCAAGCATATGGTCGATTATTATTGGCATGGAGAATTTTAAGCAAAATTATTATTTCCTTAAGGCACATAAGTGTCTAAATTTACCTAGAGTGAGGAAGTTTAATTATTTATGTAATCTTAATCATGTAAGGATATGCATCTATATGAATTAAAACTATCTTAGAGTGTTATAATAATACTATTTTCAAATTCAAGAGCAAGGGTTGTTCACAACTGTTTATTTTCCCTATTGTTAATGCTCACAACCTCAGAAGGTCTTGTAAATGTATACCTTATTCATGTAGTTTATTTCTACCACTAGAAGTCTTCTTCTTTAACCTTTTTCTTTGTTTCTCTTCTTTTTCATCATCCTTTTCTATTTTTATCCTATGTGTTACTTAGGGACAAGCAATAGTTCAAGCATGGGAGAGTTGATAAAATCATTATTTTCCTACTTTTCTAACTAGCTTTGCCTCCCATTTATGACCATGCTTCATTTAATATATGATGTTTTGTTCATATTTACCTCTTTTTATAACTACTGATCTCTTAGGATTTATTTTGCAAAATATAAACAAAAGTGTAGAAAACAAAAGAAGGCAAATATAGATTTGGATCAAGGATTCTATATGGAAGGTTTTGAAGGAAGAAAAACTAGTCTCTTATGGAGGCAATAAAAGGTTCAAAAAGAGGATGAACAACTTAGCTATATATTTAGTGAAGGCACAACTTGTGCACAAGCTCAACACAACCATACTCACCCGTGCGCAATCATGCATAAATTCTCTGTGAAAGGAGGATGATAAACTTAGATATAAAAGGTTAGCTTATTCATGTGAAGTAATGACAAGAACAAGGAAGACACATGACCTAACTATGTGAGGTTAGCACAGTCGTGCAGATAAATGTGAAGAACTGAGAAAATGCATGGCCTAGTTGTGAGAGCATATCATAGCCATGTGTTCAGCGATAGAATTGTGAGGATGAATGTGGCATGGTATAACCATGCATAACAAGCACAACCATGCAAAGTTTACTTAATTATTTATGCAATTCAATCCATTTCTACATGAATGAAATCACATTCAAGGAAAAAAATAGAGAGGGATAAGGCATATGAATAGAGGAGGATTTTTATTTTCCTTTTCTCTCTTCTCTAAAAAAAAGGAGCGCATGATTGTAATTGAAGATTTTCCTCATTAACTTTTATATATATATTTCCAATTTTAGGTTTTTTTATGCACTCTTAAATTAGAATTTAGGATTAATCCACATTTCTATCTTTCTCCTTTTCACATATTAATTATTATACTTAATGTTATTTATATTCCTAGATTTTATTTCTCTAAAAACATGATAGGCCAAATCGAAAAGTTTTTAGATTCATTATAGCATGTCAAGATTATATTCCATAAAGATTTTACTGTTAAGTACCGAATCTTTACTATTTTAGCTATCAAGATAAATTCAAATTTGAAGAGTAGAAAGATATTAATGGCATAAAATCAATTGGTAATGTTAATGATATTAAGAATATAGGAATTTAAGTAGGATTAGATTTGCATCATAAAGTGGTAATTAACAAATAGTAAATTTAATCGTCAAACAAATACTTAAATCCAAAAGGGTGAAATAACCTAAATTAATTAATATCATCTTTCAAGGTCTAAACTTCATATATTGACCACTTTAATAACCTTTTTTTATGGTATTAAATCAAATCAAATCCATTATGTTTTGTGATAAATTTGTAAAATCCCTAGCTTAATTTTATACGTTGATTCTTCCATTTAATTGTTAGATTTTTTGTTATTATTTTTCACCTTTCAATTATTCAATTAAGAACTCATGCCTAGTTAAATTGGTGACCAAAAAATTGAGCCATAATTACATAAATAGCAATTAAATATAGGAATTTAAGGAATTAAAATGGAAATTAAAATAATTTACCATCAATTTATAATTTATATTAGATATAATCTTTGAAAATAAATCTACTAACTCATAATAGTAGCCAAATATGATAAATAGAATGCAAGAATATAAATAGCAATAATCATAATAAATAATAAGATAAAAAGAGAAAGATATAATCATAGATTAATGCTAAAATCTGATGTCAAGTGTGCGTAGAAAAATCTAAATTTGAAACTAAATCTAAGAGTTAATGAGGAAAATCTTAGTTATAATCATATAACCTTTTTTTTAGAGAATAGAGAGAAAAGAAAAATAAAATCCCTCCTCTATCTCATGAATGCCATAATCAACCATAATGTAAAACTTACCAACCTAAATTGGTACATATTCCAATATAACTATAGGACATTTTACCAATCGATCTACAAATTGGAGGGGAAATGGTGGTTGGATTCATGTCTCCCGCTTGTAATTTCTTACAAATAGATAGGAGAATTATACTTATACTCACACCAAGATCACATAGAGCATAGTTAATAGATGCATCACTAATATTAATAAGGAATAGAGACAGAGCTCAAGCCCTTGAGCTTGGGTGGTAGCTTGTTTTAAATGATAGTAATACACTCTTGGCTTAAGGCTATAGTCTCACATTCCTCTAATCGTCTCTCCTGGTAAAAAAAATCTCCTTCAAATTTTTATATATAAGGGCATTTGGGTAATGGCTTCAACAAATAGGACATTAATATGCATTTTTTTATTAAAAAAATCCACTAATTTCCTATTTTATTTTTCCATTTTACCTTATCTTTTCAAGGAAAAGGCACTAGAGGCTGGTATAGTGGTGGAGGGACATATTTCTCAACCACAAGCTCCTTTTCTCAAGTGTTATCTTTATCAATGTTCAACAATTCATATCTCTCTTTTGATACAACCTCAACTTCCTCCCTCAATGTGGGACCTTTTATCTCTTTCCCAATCCTATGTGCTATGGCATTCATGCATGGAGCCTTTAGGATTAGTTTTTGGTTACCCTGAAGCATTTTGAAAGATCTAGAAGCTGAACCATCTTATTAGACCACATGTATGAGTTGGTTTTCTAACATCTTATTATGGGTGGCAATGAAATCAGATTTAGAACATAATTTCTTGAACGCATTCCTCAAATCCTTAGTTTTTTTTTATTCTAAGAGACCTTAAAGTTCTCTAATAGAGACTCAAGATTAGACTTTGGAGGGTTAGGGAAAGGTGATCTAGGGTTTTGAAAAACTAGGTGAGAATAATTTAATTGAGGAATGAGATTCAGTGGTGGATTCTTAAGTGAAAGATTCATATAATTTCTCTACCTTAGGTTGTAAATGGGAGAGAAGGGGTCTTCTCTTTTATTGAACTTTTTCACTTAATTCATGTGATATGTAAGAGTTACATTATTGGGAGGAGGGGTAATAGATTGACATTCAAATGATAAATGTGCAACAACACCTCAATTATCATAAGTAGTAGAAGAATAAGTTAATGCATTCACATTTAATTTATAAAACTACTAAAATAGTGCATCAACTTTATAATAAATATTATTAAAGGCATTAACATCATCTATTCCACCCTTCTTCATAGAAGAGCACTTATTTGACCACCATTGATGGTTTTAAGCGATGTTGATGCAAATGCATCTCCATCTCATTCTTCTCATGTTGAAGGTTAGGAGCTAGCATATTTTGAAATGGTACCAATTTTTATTGAAAATCTTAATAATATTTTATTAAGATATTCTAGTAGGTATTACCTATGTTTACAAGAAGAATATTCCATCAAGGATATCTAGTCTGCAAGATGACAACAATGTGAGGGCTACAAAGTTTCATGGAAGATAAAGGTATAAGACATGAAGCTTATTATTTGATTATTCATTGTCTCATCATGTATTAGTTTTATGTAGTTTTGATATTTTTATGTATACTTTGTAACGTCTTGTTATTATAATGTAAGCTATTATGCATATCACATGGACATGTATTAGTTTAAATTTTTGTTAATTAGGCCTATTAGTTTGGGATTTATTAATGAAGGTTAAGTTGGACTTCATATGTGTATATATATATATATATGGACGTGTACATTAGATGGACATGGTGAATAAGAACATTAATACATGAAGAATTAAGCTGAAACCTTTAGTTAGCTTCAAACTTCCTTAATTCCTCTTCAGTTGAGTTTACATTGAGAGATTTTATGTATATTCCTATATACAAATTAGTGTTTTCTCTTTTTAAATATTTTAATCTAGGTGAATATTAAAAACTTCCAATCATGTGTTTGAGTTGATGACTCATACAACTTTAAATTTCTTTCTAGTTTGATCGACATTCTTCATAATTAACAAATGCAAAAAGATCCTACACTATGAAGGATAATTCACTCATTATCTAGCACATAAATTTTGGTATCAAATTAATTCTTTTTAGTTTGACACATATTGAAGAAGAACATGTCTTCAAGGTGGAAACAAGAAAACACATCTACATCGACCTTGGTTGAGGTTCTTAATCATCCTTACTATGTTTCTTTGAACCTTTATTGCTTTTATTGAATTACTGCATGCATGTGGATGATCTTGGATGGTTGAATTTGTTTTTAGGAAATGTGATGTGATGATATTGAAGTGTATCTTGATTGATTGATTGTTAGAGACCAAAGTAAAAGTTAGCTAGTGCATGTAAATGTTTTGAGTGATTTGAGGGTGAAAATGTGTGTGTGTTACTTGTATTCGATTGATATTGAAGAGAATTAGTCTACATGATATTTCATGTTATTAGAATAGGTTTTCATGAAGAATAAAAACCTTTGATGTATTACATTGCATGAGAACTGAATGAGCAATTAACTGTAATCGCCATTTGTGTGTTTAACACTTGTGTCAAGTGTTTATCTTTTTTGTATTCAAATACAGGTTTTTTTAGTCCATAATTTGGTACAATTGTTTTTGAGCTTCATTCAAACCAATTCAAACTCTAATTTAGTTATATTGCATGTTAGAATATAGAATACATAGATAAATGTTTTAGAAGATACCGAGTGATTAGTTTTGTTTTTTTTTTCTATTGAATTCTATATCAATAACATAACAAGAAATGTGTAAAGTCTCATATTTAATTTTTTTATGTGATAATTTTGATTTCTCATTGTGTGTTAGATTCATTGGAATAAAAAATTTTTGCAAGTACCAACCCAAAACCAAAGGACAACCATTGAGTGATTTGGTTTTCCAAACAAAACCCTAAGGAGTTGCCAATATTTTGTTAAGTGTATTAGTAAGTTGATTACTAAGGAAGGGTAAACAAACTTTCAAGCTATTTTTGACGTAATCTAGGAGTTCTCAATCAATTTAGCTACAACTAATGCTTAACTTTAACAACTTCATACAATACTAATTCAATTGCAAAAGATGGAGTATTGATTTTCCGAGCAAGATTTGGTTGAAAATATGCAAGAATAAAAGGAGTTATTTGGAGATAGAATGGGAAATGCTACAAAGCCTATCAAACCAGAAAGAGGAAGATATTTGAACTCATGAATAGAAGAAGAGTCATAGGGGAGTGGAAGTAATCAAAGGAACTATGATCATCAATTAAGATATCTTCGTAAAGAAGATAAAGGTATCAAACTTGATCTTCCTAATTTTGATGGTAAAATTGATGTTGAGTTATTTCTTACATGATTACATGAGGTAGAAGATATTTTTGAAATCAAGGATTATCATGATGAACAAAAGTGTAAATTAGCTACTCTTAAGTTAAAGAAGTTTGCTAGCATATTGTGTAATAACTTGAAGAGATCTAGCGAAAGAGAAGTAAATCTAAAATCAAATTTTGGGATAAGCTTAGGAAACATTTGGGAAATAAATTTGTACCTAAAGATTATGAGTAAGATAATTAGATTAGATTGAATACTCTTAGACAAGGAATTTCAATTTTTAAAGATTATATTATGGAATTTGAGAGGTTAACATTTATATCTAACATCCATAAGAAAAAGGAACAAAAATGTGCTAGATTTTACGGTGGCCTTAACAAGATGATTTGAGACAAAGTTGAAACTTATTTATATGATTCTATCAATGATATAGTTAAGCTATCTTTGAGATTTGAAAAGAAAATCAAATCTACTATGTCTAATTCCAAGCAAAGTACTTCTTCTACAAATTACTACCTAAATGCACAAGCTACCAAATACGGGACGTGTAACTCAAGCTCTACAAATGTTGAGAAGAAACCAGGAATTAATTGAGAGGAGAAGGGAAAGGCCAAGAACAACGAAGTCACCATAATGTAATGCTTAAAATGCCAAGGATTTTGACACTTCACGATATAATATCCCAACCAAAGGGTAATGTTGATAAAAGAGATTAAAGTTATGGAGACTTCGATTGAAGACCCTTAAATCAAGCCAAATGAAGAAATTTCAAGTGAGTCCAAGGATGAAGGTAATTCTTATTATATGGTGCAAAGAGTACTTCAAATGCTAGCTAATGAGCAACCTAATCACAAAGAGAAGATATCTAAAACTAAAGAAAGAGTGAGACATATAGTTTGTGGGTTCGTTATTGATAGTGGTTCATATACAAGTGTAGCTAATAAGAGGATGGTGAAGGAGTTGGGATGAGAGACAATGCCACATCTAAAGTCTTATTCTCTTCAATGGCTTAATAATAACAAATGAGTCAAGGTAAAAATATAAAACCCTTAATTTCATTTCGAGCTGGTAATTATCATGATGATGTTCTATGTGATTTTTTTTCCTAGGGATGTATGTGGAATCTTATTATATAGACCATGTAAATATGATATAAGTGTTATTTATAATGGTATTAATAATGAATATCATGTTGAAAAGGATAAGAAAAATCATAAACTTAAACCTTCTAGGTGTGATAATATAACATAGTCAAAAATAAAAAGAGTTTATTTTAAAATTTTATTAAGGAAGAAAGTAGCTACTATGCTTTTATTATCAAGAAATACCTACAAGGGGAGAAAAATAAAAATAATCATCAATTATATAAGCTTATTGATGAATATAAGGATGTATTTTCTAATGACTTACCACCATAATGACTACATAAATGAGGGATAAAATATGCTATAGACTTAATGCCTGGTATGGTTTTTGAAGTAGGTAAGGAATTAGACAAAGAAATATAAGAGATAAGAGAGATAGGATATATGAGAGAAAACATAAGATCTGTTGTGTGCCTGCATTACTTGTTCCAAAAGAAGGTGGTAGGTGGCACGTGTGTGTTGACTCTAGAGCTATGAAGAATATAACTTTCAAATATGTATTTCCTATGCCTAGATTAGATGACATGTTAGATTAATTATATACAGCACAATTATTATCTAATATTGATCCAAGGAGTAGATATCATTAAATAAGAATTACAGAAGGGGATAAATGGAAAACTGCTTTTAAAATGAAATATGGTCTTTATGAATGGATTGTTAGGCCATTTGGATTATCTAATGCACCAAGATTATTTATGAGACTAATGAAAGATATTCTTTGACATTTTTATGGAAAATTCATTTTGGTATGCTTAAATGACATACTTGTATATAATAAAAATAAGCATGATCATCTTAATCATTTGAGGAGATTTTTTCATTAGCAAAGGGAAGCTAAACTCTATGGAAAAATGTAACTTTATACTTTCGTGTATTGTTTTCCTTGGATATGTTATAAGTATAGAAGGTATAAAAGTGGATCCTACAAAGATTCTAGATATTCAAGACTGACCAATACCAAAAGATTTTCATGGGTTGAGAAGTTTTCATGAACTAACGAGTTTCTATAGAAGATTCATTGAAGATTTCTCAACTATAGCCATGCCAATTACACATCTCATGAAGAAAGGCAAATTAAGTTAGGAAGAAGATGCCACTAAATCCTTCAAGACTTTAACGGATAGGCTATGTAATGCATCGGTATTATCCATGGCTAACTTTGATAAATTGTTAGAAGTTATATTTGATACTAGTGAAGTAGGGATAGGAGGTGTACTCTAACAAGAAAAAAGGGAAATTGCATTTCTTTAGTGAAAAATTAAATTATGCTGAAGTGAATTATTCAACATATGATAATAAATTCTATGCCATTATAAGAAGCTTAGAAACAAGGAGTCATTATTTGAAACATAAGCTATTTGTTTTGCATTTCGATCATGAAGGTCTAAAAGATTTTCATGGGATAAAGATATGTAGTCATATGCACACAAAATAGGTTAGTTTTTTACAATCCTTTGTGTTTTATGTTAAACATTTTGATGGTAAGGAAAAGATAGTAGTAGATGTATTATCAAGGAGATCTATGATACTTATCTTGTTAGATGCTAAATTATTAGGTTTTGAAATGTTTAAATAATTAGATGAAAAAGATGAAGATTTCTTTGAAATTTATAATGAATGTGAGAAAAATCATAGTTATAGTAATTACGTGCTTCAAGATTACTTTCATTTCAAATATAAAAAGTTGTGTATACCTCATTCTATTATACATGATTTACTTATTAATGAAGTATATAAGGGAGGTATAGCTAGCCATTTTTTGTGTTCATAAGACTATGGAAATATTGGAAGCGCATTTCTATTAGCCATGAATGATTAATTTAGTACAAGATATTATTAAGATATGTATGGCTTGTCAAAAGATTAAGCTTTTCTTCAATAAAATTTTTGTATACTATGTTACCTCTTCTTAGACAACCAGGGGAGGGTTTTAGGATAGAATTTATCATAGGGTTACCAAGGATACAAAGGAGAAAATATTATATTATGGTAGTGGTTGATAGATTTTCTAAAATAAACTAATGCTAATAGCAGATGAACCATTTAAAATCTTGATAATTATCTGAATCCTATGGAGGAGTTCCTAGGACTTTCAACATTAGTGATTTATCTTCTTATTATATTGATGTTAATTTGAGGAAAAATTCTTCTTTATAAGGGGATAAGGATGGAGGAACATCTCCATCTCATTCTTCTTAAGTTGAAGGTCAAGAGCTGGCATATTTGGAGATGGTACCAATCATTCATGAAAATATTATTAACATTTCATTAAGTGAATCTTTCAGGTATTATATATATTTTCAAGTAGAAGATTTCACCAAGTATATCTAGTGTGAAATATAATGACAATGCAAGGGTTACAAGGTTGAATTGATGAGAAATATATAAGATCTGAAGCTTGATTATTTGATTATTCAATGTACTATCATGATTAGGTTTTATGTAGCTTTGATATTTTATGTATACTTTGTAATGTCTTTAAATTGTAATTGTAAAGCATTATGTATATCATATGAATGTGTATTAGTTTAACTTTTTGTTAATTAGTTCATTTAGTTTTAGCTTGATTAATAAAGGTTAAGATCAGCCTCATATGCGTATATATATATATGGACTTGTACATTCGGCAGACATGGTGAATAAGAACATTAATGAATGAATAACTAAGGTGAAACTATTGTTTATCTTTTACCTTCCTTCATCCCTCTTCAATTGAGTTTATCTTGTGATAGTTTAGGTATATTTCTATAGAGAAAGAAATTAGTGCTTTCTCTTTAGAAATCTTTTGATCTTGGTAAAGATAAAAAAAACTTCCAATAATGCATTTGAGTTGAAGACTTATACGACTTAAAATTTCTTTCTAGTTTGATTAATGTTATTCTTCAATAACAAAAGGAAAAAGATCCTACATTATTAAGGATACTTAATCCATTCTCTTACACGTCACATGTCATCAATTAATTATTTCTTCCAGTATGCTTTTCTTTATAAGAGTGCCTCTCGCTATTGTATCTATATTCATCCTTGTATTGTTAATGAGACGATAATATAGATACAAATATACAACATAAGGATGAATATATTGTTGTATCTATAGTCATAAATTGTGATACGAAAGTTAATCCTCCTACCCTTTGTGTGGACACATTCACAACAATATCTTTATATGATTCCCATGCATCGTACAAGGACTGACTATATTTCTGACTAAAATTGGTAATGAGATTCCTTACTTGTACCATCTTTGATGGAGGAAAATACTTGTTCAACAAATACTATGAATATTGGTCACAAATGGTGATGGACCTAAGAGGAAGTGATTGCAACCAAGCTCTAACTTTGTCCTAGGAGAATGGGAATAATCTCAGCTTGATCATGTCATCTGACACCCCATTCATGTCCTTCATTGGGATGCTGCTAAACAGATTTTGTTGCACCATATTGAGAAGTGCAGTCTTCAATTTGAAATTATTGGTATTAAATCAAATTAAATTCATTGCAAATTTTTTTGTTCTCTATCATATAAACACCTTTTCTTGTAGAGGTGTCCAAATGGTTGGCCTTGGATGAATCCAACCCATTGTCTCTTAACTGATATAACCCATACATCCAACGATCCATCTCATGATGGGCTATAGAAAATGACTAATAATTTTTAACCCAACCCATCATAATCCATAGGTTATATGGCTTGACCATGGGTTAAAGTGGGTTAATATCTATACAAAGTAACCAATATTAACCTCAAGTACCATTACCTCTACTTCCATTCCCACCACCCCATCCACCACCATTACTACCACCGCTTCCAATGACTCCTCCTCCACTACCAGCACCACCACAATCATTTTACTTCCTCTTTTTTTTTTCTTCAATTCATCACCACGACCTCCAATATGAGATTTAATTAGAGGTTCTCACATATTCATGGTATTCCTAGATTTATTAATTTGTTATGATAATAATTCATGTTAATAGTTATTACTTGAAAATTTGAATGAAAAATGATAAAGAAAAAGGAGGGAAAAAACACCTCAACGATAGCAAATGAATTGCCATAGAAAAATATAATCTCAACTATTAGCTAGCTTGTACTCTTTAATCATTGGTTATCTTCAGCACATGGAAATTAGTAGAAAAGTTTTAGAAAATGCTTCCTTTGAATAGAATGGAGTTGAGAGTTACAAGGACTATACCCATAACCAATAAAAATCATGGTGATATGATAAATATTCAAGCAATGATGTAATTAACTTAGATAAGTAAAATGAAAAAAATAAATATCTAAATATGCATTTATATAAATCATTATATAAGGTAAAAAAGAAAAAAATTTAATTATACCATGATTAGCATTGACATAAAAAAATAATAAAAAATGGTACAATACTAGAGAAACTTTTTGGAGATCGAAGATATAGTTGCGAGGTATGTTAATAAAAAGAAATTTGTACTATATAACAAATTCTACTACTGGTTCTTAAAAAGTTAAATTACCCTATTTCATCATATATTATTAATAATTATCTACTATATAGTCTAAAATGGGTACAACACTTGATTTCCACCCTTACCAATTAACTCTTGAAGGGTTGAAAGATCCATATTGCACGTCATGTTCAAAACCTATAGGAAAGAAAATATTTCAAGCTTAATTTCAAGGTAAATAAATATATATAAGTATATACCATTATTTATTTAAATATTATTATAAGAACAAATACATTTCTAATTTCTCAAGAACCTATAGAATTTATACAATTTCCATTGGTGTAGGGGGTTAATGTTAATCAATCTTGGTCACAAACTAGAGCTTCCACTATCTTTGAGGTTAAATAGCTCCTAAAAGGATTAAGT
Source organism: Tamarix austromongolica (assembly GCA_039764185.1). Classification (NCBI taxonomy): domain Eukaryota; kingdom Viridiplantae; phylum Streptophyta; class Magnoliopsida; order Caryophyllales; family Tamaricaceae; genus Tamarix; species Tamarix austromongolica. The sequence goes on from CM077819.1 coordinate 47,062,914, forward strand.
ATTTGACCATCAGTGGAAAATTCACTCTCTAAAGCAATAGTTAAATCTAAATATGGAATATGTCATAGGCCATAATCAAGAACACATGTGCTAGCTTTAAACCTCCACCAATGCATATCATCAATGTTGGATTTTTCTTCTTCAATGCCATCATCCAAATATCGTTGTCACATAGATTTGCTTTTTTTTATATTCTCCACATCTTGTAAATAAATTTTTCCATATTCTTGGATTTCATTCATCACTTCTTCTATATTAGGAATTCCATCTTCATTTGTACTAGAACCAAATGATAATGTGGACAAAGCATAATAATAATCATATACGAGTTGTAAAGTATCATCCACTTTCTTTATTATTCTTACAACCTTTTCCTTGTTTTCATCCTTATAAAACCTCTAAATATTAAATTATAAATACACTAATTTATAATGAGAATACAAGGCTACTGAAATAAAAAACTTAGCATTGACCTTTTTCTAAATCACAATATTTATGAAACTTTTGTTTCATAGCCAATGACATTCCCCAAAATTTATACTTTTTACTACAACACAATTTTATCAAGATTAACATAATAGTGTTCATCTCTGTAAATAAATTGTTAGAGATTATATACTTAGACCCAAAAGTTTGCTTTGTCACATGATGAAATTACTCCAAATAGTTATATCATAACTTCAAAGCAACCTAGTCAAAATCCTTTAGGAAACCTAAACTTCCATCAAGAAAAAACATTGATTCTTGCTTTTCTCTTACACTAAATTTTGTAAACCAGTCTAAGTGAAATGAAGAGCTCTTCACATACTTCACACAATCATGAATAGTGGTAATGTCACCATCTACTATATTAATTCCATTCATTACCATCAAATTCAAAATATATGCAAAGCATTTAACATGTAAAAAATACCATTAAAAATTAATGAATGCCTTTTATTGAGTTTTTATTTCAAAAGCTTAATAATTTTATTATTAGAGCTTGCATTACCCACAATTAATGTAAACACTTTTTCTGAACCCCAAGATAACAAACAATCACCAACAATTTTTGCATTAGTTTATATATGATGAGGGTTAGGGAAAACACAAAAATTGATATATATATTTTTAAATTTCCACTATTTATAAATGAAGTGTATGGTTAAACAAATATATCTAAGGTTCTAGATTGATCTCCATAAATATGTGGCTAAGCACACTTAAGATGATGCTTGTTGAAGACCAAACTTTAAATTCTCCATCTCATTCATATAAATTTGGATGGAATCCCTAGTTATCATTTCTCTTGAAACCATATGAAGTATAGGTTTAAAACCCTCATTCTTGATGAAACAAAAGGGTAACTCATTAACTAATATCATCCTTACAAGCTCCATATGACAAAACTATTGATCAAATCTCCAATTTTTCACATCAATATGCACATCATATTTTTCATAGGTAGTATTTGCCCTACTCAATTCATTACATTAATATGATTGACATTTACTTAAGTGACTAGTCAAGGTGTTTCCTCCATCAGTCTTTTTCCACTTTTATTCTTGATTATAATACTTACATAGTACATATATGATCAAAGCAGACTTACTTTGTTTCACTCATGTAAAATGCTCCTAAACAAGTGAGATATTCTTATAAGATCATTTTCTTTTGGAATTAACTAAGCGTAGTTCTTCAGACATTATAAGTATCCTATTAAATAGGAAAAATATGTATAAGTAAATAATAATTAACTATATCATCATAATATAACATTAAGTGCTAAAATTACAATAGTGACACATACACACACAAATTCATAGTAGTTTCTAGGTTCCAAAGCATAATGCCATTCATTAACCCATGTAAAAGAAAGGTCTCATTTAATTTCTTTTTTTTGTCCTTCATTTATTTAATGTTGACTCCTCCTTAGTCTCCCTCTCACTCTTAACACAATTTGGCCCTATACATATTTTCTCTCCATCTTTCTTTGTTTCTCTCTAATTTCATTATTTAATGGGAAGAAGAAACCTATCTCATTCACAACTGATTAGTAGTAATTTTTTTTTGTCTTTTCATAGAATTTTATTTGATAAATTCTATAGAAGATTTAGTTAAAAATCGGAAGAAAGCTCATTTCAAATGATAGGTGTATTATTGACTTAGATACCAAACAATCCCCTCACACAAATAAAGAAGAAATAAAAAACCCTAAATAGAGATAGATGTCACATTTCTTTTCTTTTTAACTAACCATATTTTTTAATTAAAACCAAAAAAAGAGTTGGATAAAAATAAGCTAAATCACATATTTATATAACAAATTATTCGGATAATTACCAAAAAAATTAAAAATATTGCATGCATGGAGAAAATTCATCAATAGTTTTGTAACTATCTAATTATTATTTAAGTAATTAGTTAAGAATCTCCAAAAAAACTATCATAAAAATTTTGAAGCATCAAAATATCAAGCATCAAATTTAGTTATATTAGGAAAATTGTCTCCACCGTGCTAATACTAATAAGGCGACATCTAAGGGTAAGGCCAACCATCCATGGAATAACTATCATCATACTTAGGAGACTCATAACTCAGCCTAAGACTTTGTAATTCAATGATCTTAGCCAACTCATCTAGAATTCCCAACTCCACTATTGAAAACAATAGAAGAGAAAGAAGATGATCATGACAAAGAAATAAAGTGATGTCATGGCTTTTTTAGATTAAAAGGATGAATGATGAGTCAGAAGCTGAAGAATTGAAAAACCTTATTATGGTAATGTAGAGGTAAGTACAAAGCTGTTAAGGGATGAATAATTGGATAGGACATTAAAATATATTTGAACTCAAAGTCCATCCAAAACATAAAGAAAAAGAAAGAATAAAGAACATACCAATTTTGTAAGTTAACGAGCCTTTGCAATAGTGATCGAAATTGAAGCAAGAAGGTAAAAATTTAACTAATTTATGTTTTTTAATGTTCAAAGATTAAATGATTGGGATGGATATGAATTAATTGGAGAGAGAGATTAGGTCAAATTTGTGGAGAAACAAAATAATAAGAGACAAAGAGAGAATAGGTGAAATAAAGGAGCTTAGGAGACCTGACTCCTCAAATGAAAATAATTTTGGGTTAACAATTGGAATTTTAGGGAATTGGAGATAATTTTGGAAGATAAATATTACCATAGCAATCCATGGCTAGCCATAATCAAACCCAAACAAACACACATTTAAATAGTGTACATATGGGTTCAACCCATAATAACCCACACAAAATAATAATCGAACAAACCAATATTATAACTTAAGTTCATGGGTTGGGTTACAACTTGCCATGGAAAAATCAACCCATTTAATATGCCTATTGGTAAGAACACCTCAACAAACCCCCTAGAGTCAAAATTGCACCTTGGTCACATACTTTTTGGTAAAAAAAAACTTAGAAAAAAAATATTACCACTCCTCCTTAAGCATAATTGCTCTGTAGTCCACATGATCTAAGAGCATGTGCCTACCACACCCAATAGACTATACACTACCTTATCAATCATACACTACCGAATTAACTATACCACCTTGTTACATTAGATGCCCCATGTCAAGACACTTTGAAAAACCTCAAGATAACTAGTGATATAGAGCATTTTATTAATTTTATTAGGCTTAGCTCTAATTTGGAGATACTTATTAAACGTTGTTATCTAAGATAACTACTTATTTTGAAATTTTTTTAACCTATAGAGTTTATAAAATAAATAATTAAATTGGATAAAGTAGCTACAAAGAAGTTCTTAATTACACATCTTATAAGGAGTCAATGCCTCACCCTATATTTTTCTTTCATCGGCTTACTAGGGCACAAGGGGCTCTACCTTACTAGTTAATGTTTCTCATACTCAATATTTTTATTGATGTCCCAATGACCCAGTAGAGTAGCTTTCCTTCAAGTCATTTCCCCACAGGCATGAAGAAAAAATATGTTATCTTTAGCCGAAAGATCAAAACATAATGTTAGGAATAATGATTATCTCCAGTTTGATTTGAACAAGCTTGTGTTTTTTTATAAGTAAAAGTATATAGAAACACATGACACCAACAAGGCTAGCCTTAATCGTCATTGCTTAGGCCTAGATCTGCAAAGTGCTACCCCTCCGCTCAAAAACAAAGAACATAGAAAACAACATGATACCACCCATACTAAAGCACTAGACACATTTCTAAAAACAAAAACAAAGCAAATCAAAATGCCATGTCCATCTGACATCCCAACACCCTAACCCACAAGCACCAGGCTCTATAATAGACACCCATACTCTCAATGTAATAGGGATGGGAAAAGTGGCCATGAAAAACCTTTGATGTCACAAGGGAAGATGGACTTTGGTTGTACACCTTCTAATGAGCTGCAAATGAATGAACCATAAAAAGGAACTTGTTACAGCCTCCCTAATGATAGCTGCTACGATCCACCCTAACATAACTTAGACAATCTATCACCATAGAGCTAAGACGGTAGAACTAGACTAGGAATTCCTACCCACAAAACTCCAACAATTGCTCCCAAATTTTTCGGCTCTGTTCTACTCAATTTGATGGAGGAACCCATAACAAAATCCCATCATCTCAGGAAGAGTGGAAGTGTAAGCCGAACATATAACCAACAACACCACTTGGAGAACCCCTTGCCAAGATCCAAAGTAGTTCACAAGCCCATAAATGATACTAGTAGCATGGCCAAACCATCTAAAGACACAACTACAACGATAAATACACACAAGCCACAAGCGATATGAATCACAAAACACAAATAAGAAGACACCAAAGCAAGCCATCCCTTCCCTACTAGACATGAGAAAACAATAGATACACCCCACTCAAGAACCAGTTAAGACCAACAAAAGGACCACTTATCTAGCTATACTATAAGGTGGGTGGTGAAACACCCGCAAGACTCCAAACAACACATGGTATAGCTTCATCCTCCTTTTTTTTTTTTCTGGTATCTAGATGCCCCACCAAAAATTTAGCACTACATTGGTTTGAAAATATTAAAGGTGATGTCATTAGCACTAAGGCTAGGATTGTCTTTCCACCCCTTCGAACACTACTCTATTCCTTGTTTCCCAAATGGTGGATGTAATGGCAAAAAAGCATGCCTATTAGAGTTTCTCCCTTAGAATCCCATAGACTGCGCTCTTCCAAGCTTCTCAAACATCCTTTGTGTTCTTTGGCATTCACTAGTACAAACCCCACCATGCACATACCTCATACCACACTCTAAAGGTAATGGGGCAGTGCAAAAAAAATATGGTTCATAGTGGCTATACCAACTTTGCAAAACAGACACCCACAATTATCTTTTGCTATAATAGACAACCTCACCAACTTGTCTCTAGTATTCATATTCTCTTGGATAACAAACCATATGAGCAAGTTTTTCCATGGAGGGACTACCTCTATCTACCACTTTCATTTACTTGAACAAACTTGATATATCTTCCATAGATAGAGTTAGCTATAACCTTTTAAAAGGACCTCACTATGTATCTATTACTAGATTCATATTACCATAACACGGTATTTTATTCTTCATTTTGTTGAATTGATTCTAGTCTATCCAGTAGCCTTTCAAGCTCCTCCTCCCATTTGAAAAACTTTTTACACTAGTTAAAAGCCCAGTTCCACCTAGCTCCATCCCAAATGCCCATGTCACATATGTGTTTGGCTTGCTGCAATGATGGGAAGAATAATCTAAGAGATTGAGGCTTAAAGGTATCTCCACCTAGCCATTTATCCATCCAAAATCTGGTTTGTCACCCATTCCCAATTTTGATGCTAACACCCTCCTCTAAAATTTGAGTTGCAAACTTTTTAACTCTATGGGATGAGACAGTGGAATTAGCGAGTTGATTTTATTCAATTGAACCATATATCTAGATATTTATGAAGTTTCCTATCCCTGACTTTAGTGACTCAAATATTTATTTTTAATAGACTTAACATCCTCATCACCGCCATTAACACCATCACCATACAAAACAATTTTTTTTAAGATTAATAGATCTATGATTTTGTTTCTAAATTTGCTTCCTCTTACTCAAAACCACCAGTCTTCATCAAGTAGTTATCATTGGGTATGTTGTAATTGAGACCATTAGAGTGAACATCAAACTTGATTTGGCCACATAACCCTCTCATATTGCGTGTCGACTTTGATTGGCCTTAGCTTTCAAATTTTCAACATTTAAAGTCTTGATTTATATTCCAAACCCGAATTCATAACTAATTGTAGGTTGAGTCCCATATTTCTTTTTCATGATAGCTTCTCAGTTACCTTGGAGGAATCAACCCCATCAAAGAAACTTTGGCCAGCAATTTTGATTATTCTTGTTTAGGTCTCCCTTGGTCTTATTAATGACATACTCTTAGGTATCAATCTTGTAATACCTTTTGTATTGGCCTCAGGCTTCTATTTGATATTTTTCACATCCATAACTACACCCATTATTAGTTATCAAGGACTAATAGTTTTAATGATGCTGTAGTCCATATTTCTTCAACCTTAGTATCCTTAGATGCCGGCAATAAATATTCATTACTGTAAATGACAATATATAATATATGGAGAAAATGAGTAAAATCCCCTCAATCAAGTGGACAATAACTTCCTCATTTAACAATAATATTATGAGAAAAACATAAGAGTAAATTACAAGCACAAGAATGAGAATTAGTGGGAGGAAGAAATTAGGAGACTTTATTGAGTATGAATATATAAATAAAAACAAGAGCTTCTACCCTCATACAATGTGTTATAGGAGAGCCTTTTATACACTTCCTCATGATTTTTGTCCAAAACACTCAATCTTCAAAAATTTTCTAACATATATAAGAAACATACAAGTTACCACTTAATGTTTGATCCTATGAGTTGACTCGTGTCAACTTATAGACTACCTTACTAATGAGTAATAAATCTCTTATATTGATAGATTTCCTATCCATTATCTAACATCTATTCTTCGCTCACATCTTGTTCCTTGATCTCGACTATAGATCTTTTTCAACCAACTAGTGCTCCTAAGCAATAGATATACCTTAGGAATGTAGCCCTTGGTAGTTACCCCTGACTTATACCCTTGATTGATGACCCATATCCATCTCCATTAGCTAATTCCCTTTTCTTGTATTCTTAGCTAACACCCTTTTCCACTTCCCTAGGATGATACCCTCAAATTTCTTCTTATCACCCACTAGTGATATCTGTCTTTTTAGCCAATAACAAGTAAATTCCCCTTTCTTAGGGAAAACCCCAACAATTATTCCCTTTTTGAGACATAAGGAGAATTTCTTGCATCTTCACTTTATAGGAACTATGAACATGAATTATCCCAACCTTGAAGCAACATAGGTCATATTTACTCTTAGGTAAGAACTTTATAAGTATGTTTAACCCATTCTCATCCATTTGGAATTTCCCTAGACAGATTTGTCTCTCCTTGAGTACATCCCTTATCCAATGATACCTAACCTAGATGTGCTTAGATCTTGAGTGGAAATTGAAATTCTTGTTGACATGGATGGAACCCTATGAATCACTTTATACCATAAACTTTTCCTACCTTAATTTGATCTCATTGAATAATATCTTCAACCAATTTTTTTCTTTGCACGCCTTTGTAATGGCTATGTATTCTTTCTCGGTAGCTACATATTTATGCAGTGTGCACCACATGATATCATACCCACAAAAGGTGAATAAAAATCCTAATATCGATCACCTTATATCCTTATCTCTTGTTGATCCTAATCAGTATAAACCAAAAAAATGGCTCATCATTGTTGAAACAAAGTCTCATCTTAGATGCTCCTAATAGATGCCTTAATATACACTTCACTACCTCCCAATAAGCTTTTCTTAAATTGGATATAAACTAACTAACGATGCTAGTGATAAAAGTAATGTTTGGCCTTATACACATCATTGCATATATCAGATTTCCTATGACTAATGCATATGGAATCAATCTGATCTTCTTCTTCCATCTTCATTTGTCGAACATGATGTCTTGCTCAGTCATTTGAGGAGCAAGGGGGAACCAACTACTTTTACCTTGTCCATGTTTAATATCTTAAGTATCTTTTCTATGTATTCCTTTTGAGATTACCATATCTTGCCCTAGCCTCGGTTCTATATGATGAAATACCCCAAAATTCTAATTTTAAAAGCTTGACAAAATAAGGATTTATTAGGAAAATTAATTAAATAAATCATTTTATTAAAACAAGAGGGAGTAATTAGGTCAAAAACAAGAGGAAATTTATAAATAAATTAATTAGAAAAAATTAGGGTGTTTTGCTAATTAAAATGGAATTTAGGGAAAATCTCTCAAAAATCCTAAATTAACCTAAAAAGGGAATGTAATTATTATTTTATTAAAATATTATTATTTTTAAATATTCCAAAAAACTAAAATGTTTTAAATACCCTAACCCACCTATTTTCCTTTTCCTTTTTTTCCTCTCTTCTTTCTTTTCTTTCCTTTTTCTTCTTTTCCTCTTCTTTCTTTTCTTTTTTTCCTCCTTCCCTCTCCCGACCTGGGCTAGCTCAGCCCTGCGGCCCAATTCCCCTCCTTTCCTCTTACGTGGCCTAGGTTTGTGCCGCACCTTTCCTTTCTTCTCCCGGCCAATCTGATTTTCCACCTCCCCTTTTCTTTCTTTCTTTTCTTCCTAGACTGCTAGTCTAGCCTCCTCCACTTCTTCTTCTTCTTCTTCCTCGATGCCAACCTACAACCCGAGGCCTTACAACCTCGTTTTCTATTGGCCACCACCGTACGCCATCCATCCCCTCCCTCACCCGTCATTTTATTTCACCATATTGATCCAATCCATCTTCTCTTTTCTCATGCGTGCCCTACTCTTTCCTTTCTCCTGTCCCCTCGACTAACCCCCGCCATGGCAGGCTAGTTCTGCGCGCCACCACCGGCCAACGTGCCTAGCACCTGCACCCTTTTAACCTCTTCCCCCTATTATTTTCCCCTCCATTGGTCTTATAAATATTCTATAGGCAGCCTTGATTGAGCTTTTGATTTCGTAACCTTAAAAATCCCTTCGTTATTTCACCTCTCAATCAAACGTCCGTTTCGTCGCTTTTGACCATCGTCACTGCCTACTTCATCCACATAACTTCTCCTTGCATCACCCTCTACCAAACTAATCCTCCCTCCTCCCTCGATTTTCCCTGCACGCCGTGCAAAGTTTCCCCCCCAATCAGCCCCTCATCAACCCCTATCGCCCTTTGCATAACCGTCCACCACCATTCCTGTTGCAACTACCACCCCTTATACCTCCCAAAATCACTTGCAGACCTTCCTCTACCTTTCCCTATCCTCCTTTTCCCCTTCCTCCCTCTCCTCCTCCTTTCCTTCCTCTCCACCACCCTTGGCCACCATAACACCACTACCTGCGCCGCCGTCTTTGGCTGCGCCACCACCACTATTCCAACCCTCTCCATCTAAGCATCCACCACCACCTCAACTTCCACCATCACTCTCCCTCTCCTATTCCCAGCACTCAACTATTCCTCTCTTCTCCCTCCACCATCGCCAACCGGTATTACCACCGTCCCTTGGTGGTACACTAACCTTCCCAACCCCTAAACCCATTTTATACAAGCATTATCTATTTTTAATTTGTATTAATGGTATTATCCATAATAATAATAATATTAGTACTTATCATCATCATCATCATCATCATCATCATCATCATCATCATCATCATCATTATTACTACTACTACTACTACTACTACTTAACCTTACTTTAGAAATTTCCTAACCATTATTATTATTATTATTATTATTAATGGTCTAAAACTTTAATGTTATTATGATTATGATTTTTATTATTATTACTACTATATTTATTATTCTCCTCATTATTATTCCTACTATTATTATTAATGCTAGCTTTGACTATTATTGTTACCTTTATTATTATGGTAAATATTTGAACCCTTACATTACTATTGCCTTTTTGATTATTATTATTATTAGTATTAGTCTTAACATTATTATTATTATTGTTTTTGTTGTTGTTGTTGTTGTTAATAATACTAGATTTGGCATGTTATCATTTCGTTGCTATAAAAGAATAACACTCAAACCTTATTATTATTATTATTATTATTATTATTATTATTATTATTATTATTATTATTATTATTATTAATTATTATTTAAATATTGCTAATATTATTCCTAATACCATTATTATTAACATTGTTACTATCGTATTATTATTACTACAATTATTGTTTTTATTATTTTTATTACTATTGTTATTATGGTAAAGATATTCGAACCATTTTATTATCATTATTTCAAATATAACTATTATCATTATTGTCTTTAGCAATGTTAGTATTTTGCTAGTATTATTATTATTATATTAATATTTTATCCCTAACACTATTATTAGCCTTAGCCTTAAAAATACAAGATTTTTTTTTATTACTAGGAGTATTAGTATTACTATTATTATTAATATCACTAGTTTTGCTATAACTAGTGTTAGTACTATTATTAGAAGAAATAAAGCTATTAGGTTTAATAATATAAATATAGCTATAAATATTAACATAAATCTATTTTGACTAGCAATAATTTAGTAGGCTAACTTGAGGATGAAAACCCTATTTTTTCACTTGTAAAGTTCCCGTTAATAATAGTAACCCTAATCTTAGAATAAAATAGGAAATAGTAGTATTTTTGGTAGGAGGGAAGATAATCCTTAGTTTTTCCCTCTTGTAGGTGAAACCACTCAAAATGCTAAGGAGGCGTAAGAGCGTGCTCCAAGACCGGTGTCGTGTTAGGTAAGGGTGTAGCTAAGGCCTTATGTATGCTTTGTGTCTTATATTCCTTGGATGTAATGTATAATGATATGTTGTGTATCTTGAGCTATTGTTATAGTCATTTTATGTGAAGCGCAACTTGAAGTTGAGGTATGCTCTTGTGTTTTCTTATGGCATGTGTATAATATGTTTGTGCTGTGAATGGTGGTGTGATGTGATATGGCCCTTTTAGGACATGCATGCTAGGATAATTAATGTAGTTATATGGGGTGGAAGGATGAAAAAGAAAAATGGGGAAGTAAGTGGACTATGGGGAAGTAAGTTGGCCAAGGGGAAATAAATTGACCAATAAATATGGGTTTGACCTAAACATCCCATGATCCATGAGAGGAAGAACAAAAGGGGACTTTAAGAAAAATAAAGTGGATGAACTTTGCAGGGGAGAATCTAGGGTTTTGCATGGGAGTTTTAGGGTTTTGTGTGAAATCTTTGAGGGTTTGCATGGGATGGACAGAGTTTGCATGGGGGTGGACTTTATGTATGGAAATTTTCCTTGGAGTGTGAGGAAGGTAATGGAAGATTTGTTTGGGTGATTGAAAGCTTTGGGTAAAAAATGGTATGTGGGACAGTATAAGGGTGCATAAGAGATCGAGCTAGGGTTCGAGAGGAAACCATAATTTGAGAGGGTGGAAAAAGGAAAATAAATAAGGGTGGGTGGAGTATGAGATGAGGATGGGGGATTGTCATGAGTGAATCGAGCATGGGTATCATGGGAAGCAAGAATGAAAGGTGAGAAATGGAGGGGTGACATATGGAAAGGAGGATACTAGGGTTGGCATGGCCATTTAGAGTTTGGTGTGGTTACCTAGGGTTTCGGGCTCACACATGTATTTGGGGGGAGTAACGTGAAATGATAAGGGTTAAATCTAAGGGTTATGATGTGTGGGGTGTTAAAATAATGTGGGTTATGTGAGGTAGATGAGGATGGGCCATATAGGCCCAAATTAGGGTTTTCTAGAGAAAACCCTAGGGAAGATTGTGAATGGGCTTAGTGGTGTTCGATAGTGGGCCTTGACCACCTAGGAGTTGGGCCTCCAATGTAAGTCGTAGAATAAGGAAAGTATGTTGGGGCGAGTTAGGAGATGAAAAAGTATCAAAATATGGAATGAGCCCTCTTAGGAGAATAAGTGTAGATAGAGTTAGTCATACATGTCTAGGATGAAACTTGTTGAATAAGACACGGTAAAAAGATCATTGAGCTAGGCCCAGACCGATCCACTGGCATAATAGTGGCCAGGTGCCGGGGTGCCCTGAAGACTGATCCACCGACATATAATAGTGGTTAGGCGCGTTATGTCCTATAAGTGACTGATCAACTAGCTATAATAGAAGGGGATCCCGAGCTCAATCAACCAAATCCTAAGTTTGATAATACATATAAAAGACACTAAGTATTTATAGTGGAACACCGTGAGAGTTAGGGCCAGACCGATCCACCAGCATAATAGTAGTAAGGAGCATCTTGCCCTAAAGACCTATCCACCGGCATATAAAAGTATTCAGGTGCATTCTATCCTATATGTGACCGATCCACCGGCTATAATAGTGGGGTTCCCGTACTCTCATGGATCGCTAAAAAAAAGGTATGGTGTGAAATGATTACTATTTAGAGATTAAATAATCGGTTTATCTGGACTTCAACTTAGCGTTTATTTATCTGAAAGATTGTATGCTGTCATGTTATCATGCTTGTATTATGTGCCCTTATGTGTTGGCCTTAGTGCATAGTTACATTGCTCATTACATAGCGTACTGACCACTCGTTTCATGGGTACTGCTCATTCCTACAAGGAGAAGGCCCTTCTAACTTTGTGCAAGTTGTTGATTCTATTTTTGATGCCTACGACACTTACGAGGCATCGGGTGGGGTTAAGAGTTGAGCGTGGACCTAGCCTGAGGATTAAGAGTGAAATAGCTAGATTCTATCTTCCATTTCATTTTTTCTATATCTTTATGATTTGGTTATATTATGTTGTACGGTGTTTTCTGTCGTTGGAAACTTTAAATCCTTACTTTTGGGTTGTAACTCATTTGTTTATCACACTCTAATTTTCTGTATGGTGAATGATTCGGTTCTTTTATGATTCTCGTTTTAATTATTGACTTGTATTTGATGTCAATCCTATTCAGCCTTAGCACTTGGTATTGAAACGGTAGGAGTGAACCGGTTTGGTACTAAGTGTACCGGTAATATCCCTAGAATTTACACTTTTGTTATTTTTCTTCTGCTAAACCTTTTCATTAAATGAAGTTTTTAGTAATAAATTTTGGGGGTATTAAATATGATGTGTAAGCCTAAGATATATATGGTATGGCCTAAATTCAATATCCATTGTTGATTCTAACCTACTATTACCATGTTTTCCACCTATAGAACTATAAGAATGAAATTATGTGGCCCAAACCTTTAAACACCAATCTTACCTTGAGCCTCAACTTAATTTTACCCTCCTCATTCTTAATAGTGAAACATACCTGTTTTTGAAGACCTTTCTCCCCTCTACCTCTACTTAAGCCTGTAAGTGTTGTTGTTTTAAAGGGATCTCATATCTTCCTTCATTTTAATCAACCACTTCTCCTAGTGAGCATCGTTGAGAGTCTCATTATAGCATAAAAGCTCTCCACTAGATGAGAGTAGTACATAATTCATTACAAGGTACTTATTAGTCAATTTTACACTTTTAGTGGATGTTTACACTTCTAGTATAGATTTATGGTTGTTAGATACTTGAGGTTGCATTTGTTCAAGCTCTATTTCTTCACTTTCCATTCCCTTAGCCTACTACCTTTCCATCTCTTCTTTTGAGTTAGAAAGTGTCTCAACCATCCTTCTCAAATCAGCCTTATCAAGCCTTTTAGTTTAGAACCATCACTTGATTCCATAACATTAATGACATAAGCCTCAAACCTCCCATATTCCATGAAGTATTTGATGTTCTGGTCCTCAAATAATATAACATTCCTAATTTAAATGACCATCTTGACTACTAGGGAATACATGTGTAGCTAAAATTCTCTTCACCATATATGATGAATACTTATTGGTATGTTTTCTCCTCTAATTTTGTTCTCCTATCCTTTTCTATTTGGAAAAATTCCCAATAGATAAATACCTTTTTTGGTTGTAGCTCACATCCCGGCCAAGCTATATGCCATCAATGACATCACCATTGAGAGGAGTTGATGGAGATAAGTTGATGAGTTGAAATGAAGTGTGTGGAAATTCTTCTTATAATAATCTTGGAAGCTTTACATGTGAGAAAAATAACCCCACCCGCATCGTCAATGTGTAGTTCATTCATTTCACTACCCCATTATGCTAAAGGGTTTTAGGAACATTTTGCTCATCCTAGATTTCATAATCTTTATAATATTTGTCAAATGGATCAAGGTATTCTCCTCTATTTTCCATTCAAATACATTTCAACTTAATCATTGGTCTTTATGGGATATGTTAAAAGCTTCCTATAGAAGTCGTCAATGAATGTCACAGAGTATGATGATCCATAGAATGAATTCACCTTCATTGGAGCACAAAATTCTAAGAAAATTTGATCAATTTTTTCTGCTACCCGTCTGATGACACATTTGACAAAATAGGCTTGATTTTTCTTACCTAATACATAGTGAATGTGTAAACTTACCTCACCCTCTTATACCTGCGGTAGGGTGCCTGGACTACTAAGAAGCTTTACACCCTTGTTAATCATATAGGAAATTTTATGATGTTATACATCATAAGAGTCTTCCATAAAGTTTACATCTATCGATGGGTACACCTTTTTCTAAGTCCAATATAGTGAGCAACACTTGCTCCCCCTAGCCACTACTAAGCACTCCTTTTTCAAAATCCACAAATGATTTCCAAAATGACTTATGTAGCCCTCACCATCAAGATTTATGGATTTGGTGATGCTCATCCTCAAGTCTTGAATATGTCTGATTTCATTAAGTTTCAAGGAACAACCGAAGCTTGTCTCTAGCTGTATACTTTCTATATCAAGTATTTTTTAGATGCTATCATTACCCATCCACAACTTACCAAATATTTTGATAGTTTAAGAGGAGAAGAAATTATTCTTTGGGGTAATGTGGTATGATACACTGTTGTCCACTTCCAATTCATCTAATAAAAGAGGTGCTTTTACAAGCATTTAGACACATTATTAGTTCATCAAAGGTAATAACCTGATCCTTAGCATACGTATTTCCTTTCCCCTCTAACCTATCTTTAAATCCCAAAAATACTTCTTCTAGTAATCAAGCTTCCCATAATACAAGTAAGGTTTGCCCTTCATTGAGTTGATTAGTCTACTCTTAAGCCTTTTCCTCTACATCCAACCATTGACTCTCCTTTGGTCGACCACAAGTACCTCAGACTTTGATGAATAGGCCATAGCTCCTCCTCTTCTTTTCTCTTCCCAAGAAACGATGGTCTTAATGTTGCTATTATAAGCTATCCACCTTGGGCAAAATCCTTACAGACATATAAAGAGTCTCTCAACTATCCGATAGAAAACCTAGGAGCAACATAGCTTAAAATTTATCCCAAAACACAATTTTCATGCTATTAAATTGATTGAATATGCTCTTTAACTCATTAATGTGTTCTAAAATAAGATTCCTATTTTCATACCTCAATTTGTACAACTTCACCATGAGTTGCACCTTATTCCTAACTGTTTTATTTGCATAAAATGAATCTAGCTTGGATCACACTCCATAAGCTATGGTTTCTTCCTCAATATGATGAATGACATTTTCATCCACCTATTGACCAATATAATTAAAAGCTCTTATATCAATCTTCTTACAATCAACTTATTTTTCTTTCATGCTCGGAGTCATGACTCCTTCATTCTTAATCGAATCTACCTACACCTTTGCATAGTGTAGATCTTCCATCTTACTATTCCAAGTCCTATAATTTGTGTTGTTCAACATCATCATAACTATTTTACCAGTTTCCATGATTCTAAACAAAATCTATAATGCAAATTATTGGGAAAATGAATGAAATCCCCTTGTCAAGGTGGACAATAACCCCCTTAGACAACGACATAACTATGAGAAAAATGTAAGCGTAAATTACACATATAAGAAATGAAATTTTGTGGGAGGAAGAAATAAGGAGACTTTATTGAGTATGAATATCTAGAGAAAATTGGTTATCTAACCTATATAAGAAACATATGAGTTACAACTTAATGATTGGACTAATAAGTTGGCTACTATTAACATATAAGTTGTTATATTAATGAGTATTGAATCCATTATATTAACAGATTTCCTATCCATTCTATGATATCCAATCTTCGCTCAAATTTTCTTCCCATGTCTTAAATTTAGGTCATTTTAGGCTAATTAGTGCTCTTGGGGAATGGAAATACACTTGGAATGTTACACTTGGTATTTTCCCTTAATTGGAAACCCTTATATGTCTACCTAAGCAAATGGTGTGTGCTTGTAATCTTAGTCAATGTTCTTATCCATCAACTTTAGCTAACACCCCTAGATTTCTTCTTCTATCTAATAACTTGGGACCTCTACTTTGTCAGACCAAAAACCAAGGGATTCTTTTATATTAAGGAAACCCTAACATGGACATACAACTTTAGAATAAAAACAAATATTATGCATCAACTTGATTTCTCAAGCTTTGGTTCCTTGGCATCTCATACTTAGCTTCCACAACGTAATTTATCAACTTTTAACATGAGAATAACTCATGCTATGATATATGGCTTGCTCTTTTCCTACTTCTTGAACCCCTCAATTTGTTTGACTTCATTTTCTTAGAGTTTTTGGTAATATAAGTCTCAAACATATTATCCTGGCATTTCTCACTCTACCATCATAATATAATTCTTGATTAATACTCGTTGCAATGTTATAACTTATCCTTAAATTTAACTCTATCAAGAATGACCGACTAGTATGTTGAATTATGCATCACTTGCTTGCTTGTTATGGAGAATTATAATAGTTTGAGTTTGAGGATTATTTAATTAATGATACTATGCAAAGCTAACCTCCATTAATCTAAAGTTATATTTTTCATACATTTCGCTCCAACTATTTGACAACACGACTATAGGAATTTTAAAACATGAGTGCACCATGATCGCACTAAGAGATGTGTAAGATATATGTACATAGGATGTTTAGTGATGAATATGTTGATGCAATTAATATTTATATATGGTGTACTTAGTTATATGTGTATGTGTATGTTTTTAGTTTAACTAATTGTTAAGATGATATTGTGTTATAGTCAAACCCTTATAAGTCATAATAGGTCCCTATATAGGAGCCTAATTAATATCATTGTTGCTAGTACTTTGAAATCAAATTAACTCAAGTTATTTTGTATGTATCAACATCTACAAAATTATATACACACATATTTTTTAATAATTCATGCCTATAGGATGCTATTGTATTATTTTTAGCATTGTTGAAATGGTTTCTTATTTTTTTCTCTAACTATAGAGTGTATCCCCTAATTAGATTATTATTTAAATTTATACATTTGAGTTCTACTAGGGTTATTTTTCATTGTTGACCTGCCACCACAAATGCTCTACATGCCTTCCATTTCAAAAACTCTCTATTTAATAATATTATTATTTTTATCACCTTTATATTTTCACCCTCTTCTAATTATCATGTATTTAATGTTTATGCTAATTGATGATGGAATATGTAGCCACATAGGAAAATCAAATAGTTCATTATGATACATGTCCACTAAAGCACCATCATTATTCTTTATTATTTGTTTACCCTTTAGTAAAATTAAGTATTCTAACTATGTTGATTGGAATAAGATTGTGAGTTCTTTTCTAAAATTAGAAGACCACTAAAGAACTTGAGATCAATAAGGACTATATTTTTGCTCGCCAGAGATGAGTATGTAAACGGGTTTACTTGTTTGTTGTACCGGCACTATATTTTTTAGTTGTGTGAGAATCATTATTTCATATGTTCATGACTAATGGCCTCTAATGTGAGAGACAAAGGTACATGACCACCTTAAACTTTCTCATATTAGGGAAACCTAAACATCACCACACCATAAATAATCCAAGAGTCATTACAACCCAATATATTTTATGAGTCACTTCTTGTGCTCCCTTCCTCATTAAGTAGAAACAAAGTGTAGATTTTCCTCGGGATTATGAAATAACCTTCTGTAAAAGTCTCTTTAAATTTAAGAAAGGTAAAAAAGAAAATTCCATTAAGATCCATCCACATTTATACCGGCTTACTACTCCATGACCTCAATCTATTCCGACTTAGTTTATAGTTGATAGGGTGGCATTCAAGCTAGCTTTATTGGTGTAATTCTCTCAATTTCAGCCATGTTCAAAATTTCTCAGTTTACAAAATAATTTCCAAATTTTTTCCCTTTTCATTAAATTATCTAAAATATCCTATTATTCTATAACACATTGAAATTGGTTCGAATTTGATGCCTTCTACAAAATAAGTTCCACATTATGTTTGTGTTTATATTTAGGAATTAACATGTTGTTGATCCTTTACTCATTGATTATTATTGATTTAATTTAATTAAATCTATATTGAAGTGATTTTGAAAAGCTAGAGTGCACTCCTCCACTAGAAAGATAATGTAATCATCAAAATTGTCATTATTAAAGCACTTTCATTTCCATCAAAAGCATACCTCATATCTTATATGACAAAGAGGAATAACCTGTGCATATGTGATAATCACTATTCTAATTGTCAGAGAGGGATAAATTATACACACTAACCTTTGTATATTAGATCATGATGTTGCTATAGCCCCTAAGTTCATGCCTTTTTTTAATCAATATTTGTATTCATCAAACTATATATTGTTCACTAAAAGGACATCCCTTAAAATCTTATATTTTGAAAGCATCTCCAAGACACCATAAAGTGACACATATATTAGCTTCCCCATGCCCCAACATACTAAAAAGAAACCATAGTAGAAATAAAATGCCAAAGTAGTCGAATAATGATAAAAATAATAACATTAAGGCACTCAAAGCCTAAGTATTCAAAGAAACACATACAAGGAAGATGGCCCTTTAATAATGCACCGAGGCCACCAAGCCCCTATAATGATCCTAAAAAACAATAGGTGTGGCCTTTAGATAGATTTATCAAGGCCACTAAGCTTACACAAAGACACAATAAGTGGTGCATCCCTTAAACTGATGAGCTAAGTCCATAGAACCTAGAAAGAAAAACATGGGCATACTTGGTGGATTTTAAGTCACTAAGCCTAGGCTACCATAGTGCATCCTTTTGACTGATGAGTTGAGGCCACTAAGCCAATACTAAAAAATAAATATAAAGTGATAGGCACATAGATGGCTTTTCATCTACTAAGCATAGCCTTCTATGGTGCATTCCTCAATCAATGCCTCAGGACCCCTAAGCCTAGAATCAGATATACCCAACATATTTTCATCTACTTTAAGCCTAGACTCCCATGGTGCATTCATCATCCAACATGCTGATGCCACTGAACCCAATGATGACGGGTTTGGTTGGTACATTCATTTTAATTAACCAATAGTGTCTAGATCAAACCCTACTTTGGTTAGCCATAGCTAAAGTATCAAAAATATCTTAAGTTTCAGCAAAACAATAGTATCACACTCCCTTGGTCATAAATCCTTGGTTTTTATGAGACTTTAAAATGATTTAAGACTTATGAACTCACTTTTCGGATGTTATTATATAACCTTGGCTTTCACATGACTCCCTTATATCCACTTCTTAGTTTATGAGAGTAGTATGTATCTTAAGAGTGTAAAAGGGATAAATCCATTAAGAGATTATAAGCTTCTTATGAGCCTCATCTTCTATGCTCTAATGGTCTTAAGATCGCCATCATGATTGTCTAGCATGGTTAAATACATTTATTAAATCTATAATAGCATGATGGTTATTTTATAATGGAAATTTTTTAATGAGGAAAATGAAGTTTTTTCTTCTCAAATTGCTAACTTGCTCTTATATGCTTGTATGTATTGATAATGGTAAAAATATATATTACTAAAATTTTTTAAAGAGATCTTTAACAAAGATGCTTAGATGTTTTAATGTAAAGGAAAATGGCTAAAAGAAATCATAATATAATATTAGATTATTATTTATCTAAATTAATAATATTCTTTGAGTAATAACCTAATTTACATAATATTGGTTTTTTTCTTGATGACTAGGAACGATAGGCCAACACTTAGACACACCATCAACCAAGAACAACAATGTATTATAGCCATTTTGTCAATGAGTCATGCTTCTCTTCTTTGATTGTGGTGTTGTAGTTATTTTATAAGGGATTCAAACCATAGGTTAACCCCGCTCTTTGTAATTTTATAACAAGGGAGTTATAATCTAGTTTATATTGTTTATTTGCAAATTATTTTGTAAGAGAGTTGATTTTAGATCTCAAGCTATATCCTCCTAAATGACTCTTGGGTTCTAATGCCAGAGACACTATGGACTAACTAACTCTATAGGTTGACCTCAACAGTCATCTAACATGATGGGTAAAGTTTTGAAAGGAGTGATGATATAAGTTATTTTCGAATTAGATTTCTAGACGCACACAGTCAACCAAAGTCTGCTATTAGGCTTAAACAGTTGGCCCCAACATAGCTTACAAACCCAACACATAATTGGGATTAGGCTCCCAAGGTCCAACATATGCTATAGGACCTTAGAGGTTATTATATTATTTAATGATTATGTTTACTAAGCCTTTATAATGAGTGGTTTGCATATGATCTCTTCTCCTCTTTCACTTTCTATTATGCTTAACCCCTATAAATAGGGGATTTTCCTCAACATTCCTAATACATAATTTTACTCACTTTTTTTCTTTCTCCTCTCTCTATGTCTTTCCTTTAGCACCCTCTCCCCTTTAAGTCCCTAAGTTAGCAATATTACTAAAACACTTATATTACTATAATAAAATTAAAATATGAAAGTAGGAATGTGTATTTTTTATGTAAATATATATATAAGATTGTAACCTATATAGTAAAAAAATAGTATTGAAAAATATGTTAGTGGTACATCATAAACATGTTTTATGGCATTAAACTGAAATCAAAAGTTGAAAATGAGACATTAACTAATAATTCAAGAAAAAATATTTAATTATTTATTTATATTTAATTAAATTTTCTATGTGAAAATTTAATTTTTTTTTAAAAATGAAATATATGTCATGTATTTATGGCGACATGTTATTACTTATATTATATTATATACATATATATATATATATATAATTTACTACTGTAATCATTCATTCTTATGATACACCCAATTCTCATGTCCCTAACTATTAGTCTCACTAGCTAGCCTCAACATACCGATGATGATTAAGTACTTGAAATTTAGGTGTTGATTGATGTACAAGTAATGGAAAGGTAAAAGATACTCTAGTATATTTTTATCTCTTGTATAAAATATTTGAAGTGTACTCAAGTTTTTTTTGAAAGAATATTTATTTTAGATCTTTAATTATTTGAATTGAAACAAATATCCCACTCAAAATATTTTTATTTATTTATTAAATATACTTTTTAAGAGATATAAGATTGCATATTTTATCCTTCTATTATCACACCCTAGCTATAGTAGTAATCTCTATGTTTGTCGAAGTAGTAATTGTTCTCTCCTAACCTAGAGTAATCTTCATGTCTGTCAGCGTAATCAATAATTTAGTAGAAAAATGGTTTATCCTCCAATTTCATATCATCAAAATCACAAAATTCCTCAGAGTCCCATTACAGGCATATAAATAGGTTTTTTTAGGGACAAACCACTCATTAAAAAGGTAGAAAGGAAGCCTAATGAAAATAACATTAAAGAAAGAGATCAATAGCCTTAGACTTTAGGAAGGGAAGAAATTAATTTATATAGCTTCCAATTTCAAAAATAGGAGAAGAGGAAGAGGTAGAGACAAAGGATGGTTAAAAAGAAAGAAGGGGAAGCACCGTTAGAGAGAGAGAGAGAAAGAGAAGATCTGAACAAGTTAAGTCGATTAGGGTTAGGGAAAGAAAACATAGGAGGTTTAAAGGGGAAAAATGTGGACCAGTTGTAGTTAAGGCCATGTGAACAACTAATAAGAAGAAAAAAAAAAAAGCAAGCATGGTCCATAGATTAGGCTGAGTCTAACGGATCAGTGAATGGTATGAGTTTTAAAATAGTTTTGTGAAGTAGATTATGCTTTCATTTAATCTTTATGGAAGGAATTTGGTTTCTACCTCTACGAGCCCCTAAGGATGAGAGGATGGATTCAATGCTGCCCCACCTTAACTAATATTAATAGATTTAAAAATGTTATCATCATCGGCCACTTAAGCACACACATAAAATACTACTAATATCATAAAATAATAAAAATGGGTGAGTTATTGGAATCAACTTACCTACAGTCCCATAACACCTATTTTAACTAAAATTATAAAAGTTAATACTAAAAATATTTAATCTTTGAGTTTTCATCTTAAAGCTTTTCACTCCTTAATCCATCTCCATTTTCTAATTTGTCCTGAACACAAAAAACACAAACTTGTTAGGATAGGCAGGAAATAAATTAGGGTAATTTAAGATAGAGTTGAGAATAACGTGTAATGATGCAGTGTCCATATCATCCAACCTGAAAGGCTTTCATTCCTGAAACCTACATAAAAATAATAAAAGAAGACAAATCATAAATGTTAAAGTTGGGATGTATGGCACCATACTTTCTGGGCATTATTGTTCACTCATTCAAGGAAATGAAGGGGTCATCACCTCAAGGGTTAAGCTTATCCTTTTGATGGTTTAAAAATTGATATTTGCACAAATGCACACATATGAGATCATCTAGCTGAAATACGACCATCCTATGGTGATTAACATGAGCAACCATCTCTGTATTCCATTTCTCAATATGTGTGGAGATGGATTCGTGATGCTCTATGATAGATTTAGCACAAGATTCAACAATGTTTGAAACGAATTAGGAAGGTGGCAATGGGGATAAGTCTAAAGGTGTGAGTGGTTTAAAGCTATAAACAACCTCAAATGGAGATTTTCTGATGGTCGAGTGCAGAGTCCAATTTTAATAAAATTCAATATGTGGTAAAGAAGAATCCCATTATTTGGAATTGCTATCAAGAATAGCTTGAAGCATGTTTCCTAAATTATGATTAATGAACTCAATTTTCTCATCAATTTATGGGTGAAAAACTTTGAGAAAAGTAGTTTTGTAACTAATTTTCCCTAAAGGGTTAGCCGAAAGTGAGAGAGAAACTTAATATCCTGATTAAATAAAATAGTCCTAGGGATTTCATGAAGCTTGATTATTGATAAGTGTGACTTTTTCATCTTATTCCTAACGTTTATAAGAGTTTTTACCTCTAATTTCAGTTGGAATTCTCCCTTTTTGTTCTTGTTACTGCCTTTGTGTTGTGAAAATTTGCAGGGTCTCAAGCAACAAAAAAATCATGAAGGATGAAAAAAGAATAAGCTTAAAGGGAGAAGAAAGGGAAAAAAAGGAGCAAAGAGAAGCAAAAGTTAAAGTGGAAAGAGATTTAGAGGTAAAATGTAAATTCTGGAATAAAATGAAAGCAAGAATGCAAATTTTAAGTATATGGGCCTGAAAGAAGTAGAATGTAGACTAGGAAAAAGTCTGAATTTGGAGAAGCTTTCAACATAAAAGTTGTAGATCTTTTTAATAGCTTTCCAACTCATTCAAAATCAGCTTAATTAGAGTTATGATGAAAACGTTATGGTCAAAATACGCATCATTGTCAAAGCTGACACGAGAAGCCCATCTTTATCGATACCCTAGGGATCCATGAGGCGGTAATATAAAAACTCTCATTCTAATATCTCGAGGAAGCCTCCACTCCCTCTCTTGGCTCTTTTCTCTATCCTATTCCCCAATTCATCAAGATCTCTCTTGTAAATTAGAGACCGAGGTTCAAGAAATTAAATTTTTGCAAGAATTTGTGAACATCAAGGGTATTATCTAATGATCTTTTCTCTATCTATGGAATCTCTTGTTGTTTTTAATATTCTTGCTATGAATTTGATGTGCTAGATCTTGTGCAAAGGTGAAGGGGAATTTTCCCTGATCCTAATGTGTTGAATTATTGCATCCTTTTTTATTCAATTCATAATGTCTGTGTTGTGTTATTGATTGATTGACGGATTTTTGAACCACGGCCGAGTTCTGATTTTCGGTGTGGAAAATACCGGTGAGATCGAGAGATAATCCGGTATTATACCCAATAGCACAACAGGAGATTAAATTGTAGGTTGAGAGACGATCGATTTAACCTCTACAACAATAAAGGATGAAACTTTATAGACTTTAATGCATTGCATTCTATTAGACTCTAAGCTAGAGATAGTTAGGGCCATAGATATGTAATAGGGTGGTTGTGGCTTGAGAAAGCACAACATTTTCTATCCTTGTTGGCATGGTTGATTATGATTGTTGAATTATTTTGTGAGGTGATCTTCGATTACATGTGAGGATCGGGGGTGATGAACCGGAACCTTATCTCTTTTATTTATTTGAGTCATTTGAGTGCTATTTTCCTTTCTTTTTAGCTTATTTAGTTATTTTAGCTTACAATTTATTATTTCATATCATCTCGTAGTCTAGACATAGTTAATTTCTATCCTTGTCCTAGTGGTCATTCACCAATCCTTGTGGGATCGACCTTGACTACTACTCTGACCCCGTGCACTTGCGGATAGGAACGTGTCAATTATGTTAGAGAAGAAATAGTCAATAATGGTGGTAGCATCATTAGTCTTATGGAAAGAGATGAAATAGGTCATTTTTGAAAAGCAATATCTATCTACCATGATAGAGTCTTTATTCATTCTAGAGTGAGGAAGCCCCAAAACAGAGTCCATAGGCACATCTTGTAACCACCCCAAACTATCCTACTAGAAAATTTCATTCTTAAAGGTTACAACTAGAAGCTAAGATAGTAAATTTTGGGTGGCTACTGCCACACTTAGTACTAGACCAGTTTCTTCTACCGTTTCTATACCAAGTGGTAAGGCTAAAATGATACTTTACTTAAATTTTAAGAATACAATTATAAATTAGAGTAGCGTAATTAGTTAAGGAGGTTAATTCACCTTCTAAATAAAACCTACTCACTATGGTTACAAAATAAAGTCAATGGCAAGGAAAAAATAAAACATTATAAAGAAAAATATAAAAACCTTTGATATAGGTACTGGATAGAATATTGGATAACCCTACGCTCTCAATTTTGATGAATAATCCTTGGACAGTGCTTGCAAGCTAAATAGAAAATGCCACTGCTCATTAAATAAGTAAGGGTCCAAGAAATGAACCCTTTAGTATAATGGTACTAAGTAATCCATTATATAAGACTAATATGCAAGGCCTACATACAACACACTAGATGCATCACATCAATCACATGAACATTAAATTATGCATATATTAACTAAAATGTGATAATCATTCACATAGCCACTTGCCTCAAGATTATATGCTACCACTCTCATTCACTTAAAAATAACAGAAGCTTACTATTAGAACATCCAAGCGATATTGCTTATAGTATAATTAGAAAACAATGTCATCCTCAATAGGAGGCCCATCTCACTTAATCAACCCAGAAACTTCTCAATAACATCACAACAAGAATGCCATACACATCAGTAGATCATATCAGTTCATTTATTATTATATGGACTCCTAAAAATAGTGCAGTAATTAGTCAACTCATGAATTTTATATTCATGTGGGTTTAGGGACCCATTATTCTCACTAGTGTACTAGTCAAGGTACAATCCTAGAACAAAATGCTTTTGGCTACTATTCTCACCAGTGGACTATTAACAAGGTGCAACCCTAGGAAAAAACACTCCTAGTCACTATTATCACTTGTTAACCAGTAATAAGGTACAACCGGTCTTGACTCACGTGATGTTCCAATATAAGTAATTAATGTCTTTTCATATGTTATTATTATCCAAGGGTTTTATTACTTGAGTTTGGGACTCCATTATTCTCACTTGTGGATTAGTAAATAGGGTAAAACCCTAAGGTAGCATGCTCCTGGCTACTATTCTCACCAGTAAACCGGTTAGTAAGGTATAACTAGGCTCAACTAAAGTGATCTTCTAATTTAAGTGATTAGTGTCTTGAGTGCAGGACCTCACTTTCCTCACTGACAAACTAGTAAATAAGGTACAAACTAAGGTAGAAAGCTCCTAGCCACTATTCTCACCGGTGAATCGATAAATAAGGCACAACAAATTTCAAGTTAAATGATATTCCACTTTAAGTGATTAGTGTCTTATTCATGTCTTAGCTGTTCCAGATACCACACACAAACATGCGTAACTCTAGCATACCTCCTGCCCTACTACCACCCAGGCCTACCTTGTCCCCTTATTATTCCTTTAAGTTTCCAATTCACCCAATAAATCTAAACCTGTCATTTGAATCCCTCTTATCATGAGTCATGGCATATTACCCTTATTTGTCACATATGAGAACTATTGGCCTTTAGGGTTACTTCTCTAAACCTTAGTTCTCCCTAGTTGATCTAGCCCTTCCTCTACTACTTGGTTAGTCCTAATTTTCCATAACTAGACATATTTTACTATTCTTATTCATCCTCTAAAGTTTTGTCATCTAACTCTTCTATTCCACAAATGTGATAATAACCTTTCACAATTGACCCCTTTCAAAACCCTAATTTTCCCATGGTAGATATATCTACTCCCACTTATCCCACCTAGCCATCAAATTTAGTACATAATCCCCAAATAGCATGATTAACATTAAAATCTAGGGTTAGAGCTCAATTCCCCCGGTTCTTACATGTGATAATAACCTATCCCTAGGGTTTTATGCTTTAGCCTACCAAAACCCTAGTTGCACCTTTTTGGTAACCTCTCATCCCTTAGCACTTCAAGTGCAAGGCTACCTAACAATGCCATCATTAACCCCCATACCTACTCTTAGCAATCAAACCCTACTCTTCTCACCTATGGTCATAGCTCCCTTTGGGTTTGACTCACCCCATGCATGTTTATTAGAATAATCACCCTAGTACAAGAAAAATTACTAAATGCCCCTATGACATGTAATATTGATAACCATACATAAATAGATGATACTAAGATAATAAACCTTTATTCTCATATCTAACACCAATTAATACTTATCATGCATCTTTATTGTACTACTCACCATAGTACATGTAAAATTTCCAAAATGCCCCAGACCATAATAATTTTATATTCATGCTCTAACATGAGTTAATAATGCAACAAACCCCTATTTTCATACTTAGCACCCATTTATTACTTATCATGCATACTTATTTGGAAAACCACCATTGCACCTTAAAAAATTACCAAAATACCCCTAGGCTATATAATATCAACATTCATGTCCCAACATATGTTACTAATATTACAAACCCCTATTTTCTTACTTAGAACCACTTATTACTTATCATGCATATTTATTAGGATAACCACCATTATACCTTAAAAATTACCAAAATGCCCTTAGGCCATAGTAGTAATATTTTTACTACAAGTGTCCATACATACCTAACAAAATATGCACCATTATTATCCAATATAAGACCCCTTCTTAAGCATCCTTTTCACACACATAATATCTTACACAAGATAACATGCATTCTTTTTTTATTATTTTCCAAGATAACATTAATAATCATGGGATTATTTGTAACACATCATATCTACACAAATCACATGTCAAAAACCATAATGTGCTAAGATATGATATCTAAACATTTTAGTGGGGAATAAAGGTTACCTGATTTTCAACCAAAAAAATTATTGATATCCGGTTAAAATTGCTTAGGCTCCATTAATAAAATTTTGTACCTAAAAATAATATCATGAACACTATATTAATATTAGATAAACAAAATAATGATTTTTATTAATCTTTATTAAATATAAAATTACCAAACTACCCTTATACCTTAAATATTATCCCAAGATACATAAAAAAATATAAAATATAACTCACACTATATGTGTAGTGTAAGCCACGTTGAACTGGTCGAATGAAATAGAAGGGGGAGAGGAAATGCTAGCTCAAGTAGGGGTTGGTGGGAGGTGTTGGCTTTAGTTGTTGGGTGTAGAAGGTGAGGGAGGAGATGGTTAGTTGTTGGGGGTGTGGTGTAGGTTGTAGGCAGTAGAGGCAGTGGCACAAGACGTAGGGAGAGAACATGTAGAGAAGGGTAAGAAGAGGAAGAAAAGGGGAAAGAGAGGAAGAGATGGGGGTATGAAGGCACAGGTGGCAAGGGTGGCTACGAGTGATGGTGTAGGAGGTGGGTGTTTGGTGGCAGGCAGCTAGGAGGAGCTATGGTGGTGGAGGAAAGGAAGGAGAAGAAAGGTGGTCCAAGGGTGATGGGTGCAAGGTGGGGTATTGAAGGGAAGAGAAGGATAGGAGGCATGGCTATAGGGGATGCTAGGGTGTTGGTTGCAGGTCATGCGGGGAGGATGGGATGGAGGCACTGGCGGAAACTACGGTGGAGGAAGGGGCTATGCAAGAGAATGGATAGTGGTAGGTGGAAAATTTTTAGGGACTACCATAGGGCATAAAGGAAGAGAGATAGGGAGGTAGAGGAGGAAGAGGAAGGAAGGAAGAAAGGAGGAAGGGTGGTGGCCAAAGGTGGGGGCAAGACTGGTGGTGGAAGTGGCGAAGGTGCCTATAAATGAAAGAATGGGGAAAAATAGGGGCAAGGGGAAGAAAGAGAAGGTTAAGGGAGAGAGAAAGCCACAATGGAGGAGTGTGGAGGAGAAGAAGAGAAGAAGAAGGGGAGGAGAAGGAGGATGGTTGGCATGTGAGGTAGGTAGGCAAGGCAAGTATCGTAAGGGCAAAAATGGAAGGAAACGAGCATGCAAGGAAGGGAAGGTCAAGGGCTTCAAGGCTAGAAAAGGAAAAGAAAGGGATGACAGGGGGTGATTGTAACGCCCCAAAATTTACAACTAAAAAATTTCATTTCCAGAGTTAAGTGCGGAAACTAAAACAATAAAAACAAAGGGTGTTACCGCCACACTTGGTACAAGTCCGGTTTCCTCTACCATTCTCATACCAAGTGCTAAGGCTAAAATCATTATTCCGCTTAAATTAATATCATGATTACAAAAATTAGAATAGAGAGAATGTTAGATAAATACTTCTAATTACAAACAACATTAGCAGTTTATAAAACTCAAGAGAGAAAATATAGGAGGACATGAGGGTCCAAATACAACTGAAAATAAGATAACAAAAGAAATACCGGATAGCCCTACACTCTGAAATCTGAACTACCAGCATTGACTGAACTCGAAGTCTGACCTATAAAGTTCACTTCCCATTGAATAGGTAGGGGCCCATGAGAATGAACCCTTCAGTACTATAGTATTGAGTAACCATTTATACCTAACTAATATAATAAAATAGCATGGAACACATGTAAGGCATACAACTATCATGGTATAAGACATATACGTATATATATGATGATTGAGATATAATAATAATTTAGATAATCAAATTCCATTTTAGGTCACGTACTACTTATATTCATTCATCTGAAACAACCAAACTTATTATCGAACAATCCCAGAGATACTCTCTTATGTAATAATTAAAACCCAACTTCAGTATAATTCATGTCTCAGCATAAATCCCAACCAATTACATACATCATAAGTATGTTCATAGGTACAACATAATAAAAATTCCATGACATCACAAGTATACTCACAGACATAATATCGACACAGATAAGTACGAAGACTACTACCAAATCCACAGGTAGGCACAAAGGCTGCTACCGAAACTATAAAAAACCTCAAGTAGGCACGAAGGCTACTACCAAACCATAAGTAGGCACGAAGACTACTACTGAAACCTTAGGTAGGCATGAAAGCTACTATCGAAACCATAAGTAGGCACAAAGGCTGCTAGAGAAACCATAGAAAACCTCACGTAGGCACAAAGGCTACTACCGAAACCTCAGATAGGCACGAAGGCTGCTACTGAAATCATATGTAGGCACAAAGGCTACTACCAAAAAATCCAACAATCCAATAATCATTATTTCCATCAAATCATACCATTTCCATTTTCTTTACTTTCTCAAGGGGAGATCAATCAACCTAGAGACACAAAAGTACTCTAGTCATACCGATGCACCAAGGCAACACAGCAACACAGTATCCTACCGACTATCAACCTAAGGACATAAAGGTACCCTGGTCGCACTAGTACACGAAGGTAACACAGTACCCTATCGACAAAGACACCTAACCCATAAGTATGTATACCCCCTATTAGTCCGCAGAACATAATAGAGTAAGATGTAGGGCCTAACTAGGGCACTAAGGCACACCAGCAAAAATTCAATATCAACTGTGGGCTAAACTAGGTCCTTAGGGTAGTGAATCCTAAGAGCCATCATTCTTGATCTCGAGGTCTTTCACTTTCAGTATTAGTATTTTATTAAGATGACCACGAAATTGCATATAATATTGATAAATCAAGTTTCCATACTTAATCATTTTTGTTTATTTCTTATCATCCGAGACAACCACAATCAAGGTCAATATCAAAGCCAATATTAATATATATTAAGGCCATCTTAGGCTCAATTATTTACATCTGGGCACTTTAGGACAAAAATGACCAAAATACCCCTAAGACTAAAATTCTCAGATTATCATCTATTTAAATACTAATTCCATTTTATTTATTCATTTGCCATGAAAAGGCTAAAACACCATAATTAAATTATTAAATATGTCAAATGACCATTTTTCCCTTATACATAATTTTGCACATAAAATCCTTTTCCACACCTTTAATCCATCCAAAACACATACTCACATACTCAACAACAACTAATATATATCAGACATGATTTTCAAGATAAATATCATAATGCATAAAAATGACTAAATTGCCCTAGGGCACACATCCATAATAATTATTCCATAATCATATCTAAGCATGCTCAACCTATTATTTTATACATAATTATCATACAAATTATTTTTCCTTCATTAGAATAATTTTAATCATACTTTCGTACTCGACATAATTTGCATTAGATAACATGTTCGTTTTATCTATTTTTATGATAATAATAATTAACACATAATTATAACATAACAAATCATATTTAACATATTTCATACACAAAAAACCCTAATGTGCTATCATGCAATATTTATAATTTTAGTAGGGTATAAGGGTTACCTGAATTCCAGCAAAAATATAAAAATAGTGGTATCCTACTAAAGCTATCGGATCCCGCTAATCAACCTTTCGTACCTAAAAATAATATCAAAATTACCGAATTAATATCTATCAGGTAAAATAATAATTATAATATAAAAATATTTATTTTTCAAAAATTTTCAAAATACCCTTACACTTAAAATGGGTACAAAAATTTTATTAACACTCAAGCATTTCTCATACTGCATGCACCGGGTGAGCCTCTGGAAAATGGGGGAGGCTAGACGGCTGCGAGGGTTGCAAGGTTTAGGCATGGAAAGGGATGTAGGGTGGCAACTAGTGGCATTGGTGGTGCTGGTTAGTTGCGGTGGTGGTTGTGGTCGACGGGTGGAATTTAGCTCGTAGCTGCTGGGTTGGCTGGTGGTGATGATTGTGCTATTAGTGGCAATGGGGTGGGGAGATCAAACCATAGGGAGCCGAGAGAAGAGAGGGAGTTGGTTGCTGCGAGGGACTGGATAGGTTAGTGAGTTGCGCTGTCTGTGGTGGCTACTAGAGTTGCGATTGTAGTAGGGGTAGCTGCTAGGTATAGGGTTGAACAGGGTAGGGCAAGGGACAGGAGGATGGTAGAGGTTTGGCTCAGGAATGGAGCTTCGAGGCTATCAGGTCAAGGGTGATGGGTAACAGGTTGCTAGGAGGCTGCATCAAAGATCAAATGGGTTGGGTTTTGGGCGGTGTAGAGGGTTGGGGTTGCACAAAATGGTGGTGGCTGGGCTGGGAAAATTCAAACAAAACAGAGAGAGAGGAAAGGGTTTGGGACGTTGGTGATGGTGAAGGCTGGAGGTTGGTGGCTGCTATGGCTATTGGAAGGGGGTGCGGTGATCGAAAGGCGTGGGAGGAGAGGGAAGGGTTACGTGTGAGCATGTAGAGAGGGGGTGAGGTGAGTGGAGGGCTACTGCTGAGAGTTGGGGAGTGCAGTGTATGCATGCAGTGCATGGTGCGTGTGTATATGTATAATGATAGGGGGCTTGTTTGGTTGGAAAACCAAACAAAACAGGGAGAGGAGTGTTGTTTGGTTGGGTGGGATTACCGAAAGAAATAGGAAGAGGGGAGTTGTGAGGTGTTGTGCCATGTGCGTGTGTATATATGTATAAATGTGCAGACCGTGGTAGCGTGTATACAAAAATGCAGAGGTGATGGTAGCGTGCAATACAGAAAAATATTAGGGAGTGCTATTTAGGATACGGTAGAGGGTGGAGTAAGGGGTAAAATAATACGACGGGGTAAAAAAGTTATTTATTTAGTTTTAGATTTAATTTAGATAGAATAAAGTACCGGATATAAAAATAGTTCGGGAAAAATTATCTGAATTTGGTTAAGTTTAAAAAGGATCGGAAATAGTTAGATAATAAGAAATTATTTTTAGGAAATTATTTTTAGGTTATGGATCAAAATATTATTAATAATATAATTTAAAATAAGATTTACAGGAATAATTAGGATTAAATTAAATAATCCAAATTCTATCAAAAATTTAACCTGATTAAATTTATAATCAAAATGTCGAAATAATATAAAAAATAATAACACTTTTGAAATTAAACTTCCTAAAATAATAATTATAATTAATAATATGATTATTAATTTATAAATAAGACTTTTAAAAATGGGTATTACAGTGATGGTGCAAGGTATCCACTCGAGTAGAGGGGAAGGGTGTAGTAGGCATGTGGGGGTGTAGTAGAAGGAGAGGGCATGTGAAAGGAGGGTGTCTGGGGTGTGCTTGGTTGGGGGAGCGGATGGAGAAGAAAGGAAAAGGGGAAGCTGAGCCCTGTGGGGGGAAGAAGAAGGGACACGGGTTAGGCTGCGTGAAAGAGAAGAAGAGAAGAAGGAGAGAGGTTAGGCCGACTCAGGGGAAAAAGAAAAGAGAGAAGGGAAGAAGGTCTGGGCTGGCTTGAGGGAAAAAGGAAAAAAGAAGGGGTGGTTCTGGCTAGCTAGATGGAAGAAAGAAGAAGGCAAGAAAAGAAAGAAAAAGGAAAAGAAAGAAAATGAAGGAAAAGGAAAAGGAAAAAAGTAAAGAAGAAAAAGAAAAGGAAAATAGATTTAGGGTTAGGATTAGATTTTAGATTAAAATTGGGTTATTGAAGAAATATTATATTAATTTATCCAAATATTAGGATATTAACTAGTGAGGATAATTTTTATAAAATTATGGGTTTAAGATTTATTTAAATAAAAGTGTAAGATAAAATGATAAAAATAATTATATTATATTATTAAATAATTTTATCTATGTTTGTAAGTCAAAGGTTTACAAAAATTATTAAAACAATAATCTAAAGATCAAAGTTTTTTTTAGTTAAACGATTAAACATTGAAATTTTAGGTTTTAAAATTTTGGAGTGTTATACATCTGTCCAAGGCTGTCTAGGAATAGAGTGAAGGAAGTACATGTCGTGGTGTGAATAGTCAATTCAACACACTTGCAGGTGACACAATTAGCATAGAAACGCATTACATCCCTTTGCATATATGGCCATTAAAAATGCTTGGTAAGTAAGTCATGGTTCTTGGCATAACCAAAGTGACCCATTAGCCCACCACCATAGGACTCAAATAGATGTAACTCCCTAGATGAGCTACGATTAATGGGAAATCTAATTTCTCAAAACAAATAGCCAACATAGATGCGAGAATACGAAAAGATCTCATGGAAGTCCTCATCACTAGGGTATAATAATTTAAGATGTGAGAATAAGAAAAGATTAGCATCAACAATGCCTATGAGTGTGTGTCATCAGCTAAAGGCATCATCTACCTTATTATCTCCCCCTTCTTATATTTTATAATATAGGGGAGGATATTAATAAATTCACTCCTTTTAGTCTGCCTACAATTAAGTTTTCCTTGTGTTTTTAAATACCCTAAGGCCTAATGATTAGTATGGATAATGAACTCCTTAGGATTAAGGTAATTTATCCACACTTCTAAGGATATAACATGGGACAAGAGTTTTTTTCATATGTAGAATAGTTCAAAGAAGCATCATTCGATTTCTCTTTTAAATATGTAATAGGTTAGTTATCTTGTGATAGGATAACTCCTATTTCTACTCTGGAGGCATCACAATCTATATCAAAGACCTTTCCAAATTTGGGTAGTGCTATGACTAGGGCCTTCATAAGTTTTTCTTTCAACATTTCAAAGACCTATTCTTGGGTAAGACCCCACTAAAATTCAACGAATTTTTTAATCAAATCATTCAAGGGGGATGCTATGGTGTTGAATTGAGGAACAAATCTCCTATAGAAACCACAAAAATCATGGAAAATCCTAACTTGAGATGAACTATTAGCAATAGGCCACTCCTTGATATCTTTAACCTTTTCTTCATCCACTTGTATCGCATCTATACTTATCATAAAACCAAAAAGACCACACACTCGAGACAAAAGAAACTTTTAGACATGTTGGTAAATAAGTGTTCTTACCTAAGTTTGTCTAGCACAAGTCTAATATATGTCACATTGTCATCATGGAATTTGCTATAAATAAGAATTTCATCAAATTAAATAGGAATAAAACTATAGATAAATTCATGTGACACTTGATTCATCGAGCGCATGAAAGTGCTAGGTGCATTAGAGAGTCCAAAAGCCATGGCAGGCCATTTATACAAAACAAGTTTTGGTATTAAACATAATCTTCCATTAATCACCTAGCTTCATCCAAATTTAGTGATACCTACTTTTTAGGTTAATTTTGGAAAAATAACACTCTTATGTATTTGATCTAGAATTTCATCCAAGTAAGGAATGGGATATTAGTATTTAATTTTAATCTTATTTACCACGCAAGAGTCAATGCACATGTGCCATGTTCCATCCTTCTTTTGAACTAAGAGAATAGGAATGACACATGGACCCATACTCTCTTATGTATCCATTTTCAAGCAATTAAGTGACTTCTTTGGGGTTAGCTTGATAAGTGGGATGGTTTGGAATGATAGCCCCTAGGATGAGATTGATTTGGTGCTCTATTCCTTTGAGAGGGTAAAGACCACTAGGAGATTCTTCAGAAAAGAGGTCAGAGTATTCAGAAATTAGGTTTTGGATATCAACAAAAAGAGATTTGATATGGTCAGGAGATGACTCAAGGAACTCTATGTAGACCATCATTTAGATGGGTAGGTTATAGAAAAAGGTATGAGTAATGTCTCTTTTCCAAAAAAAAAATATAATAATTTATCATGTTATTTGCTGTTGTCATTATCCTTAGGATCAATTTATTCAAACTCAAATGGTGATTCATCTTTCCTATGATGATATCTAGCTTTCTTCTTAAATTGATCCTCCTTGATCTGGGTAGAGGAGAGCGATGTTAAAATGTACTTCTTAACATCCTTTTGCGCTATGTACCTATTTTTGTACCCATCATGAACTAATTACCTATCGAGCTGCCAAGGACATCCGAGGAGGACATGACTAGCATGCATGTGTGCTACATCACAAAGAACATCATCTTCATACCAACAAATCTTGATATTAAAGAGACATGTCCATTGACCTTAATTTCCCTAAGTTCGTTTAGCCATTGAAGTTTGTAGGGACGGGGATGTCGAATGGTAGGGAGAATCAACTTGTGAACTAGTTATGTGCTAGCTACATTGACATAACTGCCGCTATCAATGATAAGGCTGCTATTACTCTCATTTACATAACACCATGTGTGAAAGATATATTCTCATTGCTATAAGTTTTGCATAATTTTAACTTATGAGTTAAGAGACCTACGAATGACAAATGAATTAGCATTAGAGTACTTAAATAGGATTCAGATTCAATATCCTCACCGAGTACTTTATCCTCATTTTTGAAATCCAAAATATGTTTACGATCTTAAAGTATCATAACCCTTTCGTAAGGACACTAGGCATGGACATGTTAATGACCTTAACACTTGAAACATTTGATGTTTCAAGATAATCCATAGCTACTACGACTAGCAACTCTTTTTACCATATAAGAGGGATAAATTAAAGGGTTTTTTGTATATTAAAAATTAGTTTTTAGGAGCTCAAGAGGCTTAAATTTGGAGGAAAAGTATTAATACTTCACAAATACAAGATTGATAACAACATTCATGATAAGTACAATATAATAGGAGATACCAACACAAATCATAGAATCAGGTGACCTAAATAACGTAAAATAGAAATAGTGCACAAGTATGATAACAAAAATGGCTAGCAAGATAAGAACAGTGCAATCGAAGAGTACCTCAAGTAAGACCTGATACAGATAGGAAAAAAATACTAAATGCTAATAATAATAATAAAGGAGAACAAAACCTATATGAATGAGATAATATAACAGGAACGAACCACACAAATTTTGTTCTTAACACCCCCTATTGAGAAGCTACAACAAAATCACACATCTATTCAATTTTCAACAAATCAAACCCAAAATTAATAAAAATTCTAGGAAATCAAATCTAGAGAGAAATTTACCAACATCAGACTCGTATACTAGTAAGTTAAACTAGGAATAGAGAGTAGTGACCTCAAGAGGAGGCACTGAATGCCACCAGAGCCACTGCATCTTTTGTCATCCTTTGACCCAAATCAAGCATGCACCGGTGGATTCCTACCAATCTAAACACTAAAATAAATGGGGATTAGCATAGATTGATAGCAACCAAGCAATATCAAGCAAGAAAAAGAAGAAAATACACAGGTTTAATGTCGACCAAATAATTGTAGAGCTTTGATACTATTTGAACTAAATGTAAATAGCATAATCATAATCGATTTGCCAAATGGGATTGTGATAATGTAATTGTTATCTCTAAACCCGGTGCAATCTTCATGCTTATCATCATAATTGACACTTAAGTAGAAAAATGGCTAAGCCTCCGATTTTTATCATCAAAATCACAACACTCCTCATCGAGTCCTATCATAGACTTATAACTAGGTTTTCTTGGGGATGAACCACTCATCAAAAAGGAGAATGATGTGGAAGATAATGAATGGTTACTCTTTCACAATGCAGAACCTTGTTTCTTGGGTAGAGTTTTGCATTAAAAAATAATGGAAATGTGGAAGAGGAAATGGTAGTCTTTGAAGATACCTTGCTATATTGATGTTGAGCTACACTTAGATTGACTCAATTCAATAGAAAAATCACCATGTTTTCTCTAGGGAATAATTCTTTAACTCTTAAGACAAATCTCACTTGAAGAGGAAGGCAAGGAGATTTGAAATTCTCTCTTTAAAATGTTGGTTCTATATTCATTGTTATTATTATGAATGTACAAGGCACCATCAAATATACACACACACACATGCTAGCTTAGCTTTCTATTTACTAACAAGCTCATCCAACCAGCCTAATTAATAAAGACAAACTTGTGCAAGCCATATTAAGCATATAATAGTTACAATTACATTATAAAATATACATAGAATAACAAAGCTACACAAAACCCTAACCATATATTATATTAAATAATCATATGTAATCAAGCTTTGTGTCTTGTAGCCTTATCTTCTATGCAACTTTGTAACCCTCGTAATGCCATTATCTTGTACATTAGATATCTTTTGTAGATTGGTCTTGTAAAGATATATAATACCTGTAAGTTACTTAATAAAATAATGAAATATTAAAATCTTTAAGGACAATTTGTACCATCTTTAAGTATGCTAACACTTGATCTTTAATATTAGAAGAGTGAGATTGATATGTTCTTGCATTAGAGAAGGGGAAAATAAAGGTAATATAAGAGATTAATGGTCTCAGGAAAATAGGAGAAGGGGAGAGAAGCGAGAACGAAGGATGGTTAAAAACAAAGAAAGGGAAGCACTATCAGAGAGAGAGATAGAGAATAGATATGTACAAGTGAAGGCAATTAGGGTTAGGGAAAGGAAACATAGGCGGTTTAGAAAGAGCAAAAGTGGACCAATCATACTTAAGGCCAAGTGAGGAACTGAGAAGAGGAAAAAAAAGAAAAAAAAAGAGGGGCACGAGTCATGGATTGGGCTGAGTCAAACCGGTCAGTATATGGTCCGAGTTTTAAAACGGTTTTGTGAAATAGATTATGTTTTTATTTAGTCTTTAGGGAGATAGTTGGGTTATACTTCTACAAGACCCTAAGGACGAGATGATGGGTGCAATACTACCACGTCTAAGAATAATATCTTAAAATAATAAAAATGGGTTAATTATCGTACTCAACTTACGTACAGTGTCATAATGCCTATTCTAATTATAATCATAAAAGTCAATACTAATAATATTCAATCGTTGAGCTTTCATCTTGACGCTATTCGCTCCTTAATCCGTCACCATTTTCTAATTTGCCCTAAACACATAAAAGACAAAATTCTTAAGTCAGGCAGGACATTAATTAGGATAATTCATAATAGGATTGAGAATAATATATAATGATGTGGTGCCTGTATCATTTATTGTCCATATGGTATGTCTGTAAAATGGATAGAAAAATTATATTATATTATATATTTCTTAATAATCTTTTAAAATAATAAATATTTTGTTGCCTGAAGATTTACTTTAGATCTAAATTTGCTACAAAATAAATATTTTATTGATAATATATATATTTTTTTTAAAATACTTGATATAAATTATTCCATACCGCACATAACCCTAGCAGTAATAAGGTTTAGTTAGATGATTACGTGGCCAGAGTATTGGAGGTAAGCCGACATTTTTTTTTTCTTTTGTAAACTTATCTACCCTAATAATTTACTATTACGGAACAGAATAGAATTTCTCCAGTCAAATAAAGGCCATCAAATCAACTGTCCTAGGGCAGACTCAGCAACCGGGAACCAATCCGAGCCGTCTTCTGTTTGAAGTATAAACTAGTGAATTATTGTGTCCAGCTTTTCAGTTAATGTATCATGTACCCTTATCGTTGCAAGATGGGTCAACATCTCGGACTTCGTGTAGCCGACTAGAAACTTAAAATATAACAAAGCAATGTGTTAAACGAGCATATCAGCACCTCACGGAAATCCAAAGCCAACAACCCCCACTAGTTTTGAAAGTGGTCAGAGAAGAAAAGAAAGAAAGAAAGATCAAAGCCAGAGAAAGCACGTGAAAATTGGATAAATTTGTCATACACGAACGATTTTGCAGATATTAAAATTAAGGGTGCCCAAAACAAATGGGATATCCATTCTCGATCTCTAAAATAGGATCATATTTTGAATATCTCCAAAATATAAAGTTATACTAATATTTATAATTGAATGCATATATTTAGAGAAAACAATTAGAATACAATATAATATATCAAATAACAATATAATACACTTAATATATAATATAATATGTTTTAATAAATATTAATATAATACAATATGCTATAATATATATATATATATATATTCAAAAATAGTATTATAATATTAAAATATAGGATACTATACTTGAAATATAATATATTGGAATGAAGAACCGAGTATTATAGTTGTTTTAGATAATCCTTGAAAAAATCGGATTAAATATTTACTGTATTTGCAACCAGATATTCTCATATTAGATTTTTTAGATATTGGATCAAATTTTCATTTCCAAAACCTTTTACAAAACCTTAAGTATTATGTATTCAAACAGACATAGGTATATGACATGGACCCATACTTATTAGATAGTGAACTTTAAAAATGACATGATTTTAAGGTAAAATTTTAAAAAGTTGTTCTTGGTGCTTGATTGTTTTATTTTAAAAACTAAATTTATTAAAATTAGTTGAAAAAACAAAGAATGGGAAATTGATGTTGTTTGAGGTCAAAAAAATTTTGAACTTTCTAATTAAACAACAATAAACACACACTTTAGACAAATAATTCAAACATAAAACGTTTAAAGGTATGACCCAAGGAATTTGTTGGCATGTTTGGGTAAAGTAATTAAGATTAGTTGTTGTATTGTTGGATATTGTGAAGGACTATATTACTATATCTGAAAAATAAATTTTCTAAGACTAGCATATAATTTTAAAACTTACAACCAATACTTAAAATCATCTCCCAAACCATGGTGTAAAATTCCATCTAATATATGGAATTTGAAAATATATCTTTTCAGGACTTTGAGAATTTTGGATAACAATATAAATTTCCTTTTAAATATCTAAACAAGAGATATATGTTATAATTTTACAAATTCCTTTTTGAAGCAAATTATCCTCTATAACTTCTATCCAAACTCACATTTAAAAATAAAAACATGGTTCGACCAAGAACAAGGGATGTATTATTCAGTAGTCAATGAGTGATCAATTCAATACCCTAAGGGGGAAAAAGCAGGTTGAGTAGTGAAATAGGGAACCCATTGCCTAGGTAACGAAAATGAGGGTGGGCGATTTACTATAGGTGGGAGTGATGGAAGATACGTAGAACAACGTTGATTTCCATCATTCTTCATTTAAAAACATCAAAATGATGTCATTTTGAAGGTGTGTGCAAGCAAGAATAAAGGGTCGAGTGATAAGGGTTCTGGTAGTACTTTATACATGTCAACCCTTAACTCATCTTGTCAATTCCGAATAAATTTCATAGTTTGGTTATTCTTGAACAAAAAATTTTTGTTTTAAAAAAAAAAATAAGACCCATTTTTATCTATATATAGAGGATTGGTTTTGTTTATTTTCATTTATACCATCTTTCTATAAATTTGTCTAGTTCTTCTCAATTTTCTCTCTTCAATTTTTAGTATTTTAATACATATTAATTTAACTATTCAATTCTCAATAAAAACAAATTATGACAACAAAAAAAATTAAAAAAAAAAACAAAATTTAACTTCAAATAAAATAATAAATAAATTTTACAAATAATAATTATTGAGAAAAAATAATTAAAGTTAATTTCCATGAACAAAGTTACTTACTAATATAGATAACATAATAATAAAATTAAGATACCAGTTAGGGGGCTCCCTTATCTCACGTATGACTAAATATGAAGTTAAAGATGCATTATTTAGTACGGGGGATGGCATAGGCTCAATCTAGATAGATATGATGGTTTTTGTTTTAAGGAAAGATGACCCATTTGAGGGGATACATCATGGTGAGCTATTAGGGAATTCTTCATCACAAATTACCTCTGTATTCTTTTAAATGTCACATCACTCCATCTTCTACTAAAAGTACCTAACATGGAGTATACCAGTCACTCCCAACCATTATATGTTGCAACACTATGTATAAAGTGGTACCAAATGTGTTGGCTAATAGAACACAACCTATTCTTGGAGATCTTCTCTATGAGAGTCAAGTTTCTTTTGCTAAAAGGAGGCATATCAGGGACAACATCCACATGGCATCAAAATTGGTTAATGGATGCTCTAATGGAATTAATTGAACATGAAGAAGGCTTATCATTCCATTAATTGTAGCTTCTTAGATAACATGTTATTAGCTTTACACTCTCCCTAGTTTATTACATTGATATGTGTCACCTAGGTGATTTCTTCATTGGCATTCAATAGGGTTCTACACCCTCTTTTTTGTGCTAGAAGAAAACTCTGACAAGGTGACCCCTTATCTCCTTATCTATGTATGATTATTATGGAACATCTTAACAAATTATTAAGCAAGGTTTAGGGCAATTATCTATTGAAACACTATCCCAAGTGCAAAGATGTTTCGTTGACTTCACTACTATTTACATTTCACTAATTATTGTTTTGTGGTGGTGATGTCCCAGCAGTTATGATTTTGCATGGCAATTTTGTTCAACTTTTAATCCTATCTAGTTTACAACTGAATGTGATAATTAGTACTATTTATTATGGATTGGGTGTGATTGTAAATACAAAATCGCATCTAAGAAATGAATTACACATCCTAGAAGGCAATCTTCCCATTAAATATTTAAGATTACCATTGGCGGTTAAAACATTAATAATGGTTAAATATAATGACTTATTATATAAAATCACTTTAAGAATTAAAGTATGGCACAATAAGTTATTTAGTTATGCTGAAGACTTCAATTAGTAAAATGTGTATTGTTTGGCATTCAAGCCTACAAGAGCCTTACGTACTTGCTTCCTAAGAAGTTCACTCATGATGTAAGTTCCCTATGTAGATCATTGTTGTGGTTGGGGATATTGGTCACCAAGAAAAGGCTAGTAGCATGGAGCCAAGATTGTTGTCCAAAAGAAGGAGGATGGCTTAGGATAGTTGGACCTAGAGTATTGGAATCTTATATTGCTAAAGAAACATTTATATAATTTGTACAAAAAAAAAGGATATCCATTGGGTAGAATAGGTACATACATGTTTCCTAAAGAGTAGAAGTGTATGGGATGTACCTCTCACTAGTGTAGCTTCTTAGTGACTTCAACATTTTTTACAACTCATATCACATTTTTTTTGACTTGGTGGATACTTCAAAATATTTCATTTTTAATTTAAATAAGTGTTATAACATTAAAAAGGTGTATGAGTATTTATGACCGAGAGGAGAGGAAATATATTGGTGGAAGATTACGTAGAACTCGACCTAGACAACAATTTGACCTTTAGTTAGTGCTCCAAGGAAGATTATTTATGAAAGATAGAATGGGAAAAATGGGGTTGAGTAGGTATCAATGATGTGTCATGTGCAAAAATGAATAAAAGGACATCATACACCTATGTTTTGTGTTTACACATACTTGGGACATATGGAGTAAAATTATGCTAGGTTGGGTTGTACAAACCAAGAAATGGCCTTTAGGGATGTATTATAGTGGAGGAAATAAGGTTGTAGGGGACTTGCATGTCGCACTTAACTTCTTAGATAGTTATTTGCTATAGCTACTTATAATCTATAGGAAGAAAGGAAAAAACCATAATTTTTAGCAGAAGATGAAGCCACCTAATCATATCATGAAGTCCTATATCTGGGAAATGAAATGTAGAGTTGGAAGCTTCCACCATTTTAAATTATATACTAAGCTATCCATTTATATAAATAAATTAAGTATATCCTCGTAAGTGTGAAAGTGTTGTGTGTGTGTGCGTGCGTGCATGTGTTTTGTGTGTGTGTGTGTGTGTGTTGAGTTGTAATTACAATGATGCACATTAGTATCATTAAAATTTATAAATTACTCAACAAAAAAAATTAAGATATTAAATTGATGGACATTAAATTGGCGGGGCATATGAAATATGTCGGAATATGTGTCACCATTGTAATGTAGTTTTTTAGATTAGCATTTGGGTAGCTTTAGGGTGGTTTCATTTTTCTTTTTCTCCAAACAAAATGTCAAGGTACTCTAGGTGTAGCAAACATTGTTCTTAACCTTAAAATCCTTAACTAAGCTTGTTCAACTACAATATGCATTGCTTAAGAAGTTAATCACCTATAATAGAACAAAATAAAATAAAATGATGAGTATAGATATTTTAAATTATGTGTTTTATATTATTTTACTATATAATTTTTTTATTACAAATTATGATAAAATGTAAAAGTCATTAAATAATTTTTCAAAAATCAATTGGTCACATTAGTTAAAATTTACTATTGATTGATAATTGATTAGATTGTCTAACTCTAAGAACAAATACAATGTTCATAATAGTTTAACTATTTTATAATTATAAAAATAAAAAAATACCCAATCCCTCTTTCCTTTTCCCAAGGTGATGATATCTTATTTTTCTACTCTCCTCACTTTTCCACAATAAGTTGCTGTAATAAACTATCATTGATTATTTAACTTGCTATTAGTACTCTAAGAAACACCCACTATTTACGCTCATGTCATTCCCACTACCACAAGACAATTTTTGTAAGCTTGTAGTTGCTCTTCACTTAATTAATCCTTGTATTAGAAATCTATATAACTTGATGTTTTTATATGAAAGAATATTTTTATACGTTTTGAAAGATATGGACATTAAATGAATATGTGATGAAATACTTGCTTAATACATTTGAATAATATTATTCTTCAACAAAACTAACCCTTTGTAAAATACACAAAAGTGATATGCTACTATACGTATTGCTATTTATCTTGTATATTAAATAATTATAATATCAATCTATAAACCTATAACTATCATTTTTTTTTATCCTATATATAAAATAAATAATATGTCCCATATTTTGGTGAGTTTACACTATATACCATTATCTCCTTTTATGTTATAGTCATATACCTTATAATACAAACATTAACATTTGGTACCCTAAGAAAAAGAAAAAAGAGTTTTTGATTTAATTTTACCATAATATAAGGGTATAAGGTA
This sequence comes from Tamarix austromongolica, assembly GCA_039764185.1. Taxonomy (NCBI): domain Eukaryota; kingdom Viridiplantae; phylum Streptophyta; class Magnoliopsida; order Caryophyllales; family Tamaricaceae; genus Tamarix; species Tamarix austromongolica. The sequence continues at coordinate 47,107,400 of CM077819.1, forward strand.
CAATATCCTTAAATTCAAAACGCTTCTTATTAATTTTATCTAAAAGATATAAAAAACTTAAAAATAAATGTTGAATAAAGAAATTATGAATGTAAATATATATAAGTAAAATATAAAAAAACATCAAAGACAATTCTAGGCGTCTTCTTTAAGATTAGAATTACTGAATGTGTTATAGAAATAGCAACAAGGATTACTATATAGCAGTATGTATTTTACTATTTTTAGAGAAAAAATAATATTAATATAATAGATTAAGCAAGTATTACGTCATATATTCCTTAAATGTGGAAATTTGATAAAGTCCATGTTTTTCAACCACATGGAAAATGTTTGTTTAACAATATAAAAAGAATGCCCAAATCCAATTATATCACTTAGTACCATAGTTTTCCTAAGGTAGATAATGGACAAGGTATGTGAATAATGATAGATATCACACTTTAATAATCAAATAAACTATCGAATTAATTTTATATTCTAAGTATAGTAATAATTTTTATTTGGAAAACTTTTTAAATGACTCTTACATTTATTATAGTTTGTAATAAAAAATCTCAATATAATAAAATTATTTTATATTTTAAATATCAGTGTAAATTATTTTATTTTATTTATTTTAGAAGATTAATTTTTTAAACAATATGGGAAATGTAGAGAATAATGAGTTGAACCTCTTTATATCAAAAAATGGTTCCCTGGTTTTGGGAAAATGTTCCTGAAATGCCCCAAAATTTTCTAATTTTAAATATTATATTTAAATAAATTTTTATTTGAAATTTAATTTAATAAATAATTTTTACTAAAATAAAAGGAAATTTAGTAGGGCAAATTAATAAGAAACTTTATAAAAATGTTAAGTAAAGGAAATTTGGGTATATTATCTAATTAAAGATTTTAATTTGGGAATTTATTTAAATAAATTATTTTATTCAAATAAAGAAAGAGAAAATTGTTTCAAATTAATGTTAATTTTATAAATAATTTAATTAAATAAAATTAGAGTGATTTATTAATTTAAAATGAAAATTTTGGAAAATCTTTTAAAAATCCTAATTTAGCCTAAAAAGGGATTTAAATATTATTTTATTTAAATATTATTATTTTTAAATACCCCAAATATTTTAATTAATTTAATTAACCTAACCTTCCTTTTTTTTCTCTCCTCTTTTTTCCTTTTTCCTTTTCGTTTTTTTCTTTTTATTTCTTTTTCTTTCTTTTCCTTCTTTTTTGTTTTGCTTTTTCTTCCCCGAATGGGGCTTGTTGCGCCGGCCCAGTTCCCTTTTCTCCTTTATTTTCCTTCGGTGTGGCCCAACCCGCGCGTCGTCGTCCGTCCTTCCCTTCTCCATGCCGCGTTTGGACTCCTTCATCTCGAACGCTGCGTTTGATTTCATTCTTTTACCGTTGCATTCGACAGCACCAGAACACCGCTCTTCATTTGTTATTCCACCAAAACACCGCGTCTCATTTATTCTACTCCCTTGTGCCAGCCCGGTCTCCTCTTCCTTTTCTTTCTTTCTTTTCTGCGCTGAACCACCCGGTCCAACCTCCCCCACCATCTTCTTCTTCCTCTTCTCCCCCGACTCCATAACTGTCACCTTCCTCCTTCCCCCGAAAATGGCGTCGCTGGCCACACGTGTCGTGACCGACATTTCTCCCGCTCATTCTCTTCCCCTCGATGCACACTTCAATTTGAATTGCCCCACTCTCCTTTTCTTCCACACGTTTGCTACCATTTCCCTCGCAAAGGTCGGATAAAATTTTGAATTTGTGCCGCCCGATCAATGGCATAACCAACCCAATTTCCCATCGAATTTGACCTTCTGGTAACCTCCAGCGCTCGAGCCTAACCTCCACCCTATAAATACCCCTCGTATGGCCTAGGTTCGAGATTTCTTTCCTCGAAACCGTAAGCACCAATCCGTGCACCACCGTCCCTTTAGATGCCCCGTTCTCCACCGTTAGCCAACCTCGCCGCCTCTTCTTCCTCCCAAACTTTTCCCTGCAACACCCTCTAATTCACTAAACCATCCACATCCTTCGATTCTTCTCGCACGGGCGTCCATAACTGTATAAAGTTTGCTGCTTTCCTCGCCAGAATTTTCACCCCGAAACCTTAAACCACCGTCCACCACCACATCCGCCACTTCTGCCACCCTCTAAACTGCCCAATATCTCCTGGTAAGTCTCCTCTACTGACCCATAAACTTATTTTATTTTTCTCCTTCCCCTTCCCTCTCTTTCTTCATTTTCACCCCTCTTAGATCACTTTTGCGGCCTCCTCCGGGCACCACCGTCGGTGCCACCCATCCCTTCCAACTCAAGGTGAAACCCTAGACCTTATCAACACTTCCTTTCAATTTATTGATAATTATTATGCTTTTATCCTAATTTTTCATGTTAATTTGATTTTAATTATTATTATTATAATTATTATTATTGTTATCAACTGTATCCTAATTGCTAAATTTTGTTGACAGGTTTGGGAGTATTCTTGAATTAGATAAATTATTATTCTCAAATTTTGGTTATTTAATGAAATTATTACATGTTTACTATTATTATTAATAATATTAATAATAATATTATTATTAGAGTAATTGTTTATTTAATATTGTAATTATTTCAGGAGGCTTAGAAACCTAAAATTTTAATTAAGTCTCGCAACTTTGCTTTTTATTACTATTATTAACATTTTTAACATTATTACTAATTATATTTTTATTAACTTTTATATTATAAGTATATATATATAATGTTAATATCATTATTACATTTTCAAATAGTATTATTATTAAATGGGGTGGTTTCGAAAGCCACCTTGTAATTTTAAGATTTATAATATTATTGATATTAATATTCTACTAATAAGAGTATTATTAATAATGTTTTATTTATTTATTTATTTATTTATTTATTTATTATTATTATTATTATTATTATTATTATTATTACTATTACTACTATTACTAGTACTATTTTGTTGAAGGGTAGAAACCCTTATATCACCACCCCTTTTCAAGTAAAAATAGTAATTTATTTGTATTTTTAAGTAATATGTTGTATAGTTAATTATTGTGTAATATTGTTTTAATTAAAAACCAAATCTTAGAATAAGTTAGAAAATAATAAAATTTTATAAATGAGCCTAATTCTAGCATATTTTTATATAATAGGTGAATCCAGTCAAACCCCTCAAGTGGAATAGGAGCGTGCACCAAGACCGGTGACAAATTAGGTAAGGGTTTACTAAGGCCATGTGTGTGTTTATATGCATTATGTGCTTCATATGCCATGTATTCTATGTTTATTATTATTAATTATTTCGTATGTAGCATGATTATAGAGTTGAAATATGTTGGTATGTATAAATCATGGCATGAGGACTATGTGTATGTTTATGTTATCATTATTGTATGATGTGGCCTTAAGACATGCATATTAGAGTTGTAAAATAATGATGGGGAGTGTAATAATGTGGCGTTAGGGTTTTGCATGAAATAGCATGGTGTTAGGGTTTTGCATTAAATGGCATGGTATTAGGGTTTGCATGGAATGGCATGATGTTAGGGTTTTTCATGAAATGGCATGGTGTTAAGGTTTTGTATGAAATGTCATGATTTTAGGGTTTGCATGGAAGGATGTCTATGTGGAGCTAGGGTTGCTTATGAATTAGGGTTTGCATGGAAGTGTGGTATACGTGGAGCTAGGGTTTGCATATGAATTAAGGTTGCATAGAAGTGTGGTCTACGTGAAGCCAAGGTTTGCATATGAATTAGGGTTGCATGGAAGTGTGGTCTACCTGAAGCTAGGGTTTGCATGAGAGCTAGGGTTTGCATGAAAGTGTGGTACTTGGAGTTAGGGTTGCATAAGAGCTAGGGTTTTAATGGAAGTATGGTACGTGGAGTTAGGGTTTGCATGAGAGCTAGGGTTGTATGGATTTAGTCATGCATGTCTGGGTAAATGTTTGTGAACGACAAATGTTTTTGAATAAAATACTTAAGATACTAATCCCTTAAAGTGGAAGATTATTGAGTCGGGTCCAGACCGATCCACCGGTCAGGAATAGTGGTTAGGGTTTTACCCTATGTGCGACCGATCCACCGGTTATAATAGTGGTTAGAACATGAGGTCCTATATGTGACCGGCCCACCGACAATAATAGTGGGGCGACTCGAGCTCAATAAACACAAATCAGAATTGTTAAAGCTCTTAAAAGACATTAATTACTTACAGTGAAACACCGTGCGAGTAGGAACTAGACCGATCCACCGGTCAAGAATAGTGGTTAGGGTTTTACCCTATATGTGACTGATCCACCGGTAATAATAGTGGTTAGGACATGAGGTCCTATTTGTGACCGGCCCACCAGTTATAATAGTGGGGTGTGCCTATTTTTGCATGGATCTGATAAAAGGCATGGTGTGTATCGACTTTTGATAAAAGAAAGATTCAATGATTAATCTGGACCTTTTTGGGCCTTATGTGTGGACTTGTTGATTATAAGTTATGGATTTCATTTTATGCTTCTATGTATCATACGCGTGGATTTGTAAATGTATCATACTCGGTTACCTTACTCAGTACGTAGCATACTGATCACCCGTTTCATGGGTGCTGCTCATTCCCACGAGAAAAAGGCCCGTCTGATCTATTGTAGGTAGGAGATACCTACCTTGATGCTATCGATGTGTACGAGACATCAGGAGGGGCAGAGTGATAGCTGGGCTGGATCGATTTCTAGAGAGACGTGGCCATTTTCTTTTTAATTTATGACTCATGTTATTTTTATTATGTTTAAGTTTTAGAAACGACTTTATTAATGTTGTTTAATTAGTATTTGAAAAATAATAGTTGGTATTTTGAATTATGTAAGACTTGCGCATACTCTGGTTCCTATTTTTATAAATTTAAATTTGTATGGTATTACTGATAGTGTTTTCTTAGCCTTAGCACTTGGTACCGGAACGGTAGAAGTGAACTGGTATGGTACTAAGTTTGGCGGTAACATCCCCAGAATTTACGGTTTTAATTTATGAGTATTGATTTTTTTTTAAAATGTGTAAATTTTGGGGTGTTACAGTTCCCTAGGACTTTGATCATCACTTGAAGTTATTAGAACAATTAACACTCAATATACAAGCATTGAATATGTCTCATATTCAAGGAAGAAGAGATGATATGTGGTTAGATTAGAGTAACGACGATTCTGGTAGGTATCAAGATTCGACAACCCCTACCCAAAGAATTAAGAATTAGTAACATGAATGAATATTTGATGGCCATTACATAGAAATAAGAGAAACTTTTCAATTTTTGATATGCTTGTGGCATGATTGGGTATGCATATGGATAATTTGGAAATGAATATCAAGGCCAGCGTGTTAGATCTTTTGAACTTTGGATGCACTCCCCTTGGAAGCAAGGTAGAGAACCTTTTGATTGAGATAGTGTTGGGGAGGAGAGGAAAAATAGTGACTCTAATGTGGGATAGTCCATGAGAAATTGAAGCAAAACGATGGATATATATTAAGAAGTTATACTTGGAATACTACATGGAAACCACATGCACACCACAAAGGAGTGTCACTCGTTAGTTCAATAGCTCAAAAGAGTCACTCTGAAGAAAAGAAACAAGATAGGCTCTTAGAAATTCAAGTGAACGTGGATAATCAACTACAAATAGTGCCATGAAAGGAAAGGGGATCATAGAATTTGTTGATAATATGGATACGTTCATGCCTTAGTTCCAAGTAGGAAGCAATAGTGGAAAAAAAAGATAAAGAGGTCTATAGTATATATAAAAAGAACATCTAAGTCAAAGAAGGTTGTGATAGCAAACGACGTAGTATATCAACTCACAATAGTTACAACTAAGGAGTAGAATCAAGATTATGGTGTTAGTGATAACAAAGTTGATAAATTTAAAGACCCAAATGAGAGTCAAAAACTTACAAAAACCATGATTGAACGTGTAGGGTAAGTTGAGATTGTGATCCACCAGGAAAAGTAATGCCTTTGATTTTTGTTGGCTATTCGGGGTTAGAGAACTGCAATATAGTTCTTCACTTTTGAAATTTGATTTGAATGCAACATCCTAGTTTTATGTTTCTTAAAAAGTCTGATGGATTGAATTAAATTCAATAAAATAAATGTAAGATTTTTTGGTATGATGGTTTAGTCATTGGTAGTGTTGGCTAAAGCGGGTGCTTGGAAGTATTATGGAAAAATGAAATCATTGTTCAGCTACTCTCTATGACCTAACACCATTTTGATGCGTAGATAATAGATGTGATGGCAGAAGATGAATGGTGTTTGTCAAGTTTGTATGGTTGGCCCAAAATGCATATTAGAAATGTATTTTTGGAACTCCTTTGATTACGACCTTCACAAAAACAAAACAAAAAACAAATTGGTGTTGTTGGTATAGGATAACCTCCACAATAGTTTATTTCATCATAAGAAGAAAGGAGGGCCAAATAGATAGGAAAAACTCATTAGATAATCCTATAAGGTGTTAGATTAATGCAACTTAGTAATGACCTAGCCCTACACTAACCACAACTATTTATTTGGAACACATTTAAAATTGATGACTAACTTCACATATCAAAAATGTTTCATTTTTAGCATAATCTTCTTTGTTAATTCCCACATATCCCAAAAAACTTTCCATAAGTAACCAATTCCTATTTTTATCAAATCTAAGCATAATTAACTATAAATACTTTGATGAGTTTATAAAATGAAAGGTACATCTTATTAATATATGTAGTCATATCAATCCTTCTAAGCCTTCACAATTGACCTTATAAGATAGGAAACTACATATTCCCTCATTTAAAGAACCTAAATTCCTAATTACATCTAAACCACTAATTGTCTCATCATAATTCATCCCAAGAATCATCCTTTCTAGGTAATTAACAAGTTCTTATAACTCTATCTTATGTAGTAGTTTTTCTCTAGTACCATTTATGACCCTCTCTCCCATCATTCATTGAAGGTAGTTACCTTGAGCACCTTTGAGATTGATGACACCCTTCTAATTATATCTTTTTAGTGGGTTGTTTCTATTAACTCAGACACATCTTAATAAATTTTCCATGAGGTCATAAGCCTTTATAATCTACTAAATAACTCAGGGAATTACAAACATATTGAATATGGGGTTTAGCGAGTACCCATTCACTTTTGATAATGGGTAAAGTGGTGTAGATATTGTTCAATGCATATTCGATAGAACAATATCTAACATGGAAATATCCAACATGGAATAGGTTACCATGTTTTCAAGCTTTGTGATTAATGTTGATCATACATGGTTCGATCACCTCCTTATTAAAGTGGTGGTGGATCAAAGAGAGCAAAGATAGAGACCAGTGCCTCTTTCAATTCATGAATATTTTGAGGATGTTATCACTAAATAGTGAAACAATAATTGGGCATGAAAGAGCATAATTGTAATGGAGAAATTTAAAATATATTTTACACAATTCCATGATTAAGATAAAGAGGTGTCTGGGGCTAGTAAAGGGGGATCATAAAGAGGCTCAGGATCAAATTATACAATTAAATGATGCAAGATTGAAATCACATTACTCAAATGAAAGAAAATACTAGTTAGAGGTGCTTGATATTAGGCTCAAACCTAAAATGATTATAGGGAAACAAAAGAAAAAGGAAGTTAACATTCATGAAGATCACCATAATAATAGCTACTTCAATAGAATATGGAGTCTTAAACAAACGTTAACAATATGAGGGGTTTATATGGTTTTAGGAATTAATGAAGACAAAAAATAAAGATATGGAAGTGATGAACTTCTGTTACTTTTGGTAATCATTCACAAGTTCATAAGCTGACTAAGCAATTAATAAAAGTGCACATGTGAGTTTCTATAGATATGGACACTAAATCCTTTACAAGATATGAAATCAAATTCTCTTTGATTCAAACATATCATCTAGACTTCTTGGGATATGCACTTCCCCCCTAATCAAATTATAATAAAGGCATATTATTAGAGTGAATATAGTAAAACAATTCTTTAATGTCTTTGAATGATAGGATTATACTGAGGGGCTTGACTTATTTACATATTACCATGATTCTAAAGATATAAAATACCAAGTGAATCAGGGTATTCATTTAATTAGTTTAGGCAACGTTATATACAACTAATAGGTAAGGTAATTGTAAATCACATGAAAAACGGTTTTCCAAATGTAGTAAACATGGGCCAAAGTGACTTTATAGATCAATATATTAACATAGATAATTCCATTATCACATTTGAAAATCTCCACAAAATGAAATATGAAAAAAGGGGGCTGGTTCAATGGTGCTTAAGTTAGACACGAGTAAAATATGTGATTATGTTGAATGGGATCTCATAGAGGTTTCCGTGACTAAAATAAGTTTTGATAATTCATGAATTAGATTTATCGTATCATGCATGTCTTAAGTTACTTTATTTAATCTACTTAAAATAGCGTTTGGTAGATATTTCTATCCATAGAGAGGGTTACGATAAGATGACCTAATATGCCCCTACTTGTTCATTATTTGTGATAAGCCTTTTTCTGTTATGATACAAAGAATTATGAAGGATATACATTTTCATGGAGTAAAAGTTGTTAGGGGTGCATCAATAGTCACATACCTTATGTATTTGTAGATGACAACATCATATTTACCATTGTTAGAATATTCTTCAAAAGTATGCTAGATGATTTAAGTAGCTTATAAATTATTAACTATCAAAAATCATCTTGTGATCAAACACTCCAATAGATAGATGAGAGTAGATGTTTAAGTTTTCAATCACTATGGACAATAATAAAGCCTCCCTACTATTGTTAATAAATCAAAGAAGTCAATCTTCAAGTGTATCAAAGATCATATGCTAATGTTGGCTTATAATTGGATATGGACAAATGTTTCCAAAGCTAGAAAGAAAGTGTAACACTCCAAAATTTTCTAACCTTAATTTTAAACATTTAGCCTTTTTTATAAACATATAACCATGAAATATTAGTTTTATTATTTTTGTTAACCCTTCACCCACAAACCCAAATAAATTCTTTGATAAATTATACAAACTATTTTATCTTTCTTCCTTTATATTTAAATCCAACTTAAATTAATAACTTTACCCGATTTATTTTTTCTAATGAGATACCCTAAACCCAAATAAATTAATTTTATCCAAAACCTAAATATAACCTAATTCCAATTTAAACCCTAAATTTAATTTTTTTTCCTTTTTCTTCTTTTTCCTTTTCCCCATAAATTAATTTTCCTTCTCTTTTTCTATTTTTTTTTTCTTTTATTCTCCTCTTGTTTTTCCTTCTTAGCACCCAACCCACCTTATCTTTTTCTTTTTCTTATCCTCTCCTCCTAGCCCAAACCTCAAGCCTAACCCACTTCTCTCTCTCTTTTTCCTTCCTTTTTTCTTTCCTCCAACTACTAAGCCCAACCTGTCACCCCTTCTTCCTTTTCTTCTCCCCCCCTCTGAGCCCAAAACGTCCAAACAACCCCTAACCTACAACCCAACATGGCCTTTTGCACCCGTGCTTACATACCCTATCTTCCTTTCCTTTTCCAACCAAAAGCCCTACATGCTCCCTTCTCATGAATTTCCTTTCCTTTTCTACACCATCTTACACAATCCTTCTCTACCCCTACCTGTACCCCATTTACACCATCTACCATTCTCCTTCTACACCTAGCACGCACCAACTCCCTTATTGTAACCAACCTCTATAAACCAACCACACATCCTCCACCAATCAAAACTCTTTTCCCTACCTTCAATATACACACACATAATCATACTCTCATCCATTTTTATGTCAACAACCCCAAACCTTTCTCCTTTTTCTTTTTCCTTCATCCTTTCTCACCATATTTCTTAGCTCTCACTTGATAAACTTCCACTGCCCTATTTTTCTTCCTTCACCACACAAACATCATCACCACCATTATATATATCTAAGCCCCTCTTCTTTCCCTTTTCCTTCTCATCCTTCCTTCCTTCTCTTGGTGAGCCTAACATTGCTCACCACAGCGTCACCATGCCCTTTCTACCTCCCCAAACAACCCCCTTTACAACCCTCTCCCTTGAATTTACCTCTTCTCCTTTCTTCTTTACTTCTTCTATCGAGTTGCACACTATTGTTGAAGCCAACACACAAAAATCCCTACCTATACTTATGTCCTTATCCTCCTTCTTCTTTCCTTACCTCTCTTCCTTCTCCTATGCTATGCCTCCTTACCCTTCATTATGCCTCCCTACTACGTTCTTCACCCTCCCCATCACCCTCATTTTGCATCTCACCAACACTATACCAGCACCTGTCTTAACATCGTTTGTGCTACCATTCCCCTACAATCAGACTAACACCACACCACCCCCACTACCTCGTACATTACCATCCTATGAAACCCACCAACCACTGTCAACCTCTCCCTACCTAATCACCAACATATGCCTCCTCACCAACGCCCCTCAACCTAGCCAGGCAGCCAACAACCACCACCTCACCTTCCTCTTACTCCTTGTATCGCCACCCACCTAAACCATCACCTCCACCGAACCAACCTTCTGCCTCCCTTGAATCCCTTCTTCCTTTCCTAGCTTACATTGCACATGGAACGTCATATCTTTCTTTTACAATTTCACCCATTTTTCATTAAGGGTAATTTGGTAATTATCCTATTTAATAAATATTTTTAATAAAAATATATATTATTTAATTGATTAAATATTAATATGGTATTTATAAGATTTTTTTTAGGTACAAAAGTTTTATTAACAGAGCCTAATAAATTTTAGTGGGCTACCATAAAATTATGCTTTTGCTAAAAATTGGGCAATCCCTATACTCTACTAAAATGTTTAGATATCATATGATCGTATACTTTTTTTTTGATATATAAATCATGTTTAGTATTCTTGTTCTATTATAATTGCTATACTTTACTAAAATGTTCAGATGTTACATAATAATGCATTCAGGTTTTGATGTGTAAACCATGTATTAAGTATATTTTTTATATTGTGATTATTTGTCAAATAATGAGAGCATGGGATTTGGTAAAAATAAATCACGTTAACTTGTGGAAATTACTATATGTACAAAATTTATATTAAAATGGTTTAAGTGATGGGAATAATTTTTATATGTTATGTACGTATAATATGATTGGTTAAGCATGTTTAAACATATTTTTAACATAAATATTATTATTATGTTCCTTATGAGTAATTTGGTCATTTAATTATATTTTAATATTTAACTTGATAAAAATGCTTAGCATGTCTCAATTATTGTTTAGTACGGAAATATAAGATTTGATATGGCATAAACGCATGCTTCATCATGATTATTATTATTCTTATTGTTGTTGTTGTTGTTATATATCCTAGGGGTGCTTTAGTCATTTTTCATGTATCATAATAATTATTCTTTTAAACATGCCTAATATGCATTATTTATTATTTAGCATGCAAAAAAATGGTTTGCTGTTCTAGAAATGCATGTTACGGTTTGACGTGCAAAATCATGTATAAGGACAAAATGGTTATTTGGTGTATCTGATAATTTATTTGCATGTTAAATGATTTAATTATTTTATTTTAGTATTTGCTTGACTAGTTAATTAATGAAATGGAATTAGTATTTAAAATGGATGATAATGTGGATATTTTGGCCTCAAGGGCATTTTGGTCATTTTTGGTCTAAAGTGCCTAAGTGTGAATAATGGAGCCTTTAATTGACTTGTTATATTTTTAATGATTGAATTTGGTATTGTCATTTATTATAGTTGTCTTGAATGTTTGGAAACAAGTTAAAATTGTTAAGTATGAAAATTGGATCTATATGATTAATATGTGATTTGTTTGTCACCTTAATAAAATGATAATACTTATAGTGAAAGATTTTAAGATCAGGAATGGTGTCTCTTTAGAAGTTTCTAACCTAAGGATGTGGTTTAGCCCATGGTTGATTATGGATTTTTCTAGTGTGCCTTAGTGTCGTAGTTGTGTCCTATATCTTACTTTATTTAGCTCTACGGACTTAATAGAGGTTATGTATACTTATAGATTATGTGTCCTTGTTGATAGGACACTGTCTACCTTCATGTGCCAGTATGATAAAAGTATCTTAGTGTCCTTGGGTTGATAATCGGAATGATACTATGTTACTTTGGTGCTCTAGTATGACCAAAGTACCTTAATATCTGTGGGTTTGATATGATCTCCCCTTGAGTAAATAAAAATAAAAATGAATAACCTTAGATCAAAATGGTTATTATTGGACTGAAATAATTGTTTGATTGGTAGTAGCTTTTGTGCGTACTTTTGTTTTGGTAGTAGTCTTCATGCCTACTTGTGTTTCGATAGTAGCCTTCGTGCCTACGTATTATTTGGTAGTAGCCTTTGAGCCCTACTATAATGTTATAGATTTTATTGGTATCATGTCTTTGAGATCAACTAGTGATGTTATGGACTTTTGTAGTATAGTACTTTTGAGCCTTGCTTTTGATGTTCTGGATTTTATTGGTATTATACCTTTGAGCTCTACCAGTCGTATTATGGATATTATTAGTTTGATATTGACGCATGAGGTATATTGTGAATGTCAGGGTTCATCTATTGAGATTGATTCTAATTATGATTCATCTATCTTATATGCTTGGCGGATAAGTTTTATTATGTTCTACATGAATGAGTATAAGTAATATGTAGCTTTATTGTTATTGTATATGTGATATTATTATCTTATTTCTATCATTGTATCAATAGTTAAATTTTAATACCATATATTGTCGTGATTCCCTTTATGTATTCTATGCGGTATTTTCATTTTAGTCTTATATAATGGGTTACTTAGTATAGTTATACTGAAGGGTTCATTTTCATAGGCCCTTGCTTATTCAAGGGGTAGTGGCATCTAGAGGTCAGCATGTGAGATTAGTTTAGGGTTAGTTTTTGGGTTAAAAGTAAGGATATCTAATTTTTTACCGGTACCTTTTCATTTGGATGATTCTAAACTCTTATATTCTTATGTTTCTCTTTTCACTGATTTTTGTAATCACCGATAGTTTATTTTATTTGGAATGATAATTTTTTTTTATTCTCTCTACTTTGATTTTTATAGTTGTGTTATTAGTTGAAGTGGAATAACATCGTTAGTCTTAACACATGGTATAAGAATGGTAGTGAAAACTAGATTTATACCAAATGTGGCGGTAACACCTCATTCTTTTGGTTTAGCTTCCTCGGCTAAATATTTAAAGATTTTTTTTTTGTTTTTAAATTGGGGGTATTACAGGAACTGTTGATTAAATTTTTATACAATCCATTATTACTTATGCCGTGGAAATTTTCAAACTTAAATAGCCAATGTTTTCTTAATTGTAATAACTGGTTTTAGGATTTTGGTGGAATAGTACATAGAGGATTTAGTGTAAGCAAAGGAGGATGAGGGTATTACTTTTCATCAAATCTTTTAATCTTGCTATGTTAAACAAGATGGTGTGGAGCCTTATTTAAGACTCAAATTCCTTAATATCTAATGTATAGAGAAAGTATGGTTGGAGTAAAATTTAGAATATTTGTTTAGTGACTATTTGGGGCGAGTATGATGTATGGAATGGATAATTCCAAATAAATAAAAAAACTATAATACTAATTTAGGGAAATTGGAAAACAATTAATACACTTTTATCTAGTGGTTCGGTATAATCTTATAAGGTTTCTCTACATTCACTACTAAATGGTTTTACCTTTTAGATTTGAATATTTTTTTTTATATGTAAATAATGATCAATCATGTCTAAGTTTACGATTCTACTATCTCTAACACCTCTCAGGGTTTGTTTAAGGAGGTTGTTAGAGTTTTTATACTTCCAAGAATTTTATATTCAAGAGATGATGTACACGTTAATCTAATTATCCTCTCTAATTTTATGAGCTTATACTCTTAAAGACCTCTCTCAAAAGTGCTAGACATGCAAAACCTTTGAATAATTAGGTTTGAGAGAGTGTGAGCTTTGATTGGAGATTTGGTGCCCGATATAACAAGGTTTTGGTTTGTGTAATTTATTGGAGAAGTGTGGGCTTGACATATGTATCATGTGATAAAACACTAGGGAATGTGTTTATTAAGATGAATCATATTTGGCGTCGGAATATTATGGGTTGTTTTTTGGGCAAAAATCAAGTGAAAAGAAATTAACACAAGTGATCCGTGTTTCATTGAAACAATCCATGTTTTTTGGTCATTGTATAAAATACATCGCTTTACCTTGTAACATTTTATCTAATATAAAATAGTTGTGATAAAACTCTAGCAAACAAGTCGAACATGAAATCTTCTTCTCCTTTATTTGGTTCTCTTTGATTAAGAGAATTAATGATGGTATAATCTTGTTAAGTAATTTGTTGAATCCTCTTATTACAAAACAGTTGCACAAATAAAGGTTTTTTATTTTTCATTTATTGTTTCATTGATTGAATTCTCAGTTAGTTTTACACTTTTCTAGTTAGTTTCAATTGTTGTTCATATCTAGTATTTTCATAGTGCAGTCAATGTTTTTCTCAAACTATTTTGTATAAGCGCTTGGTTTCTAAAGTAGATATGGTGTTTGAGATGGCTATAATATTTGATAATGAGAAGTTCAATTGATTCATCGATTTTTGGTTGTGGAAATTCAAGATGCGGGATATCTTGATTAATAATGGGTTAAAGAAAGCTTTGTCTAGTCAATCAAATAAACAAGAATCAATGATGGATGAAATATTTGAGGAGGTATATCTAAAGGCCCTCTCTGCCATACATTATGTTTGTATAATGAAGTATTTTATAAATTTGAACATAATTCAATGACCATTGCCTTTTGGTTGAAGCTCAAATATTTGTATATGACAAAGTCCATAGAAAATTGTCTATTATTGAAGAGTCTGCCTCTTGACCAGAAATTAGGTGACGGTCAATCTTTAAAAATTATTTAGATGAGTTTGATTATATTATGATAGAATTGCATGAAACAGAATTCAAACTTGATGATGAAGATTTCATCTTGTTGAGTTCCTTGGATTATATATGGGTACCGTTGTGTAAGTGAGAATAATTCCTTGAGAGTTACAAAAGGGTTTCTTATGGCGATGAAGGGGAAACAAGTTGGGATACTATATGAGTTGGTGGATTCCACCATTGTAGTTACACCTACTATGACATCAGTGAGTTTGATAGACTCAGATGTCACTAGACTTTGACACATGATATTGGAGCATATGAGTGCTAGAGTGTTGATTAAGCTCTTTAAGAGGAAGCTATTGGATGGACAGAGTATGGGTACTATGGACTTTTATAAGTACTGTATGTTTGGTAAGCAGAAGTAGGTTAGCTTTTCAAAAGCTTAGTATTGGGGTGCCCGTTGAATATATCCATTTAAATTTATAAGGTCTAGTGGGAGTGGCTTCTAAAGGAGGTTTACGGTACTTGATCATATTTATTAATGACTTATCTAGAAAGGTATGTGTATATTTTAAAACATAAGAATGATGTGTTTGGTGTTTTTACATGCTGGAATACCTTGCTAAAAAAGCTAGTTGGTGAGCAGGTTAAGTGCCTCTAGAAGGATAATGTTCTCTATTTTTTTTTAAATAGAATTTCACTAAGTTTTTCTATAAGCATTAAATATCGAGAAACCACACTTACATTGAGAGACCATAACATATTGGGGTCACTAAGTAGATGAACATGGCCTTATTAGAGAAGGCCTTTTGTATTTCATTGCATCCTAAGCTAGGTAGAGAGTTTTAGGCTAAGGTAGTCCACATGGTGGCACACATGGTGAACCAATCACCTAGTTGGTCCATTGAGTTAAAGAAACTTGAGGAATTATGGACTAGTAAGCTAGTTGATTACTCTAACTTGTAGGTCTTTAGTTGCCCTACTTATGCTTATGTGAATGATGGAAACTTGAGACAAGATCTAAGAATTGTGTCATTTTAGCTTTACATAAGGAGTGAATGATTATAGCTAAAGGAACCAAATTACATCTAAGTTCTTAATAATGAAGGATGTAACCATTAATGAGTTTGTGTTCTAGCAAAAGACTAAATTGAGTGATAGCGTGTTAAAAGAGGTGAAGCAAGAAAGTACATTGATTTGGATGGTAGAAACCTTTCTGATAAATCTGCTATTCCTTATGTAATACATATTTTTAAATGTTGAATTAGAAATAATGCCAATTTTTGGTATTTGATTTTGATTTACAACTATGATTGGGTTTGAGGTAAAGTTGAACTTGAAACGAGGATGGAAAACTAAATTAAATAAGTTTTTCAAGAGAATTTCTATACTAGCTCCATGAACCAATCAACTACTTCATCATTTCAGTAAAATAGTTTTGCTAGATAAAACTATTCAGCTAGTTGAGGAACCAATCAACTAGTCTCTAGAACAGTTGAGTAGTAGGCCAAACTGATCAACTACTTTGTTGAGCTGGATATATTTTTGAAACTTAATTTTTTGGAAAAAATTTCTATACTAAAATGGAACCTTGTTCAATTATTCCAAATTGTTCTTAAACGATTCTTAACCCTTTTAATGATGCATTTGGCCCAAAGATACTACCTTATATCAATTTAAGGAGTCGGTTGGGATAATTAGGGGGGAAGATAACCTCAATTTTTTCTTCTTCCACCTCTCTCTTCAACACATTTTTGGGATCACTACTTTGATCTCAAACTCAATTCTACACAGTTGGGAGATTTCTTCCACCCTGACCTTCCATTTCCCCTCTTATGTATTGCATTTCGAGACCAATTATCTTGTAGTCCTCGAGAATTACAATTTGAGCTCTAAAGGATAGGTCAACATATCTTAGAGACAAAATGTGTCAGCTGAACTTGAATTTAAACTGTAAGAATTAGGGTTTTCAACATGCTCTGGGCCATACTTGGGAATTTTATTGATTTCTTAGCTATAAATAGCCCTAATCACTACTTCTATTCACCTTTCTTTCTGCCACTAAAATACTCAAACTCTATAGCATTCATATTCTCCCTCTTTCACTTCGTGCTTTGTATTCAAATCCTTTTTTCTCTTTTGATCCTTTCTTTGGGTCTACTTTTTTTAATTGTTAATAAATAAAGAGTTAGATTTAGGAAGAAGGTTGAGTGGTTCAGCTGAGTTACCCTTCATTTGTCCTTTAGCTGTGGTATATTCATTCTTTCTCTTCTATTTCAAGTTCAGATTTATAATAGTTATTCACAAATTTTTGATACAGACTTGTTGTTTTTAGGTTTTTGAAAGTGGAGGATTTCTTAGGTTGAGTTTTCTTGTTTGGGGAAAGTTTTACATGCATCAAGTAAGTCATTCTTACTTCTGAAATAGGTTACGGATAAAATTATATGTTCCGGAACTTTTTAAGTCTTAAGTTACATATAGGCATGAGTATATAGCTTTATAGAACTGTATTGAATGGCAAGATTAGGTATTTCTTGTGAAAAGCATGAATTTTGAGGAAAGATTAAGTGGTGATGAAAAAAGGTGAAATATGCAACTATTATAAGCTAGAAATGTGTTATGTGGTGTTAGAACATGTTCTAATATGGTATGATAAAGGATTATAAGCAGGATCTACATGAAAATGAATATTTGGTGTTGTTGGAGGGAAAACTAATCAACTTATTAGGTCAAACTGACCAACTGGTTCCTAGATCAATCAACTGGTTGACATAACCTATCAACTAGTAGGCATATAGAGACCTTGGCCTTGCTCTTGGCTTAAACCCATCAACTAGTTAGGTTGAAATGGTCGATTGGTATTTGAACACTCAATTAGATTTCCCAAACCAATTGATTGGTTTGAGGGAATTCTATTTTGGGTGAGCCAAAACAATCGACTAGGTAGGCCAAACTAATCGGCTGGTTTGTGAAATTGATTGACTAGCTGGAACAGACCAATCGATTAGTTTGGTTGGTTTGTGTGACTTTTTTCTTCTTAGTTTGGATATGCTTTAAGACTATGTATGACACGACTGTATGACTAATTAATGGATAAAACAAATATATTACCATGGATCAATGACCTAATGAATGATTCATGACATATTTAATGGGTGAACCACATATGAAATGTGATGGTTTTTTAGAAAAAAAGGTGATGAAAAAAGGAATATGTTTTGGATGGAATAATATAATAGGTATGATTAATATTGAACAAGCATAAAAGGGAACCCCACACTTGGTTAGCAATGGAAAGGATTAATATGGAAGAAACATGTAATGGTCTTGGTTAATCTTTGTATCACCCTGATGTGATCATGTAACGTCATGAATAATATACTATCCATGTAAAAGGAAAGACAATTGAGCTGTGCATGGATCTATCTTACTTAATCCTTAATTAATTACTAGGGGTTATTCTACCTTCAGGCATTTATTAGTGCCTGAGGGCTTTTCCTAAGGGTGGGATCCTAGTAGATCTTGGTTCCTTACCTACTCTAGAGACTGATTATGTATTAAGGGTTATTGATTCTAAAGGGTCTAGTTAACTAGGTGGTTGGCTTTGGCCTGGACTTATGTCCATATTGGTTGAATTTGGCCTGGACTTATGTCTATTGAGGTTGGCTTTGGCCTAGACTTTATTTCCATTGCTCAATGATGAATAATTGGATAATGATGAGAATAAATGGATGGATGATAATAATAATGGTAAAAGTTGAAATGAATACTTGGATAATGATTTAAATGAATACTTAGATAATGATATGAATGAATAAAGTAATAATGACTAAAATGAATGACTAGATGAGGACCTATCAAAGTATATGGATAAGAAATGGTAATCAATTGAGCAAGTTGGAAAATAAACCCTAGTGTTCATCAAGATAATCTGCTTAGTACATGTGTGTGACTACCTATGATATTGTTCTATGAAAATGGGCATCATATATTTTGAGTTGTTTGAATCATGCATGATAGTAAATCTTAATGCATTTCCTAATCATGATAGAGTAGTTAAACATAATTATATGACATTGTCATGATGCATGCTAAGCATAATTTTGATAACATGATAGAACCTTGTATGCTTGTGACTTCCGTTGAGAAGGTAACTTGGCTTACTTAGTACATAGCATACTAGTGTGTCTGTTTGCTCAGTCACCTACTCATTCCCACAAGCAAAGGGCCATGTGCAAGTATTTGTAGATGACCAGTAGTGGGCATACCTCATATTGGTTTTGGGGCTTATGAGCGTGGACATCTGGAGACTTTCATGCAGACTATGATAGACCATATTTTTGGGGGCACACCCTAACTAGTTTACTTCTATATTAGCCTTATATTCTTATTTAATCTTTCTCCCTATATTTGACAATGTGAGGGGCTATCAAGGTCATATGTTGTAAATATTTCTTTTCAAAATTTATTTAATTTTATTTTACACACTCTACTTTAAATTACTTGGTTTGGTTTAACATTGTATCTAACATAAGATGGATGGCTGACGTCTATCCTATGTTAGGTAGGGGTGGTTGCACCCCGTTTTCCTAAGTGTGTTTAGGAGTTTCCACTTTTATACTACTTTAAAATGAATTTTTTTTGGTAGTAAAAAATGGGGGTGTGTTTAGTAGTTTCCACTTGCGCTTCTACTCTGATACCATTTGTGACACCCAAAGTCAATACAACCATTGGGGGCTACCCTGGATTGTTTTTGGATTGATCACTTAGCCTTATAAATTACCACGAGTCCTTTCACCATGCTTTGTCCTTACCCACATTATTCCTAATAAATTTTCTAAAAAATTTGGAAACTTCTCAAGAGACTTACCCATCATAAAATATACTCCACAACCAACATGCTTAACTATAAAGTTCTTAGGAAATAATCACTAAAATGATAATATATCATGTTGATATAAATACCCACATTAATTTTTATAACACTCTACTTAATTTGGGGTATTACATTCACCCCCACTCAAAGAGCACATCATCTTTTTTGTGCCTCCACTAATTGTCTCATTATAGTTTATCCTAAGACTTGTCCCACTACGTAACTAACTAGCTCATCAAAGTTCATATCGATGTCACAGTTCCACTATGATACTATTTGTAACACCCAGAGTCAATATGACCATGAGAGGACTACCCTAAAGCACTTTTGGATTGATTTTCTAGCCCCACATACAAACATAAGACCTTCTAGAGATTTTTTTCCTCACTCACAAGTTTGTTAAATATTATTTTTTGAAATTTTCTAAAACTTCCCAAGAGCGTCACTCATCCTAAAAATTGCTCCATAATAACCATGCTTAACTATGGAGTTCCTAGGATGTAATCACAAGAAGGGTAGTATACCATGTTGATATAAGTAGTCATATCAATCCTTTATAACACTTCCCTTAATATAGAGGTATTATATCCATCCCCAATCAAAGAATACCATGACGTCGTTACATCTCAAATAGTAGTTGTGTCAATACAGTTTAGCCTAATAATCATCCCACTAAGTAGCTAACTAGTTCATCCACGTTCAGCTTGCGGTTGCGATTTTGCTAAGATAACATTTGTAACACCCCGAGTGGACACATTCATATAGGGGCTACCCTGGAGTGTTTTTGGATTAATCACCTAGCCCTATAGATTAACATGATTCCTTTCATTGCACTCTATCCTCACTTATATGCTTCCCGAGAAATTTTTAGAACTCTTTTCAAACTTCCCAAGAGGGTCACCCATCTTAAAAATTACTTCACAGCCTGCACATTTAACTATGGATTTCTTAGAAAAGAATTACAAAAAGGATGAAAAACCATACTGATATAAGTATCCATATCAATCCTTAGAACACGCTACTTAATTTGGGGTATTACATTCACCCACACTCGAACGCAACATCCTTGTTACACCCTAGCAACTAATTGTCTCATTATAGTTTACCCCAAGAATCATCTTTCTAGGTGACTAACTAGCTCATCCAAGTTCATATTGCAATCGTAGTTTCACTCTAATACCATTTATAACACCCTAAGTCAATATAACACGAGGGGGATACCCTATAGTGATTTCCAATTGATCGACTTGCCCCACATATCAATAAGAGTCCTTTTAGAGCATTTTTTTCTTCACTCACACATTTCTTAAGAAATTTTCTAAAATTTCCTGGCAGGGTTAACCTAACTAAAAATTTCTTCATGGCAAGCACACTTAGCTATGGAGTTCTTAGGACAAAATCACAAAAAATATGGTATACCATATTAATATAAGCATCCATATCAATCATGTATAACACTCCCCACAATATGAGGCTATTACATTCACCGCCACTCAAAAAAATTCAATGTCCTCATTGTGCCTCAATGATGTGTGTGGGAGGGTGCAATTCTTAAACTGGGGTGAATATGGTTTGATTATGTTAGTCTTGACAAGAAGATGATTTGGTGAAGACGTATTAGGTTTTAAAATAATCGAGTGGGATGGAAACTTGATGGTGATGATTCAAATAAGAAAGGTAGGATTCGTTGATGATGGTTAAACAATGATGATGGTTTGAATGGAATGTAATTAATTATAATATGTATTCAATGATGGAATGATGATGATGTTTGGTTTCAAAAGTTAGGGTTTTAAATATGGTTAGAGTTTAGGGTTAGGTTTGGTTCGAAAAGAATGAATAAGGTTGTGTTTAGTTGGTATGGAAGATTAGGGATTCGAATGGAAGGTTTAGGGCTTCTATTGTGTATACCAAATTAGGGCTTTAATTTACTGCGAATTTTGATGGTAATTATGGTAGGAAAATATAGATTAATAATAATACAAAAGATGTGGATTAATATCTAATCCACACATATAAAGAGATGAAAACTTTCAAGCTAAACCATTCACACATATTCGATTTGCTTGAGTTTGAACTCACATAGAATTCACTTGTTTTCAACTTCAATTCGATTCTTCATATCCTCATGTTGGACATTTATGCAAATTATAACCTTTCTACCAATAGCTAAACCATAATTCAAATGAATATAAGCTAAAAGATATTAGGTTACCTTTATGCTATCTTTATTATCCAACTTTACTACTTAATTAATAAATTAGCTAAATTAATAATGATACTCAAAAATCTTGCCCATAAACTCCCCATGCACGTGGTCACTCCCTCCTTACATGCCATACACATGCACGTAGACACTTAGTTACTTGTTTATTATGTTTTGAGCAACGTAACCATCCGTTAGTCTTCAAATTTGTGGAAGATACTTTCTAAATGAAGAATAATTGGTTCCATATTTATGAAATCTAATTCTTTATTGTTTTCTCCTACACCATTCTCCCCTTTTTTATTTAAATTTGCCCTCAAATTTGCATCATCATAATAAGGTCTAATATCTCTAACGTTGAATGTCCTTGATACCTCGACATATGAATATGGAAAATCGAGCTCATAAGCACTATCTCCAAACTTTTGAACTATAGTGAAAGGGCCATCCACCCTTGGCATAATCTTGTATTTACTTAAATCAAGAAATCTCTCCTTCCTCAAGTATAACTATACAAAATCTCCTAGTTGAAAAACATGTTAGCTCCTATGCATCTTTGCTCTTGTCTTGTACACTTCATTTGCCTTCTCAATATTATGCTTGATTTCTTAATGAAGTTTTTGAAAGAAATCCACTCTCTCTTATGCATCATAACTCTTCACATCACCCTTCTCCAATGACACCATATCAATTTCCATATATGGATTAATACCATATGTTATCTCAAATGGACTAGAGCTTGTTTTAGTGGAAGGACTTTGATTGTAAGAAAAATCCACTTGTACTAACTTGACATCTCAATCCTTACCACTCTTACACACTAATCCCCTTAGAAAAGTACCCAAAGTTCTATTAGTAACTTTGGTTTTTCCATCTATTTGAGGATGATGTGATGTGCTAAATAGATGCTTCGTTCCTAGCATATGCCATAAAGTCTTCCAAAAATAGATTAGGAACTTCACATCCCTATCTAAAACAATACTTCTCAAAATTCCATGCAACTTCATGATCTCCATAAAGTATAAATCTGCAATATGGATAGCATCATCGGTCTTATGACATGGAATAAAATGAGCCATCTTAGAAAATCGTTTGCTACAACCATAATAAACTCCTTGCCTCATTGTGTCCTAGGCAATCCTAAAATAAAATCCATACTAACACCTTCCCATGGTTGAGTAGGCATAAGTAAAGGTACATATAACCTTTTGCGAAAGAAACTCTTGCTCAACGATGGCTTGTATTACCTTTTACGTTATCGTCCAATAGAAATATTCTTATAGTAACTCCAAATTATTATGAACTTCAAAGTGTCCTACAACTCCTCCTTCATGCACCTCTTTGATTAACAAGTCCCAAACTGAACTATTTAGCACACATAATTTGTTGTGCTTGAATACCCATCTTGAATAATATAAGCTCAGAACTCCCTTGTTTCTTGAACTCTTTAAAGATCATAGCAGAATAATCATCCATGGTATATTGAATGTTCAACATCTCAAACCCCAAAAGCTTTGCATCTATTATATGGTAAGTAACATGGTCCTCCTTAATAATGCATCTGCCCACAAATTTCTGCAAGAAGCTTATCCACTTAGCAGTAAAGGTGGCGGCATAGGTGGTTGTTGTTGTGGTGGCCAAAGGTGGTGGAGAGGGAGAAAGAATGGAAAAGAGGGAGGTAGTGAGAAAAGGAAGGGAGAGGGAGGTAGGGGATAATTTTCAAACTATTTTGGGTGGGTAAGAGAGGTAGTGGTTGTGGCGGTGATGGTGGTGCATAGCGGTGAGAGGGGTGGCGATGGGTGAAAAGTGGCAAATCAGGCAGCCCACTTTTCATGACTGGGGTGGCTCGTGTAGGGGGAATTAGCAGTGGTAAGTGGTATGGTTCGGTGGAGGGTAGTGCAGGGAAGAGTTTGGGAGGTGTTTTGGGCAATGGCAGGGACTGTGTTGGAAGTGGCGGTGGAGCAAGGAAGGCTAGTTTTCTTGGTAGGGAAAAAGAGGCCAAATGGGATTAGTTAGGGGGTATTTATAGGCTATTGGAGGGAGGATAAGACAAAGGGGGGAAGGTGTTGTAGAGCTCACTGGCCAATGGTGGCAATCCAATATGATCATGCAAAGTGACAATTATAAGTTTAGTTAAGGAGAAGAAAATGAAAAGGGAGGGGGCACGTGAGGGGGTAGGTGTAGGGATGGTTGGGGCTAAAATAGGAAAGTAACAGGACAGGGAGAGAAGTGAGAGAAGAAGGTTAGCAATACGGTGGTTAGGCTAGTTGTCGGCGTAGGGTCATAGGTCTCGACCTGCCTCGCATGGGAGGGAGAAGGGTGGAAGAAGGAAGGGTGGGTTGGCCAACCAGTTTGGAGGCAAAGAAGAGAAGAAAAAGAAGGGGAGAACAAGTGGGTAAGATAGAGGAAAGAAAGGAGGGTTGGCTGGCCCCAACTCACATAGTGTTTCACTTTATGTAATTAGTATCTTTCCATGTCTTATACTTCTGTCTTACACATTTTTCGTATTAATTATGTTAGAGTATGGGAGCCCCATTATTATAGCCGCTAGACCAATAACACTCCACAAGGCAAAACGCACCTGACCACTATTATAGTCGGTGGACTAAAAAATCAACGTCACTGGCCCTAACTCATGTAGTGTTCCACAGTAAGTAACTAGTATCATTCCTTATCATATTACCATGAAAAGTTTAGTTTGTCAAGCCTAGAATCCCCCACTATTATAGCCGGTGGCAAGTGAGGTGGAGGGGAAAAAAGAGGGTTATTATCCTAGGCCACTCGAGTAAGAAGAGGGGGAGAGGAGTTGGGCCACGAGGGGAGGGCTAGCCTAATCTGGGGGAAGAAGGGGGGAAATGGGAGAAAGGAGAAAAATGGCAAAGAAAAGGAAAAAGAAAGAAAAAAAGGAAAAATAGGTTGTTTAGGGGTATTTAAAATATTTTGAAATTTTTAAATATTTAAAAATAATAAAATTTATTAACATAATAATTAAATTCTATTTTCATATTAAGTTACGACATTTTGGGAAATGTTTCCTAAATTCTATTTTAATAAGCAAATCACCCTAATTTTTTCTAATTAAATTCTTTATTATTTTCCACTTAATTTTTCCTTAAATTTTCCCCATATTTGAATAAAAATAACTTATTTAATTAATTTTCCTAATAAGTTCCTATTTTAACATAATTTCCCAAATTAGAGTTTTGGGTTATTTCACATTAAGAACCTTGTCATGTACAACCTTCCTCTCAAACTGCCATGGCCACCCCAACAAAATGTGACAAGCATCTATAGGTAGAATATCGCATAAAATATCATCAAAATAATTTACAATCATGAAAGAGATAAGAGTTTATTTGATTACCCTTACACCTTTGTCCATGTTGATTCATTAAAGTGAATATGGTCTTGGATGACCCTTAGCCTCCATACCGAGCTTGTTCACCATCGTATCACTAGAAACATTAGTGCAGGAGCCACTATCAATGATGACTTCACACACTTTATTACCAACTCTGCATTTGATCTTGAAAATTTTCTCCCATTGAGTAAGTAAAAGTTGTGGTTGTACTTGTAGCACCCTTTGCAAAACCTAGCAATCCACTTGGCCTTCCTCTAAAGCATCCTTCGGGATATCACTTTCTTTTTCTATGTATTCATAAAGGTCTTCATTCTCTTCACAAGCCTCCATATTTTCTATCTCCTTCAAGGTTAATGCCCTTTCATTTGGATAATCCCAACAAAGTGACCATAACCTCTACACTTGAAGCAGTTGTTTTTCTCCTTATCAACCCCTTGATCCTTGCCCTTTTCTTCACAAGTGAACCTTCTAACACTGTCTTAGCTTAAAACTTGAGAAATTGGTGGCTTTGACACATCATTGAAAGTTGAACCATATAGAGAATTGGTTAACTTGCTTGTTGGCTTTTTTCTCTTCAATTATTTCTTAAACTTGATGGCTAACTTAGTTAGGTCTACAAACATTTCATAAGGAGACACCTCTACCTTGTCCCGAAGATTCATATTTAAACCCCCTATGAATCGTGTACACCTTTGTTCTTCTCGTTCTTAGACATCAAATAAAAGACCTAGCCTTTCGAACTCCCGATGTATTCTTCAACTCCAAGTATCTCTTGCCTCAATGTAGTATTTTTATAAATTTTCTTTTATTCTTCAAATTTTTCTTTAATTTTTCCCATGACCTAATCATCAATTTTCCCTCTCTCTCCTATCTCCTTTTTAAATTATCATACCATTTCTTTTCATCAATTTCCTTATACTCAAAATTTTATTCAACGATTTGGAACCATTCAAGAAAAGACTTCGGGTCAAGATTACCTTCAAATTCAGAAAGATCAAAGTGGATTCCTTTTTCCACATCACCATAAGTTTTCCTCGTAGTGTCACTTACCCTTACATAATTTCCTGCACTCTCCTCTTCTTCTTCCACCCAGTTTTGTGCTCTTCTCATGCCCTTCCTCTACTTGTTCCCTTTATTTTGTGGCTACACATGGGGCTCATGGGCTTGAGAAGCTTCTATTATTCCCACCTTTAATTTGACCTCCTTGATTTCATCCACCAAGGTCTTGAGAAAATCTCTCAAGTCTTCTCCTTGGTTCTCCATCCATCTACCTATCAACTGAAAATAACACTCCCCAAACACGCCCTTAATCACATGACCTCTTGTATTTTCTTGAAGATGGGACACTTTCTTAATAAATCTTTAAGAATATTTAAAGAAATATTGAATCTTGATTGCAATTCCACGGACCTATAGCATTGATACCAACATTGATGTGTGTGGGAGGGTGTAATTCTCAAATTGGTGTGAATGTGGTTCAATTATGTTAGTCTTGAGTAGAATATGATTTGGTGATGATGTATTAGATTTTAAAATACTCAAATGGGATGGGAACTTGATGGTGATGATTTGAATAAGAAATGTAGGATTTGTTGATTTTGGTTTAAAAATGATGATGGTTTGAATGGAATGTACTAATTAGCATATGCATTCAATTATGAAATGATGATGATGTTTAGTTTCTAAATTTAGGGTTTGGATGATGGTTAGCTTTGTGTTTTAGGGTTAGGGTTTGGCTTAAAAAGAATGAATAAGGTTATGTTTGGTTAGTATGGAAGATTCGAGTTTCAAATGGAAGGTTTAGGGCTTTAGCTGTGTATTCCAAATTAAGGATTTGATTAATCAATAATTAGAGTATTATATTGATGATAATTATGGTAGGAAAATAGAGGTTAATAATAGTAGAAAAGATATATATTAATCTCTAATTTACAAACACAAAAAGATTAAAACTTTCAAGCTAAACCGTTCACATAGATTAGATTGGCTTGAGTTTGAACTCACACAAAATTCAATTGCTTTCAACTTCAATGTTGATCTTCAACTTTAATTCAGTTCTTCATATCCTTACATTCAAAATTCATGCAAATTATAACCTTTATACCACCAACCAAAGTATAATGCAAAAGATTCCAAGCTAAAAGATAGTATGCTACCTTTATGCTAAATTTATTATCCAACTTTAATGCTTAATTAATAATTTAGGTAAATTACTAATGATGCTCAAAAATCCTACCAATAAACTCCCCATGCACGTGGTCACTCCCTCCTTGCATGCCATGCACATGCACGTAGACATTTAGTTGCTTATTTATTACATTTTGAGTAATGTAACCATCCATTAGTCTTCAAATTTGTTGGAGATACTTTTCAAATGAATAAAAATTGGTTCCATAATTATAAAAGTCAATTCTTTTAGTGTTTTCTCCAACATCACTCAACCAATAACAACCTGAATATAATTTATCCCATGAATCATCCCACAAGTGGGTTGACTGGCTCATTAGAGTTCAGCTCGTAGTCGTCATGTTCTTATACCATTTGTAACAACCCATTTAAATATGACCATGTGGGAGCTACCCTACAGTGATTTCAGATTTATTGGTTGCTCCTATAGATCGACACAAGTCCTTTTCACATGCTTTTTCCTCATTCACATGCTTCTAAATAATTTTTTAGTAAAATTCTAAAACATCCCAAAAGGATCATCCATCCTAAAACTTATTATGCATCCCGCACACTTAAATATAAAATTCTTAGGATGGAATCATAAAAAAGATGGAACACCGTGTTGATATAAGTAGTCGTATCAATCTTTATAACACTTTGCTCAATTTGGAGTATTAAATTCACCCCCACTAAAAGAACACAGTGTCTTTGTTACGTCTCAACCGCTAATTATCTCATTATAGTTTATCCCAAGAATTATCTAGCTAGGCAGCTAACTAGCTCATCCAAGTTCATATCACAATTTTGCTCTGATATCATTTGTAACACCTCATGTAGATATAGCTATGAGGGCGCTACCCTAGGGCACTTTCGAATTGATTGACTGGCATCACAAATCAACATGAGTCTTTTCAATGCATTTTATCCTCACTATTATGTTTTCTGAGAAAATTATGAAATTTCTAAAAGTTCCCAAAAGGGTTACCCATCCTAAAAATTTCTCAACAGTGAGCATGAATAACTATGGAGCTTTTAGGATGGAATCACTGAAAGGATGGTATACCATGTTGATATAAGTAGACATATTAACACTTTATAACACTCCCCTCAATTTAGGAGTATTGCATTCACCCCTACTCTAAGAATGCAACGTCCTTATTATGCCTCAAACAATAATTGTTTCAATATAGTTTATTCCAAGAATCATCCCACTAGGTAGCTGACTGGCTCATCCAAGTTTAGGTCACGGTGATGGTTTTGCTCTAATACCATTTGTAACATCCCTAGTTAATATCAACACTCAGGGGTTACCCTAGAGTGACTTCCAATTGATCAACTAGCCTTATATATCAACATAAGGACTTTCAGTGCACTTTTTACGTGCTTCTTGAGAATTATTTTTAAATTTCCCAAGTTAGCCACCCATCTTAAAAATTGCTCCACAACTAGAACACTTAACTATAGAGTTCTTAGGATAAAATCACCAAAACGATGGTATACCATATTGATTTAAGTAGCCATATCAATCATTATAACACTCCGCACAATTTGGGATTCACCCCCTCTGAATAAATGGAATGCCCTTATTGCAACATAAGCACTAACTGTCTCATTATTGTTTATCTAAAGAATCATCCCGCTTGGCAACTGACTCGCTCATCCAAGTTCATATCATAATCATGGCTTCACTCTAATACCATTTGTATCACCTTGATTCGATATGATAATGAGGGGGCTACCCTAAATTGCTTTTGGATTGATAGGTTGGCCCTATAGATCAACACAAGTCATTTTACTACACTTTTTCCTCACTCACGTATTTTTCAAGAAATTTTTAGGAAATTTTCCAAACTTTCCACGAGGGTCACCCATCCTAAAATTGCTCCATGGCCAACATGCTTAACTGTGAAGCTCTTAGAACAAAATCACCAAAAGGATGGTATACCTTGTTGATATAAGTAATCATAACAATCTTTATAACACTCCGCTCAATTTGAGGTATTACATTCACCTCTACTCAAAGAATGGAACATCCTTGTAGTGCCTCAACCACTGACTATATCATTATATTTATACCAAGAATCATCCCGTTAAGTAGCTGATCGTCTCATCCAAGTTTATTTTTTAGTTTTGGTTTTGCTTTGATACCATTTATAACACCACAAGTCAATACAACCATGAGAGGGCTACCCTATAGTGCTTTTGGATTGATCGGCTGACCCCACATATCAACGCAATTTCTTTTAGTGTGTTTTATTCTCACTCGCATGTTTCCCAAAAAAATTTAAAGTTTTCTAAAACCTTATAAGAGGGCAAGCATGATAAAATTTGGTCCAGGGCAAGCATGATTATCTTTGGAGTATTTAGGATGGAATCACCAAAATGATGGTATATAATAAGTAGATACATCTATCCATTATAACTCCCCTCGATTTTGGGGTGTTACACCTTAAGTGAGTAGATCTAAGAAGCAGGTAGAGCAAAGGGGCATTGCTCTAGACATAACATGAGGGATTGTTAAGCCTCTTATCAAGTGTGGTTTTAAGGAGTTGTCCAGTTATCCCTTATCTAATGTAGAGACAATTGTTGATGTGCATGAGCTAACACCATTCTCATTATTTTGAGTTCATACCCTATTAAGTGGAGTGTTTCTATAGAGGAGGAGATGTGGTATTTATTGAAAAATTAGATATGAAAATTTGTAAAGGTGCCTAGGAAAAAAAATACAATTAATTGTACATGGGTGTACAAACTAAAATAGGGAGCCATCAAAGTTAAGAGAGTACAATTCTTATTTAGTTGCATGTGGGTTCCGTCAGATTCGAGGCATGGAATATTACAAGGTATTTTCTCTTATTGTTAGACATATTTCTTTTCATACCTTGCATGTATTTGCGGCTATGCATGATTTAAAGTTGGAAGTTAAAACTATATTTTTGCATGGTAAGCTTGAAGAGGAGATTTAAATGTGATAACTTGATCAATTTTTTGTTAAGGGAATGTGTGACCATGTGTTTTTATTGAAGAGGTCACCTTAAAATTTGAAGCAATCTCTGAGACAATATTATAAATAGTTCAATAAGCTTATGTTTGAGCATAGTTCCCTAGGAAGGCAAGTATGATGATGTGTGTACTTAAAGGAGATGGAGGGTGGCTTGCTTGTATATCTTTTTTTATATGTTAATGATATGTCCATGGAAAAAAAAGAAGAAGAAATGTCTAATGTTGATAGGGTGAAGACAATGCCAAAGAGTTAACTTGAGGTGAAAGATCTTAGATCTACGAAGACGATCTTTGGCATGGAGATCATACGTGATTATGAGTAGAAACATTTGTACTTGTCCTAAGATTCATATATGAACAAGGAGCATTACAAATTTCATATGATGGATGCCTAGTTGGTGAACACTCTATTAGCTACTCTTTTTTAGGTTATTAGCTTTGAATTGCCCTAAATCAAAATAGGAAGAAGAGTTTGCATCTATTATTCCTTATTCTAATGTTATTAGTTATATCATGTACGCTATGATGTGCACCTAACCTAATATTGTTTAAGTTGTTAGTTTTGTGAGTCGATATTTGTTAAATATAGGGAAGGCTCACTAACATGAAATGAAGTGGAACCTAAGGTTCTATGTTTAGAACATCAACTTGTTTGGAGTATAAGAGATCAATTGATCGACTAGTTGGGGTTTCAAATTCATATGATGGTAAAGACGTTGATAAGAAGAGGTCCACTAGTAGATATTTTTCTTATCTTAGTGATTCACCTATCAGCTAACGGATTTCTTTCTTAGAGGCAACCTTTTCCATCTATAAGGTAAAATATATGGCTATGACTGAGGCTTTTCAAGAAGCCATGTGTTGTGATGGTCTAGTGCATGAGCTGGGGTTTGGTTGTGGTGCTCCAATCATTCATTTTGATAGCCATAGCGCTATATGTCTAGCAAAGAATCAAAACTCTATCATTGTTAGAAAATTTGTGTTGGAAAAATTAGGCACTTTAGAGAATATGCTAATGAAACCACTAAACATAGTCAAGAGGGCCAGTGTTTTATTATATAGTCCTTTCATTGTTATACATCACAAATATTACATTAAGGTGGAGAATTATAACCTTTTATTAGGTATTTGGTACATAATATAACAAGGTTTTGGTTCATATAGGTTACTAGAGAAGTATGGGGCTAACATATGTATTATGTGACAAAAACATGGAGGAGGTGTTTATTAACACAGATCATGTTTATCCATAGAATATGTAATACCTCACAATTTTAGAGTCCTTAATGAGTGCTAATCTAAGTGCTTCATGATCATCTAAGTGTGTTCGGTCATATTATATAAGTGTATTTGAGAATGGCATGGTTCTTGTATAGGATTGATTGGATTAGGAAAAATATTCAATTTTATCGATAAAATAATCAATTGGTTTGAAGTACTGATTAGCTCACTTTTTCATTTAAATTTTATTTTTTAAACACGTTGAATCGATTGACTTATTTAGTCACCAGCTAACTAGTTTAACTAACCTACCTATTCTTCAAACTCAATTTTTCTTAAGAATATTTCCCCAAAATTTTTCCAACATCATGACTACATTTTAAATACTTTATTTTCAATTCTTACAAAACTTCTAAAACTAATTAGCCTATATTTCTTATTCTTAATATATTCATGAGGGAAGAATGTATGAGGAGTCACTGCCATACCCTCAATTCATTTGTCTTCTTCTTCTTCCCTATTATCTCTATGTTCTACAAGATTCCTAAGTGAATTATGTGCGTCTGCAACCTTAGTATATTTTCTACATGTTCATTCTCATTCATTTATGTTATCATACCCTTCTTATGTTCAAAATTTCTAGGGCACATTTCCTAGAACCATACAATTTAAACAAACTAGCTTAAGGTAAAAAAAATGTCAGCTTTGAAACTTCAAAAACCTACACATCAAATCTCTAATTTAATCCAGGGTTTAATAGTCTTTCTTTATACACTCCCTCACCTTCTCCTTTTAGTATAACCCTCGGTAATTTGGACACAGAGTCCTCATTTTTCTCTCTCCTTCATTAACCTACGAACTGCCCTATTTTCTTCACATTTGCCTTACCATTATCTCTTCCCTATGGTTACACTCTGACCATCTCTATCTCTTCTAATCCTCTTCCTAGCTCCTTTTTGTTTTAATTTTAAACAAGACAGAGTTAGACTAGGGAAAAGCGTGAGGTTGAATTTTACCCTTGATACTCTCTATTTTCCCTTGAATTTGGGTTTTCTATAAATTCCACTTCTAGGCCTATGATCTCATTAAATCTTCATGCACAAATTTTGAAAGGTTTTCACTAAGTTTAATTAAGTTTTTCTTGGAAGGTATTTCAGTGTGGGAAAAATGAATTTGAGAGTTCAGCGAGTTTTGCTCTTGGTGTGTTACTCAACTTTTAAATTAAATCTTTGTCTTCCCTTATTATTGTAGAAATGGAATAGGTAAGTGAAATATGTGTGTTATAAGTCTATAGTATTTTTAAATAGTAAATATGACCAAATACTTGCATTAGTTAATATGGAATGTATAAATGGGTTTGTAAGGGGCTTCGATTGGAGATTCATATGCCTGGATTTCAAGTCAATAATCCTAGATTTGAAACCTCTTGATGTTCTAAGTGTTTTAAGTGATTATGGTATATGTGATATGCATAATGAACTTGCTGCATAATGGCCTAGCAAGATTGGAATATGATGCATGATTTCAAAAAATAAGTTCAAAATATGCCACCATGTCTTGCTATGAATTATGGAATAATTTTGGTGTTTCTCATGTCAATTCATGAATATTATCCATAAAATATCTTGAATAACTTGAGTTTAATGTTTGGATTTGATCGAACAAGTTATGGAATTTAATCGTGTGTAAATGGTGTTTTTGTCGGTTGCTTTCACCCCAGACCATTCTATTAGTCTCTAAGACTGATTGATTGGTTGATCTATGACTTTAGGGATTTTGGTCGGGGATATAACTGATCAAACTAATTGACTGGTTCCTAGATAAGTCAACTGGTTGGGTCAACAAATCGGCTGGTTGATTGGCAAATCTCAAAGCCTTTGCCTTTGGTTAGACCCATCAATTGATTTGGCTAAACCAATCGACTGGTTCTCAAAAAAGTTGACTAGTGAGGCTAACCAATCAATTAGTTGGCCACTAGTGGGAGGTTAACAACATCCTGAATGATCGACTAACATGAAACCAGTCGACTAGTAAGCAAGATCCATCAAGTGGCTTTGAAACTAATCGACTAGTCTCGACCATTTTTTTATTTTCTCACATTCTTTTCTTTTTGAATGTAAAGTTTGAGTTTCTTATGATTGGATAATGACCTAGTAGGCTACTATTTTTTAAATAGAAGCAATAAAAATAAATCATTTAATACTTGACCTTAGAGTAGCTTTTGTCCTTCTTTTGAACATAACATGAATACATACTCAAATGACTAAAAATAGACTCTCCTTAGGGTTAGTATTGGATTAAAATGATGGCTAATAGTTATATAGTGACTTATTTCATGAACTTAAAAATAGAACCCTGTAAGTGAATTAACTTAGCAAGGATAAAAGAAAATAATATAATCATATAGGATAGCTTGAGTTAACCTCTCCTACAACTAAGTATTTTCACCTAGATAATGAAATAAATGAATGAAAAGTGGTAAGTTAGGATTGGCCTCTAGTTAACCTTTAATTGGACCTTCTCCTTGACCT
Organism: Tamarix austromongolica; assembly: GCA_039764185.1. Taxonomy (NCBI): domain Eukaryota; kingdom Viridiplantae; phylum Streptophyta; class Magnoliopsida; order Caryophyllales; family Tamaricaceae; genus Tamarix; species Tamarix austromongolica. The sequence continues at coordinate 47,141,758 of CM077819.1, forward strand.
TAAGGAAATGATTAGAACATCCTTGAATAAATGGGTAAGTCTACAAGTGAACAATGAACTATGACCTTGACCTTGGTATAAGCTAGAGTTGAACTTTGACTAAGAGATTATATGAAAATTCAAGTGTTGGCTTGGACTATCATAGTTATTGTTATAATATGATAATTCCACTCTTTAGTATAATGGATTGTGTATTGGAATAATCACTTGAAGAGACCCTAAATGGAAACATAGCCTGCTATGAGAACCCATTATAGGGGTGTTGGATGAAAAAGGTTTGTATGTTTGGCATGATACTATTGTGGGCCTTTTATATGAAATGACTTTTTTGAACTAATAAGATAATAATTACTTAAAGTGGAACGAGCACTATTAAAGTTAGGGATTATTCAATCCTCAATTAGCTACCGAGGTTTAGTCTACCTTCAAGAACTTTTTTTCTTTGGGCAAGATCCTAGTTGATGTTGGGATCCTCATAGATACCAGTGCATTTCCTACTCTAGACACAAACGATGTACTAAGGGGTCTTTATACTAAAGGGTCTAGTTACCACATAATGGATATGGACTCTGGTCTATTGTTACTTTAGTAGGAACCTAGACTTATGTCCGTCAGATTTCCTTAGCATGAGCCATGAATTTATGTCCACTATTTTGGATGGCTTCCATCATATTAAGAGACCATGGGGAAAATTCCCACCTTACTCAAGAACTTATGGTAAATTAAGTACATACTCACTTAATGCATAAATATTTGTTAAAGAAATTTTATTTTATCTTGTTACATGATCATGGATACTTAGCTTGGCACCTACTTTACGTTATGAATACTTGAGAGCCTACACCTCATTTAAGCTATGAATATGTACTATGCCTTATGCTCACTTACTTGGAATTTAATGTTAATCATAAGCCCCCTGGGTTGTCTATTATGGTATATGCCTATAATCTGGAATAACCCATGAGTTATCACATGTATTACTCTTATTATGCTCATGATTCATCCATAATTAGAATTTATACCTGAATTCCTACTTTCTTATCACCATGTAAATTATAATATACCAACTATCAAATGGATAATTTAAGCATTTCATGACCCATTAGTATAGTATGCATCTTAAAGGTCATACACCCTGGTATGTTTATATGATTATAAATACGCATGATTAAGAGGATCCACTCATATCATGTATGACCTATGTGATTGAACGTGAATGCCTGGATATGAAAAATGGGGATGTTACATAATATCCAAGGTTATTTTGGGTAAAAATAAAGAGTAAGGAAATTAACATCGGGCACCTATCTTTCACAATGACATTTGTGTTTTTTTGTTCATTCTATGAAACATTTTGCTCTGCCTATAGGATTTTATCTAATATAAAATAGTTGTGATAAAAGCCTAGCTATGGAGTCCAATGTGGAATCTTCTTCTCCTCTATTATATTCTCTATGATTAAGAGAATTATAGAATGTGTAATCTTTTTGAGTGTCTTGATATTGTAAATACATAATTGCATGAATAAATATCTCTAATTTTTTCCTTATTATAATGTTCATTAAATTCTCAATTATTTTTACAATTATCTTGTTAGTTTCAATTATTTTTCAGATCTAGCCATATTATACTACGATCAATGTTTTTTTGCAACAAAAAGTGTTGTTGTAAATAAAATGAAATTTTAATAATTTACAAGGCATGAAATTGAGAATGATTATAAGTATGTAATTCAGAAAGTGAATACAAATATGAGAATGATTAACACTAGAATTTCTAAAAAAATCAAAATAAAGAAAGTGTGTTGAATTAATTGCTTAAGAAATTGTGGGGAAAAAAGGTGAGTGTAAATGATTTCCAATAAATTATCTAAAAACCAATGTTGTTAAAACTCTTCAAACTCTCTTAAATATCTCCTTCAAGGTTCACGATCGTCGGTGTGCAATAAGTGCTTGAAAGGACATTCCAATAGGACCAAAAATTATTTTTTTGTATGACTTGTTGATGGGTTTGTTAAAAATAGATGACTAGTTCCCTATTTCCTTGATATAAAATATTACCATTGTAAAAATTACAACATTTATAGAGGAACCATTTGACTAGTTTTGAGAGACTAACTAACAATTTTTGACAAACAAGTTGGCTAGTTAATAGAATTCCTCACCTTAAAGCAAAATGTCAAAACCAACAAAGTTATGAGAACATAAACTAGATAACTTGCTTCCAAAAATTGGGTAATGTGTTTTGACCAGTAAACTAGTTAAGCAATAAATTGGATACTAGGTTTTTAGGTCGAATCAAGTCTTTTTTTCAAAGCATGCCACCTAGTTGACTAGTAGCTAAGGGTGTATAATTTTTGGTCGAGTTCAATTTGTGCCTCAAACTGAACCAACTAGTAATTATGTGTTTTGAAAAAAAACAAAAAAAAAACTTTTCTAGATATCATAAACCATACAAGACAATAATTTTGCAATTTAGTTTAATTCGATTTGCAGTTTATGTCCTTTAGGTTTTGATATTTATTTTAATACCTTTTTCCAATAAAAAACTATATTTTTACCATTTAAGATCAGCTTTAAATATAATTATATAAGTTTACAACCAATATAAACTTCTAACTATAAGGTTACATTTAATATAAATGTCAACTAAGTTCATATCAAATCATTTTAGGGGAGAAAAGTTAGTGAATATATACAAAGATATAAAAATAAAGAAAATTTATAGAGTTATGTGATACAATTTACTACATGGAAAACATTTTTTATTTGAAATTATATATATATATATATAGGGTTTATAAACCATAATTTAAGTTTTGAAACTGTCACTATACCGTTTGTATAAATACTAAAACAATGTGTAATTTTTCAAACCATAAATCAAACTAAACCAAACCTCAAACTATAACTTTTATTTATTTCACTTTGTGGTTTGGTTATGAACACTCACTTTGCTTCCAAAACCAGTTGACTAATTGTACTCATTGAAGGATATGAAACAAAACCAATTTAACGGTTGCCTAGTCTTGGAATATCTCATAAAATCCTACATTTCTTTGGGAACCAATTAACTAGTTTTCCCAAAATTAGTCAGCTAGTACTCATAGAATAACTATACTAAGTCATCATCTTGAAACTATTTTCTACATTAAATCAACTTTAAAACCATTTGAAAGATAATATTTATGAGAGATTTTCAAGAAATTATCAAAAGAAGTTCAAAGTTCCCAAAAGATCAAAACACCTATATAATTTAACCTACAAAGAGTTAGGAAATTTCTACTATTAGCTCAAGTATTCAAGGTCTTGTATGTGTGGTCATTTTCCTCATACTTTAAAACTTGATTACTCACTAAAATCGTTTAGCACGTGAATGTTTGAGTAAATGTATGCACAATCATGAAGCACTTGCACATTTAATAAAATATGTTAAACCCTTAACAAAGTTTGTTATCATCAAAGCAAGTGAATAAATAAATGAACAAAGATTATATTAGGTAAATATGTGAACAATCCAAAACATTATTAGATTATAATTTTTTAAGTGGGGATCATAAACTACAATGGGACTATACTGGAATTACCAATTTTTAATTAGTTAGGACTAAAAATATTAAATTGTATATATTAAAAATATGAATTTATTAGGTAAAATGTTAAGAGTTTTTGTTGGATCAAGATAATTAACTAGGATTGATTAAGGAATGGATTTTTTTGTATATAGGAATTGGAACCCAGATCGAAGACCAGTATAACTAGTTAAATCTTGGGATAAAACTTGAAAGAATTGGTTGCTCTAGCTAGAATTTTTTAGTCTAGAATGAATGTTAAACACCCCTAATATCAAGAGTCCTAAGCCTCATCATTAGTGCTTTGAGTGAGATTAGTAAAGGTAGGTTGTGTAGGATCAAAAGGTTTGAGTGGTGTAAGGTCAAGTAGGTGTTAGATCATAGTGTGGTTGATCAAAAAATCACCAGAATATGAGTATGGGTGTCCATTTAATAGTGTACCCTCTAATTACTCAATAACATTTTCATCATCACCCTCAACCTCGTCCTTAACAACACATCTACCCATCCACACACAATCTTAGCATTAAATGGTAGTGGTGTTATATTCTCTGACTCACGAATATTAGTAGTAGGATGAGGAACAACAACATTAACACTTGTAATAACATGAGCACCAATGGAAATATTGACATCAATGGTAACCTCAACAACCATATTAGTAGTAGAAGACTATGGATGATTCTCTAGAGCAACAAGATGTTTAGACATGATAATATATACTAATTCTATCCCCTTAAGTTACTAAAGCCCAGTTAATGCAAGTAAGTCTCTGGTTAAGCATTTGAAAAACCTATGATGACTAAGTTTTGAAGACTCTAGAAGGTGACTTGGCCTTATGGATCTCTAGGAGTATTAGCATGCATAGATGAAGAAGATGGAGTTGTCTTGTTATATTACGCAGTCTACACAACATGGTAAAAAGTAGGAGCTAAAGATACTAAAAAAATAATAGTAGATGGAGGAGGTGGTGGACCCTTTTAGACTATCGTGATCACCTCCCTTTGGCCATGTCTTTATTATCCTTCTTTTGATGTCGCCTAAGAGCTACTTAGCCCTTAGTTGATAGATGAAGCCTCTTTAGTCCAACCTTGTTGCCTCATGGGTTTCACTAAGCACCTCCTATACTTATCATAACATGAGTACCCTTATGGGGGTGAATGGTTCTAGATTTGATAAGTGACACCAAAAATTGCCTTAGAACTTGAGTGATAAGTGAGCCATATCTAAGTGCTAACCATGGATGATAACCATCCCCATTTGAATCCTCCATCCGAATAGGATATGGCCAATGACTATCAATCTGTAGCAAGAAAATATGTGCCTTAACCATTATTTAGGAACATAATATTGTATAAGAAAGTGTGCACCAATTTGATGTGTTGAGAGAGATATATAGGTCTCAATTGAACTCCTAGAATTGTAGAATACCTGATAAACACCTCCATTTGAATGACATCTACAATCTAGAGTCTTTTCCACCTCACATCTCACTCATGCCACAAGCGCATTAATCTAAGCCTCATCAATGATCTCTAAGATATAATAGAGACTTTTCTCTATAAGACGAATGGTAATCCCAAGGATATAGTCCTATATGTAGTCATATGTGGCTAAAATGGTGAGATTAACATAAAAAAAGCATAATAAGATTAGGATAATGGTTTTGACACTACTCAAGAAGGGGAGAAATAAGGTAGTCCATATAGAGTAAACAATAAGTGTATGTGAACTCCAAGAAAATTATACATTTCCTTAGGATGATTGGTATGTCATGGAATCTAACGACCCATTTCTTCTATATATCAACATTTCCTAACAATATAGAGTCAAAGGGTGACTCCTTAGAGATACTAATCAATTAAAGAGCAGTAGATGCCTCAAGGATAGCTGAAGGAGATGAAGGATCCCTAGGAAGGCTATAAATGTGAGTAGTGGAGAGAGAGGATGATCATTTTTCTTCTTATAAATTATTTGCTTAGCTTTCCTAGTTTTCACATAAAAATGTATATTTACCAATAATGATTCAAAAACATATAAGAATTAAGAAAGAAGAGAAATTAAAACAAATTATAAGGGTTTTAACAATGAGAGTTGAGCTAGGTTAGGAAAAAAAATATCAAGAATAAACAGATATGGCTTATTAATGTTCTCAAACCATTAAACAAGAAACAATTAACGTTAGTGAAGATGATAATACCCAATAATGAGCCAATATTTAGCAAATTAACTTGAAAACAGTGTATAAGGTTGAATCCTTTACCTAGCATAGTTTTCCAAAAAAAATCAATTTTTAGTCAAAATCACCAGCACCTCTTTGAATCCTTGGACTAGGGCAAGAACAATGTAGGTCTTTTGATCATTATAGCTAAGCATTGAGGTTGGAATTGAGGAGAGAAGGAAAAATAATGCTCTTCACAGGGAGAAAGAGAAATTAGAATAAGTAAAATGATTTTCCATGCTAGTTAAGTGGTATATTCATATGGTCAAACTCACTAACTGATTTTTAACAACCCGTTAAATTGTTTGTGTTTAGTAGATAACCAGTTTTGAGATAACTACATAAATAGTGGTAACCAGACTAAAACCAAAATATTCACATACAATCATTCTAGTCAACTAATTCATTAGATGGTAGATGTTTTATCTTAGTGACCAAAAATTTATAAGAAAACATGAAAGTGATATAAAATCAAAACATATCCATGCAAGTTAACTATTTCATGATTTAAATAGTTGGTTGGTATGTCTAAACATACTATATATAATCAAAAGATGTAAGACCATAATTGGATGAAGTCAATACATACCTAATCCATTTAAACATGATTTTGGCATATCAATAAGCACCAAATAATAAGTCATTAGGTTTTTAATCATATTCTTAAAGCATTTGATATATCATATTTATAGAAACATATATCATGATAAATGAGATCAATCAAGCATAAATCACATATTATTGTCACAAAAGAGTAAAAAAAGTGATAATTAAGCTTTAATTCCACATTTTTAAAATAGAAAATAAAAATGTTAATTTAAGAGGTAATAATAACTAACTTTGCACATAATACTCTTGTGTATAATCCTTTACAAAATAGTAGGAAGTAAAGATAAATTTATGTTTCTTTTGGAAGTTAAACATATGTTCCTTTTATTTTTATCCCCTATAAATTTAATCAATGATGTGCTCTAGGTACCTAGATTTTCTTGAGAGCTTAATTGTTAATGGATTGACCTTAAAGGATGGGTTTGTAAGAAACCTACAACTTTTTGGATTTTGAAGTAAATAAATCATTTCTACATAAAGATGAAACATTACAATATATACCACATATATAGTAAGTAATGGGAAAGAGAAAGTATAGTTGATGAGCATTTGAGTCTTTCACAAAGACCTATTAAAGGGATCATTGTCACCAATTCCATGACCTTCCCAATTTTTGTAATATCTTTGATTTTAATACCATCTTCATCCTTAATAAAGGTATTAGTAATTATAACAAATTTGTCATATTTTTCTTGAAGATTGAATATTTTTATTTCAATTTTATGTATGAAATAAGGTGATAAAGAAGATTATATTCTTTTAAAAATAAAATCATCAATTTTCCCCTTATGCTCTAATTTAGGTCGATTAACATAAGAATCAAGAATAACATTTTCAGTTAAGATATGACGATGTTCATCACTATGGTTGTCAAGAAATTTTCTCATATGATCTATCTCCTTTGCTACTTGATTATGATCATGTAATGTATCATGTAACATAGAATGTAAATCAACCTAAGAGTAGAAATAGTTAGATTATGATACACACATATTCCTTATGATCTTCTTAACTTAAGCTTGAGAAAGAATTATTAGGTTCATTACTCTGAGCCATGAAGCAATGATTCACAATTTCTTCTCCATTATTTTTCTCAACCACCTCTAGAGATTCTTTACTTGGATGATCTTTCCTTTCATCTTCTCTCTATGGTAATTGATTGGGCTATTTCTTCTTAGAATGCAAAGCAATCTCTAATCAAGTTAATTTTCTTTAAGACAAGATAAAATTTAGGAGGCTTCATTTCTATGGTGAATAATCATGAACTTATCTTAAACTACTAAAACACTTCTACTTCCTCTTGTGGTTTTAATAAATATCATGAAATTAATTGAAATAAGAGTAATTTCCTCACTATTTATTGCTTAACTTTCATCTTCCTCTTCATCTTCTCATGTTTCATCATCTTCTTAAATATATACATTAGCTCTAGATTTTGAAGGCTTTAAGATGATGGTTTTCTCCTTCCCCTTAGATTTGACTTTGGACTCATGCACCAAGAGGTTTTCAAGAAGCTCATCAGGTTTTATTTTATTGAGATCCCTCACTTCTTATGTAGCATTTATGTTTGATTTCATTAGTTTACCTAAGTGGTTCATAATAAGTGTAAATTGACTTCTTAATTCATTAATTAACTCATTTATATCCATGGTAAAAAAACTCATACTCTCTTATGTAAAGATCTATTCTAGAGGACTTTACTTGTGAATTACCCTTATGAGTGGCCACAATTTTATCCCACATTTCTTTTGTCATTGTGTAAGTGTATCCCATGCTTCTTTTCACCAAGCTTATATTGAAGGATCACAATGGATTTTTTTTTAATCATTGAAAGTGAACTTTTAATTATAAACATTGTTGCGTTCTCCATGAGTCTTCCCAACTTGTTCTTCATTCACCATCTTAGTGATCTTGATGGAAACTTCGGTGATTATTGACCGCAAGTCATGGTACTTTGATTTGATGAAGAAAATCATTCGGTTCTTCTAATACAAAAAACTTATCACCATTGAATAGTGATAGCTTAGCGGTGAAGATGTACTCATTCAAACCAATTTAATACATTATTAGATCCTTTGTGAGATACCTTCCTTTGATACCAATTGCATTAACCCTAGAGGGTTGAATAGTGTGTGCAGAATAAATAATGAAATGTTAAAAATTTGTAAGTTAAAAGTAGATAAATTGGAAAATAATTAACACACAATTTATAGTGGTTCAAAATAACCAAAAAGGTTTCTATATGTCCACTATCAAAATATTTTATCTTTTAAATTTGAATATCCTTTTTATTATTTATGGATCATGATCACCATTTTCCAGGTTTATGAGCCTATTATCTCAATGAGCCCTCAAGACTTTATTTAAAACATGGAATAGTTATCCTCTCTTGATTTATGATCCTACAATATCAATAACCTCACTTAGAAATGCTAAATATACACATCCTCTAAATAATGAGTTTGAGAGAGTGTGGTGGTGGTTACAATAAAATTAATTAATTTTACACAATGTGAAATTGAGAATGATTGTGAGGATATAATTTACCTAGTGACTAAGGAAATAAAAATTAATTGGAAAATAGCTTTGATGCTATAAAAATGATCCAACAATAAATTTTCAATAAAATTTAGAATAATTAAAGTGTATTAAATTAATTGCTTGAAAAATTGATAGAGAGAAAAAAAAGAATATATTATTTTCAATAAATGATTTTGGAAAAACAAATTGTTCTTAAAAATATCTTAAATATGTGCCTCAATTTTCATGAACATTAGGGTGTAATAATTTCCCAAAAGAACATTTCATCAAGTATGAAGATTTGTTTTTTTTTTTACAAAACTAGTAGACTAGTTTATCAAATCTAGTGGAATGGTTCCCTATTTCCTAGAGAGAAAATATTATTGTTGTCAAAATTAGATCTATTGTAGGGGAACTGGTTGAATGATTTTGAGAGACAAGTTATGTAATTAAGGGAATTAACCAAATTATGGCATAAGGTTGAAACCAACCAAGTTTTCAGACCATAAACCAACTTATTAGTTTGGACCAATTGATTAGTTAAACAATAATTTGTCATTGGGTTTTGAGGTCAAAGAAAAGATTTTTTAAAACCATGTAAACTACCTGAATGGTTTCCCAAAACTAGTTGATTGGTATGGAGAAACTAGTCAATTGGTTTCTTAGTCCTAAAATGCCTCATAAAATCCTAGGTTCCCATAGGAATTAGGTTACTCATTTTTTCGTAACTAGTTAACTTATTCTAGTAGGATGTCTATACTGATTTGATTAGTACTGGTAGAATGCCTTTATCAAGTCAACAACTAGGAATTCTTTTCTAGATTAAATCTAACTTAAACCAATTTGAAAGAGATATTTTAAAGCCATTTTTAAGATAATTTAAATTTTCTAAGAAGATAAAGCACTTGCGTAATCTAAACTATAAAGAATTATAATAGTTTCATTAGCTCAACTCTTTAAGGTCTTATATGTGTGATCCTTTTCCTTATGCCTTGAAACTTGATTTATCCCTTAAATCCCTTAGCACTTAAATGTTTGAGTGAGTATACACATCATCATGAAGCACTTGCACACTTAATCAAATATGTTAAACCCTTAATAATGTTTGATATCATCAAAATAAGGGTAAGTGGACATAAGGGACAATAATTTTCACACATAATGAATTTCACTTAGGGTACATGTGGCACCTCAAAAAAAACTTTTTTTTCCCTGGGTGTTTAGCCTTTTATGTGAGATTTTACCCTAAACCTTGGTTTCCTATCTCTTTAACACTCTAACCCTTATTCTTTACTTTAATTATTTCTTAAATATCTTACCCTAATAATTTTATTTTCATTTCCCTCACCCTTATTAGTTGTTCTCCAATTTGGTTTTTCTATCAAAAATAATCCTAAAATAATACCCAACTCTTATTTTACACTAAGACTCTTACCCATTTTCCTTCTCAAGAAAACCTTATTCTCACAACAACCACCTACCATCTCCCATTCACCTGTCTCAACCTCCCTTATGTTCATCTCTTACACATGAAACCCAACATCTACTTTATTTCTCATCCTTTATTCTTTCATCCATTTCCAACTTAAACACCCCTTTAAGCATCATCATTCTCCTTGGTTCTTTGATTTTCATTTCCCTAGCAATTCTAATGTTTTTCCTTTCTCCTTCATTTCATTTTCTTTTCCCTATATGCCCTACTGTTCTAGCCCTTATATCGCTAACATTCAAGCCACACCACCACTGAACCTTATTCCTTTCTTCTTCCTCTTTACCATGAGTTTTTCTCTATATTTCTCCATACCCTACTACATTGATTCACAACCTCTCATCCCTATCATCTTTACAATCAACAAAAACTCCCAAAACAAACCCAATCTATAAGCATATCCCATCTTAATACCTCTTGATCTTTCCCCCAACCTTATAATGTTTTTATCATATCCCAACACATCCTCCTTTGCCATAAACCACCAACTCCACGTCCTTCCTCTCCCTACAACTCACATATGGCATGTTAAGCTTCCATTTACCCCTAACCTTTAGTGTAACCAATTCACTCAACATATCCCCTTCAGCGATGACCATTCATGCACCCCATTCCCTTCAATGTCACTACATTGCACAACATTTTCCCATGTAACATAAAGTCCCACCTTTGTCACCAGCCTATGGTGTGACAAAGTTATGTTTAGTTGCCTTCCCTATGTAAGAAGATCAAGTTTATCTTAGATCTCATTGTGAGTTCTCATCTTTAACCTAGTAATTCCATCTTAGTTGGGGTGTGTTATCTAGTTTTGTTAATTTTTATTTTGATATTATGATGTTGATAATTATGCTAATCCTTATATAAATTTGTTTTAGGTTATTTTAGATAAAGAAAGAGAGTATTAGTGGAGGCTAGAGTGGTGTTAGGTTTTGGTATTTTTTTCTTGGAGTTAAGGTATCCCATATACTTTACTAAAAAGTAAAAATCACATGATAACATAATATGGTTTTGATGTGTTAAATTATATTTATTTTCCTAAGCATGTCTAGTTGCATTATATTTAGTCTCCTCAGTATGCTAGCATAAATTATGTGTCTTGATCTTGTAAATTATTAACTGTACAAAAGTATGTCACAATAGATTTAATGTCATGAATTAATTATGCATGATGTATATGTATAACATGAACAATTAAGCCTAGTAGATTTATTCCTCATGATTAATATTTATATGCCCTAGGGGTAAATAATTATTTCATGTGTACCATACTTATATTATTCCAACATGTATGGATAGCATGTATAATATGATGTTAACTATAAAAGCATGTGATTCATGATAAATTAAGAATGCATGTTAGTGTCTTATATGCTTAATCATGCATAAGGTTAAAATAGTCATTTTCCATGTCTTATTATTATCTACATATTAAAATGTATAATATTAGGGTAATTAGGGTATTAAAGGCATTTTAGTTATATATGGCCTAATATGCCTAAATGTGATTAAATGGACCTAGGATAGCCTTCTTTGATAGTTAGTTAACATTGTTGTTGACCTTAACTTTTTTATTTGACAATTAACTTCAAGGTTAACTTGAATAATTGGAAATAAAGAAAAAGGTTTTAAGCTTGAAAATTGATATCGTGTTTATCATATGATAATTGTGATCGCCAAATAAAATACTAAAATTGAAAGTTTAAGATCTTGAATTTGGAAATTATTTACTTTCTGGAGTTAGTGACCCCAAATATGAGACAAGAGTCTTCTTTTTAGTTTGATTTCACTTTTGTGTCTTAATGCCCTAATAAGGCCCTAGTATTTTTATATGCGATCTAAAAGCACTATTGAGGTTATCAATATTTAAGAATTAGGTAACCTAAGATGGAGGGTATTGTGCTACCATTAGTGTGCTAGTATCACTGGTGTACTTTATGCATATTCGTGTTGTATGGTTGAGAAATTATTGAGCTACCCTTATGCTCCAATATGACTAGAAGTAATTTATCTATCACTAGGTTATCTTTTATATCCACTTGATTAATAAAAAAAAGTAACTAATGTATAATTTCATTAATATATTTAATTATTAGTTTGGTAGTTGCCTTATTTCCCTACCTATGATTTATATAGATTGATCATTATAGTTTGGTTGGGAGAGTATTGGGTTGCCTTGGTGCACTAGTATAACCATAGTACCTTATACATATCTAGGTTATCACTATTCTTTCGGATTTAATTTAATTTGATTGGGTGGTTTGATTGAAGGGTACCGTATCACCATGGTGCACTAGTATGACTAAAGTAATGTATATGCCTCTAGGTTACCTTATCTACATGTGGTGTTTTACAATTTCTTGGTATGACTACTTGATATTTATAAGATATAAAATTATTGCTATGGAAAATGATTAAGTATAATGGTATGAAGAGAATGTACCTTCGTAATGTATATATTGTGGCATATTTATTATATTTTATTATTGCATGTATGATTTAATATGTTTATGCCATGTTTCTTTTATGATACTTTCTATGCACTCTATGTAACCTTTGCATTCTTAGAATTGTATAGTAGATTATTCAGTACCATCATACTAAAGGGTTCTATTTTATTGCCACCTACCTATCAATGCATAGTTGTGACATAGCATGATTCCTGGTGAGTTCAACTTAATGACTAGTATTTTCAATTTTCAGAGTTAAGATTACCCAATGTCTACTCAGTCATCTTTTGACCCAAATATCATTAGACTCATATGTCTCTTTTTTATTTCTTTTCTTTTCAATTTTGTAACCTTTTTAAGATCTTGTTATATAAGAACAATGATAATATGCAATGTAATTTCTTATAATTGTTGTTTCTAATTTAAATGGACTAACATTTTAGCCTTAGCACTTGATATAAGAATAGTCAAGGAAACTAGACTTATAATAAGTTTGGTAATGACACCTTTCATTTTCAATATTTTAGCTTCAATAGTTGAATATTTTGAGCATAATTTTAAGTGCTAAAAATGAGAGTGTTATAGTGCTACCATATCATTTTACCAACATGAAAATTCAAATATAAAGGGATGCATGGCTTGAACAATAACCATGGGATTAAGGTACTTATGAGATAGATTTCCATGCCCTTTTCCAATGGCCAAATAGAAAGGTATGATGGGAAGGATCCCCTATAAAGGCAGGCCTTAAAGCTTGGTATCACATCTTAGGGGATTGGATGGATATGGTTTGTCAACAAGGAGAATGGAGAGCGGCTTGGTTATGCACATGCGCTTAAGCTATCTCAAAATAAGGACCATGATTTGGAGATGCCCCATAGAGTGCATAGAGAATAACCCTAATATGCTATGGTAGGAGAAGGATGGGTTTACTCTAGCAATTAGTGAACATTCCAATAGTTGTTGTAGAGAACAATGAAGGTGAATGTTGATACAAGCCATAAGATGTATGAAGAGTAGATTGTAGGCTACATATATTTATGTCTTGTAGAGGAGGTATACTTATTTGGAACATTCCAAGGGAATGGAAACCAAAAAAAGCCAAAGGAAAAACAATCCTTTATCCCTTGCTGATGATCAACAATTGATGTTTGAACAATATTGTTTTTTGAACAAATTACTTAACCTTAATGGATAAACTCTGAGGAAAAGGTACCTAAGTATGAGAGTTTCATATGTATTCAAGGATATTTAAGAGCTTGCAATTTTGTGGCTAGTCATAGCTTGGAGTTATGCTACTCAATTAGCAAACTATGAAGCGCATCACATAGTAAAATTTGGTAGTGATGATGTTAAGGACTTCTGGGTGACTTTCCTCCCCTTATCTAATGTATCATGTGTATTTCATGATTTGAATTAATAAATTTCAGCCCCAAATGATAGCGTTTATTCATTTTTTTTATTAATAATAAAAAATATTATAATAATTGTGTATGTGTAATAGAAAGTAAAACAACCATCAACTAACAATAATAAATTTCTCATATTGCACTTTAAAATCATTTCATTTTAAAGTTTTCTTTCTAAACCTTTTTATAGCTTGTCTTCTAGGTATAAGTCTTCATCCAAACTAGATCCACATTATTATCAACTTTTATTTTCCAAATTTCAATTCATTTAGGATTCAAATAGCTTTTAGGACACTTACAAACCATAAGATAGAAAGGAAAAAATTGTTCATTTATGATACATACCTTTAGTTAACTTTCTTTATGTTCCCGCTATGTACCATTAATACACCTCTAATACCCCTTGTTTACATCCAAAATCATGCTCTCTATTTCTGAAAGAAAGTTTTATAACTATTTATATATAATTCTAAGAAATAATAAGATCCTATTTAATATTACACTTCATCATTTATTAAAACAAATAACATAATAATTAATATATAAAAAAGAAATGAATACAAAAATTTAAAATAAGTTTTAATTTCAGTAAAATGTTTTAAAAAAAATTCACTTAAAAATACTTTTGATGATGAACGGAGATAGTACTTTGCACTACTATGGAATTATCAATTAATAATGGTGCATAAAAGGCATTTTTTTTCTAAAATCATTGATAAAAACATAAAAATTTGGGAGTGATAATATGAGGTATCTTTTAATAACAGTTTATATAGGAAATTTTAATAAAATGAAGGGAAACAATGCTGCCCTTATTTTGATAATTGTTATAAATATAACCGTTATCAAAAAAAAGTGTGCCATGTTTTAATGATAACTATAAATATAACCATTATTAAAACATTGACATTATATCTATTTTATATTTTTTATTCTCAAAATGTCTACTTCTAATTTTGGTTTCTCTCTTGCTCTCACTCCCTCTCTTCCTTTTATTTATCGATAGTTTTCCTCCTTTCATCGATCGACGGCCTCTGTGCCTTACTCTTGCCTATCAATAAACACTTTTCCCCTCCTCTCATCATTGTCATCATTTTCTATCTCTTTCTCTCAACCAAGTTTGCACCCACCATTGGCTTGTACTCCCTCTCTCTTGCCCATTTGTCTATTGTCATTTTTTGCTTATCGCTAGTGTAGCGTTTGTTTGTTTCTTGGTTTGACGCCATTGATTCTTATTATCTCCACCTTGCATGATTTTCATATTCAAATAGGTATAAATTTTTTTCCTTCTTCTTTCATTATAAATATATTCACTTGGTGTTATGTGGCTTATTATTTGTATGATATATATTCGCCTCTAGTACTATATCATTATACTTTTTGGGTGTAGGTATCTCTCCTTCTATAAACATATACATGCATAACTGTAGGCTAATACATTTGATATTAAAAAACAAATTACTATAAATATATTCATGTATGTTGGTATAATATTTTGCTTAAAAATATTACATAATTTATTTAATTTATTGTCAATAAAATATTACTACTTATATGATATGGATATGCCTATGATAAATTGTTGCTAATATAAGTTAATTACTTTTATAGTTGATATCTTATTTATTCATATGGGTATGTTGTTAGCATAACATAATATTATTTTAAGATATTATATTATATATTTATGATTAATTAGGCTATATAATTTACATATTTTACATTTTTAAATAGTTAGACAACAATCTTAATGACATGATTTAGTGGTTCTTCTATTTTATAGATGGTGAGTTGTCACACTTACCTATTATTGACATACCTCCCCCATATTAGTGCCTGGCACATGATATAGATTTTTGAGGTCATGTGATATGGTTATACAAGGAGCTAAGTTACTTGTTTATGAGTGAGTCATACTTAGATCCATTAGATGTCAAATGATATCACTTGTTATTTACCTTACCATAGATTGAGCCATGGTTAGGGAATTTAGCTAGTTATTTGCATTTGTTTGCCCACTGTACTGATGCACCAAACCTAAGATTTAGTGAGGGTAAGGTGTTTACGAGGGACTATGATCAAATAGCTAGAGAGCTAATGGTGATAGATGATGAGTGAAGGTTTTTCCATAGCTTACCATAGAGTATTCACGCTGGTTACCCCACAATATCTATCACTGAACTCTCCATTCATGATGTGAGGGAGCAAATCACATGAAAAGATGAGTGACTCTAAGAGTGATGGGTTGGAGTTAGCCTAGGTAAGGGTATCAACGGATTTTAGAGGATGGTTAGGGAGTGTTCTTAGTTAGGTGCTTGGGATCTATCAACCTTTTGATGTATATGTTTCTACCATTAACTTACGATTCTTCTAAGTTTTTAGGTCTTATTTTAAATATGTAGTATGTATTTACTTTTGAAAATACAACCCTTATATTAATATTTGATATGTATGTACATATGAACTCTTTCTAAGCAAGAATGATTTATGTATTGGTATATTTTATTCCCGTGTTGGAATGGTTTGTAGATATAGCAATAGAATAACATAATATATTATAAAGATATAATTTTTTTTCTAACCATGAGTGATTTATAAGCTAGTAAGAGTGATGAAAACGTGTTGGAATTTTTTAAATGTATATATAGCAATAGAATAACATGATATATTATAAAAATATAAATTCTTTCTAAGTATGAGAGATCTGTAAATTATTTTGTAAAAGTGAATTGATTTGTAATAATTATTTTTCATGGGATACAAATAGATTAGAAAACTATGGATGGGAAACAGATGCCGACAAATTATTTTTCTACGAAGTATGACAAAGGATTTGAATTTCTCATCAAGTTTGTAGTAAGACACTCTCGAGACCCATACTTATTTGCACTATGCTTATATTTAACATGTAAATGCTAATGATGTAAGAGATCATTTGTTTATGTATAGAATTTATACAAATTACACTTGTTGTATGTGGCATGGTAAGATAGAGTTTAGATATGACAATCAGGAAGATGAGAGGGAAAGTATTGGATCATTTTTAAAAAAACAAGGGTGATTCATTAAAGGAGATGACTTAGAAGATTGAGAAAAGTTGTTGGGGTTGCCCAAAAATGTTCTACTAGTTATTGAGTAAAAAAACATGTTTATGGTGATTGTAAGAATTTTAAACGATTATCCACTAATTTAATGTTATACAACTTAAAAGCATGTAATAGATTGAGTGATAAGAGTTTCATAGAATTATTGACACTTATGAAAGATATTTTTCTCAATGGTAACGTTCTACCCGATTATACCTATGAAGTGAAGAAGATCATTTAATCTATGGGTATAGCTTATGATAAAATATATGCATGTCCTAATGATTGTATATTATTTAGCAATTAATCTGAATCTCTAGATAATTTTTCTAATCTTGAATGAAAAGCACCATGATATACGAAGAATAGCGTGTCATCTAAGGAGTTATAGTATTTTCCTATAATACCAAGATTCTGGTATATATTTAATGATGTCTAAGATGGGAGAACTTGAGATGGCATGCTAATGAAAACATAGATGATGAGCTTCTAAGATATCCATCTGAATCTCTACAATGGATGATGATTGATGGCTTGTTTCCTGAATTTGGTGAGAAATCAAGAAACTTACATCTTACACTTTCTATAGATGGTATGAATCAAAATAATGAAGGCACATACAATATATGGATGATGATTTTGGTAATATACAATCTAACATCATGGCTTAACATGAAACGCAAGTATATAGTGTTTTCTTTACTCATTTTGAGGCTAAACCAACTAGGAGAATGATTTAGATATTTATTTGATGCCATTGATTGATGATTTGAAATTCTTATAGGACATGGGTGTTGAAGTATTTGATGTATATAATGAGAAAATTTTCACTTTGAGAGTAATGTTATTCTATCTTATAAATGATTTTCCAAGATTTGGAAACTTTTTAGTTTATAGTGTGAAAGGCCACTCCACATGCCTGAAATGTGAGTAGAATACTTCATTTGTTAAGCAAATACATGGCTAAAAGACTATTTTTATCAAGCATCATAGATTTTTTATTAAAGGATCATCATTATCATAGAAAAAAGAATGCTTTCAATAGCTTCCCAGAAGAAGGGCATGCAGTAATCCAGTTGATGGATAGACATTTGTATTTGAAGATGAAATATTTGAAGGTATAGTTTGGGAAGAAAAATAAAGACAATCCTCTATTAATTGGATAAAATAAGATGTCTATATTATTTAACCTTCCATATAAGGAATCTCTTTATGTCAAGCATTACCTTGATGTGATGCATATTGATAAATATAAGTGATAACCTTGTTGGTACATTACGTAATGTTCCATGAAAGACCAAATATGGCATCAATGCTCGGTTAGATATGGATAAAATGGGTATTAGGCATGAACTAGCACAATGAGAAAATGGAAGAAGAACATATTTACTTTTAGCTTGCTATACTCTCTCTAGAAAAGAGAAAATTATATTTTTTGAGTTATATACTCATGTTAAGGTTCCAAAACGGCATTCCTCATATGTTAGAAGGCTAGTTTTGATGAAAGAGTTGATCATGAAGTCTCATAATTGTCATATTTTGATGGAACATTTGATGCCAACGTTCATAGGTGGAATTTTGTTAAAGTGTGTTATAATTGCTATCACTAGGATTTTTTTATTCTTCAACACACTCTGCTCCAAAGTTATACACCCTAATAGTTTAGATGCCTCACAAATAGGGGTTGTGATAACTTTGTGCCAACATGAAATGTACTTTCCTTCCTCATACTTTAACATTATGGTGTATCTAATTGATCACTTGGTTTATGAGATAAAAATGTTAGGACCTATTTATGGACACTAGATGTACACCTTTGAACAGTTTATAAAATTGATAAAATGTTACTTCAAGAATTGATATCGGCCAAAAGGATGTACTGTTGGGAGTTACCTACTAGAAGATGCAATTGAATTTTTTATAAATTACATGTCTAATTCTGAAGCTCTTGGTATTACTAAGTCTCAACATACAAGGAAAATAGAAGGACATGGTATTATAAGAAAATAATTTAGACATGTACACTCTAACACACTCCATAAAACATATCTCTATATGTATTACATAATAGTGATGAAGCTCATCTATATGTTTAAGAACATATGTGTTCTTTGATGAATGATAATTTATTAAAGACTAAGAAATGGATAATCGATAAACATAATATTTCCTTAATACATTAGCTATGATATGGCATCATTCGTCTCATCAAACATTCCCTGACATCAATTTCTGAAACTCTGCATTAGTTGTCTCAAATGATTTGATATGAAGTGATATCATATTCCATCTATGCCATCAATAGATACACTATATAAATGAAAAAACAAGATAATAGGAGTACAATATAGAAAAATGGAGTGACTTTCATAGCTAAGGTAATACCTATTGCTAGTGCAAAAGACAAGAATCCAAGTTATGTAAATATGAAGTAGTATGGAATGATTGAATGGATTTGGAAGCTACATTACACTTTGTTTAAAGTACCTATTTTTGGGCGCTAATGAGTTAATAATATTCATGGGGTTAGATATGAAGATGTGTTCACATTAATAGATTTCAATAGGGTAGGCATAAACAAGACCTATTTTTCTTAGCATCACAAGAAACACAAGTTTTCTTTATCACTAATCCTACTAATAAAATATGGTATGTGATTTTAGCCACAAAGAAAATAACTATCAATGAATGTGATGATAAAAATGATACTAATTGCGAGAAAGTGTGTGTCAAAGTTGTGCACGCAACTCAATCATTGAATAATGATAACAATGGCATTGATGAAGAGAAAATCTATGTAAGGGATGATCATCATGAAGTAATATATGTATCAAATTATAAAACCAATCTAGCGGGAGGAAATAAAAAAAAAAGAAGGAAAAACATTATATAAAGGTAACAACATTCTAACATGTTGATAGAGTATGATTATTATTTTAACTTCTTATATTGTTTATATTCATGAAAAATCAAATAATTGTGCTTTCAATGTCATTACTACATAAGATACGTTTACTTGACAATTTATTTTGTATATATTTGTTTATAAGCTTATTTATACCCCTTTATATATTCAAATTTCCCAAAGATATGACAAAGAAAACCATTGATATGGACTCTAGTGATGAAGAAGGGAAGAGAGGACCTATTGTGATGAGAATCATTACTAACATGATACATAGAGGAGAACAAGTAGAGTTGAGATAGAATACTTATAATCTTCGATGAGTTTTGAATGGGTATTTGAGCACAACATAATAATATATTGATCTGTGCCTGTGTCGAAGAAGTTTGGTATAATTTGGAGTTTTATATGACAAACATGGGGGTTATATGTTATTAAACACAAATAATGTTTCCTAGAGAAATTCTTGACGTATTTTGGGCCAAATTTGAAAGTAAGGAAAGAAACACCAGGGTCTGATGTTTCAAAAATACGAACTATGTTTTTCCTTATTTTCAAAACATGTTATCTTGCTCAGTAGTATTTTTTCTTCTATGAAAGGAGATATGTTAAAACTCTAGTCATTGAGAGTCATGCATTCCAAGCTCTTCTTCTTCTCCATAGAATTTTCCTTCAAAGATAACTGTAGATTTGTATAGTTGAGTGATTGATTGGTTTATATTGTAATTATACAAGTGCGTGAATACATACATCCATATATATATATATCCCTAAATTTTTCTATTTTGTGTGTGAGTTCTCAATTGTATATAATCTTGTTAATCATAATTTGGTGTGGATCTCTCTAAATCCAAGCTATATCTGTAATAATTTGGTATCAAAACTACATTGTTGAAGAGATGCGGTTATTAATATTGAGGATTTTAATCAATCCATCAATTTTGGATTATGGAAATTGAAGATGCGGGCAATTTTAATTGAAAACAGGTTAGAAAAACCTCTATCTCGTTATTAAAAGAATCCATAATCGATGATGGATAAGATATACGAATAAATTTATCTAATGTCCCTCTCTATCATACAATGATGTTTGTTAAACTAGGTATTGTGGTAAGTGGCAAAAGAATCAATGGTTGTTGCGTTATGGTAGAAGTTGAAGTCATTGTACATGAAAAAATCAGTAGCAAATTAGCTATTGTTGAAGAGTCAGCTTCATGGCCTAAAAATAGGTGAGAGTCAATCTTTAAAAAGTTATTTAGATGAATTTAACTCTATTTCTATGGATTTTTAATATATAGATGTTAAATGAGATGGTGAGGATTTGGGTATTATGTTGCTATATGATTTGCCCGCATTTTTTAATCAATTTCATGAGACAGTTTTGTATGGGAAGGATGAGGCAGTCCTTGAGGATGTGAAATTTTCCCTGCTACAATAGGAGTTGATTGATTATCAGTTGATGAGTTGCGGTAATTCCGGGGACTCATATAGTGAGGGATTGGTAGCTAGTGGGAGGCCATAGAAGCAAGGGTCTAATGACTGTAAAAAGTCCAGATCTAAATTAAAGAGTTGGTAGAATAATATGACATGATATGGATATCATAAGAAGGGGTATTTTAGGAAGTTTTGTCCTAACAAGAAGCTCAATGCTACATTTGGCAAGTCGTCCAGTACAAAGGATAATGTTGTATTACCCATGATGATAGTAATGGAGATGTGTTGTCAACCAATGATAAACAAAATAAGATTAGTGATAGATAGATATTGGATTCTAAGTGCTCTTACCATATATGTCCTAACCGGAGTTGGTTTCAAATCTTTGAGGTGACTCAAGGTGGAGTTTTCATTATGGGTAACGATGCTTCTTGCAAATTTTCTAGGATTGGGATGGTGAAAGTGAGGATACATGGTAGTCTAGTTAGGACACTATCCAATGTGAGACATGTCCCAAAGATGACCAAGAACCTCATCTCCTTGAGTTCCTTAGATTCTAATGGGTACCAATGTGTTATTGAGGATGGTACCCTAAGAGTTACAGAAGGGTCTTTGGTGGCGATGAAGGGGAAGCTACTGTAACAATGTTGAGTTTATCATATTCAGATGTTACAAGACTTTAGCACATAAGATTGAGACACATGAGGATCAAAGGTCTGACTGATCTCTCTAAGTGCAGGTTATTGGATAGACAGAATACATATACTATGAACTTTTATGAGTACTATGTGTTTAGTAAGTAGAAGAAGGTCAACTTTTCTACAATGAAGCATAGTACTAGAGGGTCTCTTAAGTATATCCATTCAGATTTGTGGGATCCAGTGAGAGTGGTTTCCAAATGCATTTCACGGTAATTGCTCACATTCATTGACAACTTCTCTAAAAAAGTATGATTTTATTTCTCAAAGCATAAGAATGATACGTTTGGTATACTCAAATGCTGGTTGATGTTGATAGAGAAGCAGACCAGGAAGTAGGTTAATTGTCTTAAGATAGATAATGGTCTTGAGTTTATGGAACAAAGTTTCAATAATTTCTACCAAGGCCATAGGATATAGAGACAACACACCTATATTGGAAGGCCATAATGGAATAAGATTGCTGAGAAGACGAACATAACCCTATTAGAGAAAGATCAATGCATTTTATCATAGGGAGGGCTAGGTAGAGATTTTTAGTATCTAATTTTATGTAAAGACCATGTATTTCCAAACTCCCACATTAATTCATACCATAACACCATATCCCACAACCTACATCCATGTCTTATGGGTTGCATCAAATCATATTAAAAGCACAACTTATACATATCAGATGCATGCCATAAAATCTCATATGAACATACTTCAACACCACATCATACTACATATATAATAAGTATAAGAATACACTTAGAACATATTATATTGCATGTCACATGGAAAGTAGGACATTTCAAACACATTACACACAATGGCCTTAGATACAACCTTACCTAAAAATATTACCGGTCTTGGAGCACGTTCCTATACCACTAAAGGGTTTTGACTGTGCTCACCTATTATGGAAAAAAATACTAGAATTAGGTTCCCTCCTAAAAATAATATTCTTTATTAACTTATCCTAAGACTTAGTTTTTAATTAACATAACACTATACTAGAATTAACTATACAAAATACTACTAAAAATACTAATAATAATACTAATGTAATTTAAAATGAATGGTCATATAAGGGTTTCTACCATTAACCAAAATAATGTTAGTAAAGATAATAATAATAATAATAATAATAATAATAATAATAATAATAAAGATAATAATGAAAATAATAATAATAATAATAATAATAATAAAATATTAGTAATAATAATAATAATACTAATAGTAACAATAATAATAATAATGTAAAATTAAATAAAACAAGGTAAGATTTTCGACCCTACTTCCAAATAATAAAAGTACTATTCAATAATAGTAATAATAATATTAATAACATATAATACTTATAATATTATTTAAAATAATAAAGATAATAATATTAATATTAATAATAGAAAAAATAGTAATAATAATATTCGAATAGGAGTATGCGAACCCTAATTATAAATTAAGGCCTCGGCCCTCCTTAAATAATTAACAGTAATAATAAAATAACAATACTAATAATACTAATAATGATGATGATGATGATGATGATGATGATGATGATGATGATAAAACCTATAATAATTCAATTAATTTCTAAAATTCAAAACTAAAAATCTATTTAACTTAATACCACTCTCGACCTAGACAAGAAAATTTAGCATTAATATTACATAAAATAATATTATTATTATTATTAATCGAATAAATATTAAAATTTGGAATAAAAACAGAATAAATTAAAATAAATAAGAAAGAAGGGCTGAGAGGGTCTAGGGTTTCACCTTGAGTCGGCAGAGAAGGGTGGCACCGGCGGTGGTGCACGACGGTTGCGACGGTAGCCGGAAAAGAGGGTTAAAAGGGAAACAGTTGGGGTTTGAGAAGAAAGAGTGGAGAATGAGCGTGGAGGTTGAGGTGTTGGTGGTAGCCTAGGCTGAGAGGAGTAAAGTGAGGGTGGTGGTGCGGCAAGGGGCCACGGCGCACGACAGCAGAAGCGGCGACCGAATGAAAGAGGTGAAGAAAAAGAGAGGAGGAGGAGAAGAAAAGAGAAAAGAAGGTTCTGGATAGGTGGAGGAGAATTAGTAGAAGCTTTTGGGTGGTGCAGAAGGTAGTAGAAGTGGTGGATGTGGTGGCGGACGGTGGCTCAAAGGTTGCGGGGGTAAAAACTTTAGTTTGATGGACAGGGAACTTCGCACAGCTGTGGTGGCTCATGCGAGAAGAATTGAGGGAGAGGGGTGGCTCAGTTAGTTAGAGGGCGGTGTAGGGAATATTTTGGTAGGAGAAGTTGGCTAAAGGCGGAGGACGGCTCGTCTGAAATCACGATCATACATAGGTTAGCTCTTTGGGTTTTGAGGGAAAGAGGTTTCGAAAACACCGAAATAAGGGGTATTTATAGAGTTTAGAGGGAATGGTAGGGTTCTAGAGGTCAGCAGGAGTGCGATGCATGTAGGGCCTGGGGTAGCTGGCGGTGTTTGGTCAGGGTTGACCCTTCATGAAGGAATAGGGAGAAATCGAGTGAGAGATGAGGAAAACTGATTATACCAAGTTGATCTACAAGTCAAGGGGAAGATAAAGAGAGAGGAAATAGCCGGTCAAATCATGCGTGGCCAGCGGTGCCATTTTCAAACCTTCAAAGGTGCGGGTCGATGGCGGAGGAGGAAGGAGGAAGAAGGAGGTGAACCAGTAGCCGAGAGAAAGGAAAGAAAAAAGGAGAAGAACCAGTCGGCTGACGATGGGTATAAGTTCCTTAAATGAGACGTGGCGTCCCAGGCGAAGAAGGCTCAAAATGCAGCATCTCAGCTGCCGAAGGAAAGAAAAGGAAGAACGGCGCTGGGCCACAGGCGAAGAAGAAGAAAAGGATTGGGCCGCATTGGCAAGCCCAATCGGCAAAAAGAAAAAAGGAAAAAGAAGAAAATAGAGAAAAAGAAGGAAAAGAAAGAAAAAGGAGGGAAGGAAAAGAAAAAGGAAAAAGGAAAATTTAATTGGTTTGGGTTTAAATAAATTAATTAGAATATTTTGGGTATTTAAAAAAAAGAATATATAAATAAAATAATATTAAATTTCCTTTTTAGGCTAATTTAGGGTTTTTAAAAGATTTTTCCTAAATTCCTTTTTAATTAGCAAAAAGCCCAATTTTTCCTTTATAAAAATATTTATAAATTCTTTAATAATTTACCCTAAATAAATCCTTCCTATTCCAAATAAAATAATTAATTAAATTAATTCCCTAATAAATCCTTATTTAATTATTTTTCTTAAAATAAATATTTTTTAAGCATTTCAGTAATCATATGTGCTTATTGAAGAGGTCATTGTATGTTTGAAGTATTCTCCTAGACAATTGTATAAAAATTTTGATCATTTTATGCTTGTGCATGGTTTCTCTAGGAGTGAGTATAATGGAAGTGTGTATTTGAAGGAGACAGAGGGTGGCTCTTTGGTGTATCTTTGGCTATATGTTGATGATATGCATGTTGCAATAAAAGATATGTCTAATGTTGATAAGGTGAAGGAAATGCTAAATAGTGAGTTTGAGATGAAGGATCTTGGAGTTATGATTAGGATCATTAGCATGGAGATCATTAGAAACTATGAGCAAAAGCTTTTGTACTTATCATAAGAGTCCTATATGTGCAAGGTGCTAGAGAGATTTCATATGGTGGATGTCAAAATGATTAGCACTTTATTGGCTACTCACTTTAGATTTCTTTTTCTTTGGATTTTTCTAAATCTAAAGAGGAAAAGATTTCATGGAGATTATTCAATATTTGAATGGTATTGGTTATATCATGTACACTATGGTGTGTACCCCACCTGATGTTGCACGAACTGTTAGTGTTGTGAGTCGATACATATCAATCTGATAAAGGCTTACTAGCAAGAAATGAAGTGAATCGTTAGGTACTTAAAGATAACGACACCAACTTATATTGAGTATGGAAGATCAACTAATTTGCTAGTTAGGTTCATGGAATCTGATTATGGCGGAGACCTTGATAAAAGGAGATCCACCAGTGGATATGTTTTTTTTTATCATGGTGGTTTAGCTATTAGCTGGAGGTATTCCTTATAGGATTTGATGGCCTTGTACACTACTAAAGCATAATATATGGCTATGACAGAGGCTTTTCAAGAAGCCTTTAGTTTAGTACAAGAGTTGAGGTTCGATCAATGGTGCTCTAGTTATTCATGATTATAGCCAAAGTGATATTTGTTTAGAAAATAATTAGAATTATTTTCATCATCGGATAAAAAAAATTGACATCAGGTATCATTTTATTTGAGGTACTATTGCTATAGGTAAAGTTATGTTGGAAAAAGTGGGTAATTTGGATAATCCTTCTGATATGCTAATGAAGCCACTA
Organism: Tamarix austromongolica; assembly: GCA_039764185.1. Lineage (NCBI taxonomy): Eukaryota > Viridiplantae > Streptophyta > Magnoliopsida > Caryophyllales > Tamaricaceae > Tamarix > Tamarix austromongolica. The sequence goes on from CM077819.1 coordinate 47,168,499, forward strand.
ATTGTGGGTAAGTTCAAGTGTTTCTCGAACTTGATTGGTATTCATAGGCCATGAGGTCCTTTGTTGGGCTAGTGTTTTCTATAGAGGCATTTACATCTCATGTGTCACAAATACTATATTAAGGTGGAGAATTGTGAGTTTTGACTGGGTATTTGAGTACAGCATAATATTATGTTGGTTCGTGCATGTATTGGAGAAATTTGGTGTAATTTGGATTTTTGTGTGAGAAACACAAAGGGGTCATGTTATCAAACACGAATTGTATTTCATAGAGGAATTCTTGATGTGTTTTAGGTAAAATTCTAAAGGAAATAAACACATAGATCCCATGTTTCCAAAAGATGGACCGTGTTTTTTCTTATTTCTGAAACACATTGTTTGCTTCATAGGGTTTTCTCTTCTATAAAAGGAGATATTTTGAAACCCTATACATCAAGAATTGTTCATCCCAACTTCTTCTTCTCCAAATAATTCTCCCTTCAAAGAGAATTGTAGATTTTTGTAATTGAGTGATTTATTGGTTTAACCATATTGTAAATAAACAAGAGCACGAATAAATATCTCTATTTTTAAAAAATTGTAATGTTTTGTGTGTGATTTCTAAATCATGCATAATCTTATTAATCTTGATTTGTTATGGATCTCTCTAAATCTACATTGTTTCTACAACATCTTCTTGTCGGTGAGTATGTGAATATGTTTCTCATATACATTTCACCTATCACTCATAGTCATATTCCTATCTCCTACAACAATTGGAAGCAAGTTATGAAAGGTCACAAGGAACATATTTGGTAAGAATTCATAGTAAATGATATGTTTTAATTGTTAATTTTTGGATGTCACATGTTATTTATTTTAAAACATTAACATTGGTATACATATTTATGTCTTATTTTGTATTGTTGATCGTTCCATATATGAGGAACAAGTGGCTTCTTAGTCATTGAGGTGAACATCTAAGATCATTTAGAGCATACTTGGCAAATAAAAAATGTATAGAAAAAAAGATGGTGTTTTACGCATAAATCCACCTAAGCGTCATGGCTTCATTAATCAAGATAGTTGGGACCAGTTTATTACATATTGTTTTTAAGAAAAGTTCAAAGTATTTATTACATAATAGTTGAGCTTTTTAATTATTAATATTTTATTGTTATTTAAACAACCATAAGTACATATTTTGGCTTTTAATATAAGAGAAAAGTTCTAAAAATAAATAAATTGTTAAGCAAAATATTTATCACCATAATATGACTCAAAAAGGATATGCAAGTCTTGAAGAATAGTTGGTATGACATTTTGATTAATGTGTTTAAATTTTAATGTAGAGAATGCTATAATCATATTTCTAATTTAAGTGCATATTTGGAATTACACCAAATAACCCAGGACAATGATCTATGTACCTCATACATTAATATTGGTACATTATGGAAGAAGAATAGAGCAATAAAATATGAATATCTTAACGAATATATAAAAGATGCTACCAAAAGAATTACAAGTTTGAAATTATCTCTAACCCTAGTTAGTTTTCTTAGAGTAAACTAATACATTATGTTTATTCCTATATTCTGAATTCCATACATTATAGGATTAACTTGAAACATCATATTCTATTAAGGATGTAGTTCAATATAGCATCATGTCACAAGTAATAGGAATTTAAAATCACCTAGGAAGATAATGGGGTACTAGATTAGGGGTTACGCTAACAAGCATGTGTGGTTGATCACATGGACTATGGAACACCAATGACTAAGTGGCTCTCCTAATCCAAAAATTAAACATCGTATTTAAAAGGATGACCAAAATGGAGAAAGATTTAGTCTCCATCAAATATCAAGGATATAAGCCATCTAATTCATAGCACATGATCCATTTAACATACCTAATGTAAATAGTATTAGAGACATTTGTGAAACTGATACGCATTTTTCTTCTCTTCTTAAAGTAATCATATCAAAATATGAATGGATATATATATATATATAATTTATCGTGTCAATTCAATACATAATAATATGTAATGTTTTATTCTAAGGTATATATAAATGTGACTTGTTAGATAATAATGCCTCAATTCTTTTAGCCAAAAAATGGTAGACACCAATCATGGTATCAAAACACTAACAGTCCATGGGCCTATCTTGGCCCCATTTACAAGGCTCGTATATATTGGCTTTCTAATGATTGGAGATGCACCCTTACCTTGTAATAAAAAAAAGGGTAATGATGCAACTACAATGTTGGAAGCTTTGTGTTTTAGCCCACAAACTAGATACATCTCACTACTAAAGAGGTAATGGCATCCTCCATCTATATTATACCTAACATGTTGCACATATTATTTATACCTTATTAATATATATATATATATATATACACTACCACGGAAAGGGCTTTTAATAATGGTTAATTTACAGTTTTAATAACGGTTTTCAACCGTTATTGAATCGCCCGTTATTATATCTTTAATAACGGTTCATAACCGTCATGAAAAATACACAAAAACCCGTGAATATATGCGTAAACTTCATATTTAATAACGGTTTTTACTTAAAAACCGTTGTTAAAAATGGAGCTTTTAATAATGGTTTCGTAGTAAACCGTTGTTAAAAATAAGGTTTTCATAACGGTTTATCAGAAAAAACCGTTGTTGAAAACCATGTATTAATAACGGTTAATACAAAAACCGTTGTTAAAACATCATCGAATTACCGTTTCAGACATTGATTATGTGTTTATTAAACCCTCTAATACGCATTAAATGCGCATTAATATCATATTATAACGAGTTTTAATAACGATTCGTAAACAAAACCGTTATTAAAACCGATGCTTTAATAACGGTTTCTCATATAACCGTTATTAAAACCTAGTTTTTAATAACGGTTTTATTTAAAACCGTTATTAAACAATAGGTTTTAATAACGGTTTTCATAGAACCGTTATTAAAAGTATATGTTTTTTTTTAGAATTTTTTTGTTTTATTCCTACCCACATACACAGTTGTATGTTTAAACAATTACCAAATCTGCAATGTAAAACAACATCAATTCATACCAGCAGGGTATCACACCATAATTTCAATCAATCTATAATTGGTATGCATGTCTCAATACACCAACTATACTTAGGAATAAAAATTAGTGGGCATAACACAACTTGGTAGCTCTACACCCCAAAGTAAAGAGTTCACAGATCTAGGCTGGAAGACCGAAAGATGTAGACAAAATACAAACCTGAAAATGCATGTAGAATATATAGATCGCTACCTAATACCGAATGAATGAGTGCACGTGCTTGGCCCATTGGTCTCTAACTTCATCAATTTCATCAACATTATATTGCTGGCCTCGTGCATAGTCATCGGTGAAAAACTACAACACCCATGTTTCAATTAATATACGGTTAGACATTAGGTCAAAAATATATATGTCATGATTCATTAATAGAAAAATATGGAAAAGCAAACATACATGGCTTGGATCTATGTTGACCGATCTATTCTGGACTATAAGATCCATTGCTCTACATACATAGTATCCACAATCATCGCCATTTTGTTGTTGTGGACACTGTCAAATGAATTCAATTAGCTCTCTAACTATTATATATTAATTTGAATTAAAACAAAATACAAAATAGTTGTCTTCCTACTTACCATGATAGGCTCATATTGAAGATTCTTTGGGTCTGGGACACCATTCCCACCTCTCCTTTGATATGTCGTCCGTAGTGCCCTAATAAATAGAGTTGGATACATAATATTCTAAGTATATATACCTCAAATAATGAAAGTAGAATATATATATATGTATAAATAAGCTAATGAAGTAAGAAGTGAAAAGTATACTAACATGTCTATAAATTCCTTCCCACCACGACGAGCGACCTCAAAAGGCACGTCATAGGTTCGAAGGGAATTAAACACATAAACTTTATTAAGATCAGGTCGGACGGTGTACAAAACACAATGTTCAGTTGCGAGGTGAGGAATGAGATAGAGCTTGTTGTGTCCCTCAATCAAAATGTGATCCGCTAAATAGTTTATGTGCCTACCCTCTGTTATTGTACTACTGTCAGCTATGTAGTATGGGCACACAAAAACAATAGATGACAGCATTCCCTCCAACGCAGCGTGACTAGCTACCAACCTATATATGGATGACAATAATAATGGATATTTGTTAATAACTAATAACTCATATAAACTTAAGAGGTCATAAAAATTCTATGTCTCCAAGAGTACTAAAATCTGATTTATGAAATAATGCTTACGTGACATAAATGGCGACACTCGTGGTTGACATCCATTCCTGATTATAAATGTTGCTTATGTCAACTGTCGATACCATGTAAGTAGCATCGTCCATTCCAACATACTCATGACGATAATCGATGGAAATATAATTATTCCCGAGGTAGTTTTGGGCATAGAAATACAATAAAGCTAATGCTGGTGGAGGTTGGCGTATTTCCGAAGAAAGAATCTTTTGTGGGGCAACTGATTTTTTAGATTTAGCTCTCTTTCCTTTGGCAGCGCCCTCTTTTGTGTTGTTCGTTCTACTAGTACCTCTCTTAGTTTTACTAGCAGGAGCAGTCTTCTTCTTTGATTCCTTAAATAATAATAATAAACAAAATATGTATTGAGCATATATATATGAAAAAGGTATAAATAATGTAACTACTAAACTAGGTCTAATGAAGATATTGAATGTCAATACCTCTTCAGTAGTGAGACGTATCTAATCCACAAGCCAAGGCACGAAGCTTCCATGAGCTTCTAGCACTGTGGCTACCTCATCGCCCTCTTTATAACAAGGCAAGGGCGCACTACCAATGATTGGAGTGTCAATACTCACCGGCCTTGTAAGTAGGGCTAAGTTGTACCCGTGGACAGTTTGCGTTTGGGTACTGTGACTGATGCGGACCCTTCCTTTCGCCAAAAGAGTTGAAAGATCATTCGCTAACAAGTCACATTTATGCAAACCCTAAACGAAAATATTACACATTTTTAATTATTTATGACACCGAATACATTTAATAACAATTCAAAGTTATGTAATGCTTACCTCGGAAAGAGAAGAAAGACGTGCATCAGCTTCACAACTGTCTCTGACACTATTTACATTAGGTATGTGAAGCTGATCATAGTCGACAAAATCGGATGGCTTATACCCTTGAGATTTAATAAATGACAACTCTTGCTCCATTTTTGCCATCCGTTCAAATGCCACGTTCAATTTCTGTATAAGGATGGCGACTTTCTCATCAATGTTACGAGAACCACGAGATCGACCACGTACGCTCGTTTTCGTAACACCTAATCCAAGACCCCTGTGTCTTTCAGGGTGTTCTACAATTCCTATAGCCTGTGATACAATGTTATATTGGTCTACCCCCTCCTCACCATCCGTTATCATCAGGAAGCATATCCTTCACAAGTGACAATAATTCTGTGAAACTCTTATCACTCCATCTGTTACATGCCTTTAAGTTGTACAACCTTAAAGTAGCGGATAATCGTGTAAACGTCTTACAATCACCGTACAAAGGTTTCTCCGAGTCATTCAATAACTTCTCAAACATTTTTGGACAATCCCGAACACTTTCCTCAACCTTTTGAGTCATCTCCTCTAACGAATGTCCCTCATAGTTATCAAATGATGATCCACTACTATCCCTCCCAACATCGTCATTTTCATATTTAGACTCTGTTTCCCCATGCCATATCCAACAAGTGTAACTTGTATCAATTCCATACACAAATAAATGATCTCTCAAATCATTAGCGTTGACATGCTGAATATAAGCACACTTCAAACAAGGACAGACTATTCTACTAGAGTCCCGAGCATGTTCAACTGCAAACTTGATGAAAAACTCCACTCCTTCATTATATTCTCTAGACAGACAATTTGCAGACAACCATTTCCGATCCATATTATTTGAATCTAGATATATCCCACATGAAAGTAATTATTAAAAATCAATTGAATTATAAGTATAATAATTTTCAAATCACTCTTGCTTAGAAAGAATTAATCTCAAATGTATCATGTTATTCTCTCTCTCTCTCTCTATATATATATATATATATATATATATATATATATATATATATATATACGAATCATGCTAACAAGTTTCCAAAATTCCGATGCCCATGGCTCTATCTGAGGCAGGGTCAACAGAAGGTGATAAGATCTGAAATGGAAGGGGTGATAGGATGAGCCACTCACGTACAAATGACATAGCTCGTCATATAACCATATCACATGAGTCCGTACATCTCTATGTGGCGCCATATGAAAATACAGTGGAGGGTATGTCATCTGATCACTACCTACAAATGAGAACCACTAAATCTTATCATCAAGGTTGTTCTCGAAATTAAAAGGATCTAAATTACAGAATATGTAAACTGATCTTCAACTAGCTAGACAAATCATAAATATATTCTACCAGATCATAACCAACTATGTAAACCTAACAAAATCAAACTATTTAAAATAAGGACATAATCTTTAGTTATATATTTAACAAACTGGCTAAACATCAAACTATCATCAAATCATTCAAGCTACGCATAGTAAAATCAAGTAGATATTAATAAGATAATATATATATATATATATATATATATATATATATATAGTACAATCTAATAAATCCTATATGATTATTATTATTATTATTATTATTATTATTATTATTATTATTATTATTATTATTATTATTATACACAATTATTCATCTCTATTTAATTTTTATCGATCACAACACCGATGCCCAACCAACCTCCTCAACTTTTCCCCATGCACAATACCCTTATCCTTAGGATTTTTCCTTATAGCCCTAGTTTATATTTAGTATAATAAACGATAAACCCTAACCCTAACCCTAACCCTCCCCCTCCCCTCCCCTAACCCTAACAATAATTAACCCTAATAAATTAAAATAAAAAATAACACTAAACCTCATAAGATAATGATCCTAAACCTATAGCTAACCCTAACCCTAACCCTAACCCTAACCCTCCCCCTAACCCCAACCCTAACCCTAACCACAAGTATTTAAGATTATATATACACATCTTATATATAAATATATTATAAATATATATACATATAATAGAACACATATAAACACACATTTTACGGAAAAGCAAACATACACGTCTTACAAAATATATATTAAAAAAAGCATATAAATACACATGATCATCTGCATATATAATAATGTGAGTGCTAAAAAAATATACACCTTAATTTTATACTTAGAACGTACATATCTTATGATAATAATATATATTTTAGGCTTGTGGATTCTCTTAAAATAATAATACATATTTTTATAAAATAGATTATAAACACATTTATATATATATATATATATATATATATATATACATATATATTAAGGTCTCGGCCGGCCACAATCAAAAAAGGCCACAGCAAAATTTTTTACCAACACATCCAACGACAGATTTTCGAACAACACATCAAACACAACCTCTTCGGTGCAACATGCATGCATTTATATATATATATATATATATATATATATATATACATATCAGTAGAGACAAATTAAGCAATGAAGGAAGAACAACACATACGTAAAGGGAGCGACGGCGTACAAGTTGAGAACGGCAACGACGAATGTACAAATGCTGGCTACATTCGCAAGAATGGCAGAGGGGTGGTGGAGAGATGGCGGTGCGACGGTTTCCCTTAATTCAGAGGAGCCGGAGCGGTGGTGCAAGGGTTCGCAAGAGAAAGAGAGTACGAGAGGGAAGTGGCAGAGTCTGAAATTTTTGGCACGAAACAGAAGAGAACAAAATAAAAGGAGATTTTAATAACGGTTCCTGTAAGAATCGTTATTAAATCATGTTTTAATAACGGTTTCTCCAAGAACCGTTATCAAAACATGATTTAATAACGATTTTTAGAGGAACCGTTATTAAAACCTTGCCAATTTTAACAACGGTTCTTGTTTGAACCGTTATTAAATCATGTTTTAATAACGGTTTTAAGTCAACCGTTATTAAAATTCCCGTGCAAAATTTTACCTTGCACTTGTAATAATGGTTATTACGTAAAACCGTTATTAAAAGTTCCCGCGCATTAATTTTCATGGATTTGACGATGGTTTTCGAACCACCGTTATTAATGTCCCATTATTATTTTCTGTTTTCGTAGTAGTGATATATATATATATATGATCATTATATTTTGTTTAATATTATGAATTAAGGAATCAGAAAATAAGAATGCTCTTAAGATAAAGGAAAAGGGAGTTATTAGTGGAAGGAGAAAAAAAAAAGGGTGCCGAGAAAGAAAAGAGAGATAGATTAGAAAAATTAGTTGCCCCATAAAAGATTTCATCTTTAGAGGAGAAAAAATAACTACAAGAACTATACTGACCACCAATAGCTTTGGGGATGTTGCATTTCTATACCTATAACTACCTCAATAGTGATATAATTATAATTAATTATCCTTCTGAGTAAGTTGGGAGGGACGATGTCATTTACATGGTATCAAAGGAGGTAATGATCGATAATTATAAGTATGAATGGATATTAACAACAAGCTTTTTTGTATATGTTAAGTAAGAATTATTTCATAACTTATATCTTAACACTTTTAATTGATTTATATAATTTTATGAGCTCATATATATATATATATATATATATATGAGTTATCAATTATTAATAAATATGCTTTATTATTTCCATCCACAGGTTAGCTGCTAGCTGTGTTACGATAGAGGGGATGATGTCCTTTATTATGTTTATGTGTCCATACTACATATTTGACCATAGAACAATAAGTGATGGTAGACACATATACTATGTAGCAGATCACATTTTAAACAAAGAGTAAAAAAAACAAGCTTTACTTCATACCATACCTTGCAAATGAACATTAGGTTTTGTACATTATCTATCTAGATTAAAACAAAGAATATGCGTTTGATTCCCTCTGAAATCATTTTGTTCCTTTTCTTATCATTCATTCCAAAGGGAAAGATTTAGTTGACATATTAGTATACTTCTTACTTCATTATCTTATTAATGCATATATTTTACATTAATATTTTGAGGTATATAAAGTTACAATATCATGTATCAAGTTTATTTATTAAGGAACTACAAATGACATATATAAAGAGAGGTGGAAATAGTATGCCAGACCCAAGGATTATTGAGTATGATCCTTTAATAATATGTAGAAAGACAAGTATTTTTTATTTTATTTTTATTCTAATTAATATCTAATAGAACAACATGCGAACTAAATTCATTTTATAGTGTTCACAATAAATAAAAAACATAATGATTGTGAATGTTATGTTTGTATATCAATGAATATGATACTCAAGAATAAATTTGTAAACATAGATCCAATACATGTACATTTCTTTTCCCATATTTTTTCATTAATTAATCAATAGCATATTAATTACTAACCAAATGATAAAATTGTATCAATTTTTAGTTTTTCATTGGTGGATATGTACGAAGCTAGAAATAAGAAGATGATGAAATAGATAAAGTTAAAGATGAACGTGCCAAGTACGTGCACTCATACACAAAGTATTAGGGATCTGCATAGACGTATGTGCCGGTTTGTATCTCATAGGTCTTATGTTCTTCTATGCAATTGGAGATGTACATGCATATATGCATACAAGTGTTTATTAGTTGTTGATATACGATTAGATTTTATGAGCTACGAACTTTAATTTTGGAGCGCAAAGCTACCAACTTGTGATATACCTACTAATTTCTATATTCTTGGGAGGAATATATGCATGAATTGGTGTTGTTTTATATATTGCATATTTGGTAAATATTCAAGCATATAATTATGTATATGGGTTAGAGAAAAACTATATAATTTATAAAAAAATAATAATAATAATTATGTTTTAATAATGGTTATTTTCTAAACTATTATTAAAAGTCTAATTTAATATATATTTTAGCTATTTTTAATGACGGTTTTGGTCAAAACCATTATTAAAGCTAAATTATAATAACGGTTATAAGGAAAAATAGTTGACAAAGGGTTAATTAAATACTCATTAAAATACTAATTAGGGTTCAATTACCATGTAATCACATATTTAATGTTAACATGCATGCTTTAATAACGGTTTTCATTTAGAATTTTAATTAATATTATATTAGAAATTAGTTAGAGTGTTTTTAGGGTTTATGGTTATTAAAATTTTTTGTTTTAATAATATTTTTTTTTGGTCAACTATTCTTAGAACATAAATTTTAATAGCAGTTGATTCAATAACGATGGAATGAAAAGTCATTTTTGGGATGTTGTTGGTCTCATAGTTTGAAATAGTATGTCTAATAATAGTTTCTTTTCTGAAACTATTTTAACAAGAAATTAACTACAATTTTTTTTTTCATTACATGCGTCAAATAATGTAATTAAATTTCTTACTAATCAGTCACCTTATGTATTAACGAGTGTCTTCAGCTAATTAAAAGTAGCTTTATAAATCAAAAATGTATGGAGTCAACGTAGATCTCTAGCTAGCTAGCTAGCTAACTTTTGATCATATTACATGATCTTAGAAAAACAAAAGATACAAGTGGTAGATTAACACAAATAGCAAATCTTAATGGGAATCCATCAAGCGATTGAGATATGGAGCTTTAGATCGACTGTTATCCCACCATTTATTATTATTATTATTGTTGTTATTATTAGGAAGTTTGTAAGGACCGATAAAATTTACAATATCAATATACAATTATTCGGATTCAACGTGAGATCTCGTATTACGAAAGACCTCGACCTTGACAACTTCACTATAAGATCCATGTATTGTATAATTACCGTTCCCATTAGCACTACTAATACTACATCTATCTTGCTTCCATCTTGTGTTAGCTTAGGAACGCATCCGATTTAGGTTTGAAGCAGAGGCGAACTCCTAGAAATGCGGAATATCGCCCGAGTACACGCTTTCAATAGACACAAACAAATACAGCTGTTCGCCTGCACGACTCAGCATCCAAGCGTGCGACAAAGAATTAGATACTTTGCGATGCCAAATATTTTATCGGAAAGGGGGGAAAAATATTATTCCAGGCGGAAGTCAAAACAAGATGGATGCCTGTAAATGTATGCGTAATAATGCAATAATACCATTTAAGAAAGGTAGACGATGGCCGAGTTAGGAACAACGCCGACGCTTCCTCCGAGGGCGGCAATCTAATCGGATTATATAGTGTTTTCCTCTGCCTTTCCAACTCCCAAGCTATCCATGACTTCAAACATTATTCTATGTTTGGACGGTTATATTAGCTAATTTTTAATTTATTCCACTCTAAAAAGGTTTTTTTTTTTGATAAATAAATTTTAGAAAAACTGAGATAGGAGGCTATTTTTTGGTAAGTAATGTAATATTGTTAATTTGTTACTCCCAAAATAGAATCGAGGTACGACCTAAATGCTCCAAACTAAGCAGCTCGTTTGTCTATGTACAAAGTGAATAAATAAAGTTTTGTTTGAATGAAAAAACTTTACAAATGATACAATTTTAAAACTGCTTCCCTTTTGAATAGAAAATCTGAATATAAAAAAATAAAATAAAAATGTCTTGTTTTGATATTTCTATACATAGAATTTAGATATAGTATTTAAAACACTTTTTATATTTTTACCTACGTGACAGAATAAATACGTTATTAACTTAGAATTTTATTTGGTAGAATTTTCATATAGATTTTAAAAACATTTAAGAAACATATATATTCATTTTTTTTGGATATCCAATTAAATTATTTAGAATATAGATGTTTATAAATCGAATTTTAAAATAAAATTACTCATAAAAAACTCTTTCATCAAGCCTAAGGGTATGTTTGGTTTTAAGAAAATTTGAAGGAAAGGAAAAAAAATTGGATGGAAAATAATTTATAGATGCTTGGATACCTAGAAAAAATGGAGGAAAAAAATATGAACAAAAAATAAAAGGAAAGTTGTACTAACTAATTTTTCTCCCAAAATACTACGGGAAAATACTGAGAAGTAAGGAAAATTGCTTCCTTATCCTCCCCTGACACTGCCTCCTCCTCTCCTCAACGTTGCCTCACTGAGAGCCTATTCTTCTCCTACCTTTCCTTCTGCCACCGCGCTTCTGTCCTCTTCAATCTGTGCACATAATGTCTCCACCAAATAAAAACATTCACGTTGCCTAACCATACAATGCGGTGTTGAAGCTTCTTATCCGCAGGCCTTCATCTACTAACCTAGTCGATGGAATCCTCTACAAAATCAAAAAATTTGATTGGTTATGAATAGATTTCACTTGCAAACATTTGTTGTTCTCTTCTTCCAATGGTTCGTGCTCTGACTGCATCGAATTGCTCCGGCTTCTTCGATTTGGACTTAGACCCAAAAATATCTAGATCTCGGTAACTTTAGTTTGCTTTTTCGAATATCTTTCAGAGTTGAGTTTGAGTTTTTATATTTCATTTGAAGCTACTCATGACTCTTCCTCAAAAAAAATGGGTGGTTTCATCTTTTGTGCCTGTGCTCAGATCGTATGAGCAAGTGGATTCGATTGGGGTTCGATTTTTTTAGATTTGGATGTTTTCCTTTGTACCTTTGGTATTGTTCAAAATCTTTGGGAGTTCTCATGTTTGAATCTATGACAATGATTATTCCTGCCCAAGATTTGGTTGGTTGAGCTATACTCGTTGAAGCTCTATATAATGGTCTGTTGTAGCTGAAAAACCATTACAGGATATTTGAGGTGGAGATTGTCCTCTGATCCCAAGGTTTGAATTCTGCATTTACAAATGGTGATAGAGGTATACCTTGGGTTGCTTCAGTTATCACTGATTTTTATGTGTTAGCTTTTGGGTTATTTGGAGGTTTGCATTTCTCATATTTGAAGCCAAAATTTTCCTATCTATCTAGTTGTTTCCAAGTATTTTTGGGTTGAATATATAGGGACCCTTTGTTAGGCCTTGTCATCTGAATTTTTGAATAAGACTGTATTGATACTGATTATTATTTTCCAATCTAGTTGTATGTTCAACCATTTAAAGAAATCAGGTTTGAGCTTATTGTTTCCATATCTGGTCTTCCCAACACACTATGGCTCACCTTAAATTTGCTCTATATATCTATATCTCTGTGTGTGTGTGCGTGTGTGTGTTTTAGCTCTAGTATGACTCATATTCTTAAATTCTTTTTTCTTTTGGAAAGCTGCATTGGCAACATCATTTGCTACTGATTATGTTTCTTCTTTTGATAGCCTCATTCTACTGGTCATGCATGTGATGCACCGTTTGGTATGGCCATTTGGCAATTAATTCAAGTGTGTCTTGCCAATTTACTATATTGCCTACCTGGTTTGATTATCACTCCCTGTAGTTTGCACTTCATTATAGATGTGCTTCTCACGGTGCCATAATCTAGTATGAAGTTCTCTACTATATGACTATATCCCCTTTTCTTTGAACATTGTTGATTGTGTCTTTACTATACAGACATTTTCTTGATAAGAATTATACATACTTGAGTCAATAGTATTTGGTCTTCCATGATACTATAGTTTGAATTAACAGGGTAAGCTAGATGTTTATTGTACTTCTCAAGCTAGCTAAGGTCTAGTTAAGCTTGCAAGGTTCAATATGTGTCTAATTTTTAAGGACAATTTCAGATCTATAAAATGTACCAGGTGTTGAGGAAAAGCTGACCTTGTTCCTTGGTTTTATTTAGTATGAGACATCATGTTATGTCCAAGAACAAGATCATCTCTTGGCTAGCATGTCATTGAGGTCTTGTAGTAAAAGAGAAGCTCAAAAAGTAGCATATTATTGAATCAAATGAATCTGAAATGTGTGTCAAAGGTCGTGAAGATGTGAATCATCTATTTGTAAATTGTGTAGTTGCCCAAAAACTACTGCATAAAGTTACAAACTGGATACTCCTACCGTTTAGAGCTACAACGGGGAATGGATGTCTCCATTATATGATCCAATTGGCATGCCATCACATAGGAAAGCATCTACTTTGGAAACCAAGTTTTAATGCCATTGTGTACAACCTGTGGATCGGAAGAAATGAAGTAATTTTTCAACACAAACAACAAATGATCGAAGTGCTTTCTAGAAGAATCATTTAGGAGCTCATCATCGATTATAGTGAGTTTGTAGTTTAGAAATTTTTTGGCCTTAATTGATCATTGGTGTGCATAGAATGATTAGAAAATGTTTGGTGATTGTAAATGTAGATATCAATGCAATATAGTGAGTGATATCATGTCGACTAACGTATATTGATGTAATGATTGTTTAATTTTGGTAATAATTTTTTTTATTTATCGATGTTGTAGACCGAAAACATATGCTTGGTCCTTAAAAATGACAAATTGATTTAATTAATAATTTTTTTATCCTCACTAATGTCAGAACCCTTATTTATAGATAAAATTAGTGGTTATGTGTACCCTTTTCATTGTTGTGTATTAATAACTTCAAACCCCTTTCATCAATCTCTTTTATTCCTCTTATTTTTTATTTTTTTTTAAAATCAAATATAAATTCAATTTACTTTGTAACCATAAGTACATAGAAGATGGAATAATGGGTTATTGATATTTTATGAAACTAACGGGCTCATTAGTAATAAGCCATGGAGTTAAATTTTTTTTATGTTTGTTATCATATTTGAAATTGAAAGGAATATGGAATATTTTGCATATTTTTAGATTTTTTTAGAAATTATTATAAGTTATTTATGTAATATTTTAGAATGTTTCTTAAAAAATTGGGAATTACTGTTGAGTTTATGGAGTTTTTATGATTTTTTATAAAAAATTTATGAAAATTTTCATATATCAATATAATATTTTAATTATTATTAAATATATAAGACAATGTTAATAATAATATTTAATTGTTCTCAGAATTTTCTTTCTATATAGAATTTTCTTTCTATATACCAAACACTGAAAACATTTTCCAAGAATTTAATTATCCACAAAATTTTCTCCAACAACCTAACAAAGGAAATAAAGTTAATTTCTTTCATTTTCTTTCATTTAATTTTCTTTTCTTTATATTTTCTTTACTATTTAACTTTCTACAATCCAAACAGGACCCAAAAGAATTTTGAAAGCTAGAAGATATATTGTTATGTAAGGATGATACTTTATAAGTTATTTCCTTCTCTATCATTCGGAAGACTTTCTACGGATGAATACACATCCTAATAAAAATGCGGTTGTTCCTCTCTTAGAACACAAAAAAGCGCTGTTTTCGTTTTCTTCATAATCTTGTTAGAGTAGCTAATAAAATGAGCTACAACTTTTACCTTTCAGCTCTCATCGTGTAATCTTATCCCAAATCCACTCAAAATGATCTTAGCCCAGTTTAAAATAATAAAATATAATCCTAAGTCAGAATGTCCTAATAAATCCCGATCGGACCTGATGAAATGATTCACAATGACTTGAATGTGAAATTGCTCAGGATAGCGAGAGTACTGCTATCGATCCGTAAAAACGAATTAAAAAAAAAAAGGAAAGAACAAATCCTAAGCTTGTTTGGTATGGGGCTAATAGGGGTGGAAAAATTTCCCTTCTATTTTATACCTCTTATATTAAGTATTTAATAATAATAAATATATTTTTAATGAAATACCCATTTTAGATCAAATTAAGATCTAAATGGATATTTATTATAATAAAAATATTTAATTTTAAATAAATTATATAAGATATATAAAATATGAGGATAATTTTTCCATTCCTATTGGCTATTACCCCAATACCAAACGAGCACTAAATGCTATGCTATTAAACTCAATGGGTTTGAGTTTTTCTTCCGTTCGAAACCTTGGAAACAGTCCTGCTCAATTTAATATTATCAATATGCAGTGATAACATGTAATTTTTGACCCGACCAATTTGATTCTATTTATTAATGATATAATTTATTTCTATGTCTAAATTCCCGTGTGTTGACTTTCTTTGAAGGAACAAGTTGGCAGCAGCTGCATGGGTTCTTGCGCGCGTTTCCCTCCTACTCTATTCATTAAATCCCTAATATATAAACCAATCCAGAAGACAGCAGCAGCAGCAGCAGCATAAACAACCACCCCTTCATCACATCAATAACTTCAACCTTTCCAGACAACGGTTGCACCTTTCTTTTCATTTCTTTCCTTTTCGTTTTCCCTCTTTCCATTTCATTGTACTCCTCAGTAATTAAGTTGAAGAGCTAGATCTATGGAAGCAGATCAGATGGACGTTGAGGAGGTGCCATCACATTTTCTATGTCCAATCTCCCTACAACTCATGAGAGATCCAGTAACAATCTCAACGGGCATAACTTACGATCGCCAAAGCATAGAACGTTGGCTCTACTCCTCCTCTTCCAAAACCCCAACTTGTCCGGTCACAAAACAACCGCTGCTATTATCAACCAGTTACCACGACCTCGACGATCATCACCTTACACCAAACCATACACTCCGTCGCTTAATCCAATCATGGTGTACGCTCAATCCTTCCTCCGGTATCGAACGAATCCCGACTCCTAAGCCACCGCTCGATAAATCCCAGATCATTAAACTCATCAGAGATGCTAATGTGTCCCCTCGTTCACAATCAAAGTGTCTGCAAAGACTGAGATCTATTGCCTTGTCGGGGAACGAAAGGAATAAGAAGTCATTACGAGGGTCCGGCGCCGTTGACTTCTTGGCTTCCGTTATCATAGCGGGAGTAAGTAACGGTAACGGAACGGCGGATCTTGATCAGTCTAGTACTCCATTGAGTACTCAGGATATTAACGATGAAGTGGATGAAGCATTGTTCGTGCTGCATCAAATGGAGACGTCGATCGACATTGAGCTACGGAAGTTCATAAATCAAGACAACGCTGCCGCTGCCGATCGATTCATAGGCGCATTGATCCACATTTTACGCCACGGGCATTCCGGCTCAAGAGCATCCGCAATCACGGTACTTAAATCAATCTACAACGCATCAGATCCAAACCAACTCATCGACTCACCAATAGAGCTCTACCCTCAAATAATCACCCTAGTTCACGACCAAATCTCGGTGCGTTCCACGAAATCCGGATTGAAACTCCTCGTCGAGCTCAACAAATGGGGTCGTAACCGAATCAAAGCGGTCCAATCCAACGCAGTAACGATCTTGATCGAGCTACTGCTGAGCACGAACGAAAAGCGTCTCTGTGAGTTAATATTAAACGTGTTGGATCAATTATGCGGTTGTGCGGAAGGTCGAGCGGAGTTATTGAATCATGGGGCTGGATTAGCGGTCGTGTCCAAGAAGATATTGAGAGTTTCCAACACTGCGAGTGACAGAGGTGTTAGGATTTTGAGCTCGGTGTCCAAGTATTCTGCTACTCCTAAGATCTTAGGGGAGATGTTGCAGGTTGGTGTTGTGGCTAAGTTGTGTTTGGTTATTCAAGTTGATTGTGGCATTAAGGCTAAAGAAAGGGCTAGGGAGATTTTGAGGCTGCATTCTAGAGACTGGAGGAGTTCTGGTTGTATTCCTCCTCATTTGTTGTCTTCTTTCCCAACTAACTAGTTGCTATTATTACTATTTGATTTGTCTTCGTTAGGGGAGGAATCTACGGGGACTTTTAACTTGGATTGGCTGGCTAGCTACATTGTTATTTCATGACATGTGGGAGGAAGGGTTATGATGATCAATTGTATAAATCAAATCTGATACTAGTGTTGATCTCTTTTTTTGTATGATATTATTAGTTGTTTCGTTTCTTCTCAAGCTAGCCAGCCTTTTCGACTTCGTTAGATACAATACCCCTATGTGTATGTATGTGTGTGTGTATATATATGGCAAAACTGATTTGAGTCATTAATTTCTCAAATAATATATTATAATCTAAAAATATGATTGTTATATTTATATCAAAAAAACATTTTCATAATACTATTTTTTATAATTTTTATCATTATATATTAAAAAAATATTCATGGTTAAAGTTTGTTCTTGAGATTTAATGTCTTACATTTCCTTCCCTATGGAGTACTAAAATAAATATGCTCATCAATTTCACTTGATAGGTTTGATAAGCTATTACACTTCTTTATAGTTTATATTACGACATTGTAATTTGTAATAGTGTTATGTAATATGGCCTATGGTTCTATCATCTAGAGGCGGTAATAAGATTGGGCAGAGAGGGGCGAGATAGGTCTTAGTAGATCGGATTATTTATAGGTCATTTATTTTTGTTTAAGCTATTATAAGTCAAATCGGATCATTTTATTGTTTGAGCTGATTCAAGTTTGGGTCATTGTAGATGCCGTATTATTTGTCAATTTGGGTTTAGCTATTCGGTTCAAGCCATGTTGAGTTTCCGTCAACATGGGTGTTGGTGAGTATTGTTTGAATATTAAAAAATCATTTAATATTAGCATTAGCTACCAAAATCAGTTGAATTCATTAACCATATGTGTAAATAATTATTAAATTTGACTTTATGTAAGTATGTAATTAAAATGTGCCATTAAATGCTACTTGTTTATTACTATAATTTTTTAATATTGTATTTTTCTGCCAAAAAATTAGTGATATTATAATATTGTTAGTGTATAAGGATGTCCAAGTTAAAAAAAAAAAAAAAAAAAAAAAAAAAAAAAAAAAACTTAAGTAAAGTTTATAAAATAATATATACTTGAAAGCTTTAAATGAATAATAAAATATGTGTATTTTTTAATTATAATGGATTGATATCGAATTTGATTTTATCAAAATGAGTTGATATTAGGTTAGCGTCAAACATGATTGATGTTGGGAAGGGTCATACTCGGACTGAGGTGATGTCAAATTTTGAGTTAGTTTAGAATACGAGTTTAGTTTAGATCGAGTTAATTATCATCTAATTGGGTTTGAGCAGGTTGGATCGAGTTGAGCAAATCGGATCCGTTTGTGCCAACTCTACGATTATCTAATATCGTATAGAGAGTTAACATTCCATTTTTCATATGAATGAGAGTTGACATTCTATTTTTCATATGAATATATAATGACGTAGTTTAAATTTATTGACGTCCGATAACAGCTACGTGTGATCTTTGGTTTTATATATGAGCTAGTCTAATAAGCAGTTACCCACTCAAAACGATAATTATGTTATCTTTAATCAATAGATTTTATTAAATATAGGCGTCAACTATTATAGAGTATGACACATTCGACATGATAGTTGTTTATTGTTGTGGCTAATTGTTTCTTATTATTTCATAGCGGTTTATTTAACCAGTGACCCACATTTTATGAACCAACATTACTATGATTTAACTAGTGCATTAATTAGTTATAAATACATAAGTTAAATGGTTTGTAAAATTAAATGATAACTTGTTCTAGTTTTAGTAAATTTAACAAGTGTTCATGGAAAAACAAAATTTATAAGATTTAATCATAAAGAATGGTTTTACCATTCATAGCATTGAGGGTATGGATAAACATTTTATTAACATAGTATTAATTTAGGAATACATAACTAATGCCCACATTAATTGATACTATTTAATGCTAAATATATTTTTTTTTGTGTCTTAACCCTAACCTTAGGGCTATTAACATTTTCCTAGAAAATCTATTGGATAAATATTAGATAGGATCATTGACGTCTTATAGTGTTCGGTACACTATGTTTTCAATAATTCTGCTTAGATGCTTTTAATTGGATACTTAAATAATGAAGATAAACCCCATTTTCAGTTTTATATTAGGTACTTAAGTAAAACTAAATTGAAATACAAAAGTACCTACGTGGAATTATTAAAAAATACAAGATTACTAATAAAAATATCAGTTTAAGTGTTAAGGTATTTAAATAGAATTTATCCAAAAGTATTCCTTCCATATACGAAAGAAAGGAAATCAATTTTAAAATGTTCATACTTTCGAAAAAGGTACATAAAAAATTAATCTTTCAATTTTGCATTTTACTATTACCTTTTCTTATTAGAAAGTGAGTAAAACAAAAGTTATTATATCTTGGAAAAGCAAA
Source organism: Tamarix austromongolica (assembly GCA_039764185.1). Classification (NCBI taxonomy): domain Eukaryota; kingdom Viridiplantae; phylum Streptophyta; class Magnoliopsida; order Caryophyllales; family Tamaricaceae; genus Tamarix; species Tamarix austromongolica. The sequence goes on from CM077819.1 coordinate 47,188,582, forward strand.
AGATGTAAGAGTGAAAATAAAATTTGGTCATTAACATTTTTTTCAAAGTAAGTTTATATATATATAATACTTCCTAAATCTTGAATACAAGAGTAAAAAAATCGAAAAAAAAAAGCAAACAAATAAATGACATTCTTTCAAGGATAGATAAAATTAAAAGCAACATATCTTGAACTCAAAATACGCCATAAAATTGTGCAATAGGTGGTGGATTGCTTCTTATTTGCCACTTCTCTCATATTAAAAAGAAAGTCTTTCTAATAATAATTTGTCCATATATATATATATATATATTTATTTATTTTTAAAAAGGTTGTTTTGAAATATATCATGAGTATTTGTTTTATTTTATCTTTTTTAAACCTAATCACTTTTTTCATATCATAAGTAGTATTAATAATTCTATAATTTTTAATAAAACGTATAATTGAAATATTAATATTAGTTTTATTACCTATAACCTTAAGCAGGTAACCCCCCCCCCCGGTCGTCATTTACACTCCTTTGTTTACATCCCTCTCATCCACTACATAAAAGATACAACTAAAAAGGTTTTATAATGTATATAAGCTAAACATAAGGATACATATTATGATATCTGTATGTCAAGATACTTCCTTGGAAGTGAAAGTTTTTTACATTCAAAAACAACTTGCGTCGTGGACATCAAAATAGGCCTTGATAATTTGATTTAATCGATGTGTAGTACATATATGTGTGTACATCTTTGACGAATAATGACAGAGACTTCCCATGGATTTTTATTAATACAATACGGTTAATCAAATCTCAATAAACTGCTTGTATTAGAATAGAGAGGGAGGTTGTATTCGGGGAAGGGAACTTTACACAGAATTGTTTTTGCCCCCTTCCCGGGAAATGCATCAACTTGTCGACAAAAGCAGTTAATAGTGTCACGCCTAACATGGCAATAGCTCACCAAGCTCTATGATTGGTTCTAATCTATCTGAAAAATACAACGTAACAACAAATATGTTACACAGGTTGAGACAATTCAGATGATGCGGAGTCGTATCCTCTTCTATGGATTTGGTGGTCTTTGGCTCTTTGTTATTGGTATCGTATTATTGCAGTTCAGAGGACCGGCGCACCGCCCGTCATTTATGAAGACCCTGAAGTCAATATTCTTCAGCTGGTTCAGTTGAGATTTATGAAACCATCTAGAGGTGTGACCAACCAAACCTAACCCTTTTCATTACTCTTCTTTCTTTTATTTTCACCCTTTTAATTGGAGGCAAAATTTTAAGATATACTATGGTTAGTGTTGAACAAGAACAAAAGATGATGATGAAAAAAATATCGATTATATTTTTGTCTATAAAAAAGAGTACACCGTTATATGAAAAAATAAATAAAATTAAGGTAGTTGAAATAGGGATATACATAGCTATTCAAAACCATCGTCTAATAAGTCATTGAATATATTGTATATGGTAGTTCAAAAACCTTTATATAAAGATATAAAAATTGCTTAAATTTTTTTTGGCTCTAGACTACAAATGATGGTTTTAGGTAAAACACCACCTTATAAAGTTACTTATACACGGCAATTACACACTAATATTGATGTGTACTCCCTTACCTAAAACAATCTGGTGTTTTAGTGTAAATGAGTAAACAACAGTTCTACCCTAAAACTACCATGTATTGTCAATATATACAATAGTTCTTTGTTATAACTACCACCTATTTCATTTTCTTCTTAAATAAAGCATATAATGCATACTAGCACAATACAATATTATTTTATGTACAAAAAAACAACACATGATTTTCAGAACACTTTCACAACCATTACCTTTTAAAACCACACTTGCATAAGAAAATAATGTAAATAGTATGCATTATTTATATCCTGTGTACAAAACATTATAAACTTTTTCTTGCATTCTTAAGTAAGTACACTCTAGACACCAAAAATTTACACAAGTATATATGACAAAAAAATTAGGGAGTACGTATCATCCTCCTCAAGTTCATCATAAAAGTGGATAATAAAGTCTAATCATTCTTTCTTAACTTTGTCAATCCTAGCTTGATCATATTTACCCTACTTATTAGAGAGATAGATCTATAAACAAAATGGAAAGTGACATGTTAGTATTAAATTATTTAAGTCCATTAAACTAATCATAATTAATATGAAGTAAACAGAGTAAATACATATTTCTCCTTTTCTTGTACAGTGTTTGCAAATGATTTCTTTCATGTATCTTATGACTTAGTATCCACAACCGATTTCAGCTTGTGATCTTAGACTTTAAATAAGTATATATATATATATATATATATATATATATATATATAACATAACCACTATAAACCATTAACAAAGTCATATGGGATGTGGTGCCATTTCCTTCTTTTGTGGCACAAAATATGTCTCAAATGATCTAATTAATGTAATGTGTGTATGTGTGTGTGTAATATCATTATATACTAAATTTTTAACTCTAATAATGTAGTCTTGAATCTAAACAAGGATCTTCACCAAGTAAATTGAACCAATATGCTATCCTTGAAGATTCCTACAGTACCACTAGTACCTTATGTGTGCTAAAGGAAAATGGAGCAAAAATAAGTCACTATGAAGCCATCCTCATCGTGTGGACAACATATGGAACATGAATTGCATTATCATCTTCTTTGGATATTGAATATGAGCATAAAAATATATATACATCACCCCCATATAGAGAGCATCAGCTAATAAATGAACTTTCAAAAACCTATGAACATGAAAGAAGAAAATACATATTTAGTGTCAAAATAGTATTTCTCACTAGCTATTAAAATAAAGTTGATTGTGAAATAATAGAAATTACTTCGTATATGATATTATATATTGACATTGTAACATATTGCGATTTAACAAGTGTAAGATATTCTCTAGTCTGATCCATATATCCACATCAATTGATTTCATGGGAAAATAAGATCGAAGAGGAACATTAATAGAGCCTCTACCCAAAGATAGTATCATGTCCAAATACATCCTAATTTGAGGTTCCAAGTATCGACACTATATTATCTTTTCCACTAAAACTTTTATGGATTATCAGAATTCAACTCCTTTCTTTCCCTCTAACTAAGGATTCTTGCGACATATAACTAGTGTAAGTAAGAAAGAGCGGAAAATATAGTTAGTAAAACATATATACATTGTCACTAAAAAAAGAATGTAATATAGAATTGAAATAGTTTAGATTTCCTCATCTTTGATAATAACAAGATTACTCAACCATCTAATGAATTACCTTACTAGTAACTAATGTTAAGGAACATCCATATCCACATAATTGACACTACATGCTAAATCCTCCGGACATTGGTTAATGGCATACTGTAGCAAAAAATTTTGGATTGATACCCAAAATTTATCAATCCTTAATAGTTTAACATAAATGAATGAATTCAACATGATAAAGTTAGTAACATGGGCTACAACATACCCATCTTCTATAGCTAACAAGTTAAAGGGATACCAAACCTATAATAGTAACAAAAAAATCAATTCATCGCTACAAAGTTAAATATAGATTGTCTTTTATAAAAGAAAAAAAAAACTTCAAATTAAAGTGTAGTATAGTATATTATCTTATTAATTTTTGAAAAAGGTGTAGGGACACTAGATGTCGAGGGTGCAAATTGACATTGTGAAGAGAATGGCATATCATTCGATCTCCTAAAAAGCGCCTCATGTGATTCCCTTAACACCACTATTTATGCCTCCATCCACATTAGTTTTTCCTTCTTAGAGAGAGAACTAGAGAAATGTCCAAAAATCTTAAATAGTTTGAGCACATAATTATATAAACTACATCGATTTCCATGCACTTGAGTTCCTAATGCATATATGTAACACCCCAAAATTCACTAATTTTTTTTTAAAACGGAAGCAATTAAGATAGAAACACTTAAAACCTGTGAATTCTGGGAATGTTACCGCCACACTTAGTACCAGACCGATTCTCTCCAACCGTTCCAGTACCAAGTGCTAAGGCTAAAGAAAAGATTTATGTTAAATTCAAATTAACAATTCATAAAAGGATTCGAAAGATCATACACAAAATCAGAGTACGAGAAATTAAGAGTTAATTACAATATCCTTGAAGTTTCAAATAACACTTGTAACTTCCAAATAGAAATACATTTAAACCAGATAAAACCCGATGGGTCAAATTCCGGATTGCCTACTCACTCAAATCAGGCCTACCACCCCAAAACAGCCTCTGATCTTAAACCTGCAAAAGAGGTCTGCTCCCCACCATCAGTGGATCATCACAGGACCCATCAACCAAGGTAGTATCAGTACGGGTCCAGTACTGAGTAAGGTGACTTGATCACTAAGGCCAACACACAAACACATAAATCATGCAGAACATAGAAGGGCATAATTACCAACACAATGACATAAGGTGCTTACTACCATCCAAGTAAGAATATAAGGCCCGATTGTAGACTGGATTAGTTTTTAAATTAATCTCTGATCAGAACTCATTTCACACCATACTTTTTATCAAGTCCATACGAGTACGGGAACCCCACTATTTTAGCCGGTGGATCGGTCGCAAGGGTAACATACCCTGCCACTATTTTAGCCGGTGGATCGGTCGCGAGGGTAACATACCCTGCCACTATTATATGCCGGTGGATCGGTCTGGCCCCTTCTCGCACGGTGTTCCACTGTAAGTAATTAGTATCTTTCCCATGTCTTAGCCACTGTAGGGTTTGATTTTGTTGAGCTCGGGATCCCCCACTATTATTGCCGGTGGATCGGTCGCGAGGGTACATGCCCTGCCACTATTATAGCCGGTGGATCGGTCGCGAGGGAAATATTCCCTGCCACTATTATGCCGGTGGATCGGTCTGGGCCCGGCTCAACATCTTTCACTTTACGTGATTAATGTCTTAAGTATCTTATTCAAAGGCTTTCACCATAGACATGCACGAATCATAAATCATAATTTCCACCATCATAATTACACTTTATCACCACATACACATGATAACACAAAGACCCTAATCAAACACCACATACCCTAATTGACCCCCCACAACCATAGTCAATCACTCAAAACCCTAATTCAGTCACCTCCATACCCTTATAATGTCTTACGTATTATTTTTCACCCAAAACATTCAAACACCCAAATAACTCTTCTACTTCCTCCCTTACATCCCAAATCAACTTTTCACACGTAAATTTAATACCCATGCAGACATTAATCTCCTCATGCAAACCTTCGAACCTTTTTCATGCAAACCTTAAAATTCCACGTGAAACCCTAAAGTCAATCATCCAAACCTTAATACCACCACACAACTATAATTACCACCATACAAACCTTAATATCATCATACAAACCCTAATACCAACATACATCCATTAATACCACCAGGTAAACCCTAGATTCCGTCATACAAAACCATAAATTCAATCCAACCAAAACCAAAGATTCACCCATACCAAACCCTAAATTCAAACCATAAAGATTTTTCCATACCCAACCCTAAATTCAAGCCATAAAGATTCTTCCACATAAAATCATAAATTAGAATCTCCCAAGGAAAATTATAAATTAAATTCCCCCAAGCAAATCATAAATTAGATTCCCCCATATAATATCATAAATTATATTTTCCCAAATAACATCAACTCTCCCAATCAAATCATAACTTAAATTCTCCCATATAATATTATAAATTACATTATCCCAAATAACATCATAAACTAAATTCTCCCAAACAAATTATAAATTAACTCTCCCAATCAAATCATAACTTAAATTCTCCCATATAATATTATAAATTACATTCCCCAAAATAACATCATAAACTAAATTCTCCCAAACAAACCATAATTTAATTCTCCCAATCAATCATAAATTAAATTCTCCCATATAATATCATAATTTAAATTTTCCCAAATAACATAAAAAAATTTAGATTCTCCCAAACAACCATAAATTCGATTATTCCATATAACCTCATAAATTACCTTCTCCCAATTAACATCCTAATTTAAATTCTCCCAAATAAACCATAAATTTGAATCTCCCATATAACATCATAAATTACCGTCTCCCAAATAACATCCTAAATTAGATTCTCCCAAACAAACCATAAATTCTGTTCTTCCACACATAAAATCATACATTAGATTATTCCTTATAAAACCATAAAATTTAGGTCAACTCACTTCCTTTAATCCAATTCTTTCCCCATCCTCCTTTTTCATCCTTCCTCTCACACAAACCACATCGACTTCCTCACATACACAACACATATCATCAAACATAATTAATACACATACCATGCACAACATACTTCAACTCCAAGTCATACCACATATAAAATATTTAATTATAATAAATATTAGAAACATAACATGCGAAACACATAATACACATAAGCACATAAAAGGCCTTAGCACTCCTTACCTAAAACGTCACCGGTCTTCGAGCACGCTCCTACGCCTCCTTAGGGTTTTGACTGGTTTTACCTATTTTGGGAGAAAAGCTAAAATTAGACTCTCTCCTATCAAAATAATATTAAACACTAATTTAATATAAGAATAGTTTTTTTGATAAAATAATAATAACAAAAATACCAAAATAATATCAATATTAATATTACTAAGAATAATAAAATAGTAGAAATAATAATAAAAAGGCATTACTCAAAAATAAAGTGAAATAAGGGATTTGGACCCTTTACCAAAATCATACTAAAAAGATTATTTGTAAATTAAATAACCCAATTCAGAAATAATAATAATAATAATAATAATAATAATAATAATAATAATAATAATAATAATAATGATTATGATAATAATAATGATAATAATAGTAATATTATTAACAACACTAATGTTAAAATATTTATATTAATAATAATAAATAATAATAATGGAAATTCGAAATAGAAAATAATAATAATTATTATTATTATACTTATAACATTTTAATATTAATAATAGTAATTATAGAAATAATAAGAAGAATAATAATAAAATCGAATTAAAATATATTAGGCTTCAGCCCTCAACATAAATAATAATAAAATATTAATACTAATAATAATAATAATAATGCATATAAAAATATAAATATTAAGAATAATAATAATAATAATAGTATTTATATGTAAATAACTGAAATAAAATAATTTAAGGGTTATAAAAATAGGGAAAATAGCTGAGAGGGTCTAGGGTTCAACCAAATGTTGGTGGGGATAGGCGGCACCGGCGGCGGAGCACGGCGGTGGCGGCGGTGGCCGGAAAAAGGAAAGAAAGAGGGGAAAGTTGCATGCTGGGAATAAGATAGGAGGAGTTAAAATGGGAGCTGGGGTGTTTTGAGTTACCCAGAAGGAGAGGGACAGAATGAGGGTGGTGGCGGAGCCAAAGGTGGCGGCGCACGGCGGCGATGGTGGTGGCCGAATGGAGGAGAAGGAGAAAGAGAGAGGAGGAGAGGGAGAAAGAGGAAAATAAAGGTATGGGGAGATAGAGGAAGGTCTGCAGAAGATTTTTGAGGTGAAAGAAGAGGCAGAAACGGTGCAAGAGGTGGCTAAGGGCGGCGCAAAGGGTGGCGGAGGTGGAAGAAAGGTCTGTTTGGGAAGGCAACTTTGCACAGCTCGTTCGGCTTGTGAAGGAAGAATCGAAGGTTTAGGGAGGTTTGGTTAGCTAGAGAAAGGTTCAAGGAAGAGTTTGGTGGCCAGGGATGGCGGTGAAGTTGGCCGGAGGCGGCGGGCGAAGCGTCTAAAGGAGTGGCGGCGACAAGATAGGTTTTCTGGGTTAGGAAGTCAAAAACTCGCAACAGGTGGATGATGGGGGTATTTATAGAGTTAGAGGAGACGTTAGGGTTATATGGGTCGGTGAGTAGATAATGCAGTAGGGTTCGGGCTTACCGGCGGCGAGGGTGGCCGGTGGGAGTGAGTTTCGGGTAGGGGGTTGCGCAGGGAAAGGAGAGGGAAAAATCGCGAGGACAGAGGAGGTTAGTTGGGCGAGAAGGGCCGGAGAGTTAGGGGGAAGAGAGAGGAAGGAGAACGGCCGGTCAAAATGGGCGAGATCGCCGGCAAAAAACCAGGGCAATGGTGGCGAGTTGCAGATCGGCGTCGACGAGGCTGGGCAGGTGCAAAGGTAGAAGAAAGGTGGGAAAAGCGGGCGGTTCGGGGAAGAAGGAAAGAAAAGAAAGGAGGAGGGAGACCGGGCCGGTCGGCAGGGGTTAAGCACGTTAAATAAAACGACGAGTTCTAGGGAGAAAACGGGAGAAACGCAGCGTGCAAGCTGCCAAAGCAGGAAGAACTGAAAGAACGAGAGTGGGCCGCGGCAGAAGAAGAAAGGAAAGAAGGAAATTGGGTCGTGCCAGGCCCAAATCGGGGGAGGGGAGGTAGGAAAGAAAAAAGAAAGAAAAAGGAAAAAGAAGAAAGAAAAAGAAAGAAGAAAAGGAAAACGAAGAAGGGAAAAAGGAAAAATAATAATATTGGGTATTTAAATTATTTAAAGTATTTGATATATTTAAAAATAATAATATTTAAATAAAATAATATTTAAATCCCTTTTTAGGCTAAATTAGGATTTTTAAAAGATTTTTTTTATAAATTCCTTTTTAATTAGCAAACACCTTAATTTTCACCAATTAAATTATTTATAAAATTAATATTAATTTAAAACTATTTTCTCCTTATTTTAAATAATTTATTTAATTTATTTTCAAAATAAAATGCTTAATTAGCTAAAATACCCAAATTCTTTTCTAATAAAAATACTTATAAATTTCTTCTTAATTTTCCCTAATTAAATATCCTTTTATTTTATTAAAAATAATTTATTTACATAATTTTTCTAATAAAACCTCATTTAAATATAATTTATAAAATTAGAAATTTTCGGGGCATTTCAATATATCAAAAGGTTGTCTTGGCCTTCTTTGTCAAAAGCACCATTGGATATTCCTTTTTCAAATCCTCCTATTATAAGTAAAATAAATAAATAAATAGGGATAAATAATCATATTAAACCAAGTAAAAAGGAATAGTTTGGGCCTTACAATTTTCTCAACCATTTGTTGATTTGGGTCATTTGCAATCACCCTTTTCATTTTTCCTAGCATAAATCCAAATATCAATTTGCTCTGGGGGTACATATGTGGCTTGAGTTTTCTTTGCTTCATCCATATACTAATTGTACTATTAGATTAAGTAAACAAAAACTTGGAAACAATATTAAATCATTAAAAATTACATAGAGAACTATATATATATAGATTTTTCATACCAAGGTTTCTCTAGATACCATATTATCTCTATGCTCCATCTTCTAAGTGTAAATGGTTTGTTATACATTAACTTTGTTCTTGGCACTCTTCTTCTATCATAATGAATAGAGAGATTATGGAAGTTTGAATTGTAAGTTGAGTATGTGATAGTTATCTTAAAATGTTAACAATAATATGTTCATACACACTTCAAATTTATCTTAACTCCTATATGCATAAAACTTCCTCCATTGATTAAGGGAGATCATGTTACTGTAGATTTTTGTGGGTCTAGGTATAATATTACCATTAGCTATGTACATATCATTCCTAGCCATCCACAACCTCCAATCCATCGATAACTTTGCACCTCGACTTATAACAAGTTTTTTTATTTTGTTGTCCCACATTAAATTCTTGGTACAAAATAAAGCATTAAATATTTAGTATACATATAACAAAATTCATATGATAATAACAAAAAAAAAAGTTAAATATATTTCAAATAATAAAGAAGAGGTTTGGAGCTGTATAAAAAGTTTTCAAAATAAGTAGTTATCCTAGATAACTACTTTTGATAAGTAGTTCTAAACAAGCCAAAAATCATATATTAATGTCATCCCACACACTATCTATAACAACTCCAAAATTTACAATTGAAAATTTTTGTTTGCTGTGAAAAATCATACACTAAAAATGGGAGGCTGATATTGCCGTAATCAGTACAAGATTGACTTCTGGCTAATCTCATACTAACCATAAGGATAAAGGTACAAAAGTCATTAACAAGGATGGTTAATAAAAATCATAATAGGTCAACATTAATTAACAAAATCACAGTACACAAATGTTAAATTTAATACATAACTAAAATAAATTACAAAACAACACCTCGCTATGAGGGAATAAAAATGGCAGAAATAATGAAAAATAACAAGTCCGGTGAATACCCTCTCGGACCCCACTATAGGTACATGGGATCGTCACTCTGCCCCAACTAAGGCATCATATGCATCAAAGTCAGCAAGGGATATATCTTACTTGCACAGACTTAGGAGGGGTCACTGCTCGTGGGAATGAGCAACACCTATGATAGGGGTAATCAATATGCTACGTACTGAGTAAGGTAACTATATAGCTAAGATAAGGCATAACAAATAAAAGGTAGATAATGTAAGCAGTAAGTTATTTAGGTTACTCACCATTATTATAATTTTGGTAGAGTTAGGACAGGTGTAGTGGTCAAGCGTATCTTCAATTCCTGGAAAGCCCCATCACAAGACTCATCCCACTAGAACTTGGTGATCTTATTCAAGATGTTGGTAAGGGGTTGAGCAATCTTTGAGAAATTTTGCACAAAATGGCAGTAATATCCATCCAATTCTAGAAAACTGCGAACCTATGACATGTTTGTGGGAGGCCATTATGTGATTGCCACTATCTTTGATGGGTTAACAAATACTCCCCCATCTAACACTATATGCTCAAGGAGAACCACTTCTAGAAGCTAGAATCCACACTTGGACAACTTCACATACAGATGGTGTTCTAGTAGAAGGGACAATATAGCGCGAAGATGTTGCTCGTGCTATTTATTCCCTTGGGAATATGCCAAGATGTATTTGATGAATACCACCACAAGCAAGTTGAGGAAGGGCCTAAAGATCATCATCATTAAATCCATGAATATCATAGGAGATTTGGTGATTCCAAAAGGCATCATCGTGAACTTATAGTGTCCTTACCAAGTCTGAAATGTGGTCTTCAAAATATCAAGATCTGCTATGTGCAGCTGGTGGTATCCCAATCTTAGTTCGACCTTAGAGAAAACGATAGAACCCCGCAGCCAATTGAAGCATCATTAATCCTCAAGCGAGTGGATACCAATTCTTCAATGTCAACTGGTTTGGCCCCGGTACTTAATGTAGAGATGGAGACTCCCGTCTTTCTTCTTTACAAACAGGATCGGTGCTCCCCATGGTGGCACACATGCTCTAATGTACCCATGGTCCAACAAATCCTTTAGCTAAGCCTTGAGTTCCTTGAGTTCAATGGATGCCATCTAGTAAGGTGCTATTGACATAGGCTCAGCTCTTGGTACCAGCTCAATCGTGAATTCAATCTTGCTCACTAGGGGCATACCTAGTATTTCCTCTAGGAATACATTTGGAAAATTCCTAACTATCGAAATGTTATCCAAAGCTTCTAGGTCCTTGTTCACCTCTTGCACATTGTATAAATACAGTGGATAACCTTCTAAACTAAAGAGTGTAGTGTAATTGCAGACACCACTTTGGTGGTGGACTTGAGCATGGTCTTTCTATACGGAACCCTAATACCCTTCAAGCCTTGTACCACTACGCGATCCTAAGTGCAGTCAATCACTCTCTGATACCTCCCAATCATATTCATCCCAAGAATAACATCAAAATCCCGTAAGTCCATAATGATCAATTTCACCAAGAAGTTTACCCCGCCTATGACTAAGGCTATATTTAAGTAAAGTTCAGTACAATTCATCCTATCTCCCGGAAAGCAGCATCACGGATGATGTTATGCTAGTTGATGGTGATAGCTTAGCCTTAGAAAGAAATGAAGTGGACACGAACAACAAGGATGCACCCGAATCAAATAGAACATGCACGGGCAAAGACAATATAGTGAACATACCAATAACGAAGTCTAATTGGCAATTAGCCTCTATCTGGATGATAACATTCATGCGCCCGCCTGACTGGCCTCCCTATTATGCTCCTTGGTATTCTTGAAAGCCTTAAGTCTGACCTCTTCTCTAAGGGAAAGGTCTTGATCCCTGAGGCCTTCCCTTAAAATCCCAAACTAGTGCACCACTTGGGGCAAGTGCTCTTTGTTGGATCTATTGGGATAAGTTATGAGCGTGTTGTTGGGGCATCAAGGGTCCCCTCTATTGGAACTGCGGACCTTGGGGTTGTTGGAACTACTAACCTTGGGGCTACTAGAAGTGTTGTAGCCTATGACAATCGAAAGAATGGTGTCCTGGTCCACCATAGTTCATGGAGGTCACAAATTTTCCCTCACAGTCTCGGCCCAGGTGTCTCTTACCACAACGCTTGCATGAGGATCCCCTTAGTGATCCCTAACCTCTAAATTGTCCCCTTTGCTGATGTCCTAAGGGTACTCCTACTTGAGGATGGGTCCTATTATCAGAGCTCTGGCCCTCTGGTCTCCTCTTTCCTAAGATGGATGCATACTCTTGGACAAGAGTGGCGGCAATTTAGGCATGCTCGTATAGGGTGGCTAAGTTTGAGAAGGCCACCGCCCCCATCTTGCGGCAGATACTAAACTGCAACCCCTACTTGAACTAGTATACTATCATGGACTCGCCAGCAAAAATCCCCAAAGCAAACTTGAGAACCTCAGTGAAGTGAGCATAGTACTTCTAGACCATCATGTTGCCTTGAGTGAGTTGCATAAACTCCTTGTGCTTGTCCATCTTTAATCTCTTAAGATAGAATCTAGTGCACAGGACGGCCTTGAAAGCTTCCCAGGTCATATGAGGATCGTCCTAAGTGTAGTGTTTAACCCACCAAGTGTCTTCTATGCCCCTTAAAAAGAAAGCCACAATGTTGGACTACCTGGTTGGAGGCCAATCCACGACCTCAAAGGTGTGATCCGTGTCTCAGATCTACCCTTCTAGAATCATGGGTTCCTCCTCACCTGTGTACAATAGGGGTTGCTATCACCGTGATCAGTACAAGATTAACTCCTGACCAATCTCATACTAACCACAAGGCTAAAGGTACAAAAATCATTAACAAAGATGGTTAATAAAAACAATAATAGTTCAACATCAATTATTAAAAATTAGATTATGAAAATGTTAAAGTTAATACATAACTAAAATAAAGTACAAAAAAACGTCCAACTATAAAGTCCAATGAACACCCTCTCAGACCCCCACTCTAGGTACATCGGATAGTCACTCTACGACAACCAAAGCATCATATGCATCAAAGTTAACAAGGGCATCATCTCCTACCTGTACAGACTTAGGAGGTTCCACTGTTGGTGAGAATGAGCAGCATCCATGGTAAGGGTGATTAGTATGCTATGTACTGATTAAGTTAACCATATAGGTAAGATAGGACATAACATATAAAAGTCAGATAATGCAAGCAGTAAGTTATTTAGGTTAATCACCATTATTAGAATCTTTACACATCTCTTGAATTATATCCACACGAGTACAGTAATGCCACTATTATGTCTGGTGGAACGGAGACAACTACTTTAGGGAAGAATACACCTAGCCACTATTATAGCCAGTAGAATAGTCTCCGAGGCAAAATGCTCACGGCTACTATTATAGCCGGTGGATCAAAAATCATCCTAACCTAGCCCCGACCCATGTGGTGTTCCACTATAAGTAATTAGTGTCTTTTCCATAATTTATTATAATCCAAGATTTAGTTTTTCAAGCTCGAAATCCTCACTATTATAGCTAGTGGAACAAAAATACTACTCTAGGCCAGAGTACACCTAGCCACTATTATTTGCTGGTGGAATAGTATCCAACGCAAGAGTGGTCCTAGACACTATTATAACCAATGGAATGGAAATCATCCTAAGCCTAGGCCTGACTCAATAATATTTCATTTTCAGTAATTAGTGTTTTATTCGTGTTTTATTCCACAAGTAACCCCCAACTAAACATGCATACCCCCAATGGACTTCCCAACTCTTTGTCACTCTTCCACCCTAGACTCTCTAAATAACCTTATCCCATAAGTTGGGACCTCCACACTCCACAAGGCTCCAAGACTCCTTTTTACCTTCCACCCTATTCATCATGAAGTCAAAAACCTCATACACATGGGTCATGGCCCATTTTCCCATTTCTTCACCTAAGCTCACTATTACCCACTAGGGTTTCTCCTCAAAACCCTAATCTGGCCTATGTGGCTCTAGCCTATCCTTTTCTTACACAGCCTATACACCCCTTTAATTCCAACACCATCACTCCACTCAACCTACTCCAAACATCACAACCTGACTCGCCAACTTCCCCATGTGATAATGAACCCTAGTTGATCACCTCAAAACTCTAATACACCCCTTTTTCATTTCCACCTTTCTCTCATGCACGATTCCACCCTCCATATATGTGACTCTCTCCCTCAATGTGACACACTCCTAATCACAACCTAAGATCTAACCAACCTTCTTAAACTCTATTATAGTGCCCCTACTCTTAAGGTTTTTCCCCAAAAACCCTAGTTAGACTCCTACATGCTTCCACCAACCCACATCTTATCTCTTCCCCAAGCACTCCTGTCACCCAAAAGACTCTTTCATCCCCATGTTCAACCCCGAAGTTAAATTTTCCCATGTAAGTTGTTCCTCTATATAAAGACTAAACATCTCATGCAAGAATCACACTCCCTATGCAAGATTTTACCCTAACCCTTCATTTTATTAATTTCTTTCTTTATTTTCTCATCCGTATTTCATAAATCAGTTAAGTCTTTTCGCCACTTCTCCTTACTCACTCCACTCTCTTTATTTCTTTTAGTTTCCCCCCAACCACTCAAAGCTACCTAAGGCCTTTAAATATGCATGTCTTACCATAAAACCCATACATAAGAGCATGGCATACATAAAAAGTAAAATCACACATTTTACACATAATATAAATCATACTCAACATACCTTAGCTTATTGCAAGCCAAGCTGCACTACACACATATTTAATTCACATTCACATGTAAGTAAACATCATATGCTATTACACTTATAAGCACATAATTAATAAGAAACCCAAAGCCTTAACTATATCTTTACCTAATAGAACACCGAGCTTGGAGCAAGAATCCTACACCTCTTCATGAGAAGGGTTTTGCTCACAACCTATAAAAATAACATACTCATTTAACCTCCTTCCTACTCCTTTTTCCTTTTTCTTTATTTCCATAATTAAATATTAGTAATAATAATAATAATAATAATAATAATAATAAAGTTAATAATAATAAAATATTTAAAATAAAATATACCAAGTAGGTAGAAGGGATAAGGGCACAATTAAAAAGGACAGTAAACAACGACGGTAACATCGGCAATGTAAGTTAGTGGTGGTGGTGGTGATTGAAAAGAAATGGTTTTGGGGTTGGGAAAGAGGAGAGGAGCTAGGGTTTCTTAGGTTGGAGGGGGTTGTGGTGGTGGTGGTGGTGGCGTCATAGGGTGACGACACAAGTGGTAGCTGTGGTGGTGGCTGAGAGGAAAGAAGAGAAAAGGAGAAGGAAGAAATGGAAAGGAAAGGGTAAGTGGTGGTGTGGTAAGGTAGGGGAGAGTTTTTGGGGTAGGAAGAGAGGCATTAGGGGTGGTGGTTGCAGTGGTGGTGGCAGCGTAGTGCAGCACAGGCAGTAGTGAGGGGTGCAAAAGCGTAGCTCTAGCTGCCCACTTTGCACAAGTGGCGAGAGAAGAGGAACGGGAATTAGGGGTAGGGAGGAGGTTTATTGGGTGAAGGATGATGCAAGGAATAGGAAGGGAGGGCGTGGCAATGGTGGCGCAACATGAATGTAGCGGCAGCGGTGGTTGAAGGGGTTATGCGAGTAAGGCTGGGGGTATTTGATTAGCAAAAAAAAGAGAGAATTGAGGGCATAAGGGGTATATTTATAGGGGAAATGGTTGGGGAAGTGGTAAAAAGGAGGGAATAAGACAAGGGGAGGGATGGTTGGTTGTCGGTCAACATGTAGGCCAACACAACTACATAATAAGGGATAGGGCAGGGATGTTGCAGGGGGTTCAAGGGATAGGTGAGGGAGTTGGAGGTCTTAGGAGGGAGGGGACCAATGTAGGGCTCTGCCAGCTACATGCCCTACAAGTCTAGATGAGGAAAAGGAAAGAGGTAGAGAGGGATGAAGTTGCGAAGCAGCCATACCCAGTAACTCCGATCGGGGGAAGGTTGAAGATAGAGGCAGAAAGGGAAGAAGGAAAAGAAAGAATGGAGAAAAGGGTAAAAGAGGGGGAACGGACATGTTGGATCATGAAAAAAAGAAGGAAAAAAGGAAACGGTGGGCCTGGGAGGGAAAGGAAGAAAAAGTAAATAAAAGGGGAAAGAAAAGGAAGAAAAAGGGGGGAAAAAAGGAAAAACAAAAAAAGTAAAAAATGAGGTGGTTGGGTGGTTTGGGATTTTTTAATTTTAGGAATAATAATAAATTAAATTTTTTTATTAATTATAAATTATTACTATGATTTACTTATAATTTATTTTAGTTTAGCAAATAATTCTAGCCTCCACTAATTAGATCCCTAAATCATTTTTCTCCTTTTATGTCCATAATAATAATTATTATTATTTTATTATTTTACTAGAAATAGTATATATAATTAAATCTTATCGAATAATTCTTGTTTTATTTTTAATTTCTAAAATAGGATTTTGGGGTATTACACTATCCTTCTTATCCTTTTTTATATCCCTCCAATTTTGATAAGTGATGAGGATGTGTGCACGAGATCTAGAATTATAGAAGTCAATGAGCACATCCCTATTATTTCCTATTAGGTACCCAAAAGCATCAAATTGAACATCGAGTCTAATTCCCCTTCCCTTGTTCTTATAAATGGGCATCAAGCTAATTCTTCCTCTGTTTTGTATGTCTCCTTCCTCAACATGTGCATAACCTTCATAAGGATTTATACTAAAATAATAAATAAAAAGTATAGATTAGGAAGTAAATAAAGCATTCAATATAATATATCAAATATAAAATAAAAACAAAACATAATAGGTAATTAAAGCATGCAATACAATATACATCATCGTGACACAAAACATATAAAGTAAGTAAACCTTTCATAACACTTTAACATGTGTCACCTACCCTATTTATGCACAAACTATGATTTAAATACATACAACCCTTCTTTGTAATCATCTCATACATAGAGATCATCAATAACATCATTGTGCTTAGATAAGAAAGTTAAGCTAACAATCAAAACATTCTCCCTTTATTATCATCTTCCTATTTTTATTTTCATACAAGACTATGGACCACTATTTATCAATTGGGTCAGTGACATACAATACTTATTTCACTTTTAAGGACAATATAAATGGGTCTTGCTTATGACCAAGCCTAAAAATATCCACCCTTGTAAATCTATCTTCTTTAGTAGAACTCCATATATATATATATATATATATAGTAGTGTGATATGGGAGATGGAAATTTGAAGGAAAGGGGAGTTACATATATAATTATAATTAATGGGGATGTGTATAATACTAAATATAATTATTATGAGATATAAATCCATCTAAATAAGTTATTTACAAAATTCCTCTTCGATTTACACTTATTGATACTTACATTATTTTTCTTATATATATATGCATGTATGTATGTATGTACGTATGTATATGTATATATATATCATAAAAAAATATTTTACAATTATGCATGAGGATGTAAAGGAACCATGAATATAGATATTTATATATAAGAAGGTGTCTCATCCATAAATATCTAATACTCTCCCTTAATAATACACCTTTAAAATATTATCTTGTTAAAAACCCTATCAAGAAAATATAATGGGACAAAAAATGACTATGGAAAAGAATATAGTCCCCCCCCCCACCAACTTAGCATATATTCTTCATATACCGCATTATGTGTGATTCTGCTTGCATGTGCAATTGCACTTTAATAGTACTCACATATGCATCTTAGCTAGTAAAAACCCTATCAGGAACAAAAATATGGCTCTTGTAAAAGAAAACATGCATCACCAAATTAGTTTTTTTAATCATTTCTTCAAAAATACCCACTTATATTCATTTAAACTGACATTTTGAATGCTAGATTTAATATCCATATTGATCACAATTTTTAAGTAAATACATTCAATTTTCATTCACTTAATCTAACTCATCCAATAATTTATGAAATGACATTCTATACTAAACCAAGAATGGTTCACATTTTTATCCATTAATAGTTGGAATTGTTTAGGTAAATCCATCACTAATGTCTATCTCATATCATTTTGCAATGGTGTATAAATAATTTATGGATATTTCATTCATTGTCATAATCTATTCTAAAATTATGTCAATATGGACTTATCAAACCATTGTGATAAGTGTTTTTTATCCTTTTTAAGGACTATAAGTTTTCTTTATAGGGTTAAACTCCTTAGACCCAAATTATACACTTCTAATGCATCTATATTTATTGACATTAGCTTAATAAGAGTCATGAAAAGGACTTCTATAAGTTAAAACTTTAGTCAAGATGTATAACTTTTATAATTTCTTGGTAATAATAAATTCAAGTGGTACTTAAGTTATATTTAGCAAGTATAAGAATCAAGTGCACTTTGAATTTTTCCTAGGTATGTATCTCATGGAAGCCGTTCTTTATATATTTGATTATGTTATGGACACGCTCCTTTTTATGTCTCCTTAAGAATGATAATGCCAACATTTCCCATCTACTTTGCGGCCTAATGTTTTATTCATGCAGAATTAAGAGTGCATAACACATCCAAACTTTAAGATAAAGAATGAGGTTCATTCTAAGAGGTATGATCTTAAGGAATAATATAATTTGTGATTGGTACATTCCAAAACAAAATATTTGCATGCATATTTGTTTATTACTTCTAGACCTCTCTAACAAAGGTTTATAAATCAAATGCATTTTAAATAACTCTACCAAGTTTTTCTAATTCTAAGTTGAAGTACTAATCATTCAATACTTTCCCAGTTGGATGGTTATATAGTAAATAATTTGTGTCAATATTTCATGTAATATTTAGCCTTACATGGATACATCATTATAGACCATGTTATACTTATTTGGTTCACATCTATATCATTGAAATCTATCAAGGACATAGAAGATTTATTGTTTACTTACATACTAATAGTAGTGAAGTTGTCAAGATGATATGTCATTCAAGTGAGATCACCACTCAAAAGAATCTTCAAGGTGCTTGTCAAGATTTTAATGACGATGTCTATCATTGATTTTCAGTGAGATACATGTGAGATCAATCATACTACAATGATAATAATATATGGTATACTAACTTTTGGTTAGTGACCCTTTTTATCTTTTTATTTATATATCAAATGTACACTTTGTGAATTTATATCAGGTATACCTCTAGCCAATCTTGATGGTAGTTGTCCCATCAACTACCCATAGACCATAGTAAGTATTTGGAACTTACTTAAAGTATAATGCACATTTATCTATTTGTTCCTTCAGGAAATAACATGTTTTAAAAAAATGTAATAAATCAATAATTTCACAAACATGTGTACATTGGTTCTTGCTAATTATCTAATCATAAAATATGTTATCCTTAAAAAAGAATGTATAGTGGTATTTTAATAAGATATATCAATATTCTAGATCATATTCAAGTTTATGAGACAAAAAGTCTATATGCATCAACCATCAAATTACTTATCAAAGTTGTAGATCCATCTTCAACCATAAAACTATTTATTAGATGTGAAGCTTCAGGCTTCAACCATCAATTTCATCTAGCGTCCAAAACTATAATATAAGAAATATGTTACAGTAAACACTCTAGATACCAAGTTAGTGGAGGAGACCTAGCCATTATAGAATGTCGAAGTGGGTGCATAGCCTCATAATCAAGTGGTTGGAGAATTTTGCATGATGTCAATTTGACTAAGTCATAATGAATAATATAAAAAATTTAAGTTTTAAATACTAAAATTAAATTGTATAAAGTGTGAAAGTATTTAAGTGCATGGATCTCTATGACTACTAAAGGATTAAACCTTCACTATCAAATTTCACTTGAGATACTCAATATTAATAAACATATTGATCTTCTTAATTGGCATTCAAAAATTCTTAAAAGACTTTAAACTAGTCGATTCGTCTAATCAAACTACGCATAAGGTATCCATCAAAACCATAAAAGTTTTATTCTAATAGTTTCATAATAGATTATTTCTTATAATTAATACTATCATAAACCATGAATACTCTATCAAATCTAGCTATAAAAAAATGATTTGCAATATGAATTGTTATGATTTGACTAACTTGAAATGGAATAAATTAAATGCACGAATATGAATAATGTATAATATGTGCATGCATTGAAAAAAAGAACATAAAACAGGTACAAAAGAAATCATATGACGAGTGTCTAGAAAAATTATAATGTATCAAGATTGTATATACATCTAGTAAAATAATATATTGTGTTGTATAAAAGCATCAACACATTATGAATGAATATATATACATATTGTGTTGTATAATTACAATATATTAAAAATGAGCATGGAATGATAAACAACTCATATTAGTTGTATTATCCTTCAAAAATCACAGAAACTCATAATGTAAGATCATAGAATATGTTAGTAGTATAGATTATTGGTGAGTTTTAAACAAAATAGGTGAAAGCTTGACCAGACAATATGAATCTTATCCCAAGCAACAATATTTATTTGAGCATTGAACAAATGTCACAACTAAATCCAGTAGAAGGAATATGTAGTCATCAATGCCACTTATAAAATAAATATACTAAAGGAATCATGTAGATAGATCAATATGCTCAATATGCACCAATACATAGTTTATCAATGAATAATTAATAAAGAAAATAACACTACTTTTGTAAGGTATCATATTTGGTCAAATATTTGATCAAAAATGCTATTATCTTCCTCTTTCAAGCTTAGGATAAGAAAAAGTCATTAACCATTTCGATCCTCATTAGAAACCAAAAAGGTAAATCTATCGTGATGAAAAATTATTAAATAATTGATAAATTTAAACAAAAAAGAAACACAAGCTAGTGAGGAAGAGATTAGAGTATAATACCCCATATTTTGATAACCTATTTCATCCAAGATATTTATTTTTATAGGAATAAATTTATATTATTTTAATATTTTTATTACAATCTTTAACTTATTCAAAACCCTAATAAAATTCTTAAAACACTTCGTTTAGGAATTTTCGATCTCTCTTACGATTTTGGCCCCCTTTAGTAATCCAGCCACTTTTGGCCCATAAATTCTTTTGAGACTCTTCTTTTACATGTATATTGAATTTTAATATATTTTTTAGTCTACTAGAATTTTTTAAATCACCAAAATGAGTTGTTTGAAGAAAAAAAAGTAGAATCTGTCATATACATATGCCTAAATTGCATGTTTTATGTCTCTAAAAGCCTTTTTAGCTATCAAAAATTTATAAAAATTTGGAGATCTCTATATTTTTATTTTATTGACATTTGAATGATTTAAAAAATTATATAATTATTTATAAAAAAAATTGAGTTTAATTAAATATTTGTGTACATGATATGTCATTAAAACAAACCTTTTTTCATTTAATATCATCTAAAATTTATAAGATTGATCTTTAGCCCTTCAATTTTTATAGGAGTATATATGAGAAACTATTTTTGTTATGAATGGCTTACACCATCCCTCCCCCCCCCCAATGTGGGCTTGATATTTTAAAAAATATCTTATGAATCTTAAGGCTTAAGTTTTCTACAAATACTTGAAACTTAAGCCTTTATGACTCTTATAGTTTTATACCAACTTTTCTCTCCTCCTCTAATCCCTTATATGAGTTCTCCCTTCTACTTATCCCCTCCATTTTTAAATTTTATTCTTCTTTGTTTACCTTGATTCAACATCATTTTCTTCTAGAAACGTTTGATCTAGCGTTTTTTATTTTTTAAGTGATGAAAAGAGGTTAGATATTTGGT
The DNA here is from genome assembly GCA_039764185.1 of Tamarix austromongolica. Lineage (NCBI taxonomy): Eukaryota > Viridiplantae > Streptophyta > Magnoliopsida > Caryophyllales > Tamaricaceae > Tamarix > Tamarix austromongolica. The sequence continues at coordinate 47,210,637 of CM077819.1, forward strand.
TATTTGTGAAGGTTAGCCCTTTCTCTTCTTATAGCCAAAAGCCACTTGGGTTACCAGAACCTTTAATATTGATACCCTATAGCACATCATCATTTTCTACATTAGGGAATACACCAATATCTACTAGGATCCCTCCCAAAGGTAAAGCCTGAAGGAACCAATAAACGCTCGAAGGCAGACTATCTCCTAGTAGCTAATCGAGGATCCGATAACCCAGATCCATGCACAACTCGATCATATTTCATTTTAAGTGAATAGTGTGTTTTTTAGAAGGTCATGTTAACACATTGTGTTTTTTATATGGTTATGTTAACACATAATTCCCATGTAACATCCAAGTAACACACTCACATAACATTCCATTTTAACCTTTGTTACCCTCCAATTATGTGGTGGAACTTCCATTAGTGCTTAACAAAGATTAAAATAAATCCATCAAGATAATTCATTTAGGCTAAGATTCTGAATAACATTATCCTTTGGAATTCATAGAATACTCATTTTGATTTTTTTCCCATTAAGAAGTCCCAAGCACTTAGTGAAAATACCATTAATTATTAACCATGTAATCCACCCAATAGGCTAGTTGATTTATGCCAAGATGTGTGTTCTCATCATTAAAGAATCAAATTATAACATTTTGCATAGTCTCAAAGCATATTAAGTCCAAAAGAACAAAAAATGCCACACTCTAGGTGAGTCTATAGATCAGATTGGCTTAACCAAACCCTAGAGTTCTCTCAAACCATTTGATTAGTATGCTCAAACAAGTCTATTGTTCTACGACCAGTTGATATGTTCTGATAAAATGGTCAATGGGTTTAAGTAAAGAGAAACTAAGTTTACCTCAGACAATCTGGTTAATCGGTTTGGGCCAACCAATCGACTATTCTAAGGACCATTTAATTTGTTTGGCTTAACAAGTTGATCGGTTTAACTCCATATAGCATATAATAGACATTTTAATATGATTCAAACTCTAAAATATTACCACATCCAAACCATAACATTTTTATAGAATAAGACTATGATTAACATGCTCCTAAACTAAATCATGCTTCATTTACAAGCAATCAACCTTATTTCTAATAAATCAGGCCCTTTTTCTCAAAAATCTTAATTAATTCAACATGTATAAATAAAATGCCAAATTCTTATGCAGACATATAAAGATTAACATTTTATGGAGTGCACTAAGTCACATGCTTATTCATGTCATATTTGTAAGTAAGAATGAATTACTTGAAGATCAACAAAATTTCCCACCAAGGAGAAAAAAATCAAGGTGGAAGATTTCAACTTCTAAAACCACCTCCAAGGAAAAACAAGGGAATAGTCAGTTGAAAGAAAACTCAACTTCTTACTAAATGTAACTCTTGCATGCTTAAGAATATAAAAAAAAAAGATAGAGCTAGATAAAGGATCAGAAGAGTGAGTTGAAATAGAATGAGACCTCAAAGTGGAGAAGAATTGGCACAAGTATTTGAGAACTCAGGTATTTTGGAAGCTAAAATAAAGGTAAAAAAGAAGAAGAAGAGGAAGAAGAAGAGTTGATTAGGGTTATTTATAGCCAACGAATCAATCAGAGAACAAGTAAGATATGCAACAAAAAAAAGCTATAACTTTACCATTTGAATCTAAGTTAAATGTGTGAATTTATAGAGAATAGGTTGGATACAATTTCAAAGCTCAAATGATAATTTTCTGGAGAATGCATGTAGATTTCATCCAGAAAATATTGAACACTAAAAGAGAAAAGGGTAGATTAGAGCAGGAAGCAAATCTTCCAATTGTATGGTGATAGTCTAAAAATCAAAGCATACTTCCAGATTTGTGTAGACGGGAGAGAGAGAAGAAGCAAAAGACAAAGGTCATCATCCCCCTCTTTTGTCAAAATCAAGCCCTAGAATCCATTCAAGGTAGAAATTAAAGATAGTTATATGATCAAAAGGGTTATGGATTACTCAAGAACATTTTAAAGTTGGATTATCAAAGTCCCATCTTGATGCAATAAATTTCCAAAAAATTGAGCTTTGAAAAGCACTCAGCCCAATAAACTAGTTGATCGATTTAGCTAGAACAATCAACTACAAACTAGTCAATCGGTTCTATAGAATAAAAACCTTAGTTAAAATGGCAAACCAACCAATTGTTTCATAGAACTAGTCGATCAGTTTAGCAAGAAGACTCACTTTATTCAATTTTCCAAACCTTTCCAAATTCCTTATTACATCAAACCCAAACTATAGTTTCAAATTAAGATAGAAATCATCCAAATTTTCGTAAACATAATAGTTTTTTTAATAAATTTCACAAAATATGGGGTATTAAAAACAAAAATGTATAATAAGACCTTAAAAAATAATGATTCTAAAATACCGAACCCATTCATCACTAGTAAAAAAAACTTATAAAGTCATCGCTGATAAAGTTAGTGGAAAGCCTTTGAAATAAATCAAAATTTTAAAAATCTCAACCAAGTAGAAGAAGTATAGATGGTCATTTACAACACCTACCTAAATTTACTGCACAACTTCTTCAAAAGATAAAATGTCGAAAACAATTATAGAAGCTCTCAAAGGACAAAATCACAGTTAAATTAAATCATAGTATCGACACACAAACATCTAAACAATCGTAACATCAGTGCTATGACATAGTGAATAAACCACAATGAACATATAACAATAGCATGCACACATTTAAACATTTGATTATTACATAGGAAAAATGAAGCATTCATTGATATGCAACATTATAAATAATTTCTATGGCATGCTTACAAATACTCATCTGATTATGGTAGAACAAGTAAAACATGAAGAGCCTGCTATCATATAAGATCGTAGTAAGCTTAAAAACATAGTAAGTAGGAGAAAAGGATAAACAAGATAACAAGATAACAAGATAACAAGACTCTAGATCAATGCATAACCTCAACTAAGCATGAATTCCAAATTAAACATGATAAATGTAGATAATAATATGAAATTAAGGGTGCTATAGGTTATTATAGATGAAATACATGGCATGTAGAAGAGTTCAAGATTCATAGGAAGAGATGGTAGAATAACATACTTTCACAGTGTTGTACATGATGTGGCATAATAAGTTAATTATAAATAACAAAAGGTTTCACAACCTATAGGAGACAACCATAAACAGTAGCATGATATCTTAGGAGAAATACAAAAAGATGTAAGGAGATGAATTACTCAAATAACATGGTATGATGTAGGGACAAGGGAACATCTGATAATAGATGAACATGAAATCAAAGGAGCATATGTCATAACAAAAAAAAAACATGTGATTGTGGTAATAGACACTAAGTAATAAATGTATGCTAGTATATGAACCCTATTTACACAGTTTAATACAAATAATATTATGCCAAATATGATACTATCATAATCCATTTTCTATTATGCTCCGTATTTATGTTGTCACATAATCCATGATAATCCACATTTTATCAGAGAGGGAATAATATGAAAGCCAAAGAACTAACGGCTAAGGCATCAATTCAAAGCGCTATGACTAAGGGAATATACCAAAATCACTAAGGAATACTCTGTTCTTAAATATACATACCCCCTATAGGATCCATGGTGACCTATAGCGTAGAAAGAGGTCTCGCTACATGTTAACAATGTAGCACAACCATATATATAAACAAAGAGTTCAATGACTACAAAACCTAACTCAAAGGTCATCACAAGACTACTCGTCTAAATTTCAAACTCTATATTATACTTGAACTATTAGTAAATTTTAGCACATATATCATTTTCACATTCTCATAAAATCAACACTTGGCAATACACAACACCGACCACTTAAATATACCACAAAGGGTTATCTAATCACCTATCAAGAATCCACATATTTCAAACTTTTTATAGCTCCTTACACTAAACACAGTTCAAGCTCAAACACATATTCTTGCACAATTAACATGTTGGCATTCACAACTATCATACATTCTTTCCTCATTGATAAGGAGGAAATGATCATGCTAACATACAATTTTCTATCCTCTAGGTGTTTAAGACTCCGTTTGATTTAAGAAAAATAAGGAAAGGAAAATGAAAAGGAAAGAAAAATGAAGGAAAGAAAATAAGAGGAATTAATTTTCTTTCCTTTATTTGGTTGTTAGAAACATTTTGTGAAAAATACAATTCTTAAAATGTACTTTTGTTGTTTGGTTTATATAGGGCTGTAAACGAGCCGAGCCGAGCCGAATACCCCTAGGTTTGGGTTCGGCTCGTTTAACTAAACGAGCCTAAAATGCTGTTTGGGCTCGGCTCGTTTAACTAAATGAACGAGCCAAACCGAGCTTTTAACGAGCCGAACCGAGCCGAGCTCACGAGCCAAAGCCAAAAAATGAACCGAGCCGAGCTTTTTCAAGTTTGAGCTCGGCTCGTTTAATAAACGAGCCGAGCCCGAGCCTCACTTTGAGGCTCGTTTAATTAAACGAACGAGCCGAGCCGAGCCGAGCCGAGCCGAATACGAACTAGCTCAGCTCATTTACAGCCCTAGGTTTATAGAAAGAAAATTTTAAGAAAAGTTTATTATAATTATTTGAATACTCTTATCTATTTAATTAAAATAAAAATATTATATTGATACATGAAAAATTATATAAAATTTCTAAAAAATTTATAAAAACTCCATAAAATCAATACTAATTCCAAATTTTTATATAGAAATATTCTAAAATATTATATGAATAAATTATAATAATTTTTTAAAAAATCTAAAAAAATAAAAAATATTCCATATTCCTTTCTATTTAAAACATGATACAACAAACATAAAAGGGAAAAATCGTAGCTTCTTACTATTACACTTGTTAGCTCCGTAAAATATTAATTTGGGATGGCAACGGAATGGGTATCCCTTATCCGTTACCCAAATATGATAAGAAAACATATACCCATATCCTTATCCAAGCTCGATGAGTATTTTTTTCCCTCCATATCCATATCTATATCCATTTATCCATAACTGTTTACATATCGATCAGGTAAAGCTGATCAAGTTTAAAATGAAATTCATTTAATATTATAATTATATACTTAGATTGTTAAAATTTAATGATGTCCTTTATCCAAGCCCAATAAGAAAACCTATACCTATATTCGATGGGTACTTTTTTTCCCTATACCTATATCCATATCTAAACCCAGTGTTTTCACCCTCCATATCTATCTCTACATCTGTTTACATATCCACTGGGTAAAACCTATTAGATTTCCATTAGAATTTGGGTAAAACCTATCAAGTTTCAAATAAAATTCATTTAATGTTAAAATTATATGCTTAGATTGTTAAAATTTAATTATGTCTGTTACCTTAATCCGATAAGAAAATCTATATGTATATATGTATCCAAACCCGGTTGGTATTTTTTTCTCTTCCATATCCATATCTATATCCATGTATCCATATTCGTTTACATATCTATCGGATAAAATTCATTAGATTTCAGATAAAACTCATCAAACTTAAAATAAAATTCAAGTAATATTAGAATTATATACTTGATTGTTAAAATTTAATTATTTCTTCGCTTTTAGCCTTAGAAAATATATTTAATATTATTTAAATAAAGATAAAATTATAATTTTATATCGGATAAATAGATTCAGATACGTATATAAAGGCTTATAAGAATTTAATAATTTCTTATCCATATCCATACTTAAATCCGACAGATGTTTTTTCTATTTTTATATATCTATATTTATATCCAACCAATAAAATTTTTTGGATTTTTTTATCGGGCTTACACATCCTTTCTTTCTTCCAAGTCTAATACCATATGACTATGCACACAAAGCTTAAAAATGCCTCGTTAAATACTGTGGAAGATGGGGAGGAGTAATTATAATTATTGTCGAAGAGCAATCCTTGAGAATTCTCAAATAATACCAACTTGGCCAATTTGGGATATATAACACCAAACACACAAGGGCCCACGCCATTGTCCCTTACCAAAATTGGAAACCACTCTTAGGTTTTCTTTTATATATATATATATATATATATATATATATATATATATATTGCTCTCATCTCATCTACTAGTAGTAATTTGAAGAAGGAGGACGATGAATACCCCCAAAAATTGAGAGCTGATTGTGGGAATCTGACCCTACGAATCATTTCTTTTTCTTCTTCATTCCACATTATATGACTTTTCGACCGCAATCTGACATTTCTGAGCAATGATGAAGCGCACGCACCTCTGTAGTCAGGTAGTAGTCATGTTTTGTTTTCCGAACCGGCTATGTTCCTCTTTTTGGGAAGCCCTCAACGATACACACCGCCTATCTGACCCCTGCCATGGTTTTTGTCTATCGAAGAAAGAGATTGATTGACTTGGGAAAGAGGAAGATGAGCATGACGACATTGAAGGAGGAGTGTCAGTAACGAATGACTGTCAAAGAAGGAGAGTTTTAAAAATTTTCCATTATTTTTTTTTACCTCACGTGTAGCTGAGGAAAATAGTCTAGGCTAATTTTCTTTACTGTTTTCTTCTTATTTTCTTTCCTTTAGATTTTTTTTTGAAACCAAACATGGGAAAATGATTTTCCAGCTAACTTTTTTTCCTTTCCTTCTACTTTTCCATAAACCAAACGAAGCCTAAGTGAGTTTACCCATTATCTCATGCTTAAGAAAAGGAGAAAGGAACAAAGAATCACTAGCTACGAGGATCCGTCGAATGTTACCCTAGATCATCGATGAAAAACATAAAGACTAGTTTAGCAACTAATCAAAAGAGAAAATTAATAGAAAACTAGTAAAGTATATCAAAATTAACTTAAATAATTAGGGTTTAAAACCAAAAAATTCAAACCAATTAATTTCAAAGGATTGATCTAAAATGATAAGAAAGAACGCAATTCAATTGATTTTAAATCAAAATGAATAATCAACTAAGTAGAAGAACCTCAAAAAAAATAGTTTTAGAAAACCAATTTCTACAATTAGGGGTTTAGAAACTTAGGGTTTTATACACAAAAATGCAATTTGATCAAATTTAATTTATTTATTTAAAATAAAGTTTTAGAAATGCAATTAGACATACTTTATAACATATTATATAATTAATTTAATAAAATAACTTGTGAGTCAATCTCATTTAAATCCACAAGAGTTGTAGCCTAAAAATCTAATTTTAACTAATTTTTCATAAATTTATCAAATTAATATTTCTAACATGAAACTAAATACATTTGAAATTATATTATAAGATAAATTTATCAAAATAGTTTAAGCAAATAAATCCAAACAATCTAGACAAAACCAAGTTAAAAATCCAAATCTAAAATTCAAGCATATACATCACAAATAACCTATTTAAAATCATCATAAAACTCAGATATACCTAATTTCTATATCAAATTGACTTAATTAAAACTAATTTATTTAAAATAAATCAACATCAAAGTTAGGGTTTTAGTAAAATTATACCAAATGAATTCTCCAAATCAGAGTATGTGAGAACTCATGGAGTTTCATCGGAGATCAAGCACCCTTCGCTGGTGGCTAGTGGCATGTACTGCTATTGCTCCCTTCCATTTTTCCTTTTTTTTATCTACAGTCAAAGCTCGCTGATATATAGGGCTGTGCAAAAAATTCAGGATCCGACAATCTGATCTCATATTTAAAAATCCAATCCGACATTTCGGATATCCGAACCAATTTTAGTCCAAAAGAATATCCGGCATTCGGATATCCGGTCTTTTTTTATTATTATCCGATCCGAAAAATATACAATATTTTTTTTATTATTTCAACAATACATCATATTATTTTATTTTTATAGTTTTAATTTTTAAATTTTTATTTATTTTTATATTTAAATATTTATAATAATATTTTAATACTTCTTTTAGATAAAATAAGACATTTATATGAATATAGATATGAATATTAGTTGATATACGATCTTTATTTTTAAAAATATTCTAGCAAAAGCTATTAAAATTGATAAAATAGTATTTCCATACGGATATTGGATATATCCGAATTCGATCCATATCCAGTCAGTATTTTTTGGATATCCGCATCCCGAATATCCAATCTAAAAAATACGGAGCGGGTATCTGGAAAAAAATATCCGAACGGATACGAATATCCGGTTTTGCAAACCCCTACTGATATGCGTGTTGCTCATCCTTCACATATCAAAGGTTAAGAGCCTGTCAGTGTGGGGGCGGCCAACAACTAGTGGTGTGAAGTAACAATGGTGTGGTGGGCACATGAAATCACATAGGAGAGGGAAATGAGAGGGTCCCGGTTTAGGGGCTGAACAAAAGAGAGAAGGAAGACTAAAAAGAGAAAAAGAAAAGGTGGGGGTTTGGTTATTGGTGCCGATAACTTTTTTTTACATACAAATATCTAAATATGTTAATACTAATTTTATCTAAAATTTATTTAACAAACAGCTTTGGGTGAATATCTGGAAAAATAATTTTTTTTAAAAATGTGTGAACAACCTTAATTAATTTAAAACATTTTTGAAAATTCCTTCCTAAACCAAAATGGAAAAAGTGGATGAAAATTAATTTTAGAAAGAAACATACAAATAAATTATGGAAACCTTAAATATAAATTTTTTTAAAGATCTTATCAACCTCATAAAAATAAAAAAAATAAAAAAAAATCCATAATTAAAAATCATTTTGATTATTTCATTAATTTAAATAAATTTAATAATTTAAAACAAATTTATTTTCGTTAATGAATTATAACTCCAAAATAGAGTCATAATCATATGACAAAGTTATACTCAAAAATAATTTTAAAATGTTAAAATCAAAACACATGACTAAACAAAAAATATTTTTAATGAAAATCAAATGCATGAGTTTAATAAATTTGTAATCATGAATGAATTTATCTAAAAGTATATATAATGAGAAAAATTAAACAAATTTAAATATAAACTCAAAACCATTATTAAAATCTTAAAGCAAATAAGAAACTCATCAAATATTAGTGAGAATTAAAATTTAAATAAAATAAAATAAAGTAAAATAAAATCAAAGGTCAACTCATATATCAATATTGAAATTATAAAATTAGATTTTTGAGAAGCGGAGTGGTACACTAACCTTAGAAAAGGATTTTATTTTCTTTGGCTTTAGTTTACCATTTTTTTGTAAACCTAACTTAACTCTATTTATGGAATAAAGTATGTGTCAGTATGAGTTTATATGACTTATTGATGATTTGTGCCTTTTTGGCTCATTTTGGGTGGCATTTATCTTTCAACCTTTTTGGCAAGTTCTTGTTGTTTTTAAAGTATCTTAATGATTCCATTTGATTCATCGATATTATTGGGTAAATTTTGATGTATAATATATTAATTTTTGCCCATGCCTAGGGCTAGGTTAGGGTTAATTATGATTTTTTTAATATTAAGCATGTTTAGGGGTGGGTTTTGTTTTTCACATGTATAGCCTCAAACTCAATGGTTTCTATCATGCTAAAATTTATAAGTGTCTAAATTTCATGAATAATACAAGCATGTTGACAGTTATGGATTTTATTAAAGTTTCTAAGGTTCTAGAGGCGAAATGGTCATTTCACTTTAATTGCATTTTTTGTGCTAATTTATCAACTAAAATATGTTATCAATAACATAAGTGAGCTTAGGTTAATTTTTCATTAATTATGGAAATTTTATATTATTTATTATGTGTATGATAAAAAGAAGCACAAAGTGGCTATTTTGTAAAAATAAAAAGATATTTATGATATATTTTAGATATTTTGAGATAATTTGACAAGTTTGATCTTATAAAAAAAATAACATTATCTTAAACACTAGATTAGCATGACTAGTAATTTTTGATATTAATTAATTGACTTTTTAATTAAATATTGGTATAATTTGACATTTTCCATCTTTTGTGAACAATATTTTTTGGTGAATAGTGGTTTTTTAAATATGATGTGTGGCCTTATTTTGTAGGAATTTAATTTAATATATCTGAAATTGTGTTTTAAAAGATGTGTTTGGTATGTTTTTGTAAATTTATTTGGTTAAGTGTTTGATAGTTGACCTCATTGTTGACCATATCTTTAACAATTAGATTTATGTTAACTTTTGAATAATTAGTACTAAGAGATTGAACAAGATATTAAATGGGTTTTGGGTTGAGGTTTTGGGCTTGTTGAATAGCCCTAAGCCTTTCATGAGTAGTTATTTATTTGACCTAAGTAGTTAAACCATTTTGCAACTAGTTATTTGTGACCTTGAGTGGTTAATGTGGTTTGAGGAGTTGATTTGTTTAATGTGTGTGAATCTTAGTATCCTTTATTGAAAGTTAAGGTGTCATTAGATAAAACACTAATCATTTAAAGTGAAAGATAGTTTGAGTTAGGGAATGAATCATGTGCATTAAAGTAGGTCCCTAAATTCACAGTTGGACATTTGGGTCAAGTGGTTCACTTTTTCTCTATAAGTATACATAAACCTTATAGGAAGTACGCCCACTTAAGGATTTGGGTGTGTGTACATGACTAGTTATCATGTGACTTCCTTGACCTTTTTATCTTGGAATTTAATAGTTTTGTTGTTATAAATTCCTTGATTGTCATTATCTTAGAATATGATATTATACTCTCTCAAGTTTGAGTTTATGTCCTTGGTTTGATAACCTTAAAAAGGTTGAATAGTTAGTTTGAGGTAGAGTTTGGTTTTGGTTGATCCCTTATTTATCTTAGTTGAACATCTTATGTTTATACATGAACTATCATGGTTATAAGTGTTCTAAGGATGAGTTAAGTAGATATTATTCCATGTCTTATCCTTATGTTATGCATGGCTTGTTGTTTTCATAGATGCACTATGTGATCGTAAGTTATTTATGCATGATATTATGTTTTTGTGTGTTGTTTGTTTTTATGAGCACACCACCTCATTAAAGGTGTTGTGGTTTACTTTGTATGTTTGTGTTTGTTATATGGTGGCTTGCTTGCTTATTCCGTGAGTAGTTGTGGCTTTGCATGAGTGATTTCAAGGGGCCTTCTAAGAAACGTATGTTTGAAATGAGAGTTAGGGCTATTTGGTGTTCTTCTTTTAGTACTTTTGTTCTAGATATCTTTTAAACTCCTAAGTCAATTTCCCATATACTTAAATCCTTCCCCATCTTTTAACATCTTGTATAAGTTGTAAACCCTTTTAGAGCCTATGCTTAGGTATATAATGGGTTGTAAAGTTTAGATTTGATTGTGTTTAGCCTTGTATCTGACATAAATTAGGTGTTGTACACACCTCTTTTAATGTTTGATGCACACTTTCATCTTCATTCCTTTGGTTATGCTCCTGCAGTGTGCTCTGTATCTTTGGAAGAAACTTTTAGAGTTGTGAAAAATATGGGTGTTATAGAGAGAGACTAGTTTTCATTGATATCCATATGTATAATATATATCATCTACTCACCTATATATATAATAGTGTGATATCGGAATTATATGAGATGAAGAGGTGGTGAGTGAAAATATAACAGACGGAGGAGTGACATACATAATTATAAGTAATAAGGATGCATACAATACTAGCTATAGTTATTGTGAGATGGGCATCCACATAAATAAGATATTGACAACAATTAGCATTTAATTACTCACTAGAAATTATAATATCTTAAAAATTGAAGTTAATGAAATATAAATCCCTTCAAAAACCAATCTATGACATTAGTTGCAGTACTTAGTTCAAACCCACAATTTACATGGTACATGCGTGGTGCATACAATGACATCATCAGGCAAGTTAAAGTTGGAAACGGTGGCATTTTCAAAAGTTAACAAGGATTTCAAACAGCGTTGCTAAACACGCATTTTTGGAGCATATACATATGTTGTATATTACAAATTCACATATTCTTCGGTATAAATGCACCTATTATATGATAAGAATGTGCATCCTCTAGCTGTATAGTTGAAAAAAATGGTTGCATTTTTATAAATTAATTTTATGAACTTTGTTTTAAATAATGCCAATAGCATAAACATAGGATCAAACAAAACACACATATTATTGAATATAAATACACATAATTCAAGACATAATACACATGTGACGGAGTTACAAAAGTGCATTCTCTCCGAGATACAAACATCTTGCACCCATCTTTCAATACACATATTCCATAAAATAAATAACCGTTATTCAAGATGAAAATATACAACTTTCGGAACATAAATACATAACTTGAAAAATAAAATATAAGGGATGAGTACACATATTAGAAAACAAACATACATCTTATAGAATAAAAATACACTAATTACACGATGACGATATACATTTTCTAAAATATGAATACACATTATCTGTAACACATTATATCTTATACTTGGTTTAGCATAAAATTACACATCATTCAATAGTGAAATACACATCTCACATAGTCCATGACAAGAATATATTATTTTTATCTTGACAATAATAAAGGAGAAATTAATACACGTGTGCTAAAATGAAATAAGAACTTAATTTTTAAGCTTTCGAAAATACGTAGAAGAATATGGCCACATTGATAACCTTCTGAGTCAAAGTGTCGAACCCTTTGTGTGAATGTTCAAGATCTAATAGGTTATCACAGATTGCAGTAAGTAACAAGATAAGGTTCGAATTTACCAATCGAGGAGTATTCCTCGAGAATCGTAAAGATTCAAGATTCTTGACCAAACCCTAGCTGACAAATCGCCCAAGCTACTTAGGGTTTCCAAGTAATTTTCGAAGCAGAAGACGCAACCCTCTAGTCGCCGGCTTAAATGCGACGGAATCCTTCGAATTCCTTTGTCAATCGCAAACCCTAGTTTTTGCACTTCAGAAATATGGGTTAGCGAAGTCGACAAAGTAATTAAACCAAGAAACTTAGTAACAAACAATTAAACCACGAGTACTCGAATAATCGAGGCTTTGATACCAAATGATGGAAACCTATTAGGGTTTCTCAAAAAAAATTTGGATCGAAGTATAATCTAGCGCGGGGTTCGATTCGCCGAGATCAACCTAAGGATTTTTCCAAAGGAAGATCCAAGAACTCAGAGCTTAGTATTACAACGGATACTAAAGTTGAGAAGTATGAAAGATCAATAATAGATCGAAGAGAAGAAGTAGAAGAATGCGAGTGAGAAGATCGCAAGAGAGAGACTCAAGAGAGAGAGAGAGAGGAGAGAGGAAGAAAATTCTAGACTAAACTTTCATTCGACCAAAAAAAGTGTCGGTGACTACCGTATTAGGCCATATTTATATGGCGTACAAATACAGTAAGGGACGTACAAAAATACACATCGCAAGCCATACACACTCAGCCCAACAATCAGCCCAAACAATCAGCCGAAATAAAACAAAGGATCGACGATTGGATCAAGCACAATAGCCAAAAAGAATTACAAGCTTACATGCCCCAAAATACAATGAAAGAATAATACAATTAATTCCCATGAGCTAAAAATAATTTAGCTAATTATGGTTACTAAGGGATGATTAACCCATAGTCCAACTAACCCATTTAATTATGGGTCAGGTGGTGGGTCATACAGCCAACTTAATCCCCATTAGCCAATTTTGCCGGCGAATGCATCACATGGAATTTCCTAACTTAAAACAAATTTCTACAACAAATCCTTAGTAGCTACTGCAACTTTAAGTCCATTCTCCATGTGCTGCATTAATTTCCCTAATCAAGCACACAATAAGAAAAACAATTATAAGCACAAAATGATTTATAACAATTAGCAGAATTAATTAAATATAAATTTTGGAAATTCATATCAACCACTCAACAGTACGACCCTTCAAGAAGTATGTAGCTAACTTTACCTTTTCTTAGGTGGACACGAGTAAGCTTTAAATATCTTCTCGAACTCTTGAATCCAATACTCCAAAGCTAATGGGTCCTTGGTACCCATGAAGGACAGCAGTGAGTGTAACTTTGTCCTTTGCAACCAATCCTCCCATGGGGGTGGTGCGAGGATGTGGATAGGTATCTAGAATGGTGGTGGAGACGGTGACTGATGTAACTCCCTGAAATACCCCAAAAATCCTAATTTCTATTATTTATTATTAAATAAGGTTTTGATGTTGAAAGTTAATCAAATAATTTACTTTTATTAAAATAAGAGGAAAATAATTAGGGTAAATCAAGAAGAAAATTTATAAGTGTTTTAAATAGGAGGACTTTTGGTATTTTAAGATAATTAAGGATTTTAATTGGAAATTAATTAAATAAATTATTTTATTTGAATTAAGAAGGAGAAAATAGTTTTAAGTTAATAAAAACTTTATGAATAATTTGATTGGATAAAATTAGAGTGTTTTGTTAATTAAAATGGAATTCCAGAAAATTTCTTCAAAAATCCCTAAATTAACCTAAGAAGAGAATTTAATTACTATTTTAATATAATTATTTTATTAAAAACCCAAAATTTACTTCAAATCATGCTAATTAATCCAACCACTAACTTCCCTTCCTTTTTTTCCTTTTTCCTTTTTCCTTTTTCTTTCTTTCCCCTTCTCTTCCTTATTTTTTTTCCCCGACTGGGTCGGCCTGCCAGGCCTGGCACCTCCCCCTCGCGGCCCATCCCTCTCACGTGCCCCTTCTTCCCCTTTTCTCCCGGCCGGTTCGGCCCACCCCCTTTTCTTTCTTTCTTTTCTTTTCTGCTGGACCGCTGGTCCAGCCTCTTCTTCTTCTTCTTCTTCCCCGTGTCGTCGTCATTCGCCGCCTGCACCACGAAATCCTGCCGGAGAAGAAAGGCCTGCAACGACAGCTCCAGCTCTGGTCATTTCACCCCTCTTCTCCCCGTTGACTTCCCCATGGATGTGACCAAACGGCATAGCCCTTCTCCCGCACGAAAATCCCCCATTTCCCAGGCAATTATGGTCTGTAAATTTCAGACCGTACACCGGCCAAATACGCCGGACAACCTACCCTAACCCTAAGCCCCCCTAACCCCCCTCGAAGCTTGTCGTTTTCTGTTCAATTTGGCCTATAAAAAGCCCCGAAGGCCGCCTTAATCGGGTTCAAAAACTGGGAACCCAGACAAAGCAAAGCCACGTGCCGCCCTACCCTTTGCTCCGCCTTCAGCCACCTCTGCCACCTACCCTTGCCACCACGATCTTCCCTGCACCTCCCTCTACACAACCAACCCCCGTATCCTCCCTGCCTTGCCCCACACGTGCCGCCCCGACCGTGCGAAACTGCCACCCCGAAACAACCCTTCCAACCCCTACGCCACCTTTGCGCCGCCACCACCGGGCATACCGTCGCTTGCAGCACCGCCACCACCCCCCAAAATGACCAGGGGATCCTGTCCTACCACCCTAAACCTCCCATTTCCTCTAATTTCCCCTTCCCTAGCCTCCACATCCATTTTCCTCTTTCCTCCCTTCCTCCACCGCCGCCGGCGCCACCACCCCCAGTCAGGTTGCCCAACTCCCTGAACCCTAAATCTTAAATAATAAAAGTGATTTATGACTTAATACTATTAACCATTATTATTAATGTTATTATGATTAATAATAATAATAATATTATTATTATTACTAATATTATTATTATTATTATTATTATTATTATTATTATTACTAATATAATTATTAATACTAATACTACCACCCTTATTATTATTACTAGGACTCAACATTACCCTAAGGACCTTTAATTAATGGTGTTAATTAACTATAGGGCCTTGTTAAGCTATTACTATTATTATTACTATTATTATTATTATTATCATTATTATTATTATGATTATCATATGTGTTACTTAATTATGACTAACATCTTTAGTATCTCTATTATTATTATTATTATTATTTTAGTAGTTTTATTAATACTAGTATTGTCACTATTAATATTATTATCATTATCATTATTATTAATAATATGGTTATGGTGGTTGTAGTTGCCATTATTATTATTATTATTATTCTTACCCTTACCCTCAGCATTATTATTATTGTTGTTGTTGTTGTTGTTGTTGTTGTTGTTGTTATTATTATTATTATTATTATTATCATTACTATTGTTATATTTACCACACTTATTACTTTAACTACTATTACCATCATTAATATCCTTATTATCATTATAATTTAATACTATTACTTTTAGTAATCTTATTATCATTATCTACATTACTACTAGTATTATCGTTGTCACTGTTATTGTTATTATTATTATTATTATTATTATTATTATTATTATTATTATTATCATTATCATTATTGTTATTATTATCATTACTATCGTTATTTCTATCATCATCATTTTCACTATCATTATTATTAGTATTAGTATTATTATGTTTATTGTTCTAACTATTATCATCGTTATGTTATCACTAATATTATTATTTTTAGTATTATCATTGCTATTTGCACTATTATTATTATTATTATCATTATCATTATTATTTTTATTATTGTTATTATTTTTATTATTGTTATTATTATTATTATTATTATCATGATCATGGTTGTTGTTATTATTATTATTACCATCATTATTATTATTATCACTTATACTACTATGATTTCAATTATTATTATCATCATTATTATCATTATAACCATTATTATTATTATTAGCAGCATTCTTATTATCATTATTATTCTTATTATTATTATTAGTATTATTAATAATATTGTTATTAGTAATATTAAAACCCTTTACTTTGATAACTATGGATTTTACTAAGGCGTGTCTTGATTAGTGGTCATTTGCTTAACTACCTTGAGAATAATAATAACCCCACCTTTTTAATTATAAACTACTATTATTAATATTAATTATAGTACTAGGCCAAGATAGGGGTAAGATAAGAAATTATGATAATTCAGGTAGAGGGAGATTGACCCTTAGTATTTCTTCCTTATAGGTGAACCGGGTCAAACCCCAAGAGGTGTAGGAGCGTGCTCCAAGCCTGGCGCCGATTTAGGTAAGGACGTAACTAAGGCCACCTGTGTGTATTGCATGTTTTACCTGTCTTGTATGCCTTTTGCGGTTGTATGCTATAATCTGTATTTTATTTGTGTATTTATGTAGCGCAGCGTGGAACCGAGGTATGTTCTCGTGTTCTTGTCTGTATGTACTAATATGGTATGGTACAAAGATGATGTGATGTGATGTGACCCCTACGACATGCATGCTAGGTGTTTTTATGAGGAGTTCTGGAGTGGGGGCTTGAAAGAGAAAAATAAGTGACTAAGATAACCAAGGGGAAGTACGCTGGTTAGCGTAGGTATGGACGACCTAGGTAATCTGTAATCTGTGAAATGATGAGAAAAAAAAAACGTGAGAATTAAACAAAGGGAAGAGTGGGAGAAAATAAGGTTGCATGGGAGAACTAGGGTTTGCATGGGAATGATAGAGTTTGGCATGGTGGAGATGATAGGGTTTGCATAGGGAGGTTAAGGTCCGCATGGGGGCGAACCTTACGTATGAAAAGTTACTTTGGGACGTGGGGAAAGTAATGGAAGGTCTGTTTGGGAGTCTGGAGGCTCGAGGTGAAAAATAGTACGTAGGGTCATATAAGGGTACCTAGGGTTTGGGAAGGAAACCCTAATTTGAGAAGGTGGGAAAAGAAAAATGAAATAATAAGAATAAATGAGAAGGAGTGAGAAGGAGTGAGGTATGAGAGAGATTTGAGGTTGAGGGTCATGATTTGGGTTTTCGATGTGAGAAATGTGTTAAGTATGATAATTACAAAGGGTGTTTAGTGGCCTAATATAAGTGCGGGAGATAGCTCGGTAACCTAAACCGAGTAAGGATATAGCTAAGGCTGAATGTGTGACATGTGTCCTACGTGCCATGGATGTTCTATATGATTTATGTGTCGTGGTCTTAAATGCCATTATCTTAACTGTTTCATGTGTGGCGTGGCTTGGAATCGAGTCATGTGCATGTGCCCTCATTAGTACGTGATAGTACGACTATGTCATCAGTTTTGATTTGATGTGTTGAGGCCCTCTAGCCATGCATGACATGGGTGATATTCTTTCGAATAAGACACGTTAAAACACTAATTACTTACAGAGAAAGATGTTGAGCCAAACCCAGACCGGTCCACCGGCTATAATAGTGGTAGGGTATCTTACCCTCGCAACCGTTCCACCGGCTATAATAGTGGCAGGGCATGTGCCCTCGCGATCATTCCACCGGCTATAATAGTGGGGGGTTTTGTGCTCAACAAATCAAACATAAAAGTGATAAGACATGGAAAGATACTAATATTTACAGTGGAATACCTTGTGAGTCGAGGCCAGACCGGTCCACCGGCAAATAATAGTGGCAGGGTATATTACCCTCGCGACCGTTCCACCGACTATAATAGTGGCAGGGCATGGCCCTCGTGACTGTTTCACCGGCTATAATAGTGGGGCTCCCGCACTCACAGGGATTGATAAAGACTATGATGTGAATCGATTATAATTATCAGAGATATAATGAGAAAGTTATCTGATTCGTGACCACCATTGTTCATTGGTGTTATTGTTTATTATTTATGAGCTATGTCTGCTATGTCATGTATCTCTGTGTATGTGGGCCTTAGTGCGTCTATTACCTTACTCAATACATAGGGTACTGATCACCCGTTTCATGGGTGCTGCTCATTCCCACGAGCAGAAGACCTGTCTGAGTTTTACAGGTAGGGGACGATGTCTGTGACACTTGGGGGCCGAGAGTGACGTGGCTGGAGAGCATCCCCCGTCTTGTTTATCTATATCATCGTGCTTTGTTTCATTCCGTTATTTCAATTCCTCTGACATTTGGAACTTTTAAATTGTATTTCAGAATGTAACTCTAGACTTTCGCACTCTGATTTCCTTAACACTTATGCTTTACTAATGATTTGTTTTGGTTCTATTCTTTTTAGCCTTAGCACTTAGTATCGGGTCGGTAGGCGTGAATCGATCTGGTACTAAGTGTGGCGGTAATACCCTCGGATTTACAGTTTTATTTGCTTGCTTCCGCTAAACTCCTTTAAAAGTAAACGAAATTTTCAGTAGTAAATTTGGGGGTGTTACAGTCCCTCTTTGCCATTACGATAAGGAGCTCCTCCATACATGTCAATATTGTGTTTTGAGTCATGATACTCTACAATGGGGGAACCAAAAGGGCCACACCCAGGCCAAAACCACACTTTCTCAAGAGATTAATCTAAGTTTCTAAATATTTACAAACAAAAGCTTCAAAAAACATAGGAGAGGATTTAAAAAACAAGAAAAATCTCCAATACAATCTTGTAACACCTCCAAATTTCCTACTTAAAATCTTTCTTTTTCAAAAGCATTAGTTGCAAAATAGTGGGGTGCTACCACCACACCTAGCATAAATCTGGCATCCACTACCATTCTTATACTAGGTTATAAAGATAAACCTTTTTATCTTGGAAAGTCCTAACTCTCAATCCATAAAAGAATCCATCAAACCTTACCCTCAAAGTAGTCCTACAAAGTAAAACTTTCCATTGAATAGGTAAGGGACCATGTGTAATGCCCCCTCTTTTTGTCAAAGTGTTGAATGAGAAAGTATGCTAATTTTAGGTGTTTTATTTTGATCTGGTATTATGATTTGGTTTAAGGTAAGGTTGGATTTGCAATAAGGATGGAAAATTAAATTTATGGAGTTTTTTTAGGTGAATCGATCTACTAGTTTCCATAAACCGATGAACTAATTTGTCATTTTAGCAAAATGTTTTTTACTCAACTAAACTAAATGATTGGTTGTGGAACTGATCAATTAGTTTGTAGAATAATCGACTAGTAGGCCAAACCCATCAAATATTCTTTCAAGCTGGGCATATTTTTGAAACTCAATTTTTTAGGAAAATTTCCTATATTGAAATTGAACTTTGTTAACCTATGTTGAATTTTCCCTAAGAGAGTCTTAGAATTTTTTTCATGATGCATTTGACTTGAAAATACAACCCTAGATCAATATGGATGGTTGATTAGGATAATTAAGTGGGGAGATCACTTCAGCCTTGTCCTCTTCCACTTCTCTCCTCTACACATTTATGTGATCATTGCTTCAATCTCAAGTATGATTCTAATCAATTGGAAGATTCCTTCTACACTAACCTTCCCTTACCTCTCTTATAAATTGTATTTCTAGACCAATTGACCTGTATTCTCCAAAAACATCACTTGAGCTCTAAATAATATGCCAGCATATCTTAGAGGAAATCCATTCGCTTAACTCAAATTCAAATCATAAGAATTAGGGTTTTTGAACTCTTTCTTACCACACTATAATTCATCTCAATTGGTTGGCTATAAATAGCCCCAATCACCCATTTTGTTCACCTTTCTTTCAGCAACCAAAAATACCTAACTCTCTATATTCACCTTCTCCGTTTTATAATTCAAACCTTATAGTCAATTTCCTTTCACTATTCTAATCATTTCTCTAGCTCCCTCTTGTTTGAATCATTAAGAAAGAAAGAGTTAGATTTGGAACAAAGGTTGAGTGATATGTTTGTTTTTTACTTTCTATTCCAATTCTAAAGTTATTAAGGTTATGCATGAATTTCTAAGTTAAATATTATTGTTTTCAAGGTTTCAAAAGTTGAGATTTTTGCTAGCTGAGATTATGGTTTAAGGAAAGTTTTATTTGCATCATATAAGTGATTCTTACTTCTAACATGGATTATGAGTATTATTTCATGATATGGGACTATTTAACTTGATATTATATGTTGGCATGAATATATGTATGGCTTATAGTCTTATTTGGATGGTTAGACTATGCATGTTGAGTAAAAATAATAAAACTTGAGAAAAATGGGTTATGATGGTTAAATACTAAGATGTGCAAGTTAACTAGGTTACAAATTTGTTATATAATGTTAAAGACTATTCCAATGTGCTTTTATGAAGATTTCTAAGCATTATATGCATTAAAATGATTGTGTGATGTTGTTTTAGGGTAAAACAGTCGACTGGTTAGGGAAAACCAATTGATTGGTTCCTAGAACAATCGGCTGGTTCACCTAACCCATCAACCGATAAGACTATAGAGACCTTAGTCTTGCTCTCTACTTCAACCCATCGATTGGTTAAGCAAAATTGATTGACTGGTCTATGAATAGTCTACTATTTTACCTATATTGATCGACCAGATTGAGGAAAAGCAAGATTTATCCGATCAAACCAATCGACTGGTCAACCCAAACCAATCGACTGGTTAGGACGGACCGATCGATTGGTTCAACTAGTTTGTGTGGTTTGATTCCTTTCGGTTTGGTTATTCTTTGAGGGTATGCATGGGACTGTTCTATGATTATTAAAGGGGTAAAATACAAATTTTATCATAGATTATTAACCAAATAGATGGATTAAACAAACCATTATTTATGACATACTATATGATCATTGTAAATGCTTAATAGGTATACCACATATGAAATGTGATGGTCTTTGAGAAAAGAGTAATGAAGCACAACATAGGCTTGAATAAAATAATATGATGGGCATGAATAGAATTGGATAATGATAAATGGAATGCCACATATTGTTGGGAAATGGGAATGAATAATATGGAATAAACATGTGAATGCCTTACTTACTCATTGTATGGGCCTTGTATGATCACTTAAACTCATGAATAATGTACAAATCACGTAAAGTAGAGGACAATTGAGTTTTGTATGGGTCTTGATTACCTAATCCTTAATTAGCTACCTGGATTTAGTCTACCTTCAAACATTTATTAGTGCCTTTGAGCTTTGCCTTTTGGTGGGATCCTAGAGGTCCCAATGCCTTATGTACTCTAGATACTGATGATATACTAGGGGGTTATCGATAGTAAAGGGTCTAGTTACCTAGGTGGTTGGCTTCATTCTAGAATTATGTCTATATTAGTTGGCTTTGGCTTGGACTTATGTCCATTATGGTTATTGGCTTTGGCGTGGACTTATGTCCACTATGGTGATTGGCTTTGGCTTGGACTTTATGTCCCTTGGATTAGATAGGCTTCCATGGTATGAGATACCATATGATGGTGCATAGTCCATCCCTCGATGATAAGTAATTAAATGATATAAATTTGGTTGATGAATAAGTGAATAATAAATTATTGGATAACTATGAAAATAATATATTGGATGATAAAATGGTAAAGGATAGAATAAACACTTAGATAATGGCTTAGATAACCATCTTTTAGATAATTGAATGTTTAACTAGATGTTGACCTTTATCAATATATGGTGAAAGAAATGGTATATTCTAATTGACTGAGCAAGCTGAAAAATAAACCCTAGTGGTTGTCTAAATTAAGTTGACTAGTACATGTGTAATTACCTATGTGATTATAATATGAAGATAAATATGATATATTTTTCTTTCCTAAGTTATGCATGATAGTATATTCTAATGTATTACTACCTTATGTATATGGAAATAGTATAACGTGTATTAAATGTGATATCCATCTTATGATAGAAATTACATACTTATGTTTCTATTGAGGAGATAACTTGGCTTACTCAATATATTGCATACTAATATATCTGTTTGCTCGGTCACTTGCTCATTCCTAATAGAAGAGGGTCATGTGTAGGTTTTTGGGGATGGCGAGTAATGGGCCTACCTTAGCTTGGGTCTGGGACCTAAGAGCGTGGACATCTAGAGGATTTTGTGGGGCCCATGATGGAACATGG
Organism: Tamarix austromongolica; assembly: GCA_039764185.1. Lineage (NCBI taxonomy): Eukaryota > Viridiplantae > Streptophyta > Magnoliopsida > Caryophyllales > Tamaricaceae > Tamarix > Tamarix austromongolica. The sequence goes on from CM077819.1 coordinate 47,233,341, forward strand.
TTTTAGGGTCATGCCCTATTCTTGTTTTCTAATTAATGTAGCCTCATAGATTTAGATTATCTTTTCCCTATATTTGACTTGGCCAGGGACTGTTAAGGTCCTTGATTGTAAACAATCTTTTAAATATTTATGTGATTTAAGTGTGCGCACTCTATTTTAACTTGGTTGGTTTGGTTTGGCCTTATATCTAATATGATACAGATAGAAAACTTCTACCTTATATTAGGTACGGTGGTAATACCCCGTTTTTCTTTAGTATATTTTCCACTTTAAATGAAATTTTTTTATAGTGAAAAATCAGGTTGTTACACCATGAAATGGAATCCATCAATAGTATGATACTAAGTAACCCATTATTAAAAAAAACTAAAATAAAAAGCCCACATGGAACACATAAAAGCATCACAGAAATACATGTTATAAAACATTTGTTTACACACATGTTAATTGAAATCCAATAATCATTCATATAACCACATACCACTAAGGCTATATACTATTCATTCTCATTCATTAGGAAATAACCGAAACATACCAATGGAGCCTCCAAGAGATGCTCTTTTTAGTATAATTAGAAAGTAGTATCATACTTAAGTTATAACCATAGTAAAAAAGCTCATTATCAATAGTAGCAAATCTCATTACAAAGGTAGGCTCACCAACATATACCAATAACAACTCATAGTGTAATACCTCAAAATTTTGAAATCCAAAAATTTATTTATCAATAAATTAATTTAACCTAATTTCTAATATTTTTTATTTAATGATCCTAAATTAATTATAGGTAATTTATATTAATTTTTTTATTCATTAGAATTAAATTTAAAATTTTACTTTAAAACCTAACCTTAATCCTATACCCAATAATTTCCTTTCTCCTTTTTTCATTTTTCTTCCTTTCTTTTTCTCTCCTTTTCTTTTTTTCCTTTTCCCTCCTTCTTCTTGGGTTGCACCGTCCTCTAGCACGGGATTCTTTTTTTTCTTCCCTTTCTTCTCCCCCTAGTGGCTAGGCTCGTCCCCCTTTTTTTTTCTTTCCTTTTCTATTTTCATTTCTTTTCTTTCTTCTTTCGCTTTTTCTTCCTTTCTTCTTCCTCATGCCCATCCCCTTTCTCATTTCGCCTTCTCCCTTCCATTTTTTGCTCACACCTACACCCCTACACATCATCCATCTTTCCCACATTTCCCCTCTGAAACATGTAGGGTCATACACACTAGCATGTACCCTACACTCCCTGCCCTTGCTCCCTTACCCTACACCTCTGCCCTACCCCTCTCCCTAACGCTTGTAACCACCCTCTCCCCTTGCAAATATGCATGTAGAGACTGTAGGCCCTCCTATCGTCTTCCCCTCTCCCTGAGCTTCACCCTCACCTATAAATAACCCCAGCCTAGATCCCCTTTCCTCTCTTCTCCTCTCCACCTACCATAGCTCCCCTATTTTCTTGCTTCTCCCGCCCCTGCCAACTGCAATGCCATGCCACCACCATCCATGCCTAGCCACCCCATTACCACCTCTCTTCCCTACCTATGCCCTCCCCTCACCATAGAGTCGCCCCTTCTTAGCCCTTCCTTTTCTTCTCTTCTCATGCACCTAAAACCGTTGCAACTTCATTTTCCCAACCACCATCACCGGTCGTTCTCCTCCCTCCTTGTATATGCAACCACCCCAATAGCCTCCTTTTTCCCCTTTCTCACCTCCCTTCTTCTTTCTCCCTCTCAGTAATGTACCACCCTAAACCACCATTGGTCGCCAACTTCACCACCACTAACCGCCACCAACTCTATCCAGTCCTAGTGCCGCCACCACCCCCTCAATCCTAAGCTACCAACCCTCATCCCTACCTCCCCTATTTTAGTCACCTCCATTTTCTTTCTCTTCCTTAAGATTTTCTTAGGATAGGTTCCCTTTTATTATTATTTTATCCAAAAATATATAAATTGTATACAGTCTTGTTTCTAGGTATTATTCCAGTGATAGCAGAAGAGGAGTCATAGGTTGTGCGTGCTTTGAGACCGGAGCCACTCTAATAAGGATACAGCTATAGCTATGGTTTTATTTTTGTTAATATATGTATTTTATGTGTGTTATGTGATGACATGAATAAAATGATAAATGAATCTAGTGTTGTATGTGTAGTTTGGCTTGAAAATAGCTAAAGGTAAGAAGTTGTGTAGTTATGAATGTGTTAATTTCAAGTGTTGATGTGTATCCATATTATATGATATTGCTTATCTAGAAAGTTTGAGGATTCCTTATGTTTGATGCCTTGTGACTTAGGTAGGCTTTTTAACACCTAAGGAAACTTTGGTCAATATTGTGAAAAGTAACATATAAGACACTATAGGGTATAAATTAGTCTAAAATAGTTTGGAGATACTAATGGAAATAACTCAAACCTCATATGCCCAAGATGACCCTAGTCGTGACACTGAATCAACCTCCCTATACAATCATTACCTGGATGATCTCATCTACAACGACGATAGTGGTAATGTTGGGTTGGTCTCTGACTACCTTTGTTACGGGAATCATTCTGACCATTTTGGCATCGACCAGAAATCTGATACCGAGTGCTGGAAACTCTGGCACTATGGTGCTGACTCTTTCCTCTGGAATCCTACACATTGGGCTTCCTCTTTCCCAAAATCAAAGTCTACTCCTGAATCAAAGTAACAGCGACATACGCTAACTCATACAATATGTAGCCAAGTCATGGAAAGCAACTGCACCCATCATCTTCTAGATGCTAAAATAGAGTCCTTGATTGAACTCAAAGACAATAGTAGCCTCACAAGTAACTATGCCTAGAGCAAACATCAGCAACTCTGTAAACCATGTGTGGTACTCTTGAACTATCAGACTTCCCTAAGTCAACTACATAAACTCCTTGATCTTGTCCTTTTTGAGCCTCTCAATGTAGAAACACGTATGAAGTGTTGTCTTAAAGTCTTTTCGGGACATCAATATTCCTCCTCGAACACAAAATCCCACCCACCAGACATCTACAGGTCCTCAAAGAAAATGCGTGGCTATGTTAGTCTTTCTCTCTTCTAGACAATCGATTGGCTCAAATGATCCCGAATCCATCCTTCTAGGACAACAAGGTCTTCTTTTCCGACATATGTTGGTGGATGATAATTTGAAATTCTCTGAATCCAATCCTCTCCGATACCCTCTTGTGGGTGATATGGAGGTCATGAAGGCTGAGGCTGAGACGGAGGCGGACGCTGAACGAACTCCATGAAAGCCTCAAATGCTCTTTCTAAATGGCCGACACCTCCATTCAAGACCATGCTGAACTAGCTGCAAAACATAAAACATGTTAAGTAAGGTCGTATCTTACTAACATATAACATATAAGCACAATTCAAGGACCACTTAATTTACCCACACTCGAATACTCACAAAAATAGTCTGGGTTTAAAATCACTGAAAGAAGGTAAATACATTTTTCTTTTAAAACATTTAGGATCGAGAGAATCGATTCTCTAACCGAAACTTGATTCTCAACAACCAAAAGCTTTGATACCAACTTGTAACCCCCCCAAAATTTACTACTGAAAAATTTTGTTTGCAGAGTTAAGTGTGGAAGCTAAAACAATAAAAACGAAGGGTGTTACCACCACACAAGGTACAAGTCTGGTTTCCTCTACCATTCTTATACCAAGTGATAAGGTTGAAATCATTACTCCACTTAAATTAATAACATGATTACAGAAATCAGAATAGAGAGAACGTTAGATAAATACCGTACTAATTAAAAACAACATAAGAAGTTTACAAAACTCAAGAGAGAAATTATAGGAGGACATAAAGTTCCAAATATAACTAGAAATGAGATAGCAAAAGAAGCATTGGATAGTCCTACGCTCTTAAATCTGAACCACCAATATTTAACTAAACTCGGAGGCTGACCTGCAAAGTCGACTACCTATTAAATAAGTAGGGGCCCACAAGAATGATCCCTTCAGTACAATGGTACCGAGCAACCCTTTATACCAAACTAATATGATAAACAACATGGACCACAAGCAAGGCATACAACTAACATGATATAAGGCCTATATATACACATACGATGATTGAGATACACTAATCATTTAGATAATCAGATTCCATCAAGGCCACGTAATACTCATATTCATTCACCTAAAACAACTGAACTTACTAATAAACATCCCAGAGATACTCTCTGAAGAAATAATTAAAACCCAACCCTATGCCACTATTTTAACCTTTACAACATAATTCATGTCTCGGCATAAATCTCAACCAATTACATACATCATAGGTATGTTTATAGGTATAATATACTAAGATCCATATCATCCTAGGTATACTTACAGGTACAACATAATAAAATTCATAACATCAAAGGTATACTTATAGGTACAGTGTAATAAAATCCATAACATCACAAGTATGCTAAAAAATATAATACCAACACAAGTAAGCATGAAGGTTGCTACCGAAACTATAGGTAGGTATAAAGGTTACTACTGAAACCACAGGTAGGCACAAAGGCTACTACCAAAACCATAGAAAACTATAGGCAGGTATAAAGGCTACTACCAAAACCATAGGTAGGTACGAAGGCTACTACCAAAACCACAGCTAGGCAAAAAGGTTACTACCAAAACCATAGGTAGGCACGAAGGTTACTACCGAACAATCTAATAATATGATAGTCATTATTTCAATCAAATCATATCATTTCCATTTTTATTTACTTTCTCGAGGGGAGACCAATCAACCTAGAGACACAAAAGTACTCTAGTCATATCGATGCACCAAAGCAACACAGTATCCTACCTACTATCAACCCAAGGATGCAAAGTTACATTAGTCTCACTAGTAAATGAAGGTAATACAGTACCATACCGATAAGGACACCTAATTTGTAAGTATACATACCCCCTATTAGTCTGTAGAATATAATAGAGTAAGATGTAGGGCCTGACTGGGATACTAAGGCACATTAGCAAAAATCCGTAGTATCAACTATGGTATAAACCATGCTTTTAGGGTGGTGACCCCTAAGGAGCCACCATTTCTAATCTCGAGGTCTTTGATTTTAAGTACTATTATTTTATTATGGTGATCACAAAATCGCATATAATACAGATAAATCCAATTTCCATGGTTAACTATTTTTGCTTATTTCCAATCATTTGAGAAAACCATGATCAAGGTTAATATTGAGGCCAACATTAAAATATACTAGGTGATATGAATCTCCAAAATTTGTATTTAATTAATTTTAATAATTGCTGTAAATCATTTTATACTTATAATTGTTTGTCTTATTATGTGATTGATTAGGAAGTATTAATGCAGCACATGGAGGATGGATTTAAATTGTTGTAGCTGCTAAAGTTTTGTTGCAGAAATGTATTTTTTATGTAATCCCATGTGATGCATTCGCCGGCAGAAATTGGCTAGTGGGAATTAGGTTGGCTGTATAACCCGCCACCTGATCCATGGTTAATGGATTAGTTGGATTGTGGGTTAATCAACCCTTAATAACCATGATTATCTAGAATTAATCTTAGCTTATGGGAATTGATGTATAAATATTTCCTTGTATTATAGGGGTTTGGAGTTGTAATTTTGGGCTGGTCGAATTGTCCAGCATCGACCCTCCCCTTCTTTTGTGTATTTGGGCTGTTTGTTGGGCTGCGTCGGTGAGTATGGGCTGATTGTGTATGGTTGCATTGTGTATTTTTATACTGTATTGTGTGCCATATAAATATGGCATATACGACATGTTGGACGATAGTTTTGGCTTAATAAGAAATTGACTCTTACTTTTCTCGAGCTCTCTCGGTGAATCTCTCACTCGCATCCTCTTCTACTTCTACTCCCTGTCTTCGATCGATTCTTGATCGTTCTTGCTTCTCAAATTAAGTTGCTGTTTTCATACTGTGCTTCTGAGTTCTTGAATCTTCCTTTGGAAAGTTCCTTAGGCTGATTCCAGCGAATCGAACCCCGCGCTCGATTATTTTCTTCGATCCTTTTGAGAAAGCCTAACAGTTTTCCATCACTAGGGTTCTCCTAGGCTCAATTATTCACACCTATACACTTTAGGCAAAAAATGACCAAAATACCCCTAAGACTAAAACTTTTTAGATTATCATCTATTTAAATACTAATTCCATTTTATTTATTAATTTGTCATGAAAAGGCTAAAACATCATAAATAAATTATTCATTACACGATTTAAATTATCAGATATTCCAAATAACCATTTTAACCTTATACATATTTCTACACATAAAATCCTATTATACACTTTTAATCCATCCAAAACACATGCTCACATACTCATCAACAGCTAATATATATTAGACATGTTTTTCAAGATAAAAATCATAGCACACTCAAAATAACTAAATTACCCCTAGGGCACTTATCCATATTAATTATTCCATAATTATGTTCAAGCATGCTCGATTTATTATTTTATACATACCTATTATATAAAATATTTTCCAAACATAATAATCATTTTGATCACACATTCGTACTCGATATATTTTATATTAGATAATATAATCAATTTTCTAAATTTTATGTTAATAATTAATAATACATAATTATATCATAACAAATCCTATTTAACAAATTTCACACATAAAAACCTTTATATGCTATCATATAATATTTATCATTTTTGTAGAGTACAACGGTTACCTGAGTTTTAATAAAAAAAACACAAAAAAGCGGTATCCTAATAAAGTTATTAGATCCTGCTAATCAACCTTTTGTAGCTAAAAATAATACCAGAATTAACAAATTAATATCTATGAGATAAAATAATAATAATAGTAATAATAAAATATTTATTTTTCAAAAATTATATAAATACCCTTACATTTAATATATATGTACCAAAACATTATTAAAATCAAATACACTCACTCACGTTGCATGCACACAGCGTGAGTAGTGCACGAATCGTGGGAAGGTTGCGAGTGGTGGGTTGGACGGGTGAGGCAAAGGGAGAAGATGGCGGTAGTGGTGGAGGCTGGTAGTGATAGTTGGTACTGTCAGTGGTGGTAGGCAATAGTGGTGGCTCGACTGCGGGTTGAAAGCACAAAAAGGGAATTGGTTGTAGGTGGTGGAGATGGTGGGATGGCTTGGTGGTGGCTAGGTGTTATGGTGTCGTGGGAGGAGGGTGGTGCAAAGGTTGCTTCCCTGCTTCAGGCAGGGCTATAGTGGTTGAGGGTGTGAGGTGCGGTGTAGGAGGAGGGAGGAATCTAGCTACGTAGGGATGGATGGGGTGGGTTGGCTAGGGTTTTGCTGGACGTTGGAGCTACAGTGATACACTGGTAGGTGGATGAAAACGGAGGGGAGAAGGGGCTGGGGTGCCAAGGTTATGAGCATAGGCTGGAGGGTTGATGGTTGCTGGGGTGTTGGGGGCGATGGTTGGACGGGAAGTGTTGCACGAAATGGTTGGGGGAGGCTGGGAGTATGCATGTGTGTGCATGCAGAGAGAGGGGTGAGGTGAGTTAGTGTGAGGGGTTGGGAAATCCTAACAAAACAGGGAGAGGGAAAGGGGTTGTGTATTAAGTATAAAAAAATGAAGGGGGTGAGGTGATGGTAGCATGCAGTAAGTAAAAGATAAAGAAAATGTTTAGGGGAGATATTTAGGGCACAGTAAAAGGTAGAGTAGGGGATAAAATAATAGGATAGGGTAGGAATTTATTTATTTAGTTTTAAATTTAATTTGGATAGGTTGAAGATTTTACTTATATTATCAGGTCATTGATATTCTTGATGATTCATAACTACCTATCATTTGATGCTTGTTTATCTCACAAAAAATCTATAATTTCATTTTATGACTTACATGTCACAAGGAAAATTCTTATCTTTAAAGAGAGTGGATAAATCTTCCAATCAGCAAAAGGTATTACAAATAAGTGAGTTTCATTTCATATATCTACTCATGGAGTAAACACACTTGCAAGGAACTCAAGTGCATTAAAAATACAAACAAGTCCATTAATAGTAAACATGTCTAAATATTTTGATTTAAAAAATAACCATTGATTATAAATACTTGAAAGCATAACTAGAATATACCAATTACTAAACATAATTTTTTTAATTCAAATTTGTACTCATGCTCAAAATTAATAGATTAAACACATTCCATTAAAAATATAATAATTCCATTTATAGCTAACTAGTATTAATATTTAGATTTGGATAGCAACCATTTACTATATTGATCTAAAATAAACTTGAATACCTAGAATGAGACCTTAACCCTTTCTTTCCAGAACAATATCATTTTTACCATTAAAATTCTAAGGATTTGAATTATCTAAGGTTGCACACATGTAACACAATAGTACATATATACCTCTAAATATAACATTCACATAATGCTTGTAAGCTAAACCTCTAAATATTACACAAGCTTTTGATAGTTCGCGGATGGCTAGCTAAAATAATTAAGAGTAAATAAGAATGCATGCATATATTTAGGGTCTCAATCAATAGAAGCTCTAATAAATAGTATATATACCTAAATTGTGGACAATGTTTAATCAAGTCGTGGAAGATGTATTGTCTTCATAATTTCAGTATATGCACTTTATTCAAAATAAGGAAATACATTAACTTAAAAAGTAAGATTTTAATTTACAAAATAACTAAAAGTCAAATGAATAATAATCAATAATAACAAAGGATAATTATAGTTTTCACAAGTCTAGAACCTCTACAAACGCAATATCATGAACCAAGCAATACCTCCATTATATTTTATACCTAGTAATGCTCGATATAAATCAATGACCCTTCCCCTAACACTAAAAGCAACTTCAAAAGCAATTTTCATGATTGGTATTGACAAGATCTCTGGTGCCATTTATGTTAGAATATAAAACTTTAAATTATTTACATTCCACCAATCTAAGGCACTAGAAGATAACTCTATACCATTTTCACAAATAAACACACATTTCTCCAAATACATATCTAACTCCAACTTTATAGGTAGTTATGCATTCAATTTCTTCACAAACTACTTAAATGTCAGTCTTTTAGAACCAACAAATTTCCTTATTTTGCCAGTAACATCTAAGGAAGAGCCTTCGCCTTTGATGTAACACACCAAAGACTTCTCTAGTATACTTGCATAATATGATCATATTTGCTAAATGTCTCATGAAGTATACCTCTAACATGCTCAATATTATTCTCAACATCATCATGCTTAAAAATAAGGGGGATGTGTGTTCAACAAATGCACTTTTACATCAATAATCCATAACTAATGCAACAGCCATCACCAGATTAAAATCCCCCCAATTTTTATCAAACTTTGCTTTCATCATTGATGTCATATCTCCAACAAATTTCCTAAAAGGTTTTTCCTTTTCATCCAAATCTACTTTAACCCTTCATATCTTAGGTGGAAATAAATTAGTTGTTGGATAATCACTCCCTAAAATAATATCGGTTACCTAACTAAAAACCTTGAGAAAACCACACATTATCTCAGCTTACCTCGATTGTTTAGCAGAAGGAACATATATATAAGATGGTTCTTGTTCTACATACCTAGGGAACACATCTTTCAAATCTAAATTGCTAACCAACATTGTAAATGCCATGTTCCAATGAGTTCAAACATCTAACACCAATTTTGTTTTTGCAAGTAATTTCAATTATTTCACAATGTCACTAAACTTCAATAAAAGAAATTATGAATTCGACAAATATTATACACTTTCATGAATATTATTGAACACATTTTTTATATCCCCAAAAGCATCTTGAATTAACAAATTTAACATGTGATCACAATACCTAATATGGAAAATTTTACACGTAAAAGATAACTTTCTTTTTAAGATAAAGTTATCTTTTGGCATCCTAATAACAACATCATTTATTGAGGCAACAATAATGGGGCTAACTTTGCCCTCAATCCCTTAAATAATCAAAAAAACATACAGGGAATTATAAACGTTCACACTAGTATCAAGAGGGGGTAAACGAAAAAAGTTCAAAACATGCTTATATTGCACCCCTCATCACCAATGAAATGACTAGTAACAACCATATAGTGGATCATTTGGGTATATAATTTCCACAAATCAGTCGTTATGCTAATCTTTTTCAAAGCAACCAACATTTTTTTAACTTTCTTTTTCTTATAATCATACATATTAAAACAGTCTTACATAACCATATTGTAATAAATTTTTTGAAACTTGTCAATATAGTTGGATAATACTCATTGAAATCAGCATTCTCAAACATATTGAAAGAGTATCCATGCATCAATATCATTTAAGCACCATCTTTCCTCACTTTCATATGGTCATACCTAAAATTAGGTGCAATACTAACACAAGTTGATTTATTAAAAGATAATACTCCTTGCTTCTTTGAAAGGCAGCAAGGACATCTTACCAAGTGTCTCTTTACATGTGTGGTAACACCTCCCACGAAAAGTGTAAGCATCATGTGGCAATGATTTTACTCCCCCTTTCTCATGTCATTTTTCAACATAAGCTCTTTAAATTCATCCCAAATGGCATAATTTTATGTAAGTCTTCTTTTTAACTCCACATATGTTATATTAATTTCTTGCAACATCATCATTAAACTCCTCATTCATCACTTCATCATTGTTCTAAGTCTCCAAATCGTTTAAATCACCTTCATTTATGTAAGCATTTCTTGAAATTTCAAAGATATTAGAGTTTGCCATTTCTATATTGGTTGATAAAAATGAAGGCTTTAGTGATTACCAATTTTACCATCATAAAAAAATCTTCATTCATAGAAAAACATAAGTAATAGCAATACTAGGACCCAACTAGAAAACTAAACCAAAAAACTGGGCATTTATGTCAATTTTTAAGCCTTCTGTAAAAGTTTTAAAGTCCAATTATTTTTAAAGAATTACAAATGGTACAAACATATGCATACTAGTAAAACAACATAACAATTTTGTTGATAAACACACCAAATGTATAAAAAAAACTTCAAAAAAACATTATCATTTATAAAAGAATTTATTTTTAAAAAATATTGTTAATTAAATTAAAGAATAAGAATAGACGTTGCTAGTTACTGACCAAGTAATTTCTTATATTCTTTAATTAGAAGAGCTCAAAAGCATTTCTAGTCTAAAATATAATAATACAATAATAATCTAATCATATGACTAAATTTTAAATGCTGTATAAATAGAAATCATTTACAACATTGTATGACAAGGCATAACCATATGGTAAACACATTAGAAAACTATTGCACATGATAAGCTCAAATATAGCAATTAATTAATAACAAAGTACTAGGACCTAGTTCTTTCCTAAAAGCTACAAGAAAAATAGGACACTCAAAACCAACAATTGGATATACAAATCTTAGAGCAAAGAATGAAAAATCAGGAAATCTCAAAATAGATAGCAAAGGGAAAATATAAATAAGCTAAGAAAAGACTAAACATAAAAAAAAATGGCAGATATCAAAAAGGACATGAACCACAAAAAATAATTAGGAACTATAATCTAAAACATCACAAAAAAAATTACATAACCACAAAACAACACTTAACAATAGCTTGAACCCTCTAATTTACTATTACCAAATTCAAATAAAATCTTACCAAATTATAGCAAAGACAAACACAGCTTAAGTTTATAAATAAATAAAAATAACATAGAATTAAAATAAGGAATTGAGAATGTTTAGCAAAAATTGAAGTAGTACACAAATGAATAATCCTTCTTTTGTTGGGATATATAGAATCTGACAACAAAGAAACAAAATGGAATGAGAAAGATAATAGAATTGGGATCAAAGAAATAAAAATAACTCAAACTCAAAACAATTTAGAGAAATTACAACAAACAACTAAAATCTATAGCACCCCCAAAATTTACTACTTAAAAATTTTGTTTTGCAGAAGCATTAGTTACAAAAAATAGTGGATGATACTGCCACATCTAGTATAAGTCTAGTATCCTCTATTATTCTTATACTAAGTCCTAAGGCTAAACCTTTCACCATTTAAATTAATAATACAATTACAAAAATCATAGTAGAAAAAGAGTCAAAGAAACTCAACATCACTCTAAATAAACCAATGGTCAATGGTTACAAGATCCAATGAAAAGAAATTCATAATAAAATAAGAGTACAGAATCATCTCGATTAAAAGATTTTGGGCAAACCTCTAAATAGTTCTAACTCTCAACTCATACCAGAATTCATCAGACCTTACCCTTAAAGTAGTCCTATAAGGTAAAGGCTAGTAATTAAATAGGCAGGGTACCATGAAATGGAACCCGTCAATACTATAGTACTGAGTAACCCATTATTTAAAACTAATAGGTAAAGCTCGCATAGAACACATCAAAGGCATCACAATAAAATATGGTAGGAGATTTTGAAATGTACAAGCTATAAGCAAATTGCAATAACCATATCAGATAAAACATAATCACCAAGACCATATACCGCTCATACTCATTCATCTAGAACATAATGAAGCATACAAGAGATGCTTTTTAAAGTAATGATTAGAAAAAATCTCAATAAAACAAGCATAATCTTCATAATATATCTCATATATCAATATCAAACTAATAATATCTATAATACCATAGGTAGTGCTCAATAACAAAACACTAAATAAAAGTCATACTACCATAAGTAGGGCTAAATGACACTATATCAAACCATAGGTGGGCCCAAGGCTACCATTGAACCAATCTCATAACCATTTCAATCTAATAAAAATTATTTCCATTTTTATTTACTCAAGGGAATAGAATAATAACCCAAGGACATAAAAGTATACTATTCATATGATGCACAAGGCATCATGGTACCCTCTTAACCATCTAACCCAAAGGCATAAAATCTCTCTAATCATACTAGAGTACAAGGCAACACAAAACCTTTCCAACCTAGGACACATAATCCTTAAGTATAGATACCCTCTATAGGGAATATAGGTCACCTATAGAGTAGATTAGGGCCTTACAGGGGCACAACGACACACTAGTAAACCAAACAAACCGAAGGCTCCTACTTCATCTCTAACTTTGACTTTTACTACTCTTAATTAATCATTAATTAAACTCAAATAAACATTAATAATTATTTACTAACCCTATTATGATGATTAGTGGGTAATTAGTATAGAACATTTTAAATATTTAGGAATAACTTATTTTTTACCAAAATTTATCAAATTCTAATCAATCAAAACTAAAGTTAAACTAATCTAAATGATAACATATTATATACCAAATTACACCTAAATGTCAATAATGAAATCATTAAATTAAAAAATCACACAAAAATGTCACACAAAGTTGCCATAAACTCGAGCTTGAGATGAATATGGCAAATTTTGATTGATCCGTGCACTATTGGAAAGACAATAATAAATTTTTTCATACTAAACAAAATCATGAACCATAAAATGCGTAGTAAAAAATAAATTTAAACTTTAATTTGGAATAGTAAACATGCACATACTCAAACTACATAATTATATATCTATGGCAAAACATAGATGAAAAACAAGAATTTCAAACTAGCATGATAGTCCATTTCCAATGAATTTAGGTTGTTTACCAATAGGGAAAAAATATTAATAAACAATCATAAATTCATTAATGAAATTATAGAATCATAAAAAAAATAAAGAGAAAATATAAGGAAAATCGAACCCTAATATCATAACAAAGGAAAAAGATTTGAAGAGGATAGGATAATAAATCTTATCTTGAGTTGTGGAAGGCTGATTGTGCTTCATCAGTAGAGGAATAGGGTTATTAAAGCCATGAAATGAAGAAGGAAGAATATGATGATGGTGGGGTAGTTAAATCAGAGAAAATGAAGTGAAATAAGATAACAACCTACATAGAATCACTTAGTCACTAAGGTAAGGATTAAGGGGTGAACTTTATAATGATTGTTTCAATTAATGAAGGGGTACTTGGGGGTAAGTTGGTGTGGGTATCCAACAGGTGTGGGTAGCCAATAGGAGTTGTAAATCACACAAGATAAAGGGGTGAATGAAAAGAGGGGAATGTTACATGAGAAATGAAGGAAGGAGGAATAAATCAAAGGGAATATGTTATGAGCTTAGGTGATGATTATGGAATATCATTATTACTTAGCATGTGTTTAGGCCATGTTAAGTGTGACTACATGAAGGTAGTATCCTTAGCTTAGATTGGAGGGCTAGGATTAGATCTTGAAGGGTATAGATGGTTGGGGTTGAACATCAAAAGATAACAAATAAAAAAAAAGATTCAAGTATAGAAGTTAAATTAGGTTTCCGTGGCTTATTTTACCTAAAAATGGTAAATTAATCTAAAAATAATAAGAATGAAGGTAATATATTTCTAACTCAAAAACACCAAAATGTAATAATACTTGAAGTTTCATACATTTCATATAATTTAAAAAGTTATGTTGACATGTAAAACACAAAAGGAAATTCACTAAAATAAAAATAGTTTATATATATATATATATATATATATAACTTTCATTTACCATTTTTGAAAACATATAAGAGGCTAAAAAAAACAAGAAATACAAATGTGATTGATTTAGAATTTTCCAAGATCATTCACATGGCCAAAAGTAGCTCAAAAAGTCTCACAAGGTAAAAATGTGAGTAAGGGCACAAATAATGGTATGAAATGTTTATAAAATGTAACTATGATTTTAGTTTTCTTCAAATAAGTAATAAATATTTAAATAATAGAACTCTCTCATTTTTATAATATTAAATATATTTTTGAAAAATATGATATTAGAGTAAGACTCTAATAAAGGTTCACTATTTGCAAAAGCTCAAACATAAATGTGTCGATATTACCACCATATCTAACATAGAGCAAGTACAGCTTATACCTAATATATGTTGAGTGTAAGGATAAAAAATACAACTCATAACTCATAACCTAATATCAAGTACATCCAACATCTAATCCAATGTTGATATAAGATTACAAAACAATTCAGAAAGAAAATATGAATCAAAGATTAATGAGAGCATAAACTAAAGAGTAGAAGGAAATAAATATACAACGTACCAATAAAAGGAGATAAAAATCTAGAACCAAACCCATGAAAAGAGGCATAGAGAATAAATCTAGTATAAAAAATAAATTAAGAATATCCATAGCTAGATAATGAAATAACCACCAACATGGTATACTTGATTACCATATTGTGATCCCATCCTAATCAAGCCTCTATAAAGTCTACATCCTCCATGTAGACATCCTCCTCAACAACATGTATAAGATCATCTAAAAAGAAGAACATAGTACTGGTACAATAGTAATATAGAGTAAACATAACTGATTAGAAGTAAAGAGCATGCTTACACCACATACATAAGTACATATTTTATATAATTTAAAATATTATTATTTTCAAAACTTAAAACAGCTAATCTAAAAAGTCAAATAGATTTAAGAATTAGATCAAATTAACTTAAGAGTAAATTAAAGCCAAAAGCATCATACAAACCTATCTAATATCAAATCAAATCAAGGTTATATCAAAATAAACCAAAGTCAAAATCATATCTACCAAAAAAAAAGGTATCTTCAACCTATCAAGAGAAGAAAAAATGAGTGTGGCTTCTTCTTCCTCATCCTCTCTCATCATCTCCATTCATATTTCTTCATCCTTCTTTCTCTTTTATTCTCCCCCTCTCCCACCCTTTCGCTTGATCTCTAGTCATTATTTTCCTTTTGTCTTCATTTTATGATTACCTATTCTTCTTTTTATCGTCTTAGACTAGATGTATTATTAGGGAGATGTACATAAAGATGTTTTCCAACTAGATAATCGAAATATGACATAACATAATGAAGATGATGGTAAATGCTATGATACTAGAACCGCTAGTTTTTACTATTTAGTTATTCTCTATACTTGGAACCGAAGTAAAAGAATAAATTAAGGTTTTTTCAACTTAACAATCAACACAAATTTTCTTGTATTAGGTTAGATATTGTTAGTTTCAAAATAACATTTTTTCTCTAAGACCCCATGGTGTTTTTCAAATTTTTCTATCACTTGTATTTTATTCTTTATTACTTTATTAAAATGAATAGGGGCCTTGTGTATTTATTTTGACTTTTTTTATATTATTAATGTGTTGTAAATTCATTTATTATTCTCATTAGGTTCCATTTATGGCTAGAGGTAAACTACTTACAATGAATGAAATGCATTACCTATCCTTTTATCCCAACATTCCTTTGTTTTTTAGTATTTATTTGTATGTTATATTACATTTTATATATCTAGATGATTACGGTGTGGTAGATTATTGTGGTTAAGGGATTATTAAGAGTGAGGCTTGTGTGATGTTACTAATGAAGAGGATGTGGAGGGATATGATGAGAGTAATGTTGTTGTATATGGATGTGAAAATATGTAAAGTGATGTAGGGTGAAAAAGTAGCTGTAATGAGACTGCAGATGATTGGGATTGGATATATAATGTTATTAATGGTTTTTGTACTGATCTTGGTCATGATCATGGGATTGATATATTAGGGATTGTTGTTGTTGGGAGAAAAAATCATAACTCAGGTGGAGAAGGCATATATATTAGATTAGTTAATTTTTTTTATGATCGCGATGATGGAGATTATATTGATAATGTAGATAATGAGGATGAGGTTCTCACTAATGATGAGTATAATATTGATGGTGAGAAGGTTGTAGGAGTAAGGGATAAAGTAAAGAAAGTTACACAAAGTATGGCAAAATCTAAGAAAGAGTGAGCCTTAGTTTTACAAGGAGAACATATAACAAATGAGGAGTTTAGTGAGCACGAATAAGATTATTAGGATAAAAGGGATCCATATATTCCTTTATCTAGCCTAAGTTTTGATGGTTAAGGATGTAACACCCCATTTTCATCTATATTGGACACAACTTATAGATTTCAGTCTCCTAGCATCTGCATTGGTTTAGCATGAGGCACAATCTATGAGTTTCGATCTCCCCTACCTATAACTTTGAATATAACTGAAATGCCCCAAAAATTTCTAATTTTAAAAACTATATTTAAATAACATTTTTTTAGAAAAAATTAATTAAATAAATTATTTCTTATTAAAATAAAAGGAAATTAATTAGGGCAAATCAAGAAGAAAATTATAAGTATTTTTATTAGAAAAAATTAGGTATTTTAGCTAATTAAGGATTTTATTTTGGAAATTAATTAAATATATTATTTTTTTTAAAATAAGAAGGAGAAAATAGTTTCAAATTAATATGAATATTATAAATAATTTCATTGAATAAAATTTGAGTGATTTGCTAATTAAAATGTAATTTATGAAAAATCTTTTAAAAATCCTAATTTAGCCTAAAAAGGGATTTAAATATTATTTTATTTAAATATTATTATTTTTAACTATCCCAAATATTTTAATTAATGCATTTAACCCAACCCATTATTTTTCCTTTTTCCCTGTTTCCTTTTTCCTTTTTCTTTCTTCCTTTTTCTTTCTTTTTCTTTCTTCTCCTTTTCTTTTTCTTTTCCCCTCCCCCGAAGTGGGCATGTCACCACTAGCCTAAACCTTTCTTTCCCTCCTTCGGCATGGGTCGTTTCCTTCTAGGGGCCCAGACTGTCTTTATTTAACCCAACGTTGCGTTTTATTTATTTTAACCCACAGAATGCCGCGTTTGATTTAAACATACCTTTACCGCGCCGACCGACCGGTCTCCCCTCTTTTCTTTTCTTTCCCGACCACCCGGTCCAGCCCCCCATCTTCTTCTTCCCCCATCGACACCGCTGCACTTGTAACTCCGCTGCCATCACCCAGTTTTTCGCCGCCGATCTCGCCCGTTTTGATCGACTGTTCTCCTTCCTCTCTCTTCCCCCTGACTCGCTAGCCATTTTGACCCAACCAACGCTCCCTTTTATCGCACATTTCCCCTTCTCCCATCCAGCCACACCTTGCCACGTCTTCTTGATCTTCGCCGATTTTGTTACCACCGGTGACCCTAACCCTAATTGCATTATCCCCTCACCAACCCACATAACCCTAACCTCTCCTCTAAGTCTATAAATACCCCCATAATAGCCTTGTATCAAGCTTTTGAATTCTACCCAAAAATTCCCAACCTTGCCATTGCTGCCATTTCAGACACCAGTTCCTTCGCCTTTGGCCAACTTCGCACGCTCGTTCTGGCCACCCAACTCATCCTTGCACCTCCCTCTAACTAACTATGCCTTCCCCCTCCCTTGATTCTTCCTGCATAAGCCACTGAGGTTGTATGAAGTAGCCCTCCCGATCAACCTATTTCTCCACCTCCGCTGCCCTTCGCACCACCCTTAGCCACCTCTTCCGCTGCTACCGCAGCTTCTTCCACCTCCCATTATCTTCTGCAGACCCTCCTCTATCTCACCCTACCTTTCTTTACCTCTTCCTCCCTCTCCTCCTCTCTTTCTCTCCTTCTTCCCCATTCGGCCACCACCATTGTCGTTGTGTGCCACCACCATCATTCTATTCCCCTCCTTCTTGACAACCATAATCACCCTTATTTCCACCTTCATTCTCCCTATCTTTTTTACCAGCATTCAACTTTTTCCCTTTTCTTCTTTTTTTTCGACCACCGCTGCTACCGTCGTGCACCACCATCAGTGCCACTTATCACCACCAGCTTAAGGTTGAACCCTAGACCCTCTCAACCCTTCTTCCTATTTATTCAAGCCTTAATTTATTTTATTTCATTTATTTGAATATAAATACTATTATTATTATTATTTCAATTATTAATAAGTATTATTATTATTATTATTAGTATTAATGTTTTTATTATTATTGTTGTTGAGGGTTGAAGCCCTATTGTATTTTTTTATTTCAATTTTATTATTATTATTATTATTGTTATTATTAATATGTGTTTATTATTATAATTATTATTTTTATTATTACTATTTCGAATTATATTATTATTATTTCATTATTAATATAACAACTACTTTACTATTAGTTTTGTTATCGTTGTTGTTGTTTTTGTTGTCGTTGTTATTATTATTATTATTGATATCATTTTTAGTACCTTTGCTATTATTATTTTAGTATCATTATTATTATTATTAGGGTAAAGTCTTTAACCCTATATTATTAACTTTTATAATATTTCTATTATTTCTTATATCTTTAGTAAAGTTAGAAATTAGTTAATGTTATTTTTATTGATATGTTATTATTTTGTCAAAGCCCTAAGGAGGCGTAAGAGCGTTCTCTAAGACCGGTGTCGTTTTAGGTAAGGGTGTTACTAAGGCCTTTTGTGTGCTTATATGCATTATGTGCTACGCATGCTATGTATCCTATGTTTATCAATATTAATTATGTCGTATGTTTGATGTGGAGTTGAAGTATGTTTTTCGTGTATTTGTATGGCATGAGTATTATGTATATGTGAAGATATGTGTGGTGATCCTGTAAGACATGCATGTGAGGATGTTAATTTATGGTTTGTGTGGGGGAAAGAATGAAAAGGGAGGATAGGGAAAGAAGTTGACCAATGGGTGTGAGTTGACTTAAGTAATTTTAATGATCCATGAGGGGAAGAGTAAAATGGGTAATTTATGATTTGTATAGGAGAGTCTAATTTTGGTGTTATGTGGGGAGAATCTAACTTATGATGTTATATGGGATAATCTAAATTATGATGTTATATGGGAGAATGTAATTTATGATATTATATGGGAGAATCTAATTTATGGTTTATATGGGAGATTCTAATTTATGGTTTTATGTGGTAGAATCTAACTTATGGTCTTGTGTGGGAGAATCTAATCAATTGTATTATATGGATGAATCTTTAGTTTTATATGGTTTGAATTTAAGGTTTTGTATGGATAAATCTTTGGTTTTGGTATGGGTTGAAATTAGGGTTTAGTATGGATAAATCTTTGGGTTTTATATGGTTCAAATTTAGGGTTTGGTATGGATGAATCTTTGGGTTTTATGGTTTGAATTTAGGGTTTGGCATGGATGAATCTTTGGGTTTTTATATGGTTTGAATCTAGGGTTTGGTATGGATGAATCTTTGGTTTTGTGTGGATTGAATTTAGGGTATTGTATGATGGAATCTTGGGTTTTGTATGAAAGAATTTAGGGTTTCATATGGATGGACTTATGGTTCTCCATGAAAATTTCAAATGGTTGCATGGGATGTGTAACGTTTGCATGGGAGTGAAATTTATGTCTGAAAAGTTGATTTGGGATGTGAGGAAGGTAATGTAAGTGTTGTTTGAGTATTTAAACACTTTGGGTGAAAAATAGTAGGTGGAGCAATATAAAGGCTCATAGGAGACTGAGCTAGAGTTTGTGTGGACAATTAGGGTTTGTTGTGGCTGCTTAGAGTTTTTATGTTATCATGTGTATTTGGTGATTAAAGTGTAATTATGATTATGGAATTTTATGATTTGTGATGTGTGAAGTGTAAAGGGACTGATTCATACATGTCCAAGATGAAAGCTTCTGAATAAGATACTTAAAATATTAATCACGTAAAGTGGAAGATGTTGAGTTGGGCCCAGATCGGTCCACCAGCGAATAATAGTGGTTAGGGCATGATGCCCTATGTATAACGGGTCCACCGGTAATAATAGTGGTCAGGCTTTGTACCTGTGCATTTCCAATCCACCGACTATAATAGTGGGGGATTCCATGCTCAACAAAATCAAACATATTTGTGCCAAGACATGGGAAAGATACTAATTACTTATAGTGGAACACCATGCGAGCAGGGGCCAGACCGGTCCACCGGCGAATAATAGTGACCAGGTACTATGGTATCCTGGAGACCAGTCCACCGGTGAATAATAGTGGTTAGGGCATGATGTCCTATGTGTTTCCGGTCCACCGACTATAATAGTGGGATTCTGGTACTCACGTGGATTTGATAAAAAGCATAGTGTGAATCGACTTCTGATTAGAGATTAATTAAATAATTGAATCGGATTATATATGGGCCTTTATACTTTTACTTGAATGGTCATATGAATTTATGTTATTATGTTAGTCTTATGCTCTATTATTATTCTGCATTATTTATGTGTTGTTATGTGTTGGCCTTAGTACTCGGTTACATTGCTCAGTATGTATCGTACTGATCATCCTTTTTATGGGTGTTGCTCATTCCCACAAGTAATATGCCCTTCTGACTTTGTGCGGGTGGGCAAGACATCAGTTGGGGCTGAGTATTGAGTTTGTGTTTTGGCTCAAGTTTGAGAGTGTTGTGGCCGTATTTTCTCTTGATGTGATTCTATTTCCTTTTGTTAATCTTGTATCGGTTGTAAGCTATTTCTTTTTTTAATTTGAATAATAATTCTTTGTGCATACTCTGATTTTTTTTCAACCGTTTCATGCTTATTTGGAATTTGGTT
The DNA here is from genome assembly GCA_039764185.1 of Tamarix austromongolica. Classification (NCBI taxonomy): domain Eukaryota; kingdom Viridiplantae; phylum Streptophyta; class Magnoliopsida; order Caryophyllales; family Tamaricaceae; genus Tamarix; species Tamarix austromongolica. Next base: position 47,254,787 of record CM077819.1, read on the forward strand.
TGTCTTGATTTATAATTAATTATTACTTTTCTTCTAGCCTTAGCACTTGGTACTGAAACGGTCGGAGAGAATCGATTTGGTACTAAGTGTTGCGGTAACATCCCTAGAATTCACAGGTTTTAATTTAAGAGTTTTAATTTAAATTCTTCCGCTTTCAAAAAAAAAGTAGTGAATTTTGGGGTGTTACAATAACCTTTGAGCTTAGGTCTCCTATCTTTAGTATGAGTTATCTTTAAACATAGTATACTAGTTTTGATCTCTTAGCAACCACACATCCTAGATAAGATGGTTGGGGTTGAACATACATTAAGTATTGTTCTAGGTCAAGCACTCTTCTCAAATCTTACCCGACGCTTAACATCCCCTAAAAGCATGTTCAAGGATAGACAACTCATTAGCTTTATTCAAATATATTAAAGATAACCTTGGCTCTAACCTTGGTTAGGGGATTTGCAATCCTATTTTAAAATGTTTTCATAGCATTTATTTTATGGATATGTGAAAAAAAAAACAATCCTTACACCCATTAAGAGATTATAGGTAATTATCTACACTATATTATTCAAAAGTGCAAACATGTGAAAATGTATTGTGTTATCATGTAATTGCTTGAATTGTGTTTTAACTGCATATAGAAACTAGATTTTACTAAGTACTTAACCATATTGACTTCCTTTATGGTGTTGTGATGAATTTGGCAAATGTAAGGAAGTAATTAGCCATATTTTATAGGTATCTATGATTATTAAGTTTTATCTGGGGAAATGATGTTAGGCTTTGCATAGGTTAGCTACACTATTTTCCTTCACTGTTTCTCTATATCTATTTTTACTATTTTGATTTAAAAGGTTAAATACTTAATGCTACTATATTTATATTCCTTTCTATTTCATTAAAAAGAGTTTCTCACATTTAGATTCTATGTTTAGTAAATCTCTTAATGGTCTCACGTTAGGTGTCATCCACATCTAACTACTTAAGAGGGTACTTTTAGCCTTACACCTAGTATGGGTTATAGGTATTAACTATACCTTCTTTATGTTAAATGGGTTATAGTCTTCTACAAACTCTTTCTAAAAAAAAAAGTATGTGAAAGTGAGGGTGTTATAAAGGAATGGAGAAAAAGCAAGGTATCCTAAATTTAAGCCTAACATGAAGCCTCATAATGTAAGAATAGAGTTTGGATTCCACTTTATGGATAATATTAAATTCAAGATGACCGTCGTTAATTATGGTACCATGAATGGGTATCATCTAAAGTTTATACACAATGATAAAAAGTACATTGAAGCCAAGTTCTTAGGGATTAATGTTGAGAATAATCAATGTAGTTGGAATGTTTTTGCACCGTCGATGTAAAATAAATAAATAATAACTTTCAAGTCATAAATGTAAAGCCTAATCATACTTTCAAGAGGATAACTCATAAGAATAACAAATTTTCGGCTAAGTGGCTAGCAAGGCTTTATATTGATTGGGCTAAGCTAGCCCCAAGTTGGAAAATAAAGGAGTTCAAGAGTAGCGTGTGGCATGAGCGCAGGCTTAAAGTGACAAGTCTTTTACAGCAATTAGTATTTTTCTACCAACAAATCAAAGGCAACTTCAAGGAGTAATATGAGAGAATTTAGAACTATGTTGCTAAGATTAAAAGGTAAACACACATAATATTTGTTTCCTTAAGATTAAGGAATGGATTAATGTGTTTGACAAACTTTATATATGTTTTGATGCGTTGAAGAAAGGGTAGAAAGAAGGGTGTAAACCCATTCTTGGGGTTGAAAATTTTTTCTTGAAGGTAATTTCCATGATTATATGACTAATTTTTATTTGTCACATTTAACTAATAAATAAATTTTAGCTTAGATTTAATTATTTTTATTTCTTTTAAAGGGACACACTGAAGGTAAAATGCTTGCTCGCATGGACACAAATGGGTATAACTAAATTTGTTTTTATCACAATTGCTAACTTGGGTCCACAATAAGATCAAGACTCAACAATAATTAATTACTAGCAAAAGGTATGTATATATAATTCAATTAATGTTTTTACTAAGTGATCTATTATATTTTTTTGTTATCTATGCTTGATTTTACGTTTTATTTTTAGTAAGGGATTTTTTTTTTCTATTCTTTATGCTTGAATTTATTATGTATTTTTTTTATAAGTGATTTGTTATATTTTATTCTTCTCTATGTCTGATTCTATGCCATGTTTTTTTAGGTTATTTTTTGCCTTTTTTTTTTTTGCTGGCACATCAATCATTTGTTGTATTTTGTTATTTTATATGCCTAATTATCAATTATTGATACTAATTTTCATTAGTCAATATTTAATTGAAATGCCTTGAAATTTTGTAATTTTAAAGATTATATTTAAATAAGGTTTTAATTGAAAATTTAAGTTAATAAATTATTTTTACTAAAATAAAAGGAAATTTGGTAGGGTCAATTAATAAGAAATTTTATAAAAATGTTAAGTAAAGGAAATTTGGGTATATTATCCAATTAAAGATTTTAATTTGGGAATTTATTTAAATAAATTATTTTATTCAAATTAAGAAAGAGAAAATAGTTTCAAATTAATGTTAATTTTATAAATAATTTAATTAAATATAATTAGAGTAACTTATTAATTTAAAATGGAAATTTTGGAAAATCTTTTAAAAATCCTAATTAAGCCTAAAAAGAGATTTAAATATTATTATTTTTAAATATCCCAAATATTTTTATTTATTTATTTAACCGCAACCTTCCTCCTTCCCCCGAAAATGGCGCCGCCGACCACACGTGTCGTGATCGGCCTTTCTCCCACCCATTCTCTTCCTCTCGACGCACACTCTAATTTGAAATGCCCCACTTCCCTTTTCCTTCCCCACATTGCTCCCAATTTCCCTCGTAATGGTCAGGAAAATTTTGAAATTTATGCCGCCTGACCAACCTCATAACCGTCCCATTTCTCACCGGATTTGACCTCTTGGTAACCCCCACAACTTGAGCCTACCCTCCCCTACTATAAATACCCCTCGTATGGCTTGAAATCAACCTTTCTTTTCCGAAAAACCCTAAGTGCAATCGGTGTGCCATCGCCACTTTAGACGCCCTATTCTCCACCGTTAGCCAACCTCGCCCCCTCTTCTTCCTCCCAAACTCTTCCCTGCAACACCCTCTAGTTAACTAAACCATCTACACCCTTCGATTCTCCTTGCACGGGCCTCCATAACCGTGCAAAGTTTGCTAATTCTCTCGTTAGAAATTTCTACCCGGAAACCTTAAACCACCATCCACCACCACATCCGCCATTTCTGCCACCCTCTAAACCACCCAGTATCTCCTGCTAAGTCTCCTCCACCGACCCATAAACTTATTTTATTTTTCTCTTTTTCTTCATTTTCACCCCTCTTAGATCAATTTTCCGGCCACCTCCGGGCACCACTGCCGGTGCCACCCATCCCCTCCAACTCAAGGTGAAACCCTAGACCTTTTCAACACTTCCTTTCAATTTATTGATAATTATTCTACTTTTATCCAAATTTTTAATGTTTATTCAATTATAATTATTATTATTATTATTATTATTATTATTATTATTATCAACTGAATCCTAATTGCTAAATTTTGTTGACAGGTTTGGGAGTATTCTTGAGTTAGATAAATTATTATTCTCGAATTTTGTTTATTTAATGGAATTATTACATGTTTACTATTATTATTAATATTATTATTATTAGTGTAATTATTTATTTAATATTTTAATTAATCTAGGAGGGGTAGGAACCTAAAAATTTAATTAAGTCTCGCACCTTTGCTTTTTATTACTATTTTTAACATTTTTAACATTTTTAACATTATTACTAATTATATTATTATTATTATTATCTTTATTAACTTTTATATTATAAGTATATATAATATTAATATCATTATTACGTTTTTGAATAGTATTATTATTAAATGGAGTGGTTTTGAAAGCCACCTTGTAATTTTAAGAATTATGGTATTATTAATATTAATATTCTACTAATAAGAGTATTATTAATAATGTTTTACTTTCATTATTATTATTATTATTATTATTATTATTATTATTATTATTATGAAGGGTAGAAACCCTTATATCACCACCCTTTCGAATGAAAATAATAATTTATTTGTATTGCTAAAAAAATATTTTGTATAGTTAATAATTGTGTAGTATTGTTTTAATTAAAAACTAAATCTTAGAATAAGTTAGAGAATAATAAAATTTTATAAGGGATCCTAATTCTAGTATATTTTTATATAATATGTGAACCCAGTCAAACCCCTCAAGTGGAATAGGAACGTGCACCAAGACCGGTGACAATTTAGGTAAGGGTTTACTAAGGCCATTTGTGTGTTTATATGCATTATGTGCTTCATATGCCATGTATTCTATGTTTATTATTATTAATTATTTCGTATGTGGCATGATTATAGAGTTGAAATATGTTGGTATGAATAAATCATGGCATGAAGATTATGTGTATGTTTATGTTATTATTATTGTATGATATGGCCTTAAGATATGCATATTAGGGTTGTAAAATAATGATGGAGAGTGTAACAATGTGGTGTTAGGGTTTTGCATGAAATAGTATGGTGTTAGGGTTTGCATGAAATGACATGATGCTAGGGTTTTGCATGAAAGGGCATGATGTTAGGGTTTGCATGGAAGCATGTCTACGTGGAGTTAGGGTTGCTTATGAATTAGGGTTTGCATGGAAGTGTGGTATATGTGGATCTAGGGTTTGTATATGAATTGGGGTTGCATGGAAGTGTGGTCTATGTGAAGCTAGGGTTTGAACGTGGATTAGGTTGCATGGAAATATGTCTACGTGGAGTTAGGGTTTGCATGGGAGCTAGGGTTAGTATGGAAGTGTGGTACGTGGAGTTAGGGTTTGCATGGGAGCTAGGGTTTGCATGGAAGTGTGGTACGTGGAGTTAGGGTTTGTATGGAAGCTAGGGTTGCATGGAAGTGTGGTTTACGATGAGTTAAGGTTTGTGTGGGAACTAGGGTTGCATGGAGTTAGTTATGCATGTCTAGGCAAATATTTGTGAATGGAAAATGTTGTGATTAAAATACTTAAGACATTAATCTTTTAAAGTGGAAGCTTATTGAGCCGGGTCTAGACCGATCCACCGATCAAGAATATTGGTTGGGTTTTTACCCTATGTGTGACCAATCCACCTGTAATAATAGTGGTTAGGACATGAGGTCCTATATGTGAGCGGCCCATCGGCAATAATAGTGGGGTGACTCAAGCTCAATAAACATAAAATAGAATTGTTAAAGTTATTAAAATACATTAATTACTTATAGTGAAACACCATGCGAGCAGGAACCAGACCGATCCACCGGTTAGGAATAGTGGTTAGGGTTTTACCCTATATGTGACCGATCCACCAGTAATAATAGTGGTTAGGGCATGATGCTCTATGTGTGACCGACCCACCGGTTATAATAGTGGGGTGTTCCTGTTTCTGCATGGATCTGATAAAAGACATGGTGTGTATCGACTTTTGATAAAAAGAAAGATTAAATGATTAATCCGGAGCTTTTTGTGCCTTATGTGTGGACTTGTTGATTATAAGTTATGGATTTCACTTCATGCTTCTATGTATCATATGTATGGGTCGTAATTGTATGTGATCATTATCCTGCATGATTTAATGTGTTATATGCCGGCCTTAGTACTCGGTTACCTTACTTAGTACGTAGCGTACTGATCACCCGTTTCATGGGTGCTGCTCATTCCCACGAGCAGAAGGCCCGTCTAATCTGTTGCAGGTAGGACACCTACTTTGATGTTATCAATGTCTACGGGACATCAGGAGGGGCAGAGTGGTAGCTGGGCTGGATCGAATTCTAGAGAGATGTGGTCGTTTTCCTTGTTAACTTATGACTCATGTTATCTTTTACTATGTTTGAATTTTTGGAACTATTTTACTAACGTTTTTTAGTTATTATCTGGAAAAACAATAACTGGTATTTCGAATTATGTAAGACTTGCACGTACTCTGATTCTCGTTTTTATAAATTTGGATTTTTATGGTGTTATTAATAGTATTTCTTAGCCTTAGCACTTTGTACCGGAACGGTAGGAGTGAACTGGTCTGGTACTAAGTGTGGCGGTAACATCCCCAAAAATTTACTGTTTTAATTTATGAGTATTGTTTTTTTTTAAATGTGTAAATTTTGGGGGTGTTGCATTAATATCATTATTGTTCATAGAAATCCTATATTTTTATAAGATGTTAGGGAAAGTCGTTAAATGTATACATCATCAAATTGAGCATTAATGTTGTGCAAGACAAACTCAATGGTATATTTTATATAAAACACTTTTGGAAAAACAAAAACGCCATGACCCCTAATATTATTATCTATAAAGAAGATGGTGTAGCTGTGGAAGGCAAGGATCTAACATTATGGTCTAAACCTTTGTTTAAGATTCATAATAGGTGTGATTATGTCACAAATAATATATCTAAGATTTTTAATGGATGTATCATTGAATTTGGATACAAACCAAATTTAGGCATGTTGGAAGATATAAGGGAGGTGTGCATGAAGATGAATATAATGGATATGATGTGATTAGGAATATTGACATCTTATTTTCTATAACACCCCTAAATTTACTACTAAAAATTTTCATTTAATAAAAAGTTTTCACAAAAGCGAAATAACAAAATCGTAAACTCGAGGGTATTACCGCCACACTTAGTACCAGATTGGTTCACTCCTACCGTTCCAGTACTAAGTGTTAAGGCTAAACAAGGTTAACATCAACCACAAGTCATTAATAAAAACACAAGGCATTAATAAAATGCAAGTCATACAGAAATCAGAGTGCTATTTAGAATTACAATCCAAAGAGTAAATGACTAGAGTTTTTCAAAACATAAAGCATCATACGACATCACATAACTAAAATAAAATAATACATGGTCCAATAAAAGAAAATAGAGTCTGGCCGAGTCATTCTTGATCCCCAAGTTAGGTATACTCTCAACGCTCAGCTTCAACCGATGTCTCGTAAGTGTTGTAGGCATCAAAGACGTCATTCCCTACCTGTACAAGCTCAGATGGGTCTTCTGCTCGTGGGAATGAGTTGCACCCATGAAACGGGTGATCAGTATGCTATGTACTAAGTAAGGTAACATATGCGCTAAGGCTGACATATAGAGCATATAACATAAGAATGATCATATAGGCAACATACAATAATACATATAATAAGGCCGGGTTACTTTTTAGGTAACTTATTCTTTAGTCCCCTTAACAATATGTTCATTCCACACATACTCTTTATTAATCCATGTAAGTAGGGAAACTCCACTATGATAGTTGGTGGACCAGAATACATATAGGGCAAAACTAAGGGGATGACCTTTACGTGAGAAAAGTTATTTTAGGCAGGTGAGGTAGGTTGCCAACCGGCGGTGGCAAGCGGTACATGCCCTGTGAATTGCAGGGTACGTTTGGATCAGGGTGGGGGGGAAAAGAAGGGATGGCAACACACATGAGGAGGGAGGACGGGTAGGTTGGGTTGAAAATGGAAAGAAAACGACGGGGGCGGCAGGGAAGGACAGCCGAAAAAAGTAGGTGGTCGTCAGTAGGCGCAGGACTGCAGGTCGAGGTTGCAGTCCACGTGAGGAAGAAGGATACAGGGACGGGGTGGACAGGACGATCTAGGGGAAAGAAAGAAAAAGAAAAGAAGGTGGTTCAACCGGGTGGATCAGGCAAATGAGGAGAGGCTAGGCAGGCCTGGCCGCACGGGACAAGGAGGAGAAGGGTGTTTGGGCCACGGGCTGGCCCAAACTGGGAAGAGAAGGAAAAGAAAAATAAGAAAAGGAGAAAGGAGAGGAAAAAGGAAAAAGGAAAAAGGAAAAAGGAAAGGAAAAAAGAAAAAGGAAAAAGAAATAGGTGGGTTGGGATATTTTTGGGTATTTGGCATTTTAGATTATTACCTAAAATAAAAATATTTATAAAATAATAACTAATTAGATTAATTTCGGTTATTGGAATAAATTTTCCTTAATTTCTATTTTAATTAATAAAATGTCCAAACTTTTCTAAATAATTTATTTATTATTTTCTCTTTAATTTCCTCAATTAATTTCCCCTTTAATTTAATAAAATAATTTATTTACTTAATTTTCTTAATAAATCCTTATTTTACTACAATTCCTAAGTTAGGATTTTTAGGGTATTTCATTTTCCCCTTGAATTTAAAAAATTGTAGGCAAGAGAAAAGAAGTAGAAATTGAATGGAATTCTCTATGGAATAGGAGGGATGGATATGAGGTTAAAATAGACAATAACCCTTTAAGTGATAGATATACAACTAAGTTGTAGTTGTAGAGCATGGAAATTGAATGGAATTCCATGTGGTCATGGTGTAACTATTATTTGGGAAATGATAACTAAACTATAGGGTTACATAAGCCAGTAGTACACTAAGAATACACACCTTAAGACTTACAATCATACTATGGAGATGATAAATGACCCTAGTGGTGGCCACAACTAGGAAAATAACCTGTTAAGCCTCTAAAATTGTAAAAATGGAGAGGAAGGACACGTAGGAAGAGAATAAGGGTAAAAGGAAAGACACAAACTAGTCATAAATTATCATGAAGAGATAAAGAATAAGGGTGCAACAATTATAGCCAAAGAAGCCATAACAAACATCATTGTCATCTAAGGGTATCACTAACACTCATTTGAGATACAAAGACATTTACAAGGTTGGTCTTTTAATTTGTATTTTAATGCTTGTTTTTTATATCTTTAATTTATACTTGTAACATTTGACTTCATTTTCTTCAAATGTGCCTCATGAAATAAAATAAAGGGGTAAAATAAAAGAAAATAACAAAATGAAGGGGTGTAAATCACAAACCCAACCTATTTTAATTCAGGGAACCTAGTTAGTTTTAACTAGGGCATGTTGGTTCAAGGATAATAGAGAAATGGATGAAAACTAAAGGAGGTAAGGGAAGGAAAATGAGATGGAAAAAAGGAGGACACAATCAACCAAAGACTGAAAAACGACGAGTTGTAATCCTAAACATAAGTCAAGTATCACAAGAAAGTTAATTTCTGACTCAAGAATATGTGGACCATAACATTTGATTGTGTTGGTGCATCAATCTCATATAAAGTTAGTTCATAGTAGTTAGAATAGTGATGCACTTGTTTTTGGTATAATATGTAATATAAATTAAGTGCTTAATATTAGAAAGATAGTTTAAAAGTCCTTAGAATAGTGATTTTAGCATATTTGTGCATCTCTTATTTGCTAAAATTCTTGTAATGCAATATACTTTGATACATTAAGAGCTATAAGTAGGGTAATTTTTGTGAAAATAATTTTTACATAATGTTGTTACATTACTCAAAAATTATTTATAGATAATGAAATGGAAGCCTTGTTGTTAGTTTATTTTGTTAAAAATTCTATTGTTATGTAGGTTTTATACAAATGTTATTTTAGCACAACAAATTAGTATCCCAATTGATGGTCTTTATTTAGTTCTATAGGTTTCTTTTGAGTGATGGTTTGTGGTGGCCTAATGATTGATTTTCATTAATTTTTAGGTTAGTAGTTAGGGTTCATATGAGTGATGCAGGTTTCATAAAATAAAATAAAAAAGTTATTTTAGCATAACATGTTGCTATGCAGATCTCATTATTTTTTAGTACAACGTGTGTTTTAATGCTAGATTACTATATTAGAGGTTAATCTTTAGAGGGAGAGGAAGCTAACGTCAATGAAGATTAACCTCCTAAAGGTCTAAATTGCCAGCATAGAAGATAACCTTTGTAAAGAGACAAAATAGATGAACCAAGATAAGCCATTTGAATAATATGCTAGAATAGGCAAAGAAATGGCAGATTCAACTCAAAAGGACATAGCGCCCTATATTGATAGAGTCATGGTTGACACCAAGTGTTGGTTAATTGTAACTGACTCTGTCACCCTAATGGATCTAGGACCTATAAACCATACCTTTTATTAAGGAACCTAGGGGAAGATGTTGATGTATAATACATAACTTTTTAGGGTCTTTAATGTGTGTTAGTCTACGCATATGATTGTAACTATTTGATGTTGATTTAGAGGTGTGTTTAAGGTTCGTATGTTTTGGTTGAGCTTATCAAAAAATAGTCGACTGGTTTGGTGGTACTAATTGATTGGTTTGTTCCTTAAATTTGTGTTTTGAAGACCATGAAACCAATCGACTGGTTTGAGGTACCAGTCAACTGGTTAGACTGAGCTAGTGTTCTTCATGCTCATTTTTTTTACTAAAAATCTTTTCCCAAAACATTTCTAAGCATTGTGATTATGCTCGAGTGGTTTATTCATGATATTTACAAAAAATTTAAGCATATTTAACCTAATTTATTGACTTTTAATGGATTCTTATAGAGTAATTCTCTAAACTCACTTTCATGACTTTAACACCTTTGTCTTCTTCTTCTTCTTCCTCTTCTGTGAGGATTCTGAGTGGAAAATTCAGCCCCGTAACCCCTGGATATTTTAGCTTTGATATCCTCTCTTTATTATCCTTAATCCTATTTTACTATTCAAAATTTGTAAGGCACATTACCTGAACATTTTAGTTTCATTGTTTGAGCTCGATGGATAAATGCCACCTTTGAACCCTTAGTAATTCAAACCCTAATACTTTATTTTCTCTCTTCTTCCCTAATTGTCTTATTTTCTTCATACTTGATCTCCCCATATTTCCTCTCCTTAACTTTTGTTTTTGATCTTCCTTTCCTTTTCCAATCCTTTCTCTAGTTCCTTCTTCTTCTTTTTAATCTTAAGTAAGACATGTTAGATTTGAGGAAGGAGTAATGGATGAGCTTCCATCTCTTATGTTCTCTATTTTTTCCTTGAGAAGGTGGGTTTGCTTTGATTTCCTCTCCTTAGTATCTAATTTCATTAGATCTTCTTTATATGATTTCAAAGGCTATACTTAGTTTTAATATTACCTTTTTGAAAGGTATTCTAGTGTTAGAAAGGGGTTTGGATTTTCAAAGACTTTTCCTCTCTTTGGTGGGTTTGCTAAGTTCTTTTGAGGTAAACCATTTCCTTCCCTATTATGTGGAAAAAGGTATGAGTAAGTGAATTTTATGTTCTATGTTTTAATAAAAGTATAATTTCTAACGATAAAAATGTACAGAGCAGGTAGATGTTGAATAAATAAATAAGTTGGTAGCAATCTTAATTTGAAGTCTTGTATGCATAAGCCTCATAAATATGGTTTTGGATTCATCATTGCCTTTAATATTATAAGTTTCTTAAGTAACATTAGTATGTGTGATATGATGGATAGATTGTTGCATAATGGCCTAGTATGAAGAGAAAGTGATGTATGAATTCTTCGATTTTATTTAAGTTCATTAGGTACAATTAGGATTTTATTATGCCATTGAGATTCTCAACATGATTTTGATGTTGCATGAGAAATTATGATTATTTCTTGTTAAGAAACATGAGTGAGCTATGATTTAGGTTTCATGTCATTGAGTAAAGTTTGTAGAATAAGCTTGACCTGTCAACTGGTTTGACCAAATACATTGATTGGCTCTTAGAACAACCAACTGTTTGGATTAATCGATCGACTGGTTGGTATGTGGCTTCAATGGTATTGGTCTCAAGTTAAACCCATCGAATGGTTTGACCAAAACTATTATTGATTCCTAAAATAGTTGATTGGTTGGTTTATGAGCCTAGAAGTCTTAGCCTCAGTTTAGATGCATCAATTAGTTTAACCAATCCAATTGACTGGTTCTTAGAACAACCGATAGATGGGGTTAATTTTTCGACTGGTTCACCACCATTGGAAAGGTTGATAGCACTTTAGTCCCTAAGACTGACCAACTGGTTATTGAGAACTAGCGATTGGTTTTTGAAAACCCATTAATTAGCTTCAACTAGTTTTGCTTTTCTTTATTATTTCTTCTTGAATGTGATATTTTAAATTTATCATGCTTAGATAATGACCTAAGATGCTAGCAGCTATACTTTTACCTATAATATTGAGTTTAATTGATGGATTAAAGTTAGTAAAGAGACAACTAATTCTAGTTTGTCTAAGTTGATCTTAACATTACATTTTAGCTTTTCTATTGGCCATGAAATAAGTAGAGGATTAGATGGATAAAAATGGATTTTTCCTATGGCTAGTATCTATGTAATGAATCATAATGATGGCTAATAGACTTCTAACAACTTACATTATAGCCTTAAAATGTGGACCATTATAAATTTAAATAACTTAGCATGAGTGGAAGGAGATAACATGGACCTATGTGATGGCCTTAGGTTAACCTTCATCCAACTACTAAGATAAATAAATAAATAAATAACATGATTTAGGATTTGGACTCTAGTTAACCTCCAATTGGACCTCCATCTTTAGCCTAAGAGGTCCACTTGGAATATTCTTTAATGTATTATAAGATTGCGGTTAAGTAACAAAACTATGGCTCTGACCTTAGCCATAGGCTTGACTTAGACTTAAATTGTACTTGAAGGAAAGTAAATAGAAAATGAATGTTGGTTTGGATATTTATGTTTGATATTAACATTGTATAATTCCACCTTTGGCATAATTGATTAATAAATGGAATGATTACTTTAAGATACATTTATTGAGAACATTGGAAAGTATGAGAACCTTATAGAGGTGAATTAGATTAAAATGGCTAGTTAATTTATGTCATATTGCTCATGAACCTTTATGTGATATGTCATCCTGATTTGATAAGATATTAATCACTTAAAGTAGAATGAGTATTATGAAAGATATGGATTGTTCAATCCTTGATTAGATACTGGGGGTTTAGTTTGTCTTTAGGTGTTTTACATTTGGGTGCCTTTGGATGGAGTCCTATTTGGTTTTGTGCCTTTCTTGGTTTATGTTAGGTCCATTCTACTAGATGATAATAGCGGATTAAATTTATTGTTCTTGAGAGGTGTTTTAATCCATTCCACCATATTAAGAATAGTGAGATTTCTAAACTCAACGCAAATAAAATACTAAAATATGTTATATATAATAATGATAGATGGACTAGTAATTACCTTGCATTGTTTTATGTATCTCACATGTATGATTATTTTCCATTGTGAATTCATTTAATTATCTGTATCCCTTACTCAACTGTATTGTCACCTTACTCAGTACGTAGTGTATCAACCATCCTTTTCACAAGTATTGCTCATTCTAACGAGCAAATGACTTGGACATCTATGTGTAGGTTGATGAGGACCTAGTGTGTGACTTTGTAGCTTATGATGCTTTACGTGGGATAGAGTGAAATATATGTATCAAGGTATTTGACATAGATTCATGTTATTCGAATAATAGTTTTACACGGACACCTTTTTGGACTCTTAGATTTATGATATCCCTTTGTCTATATTTTTGGATATCGTACTCAGGGTTAATCTCCAACTTGTATTCATGTTTATAAAATTTATCTTATTTTCTATTTATGATGTTTTACATTATAATTGTTTTGCTTTGTGATTGACATAAGCATGGTTTTGTAAATTAGACTTTTGTATGGTGGAAACACCTAACTATTTTGATATTATGCTTCTACTATAAACATAATTTTTTAGTAGTAAAATTTGGGATATTACAATATTAAGGGTATCTTATGTTCAATTATTCATATTTATATGCATTAGGTAAAAAATGACCAAAATATCCTGAAAATCCTAATTACACATTATTATCTAACTTAGTCCCAAAATTTATTATAATGATAATTAATCATAAAAGGTTAAAATACAATTTAAAATAATTTAGCATGTAGGTAATTTCTAAGGCGTATCGATTGATTGTATTTTTCTTTTTGCAGGTATTTAGTTTTTTTTTTGCACCGAACCCTAAGCATGCATTTCTAATAGGTCATATATTCCATGTAAAACATGCACACATATTTAAAACATGAATTAATGATCAAGATAACAATCTATATCTTGATACATATATAAAGGTGTTTCTATCCCTTGGAGCATGTACATAACAATTTACACAATACTAACTTTAATCATGCTTGAGTATTATCATGTCACAACTTGCAATGATAGTTATGGAACAATATGCATGGCATAAAAATAATAACTTGACAATGCCACAAGCCCTAACCAAACCCTAGTCATGCATATGCTAACCCTTTTACAAGTTCCATATGCTTATACCCCATATTTAATAAAAAGTTTAATGTACATGCTAACTATTTAATCTCATTATTTCATCATATCATATACTTTCATAATACTTACATAAAACAAAACCCTAAAATGATTCTAGTTCTAAATAACATATCATGCTCACACAATTTTTACCATAACATAAGTGATTTGGTTCGTAAATCTAAGCCACACAAAATTATAAAAGTTTGCCTTCTCCACTACATCTCAAGTATTACTTAAGCAATCACCACCCAAAAACATATATTAAAATCTAAAAAAATACAACAATGATAAAAATAAACAAAAACCAAATCAATTTAGGAATACAAGATAATCGAGGCAAAGGAAAGGTATGTGATGCAACAACACATCAAGGTAGCAATCACAGGTCACGTTCACACTGCTAAGGCCCTACAACACGAGGTCTTTATGCTAGGAGGGAGTAGAAACATGAAGAGTTCATGTAAAAAGGGGAGGTGCAACATATGTTGCTCATGTAAGGGGTAAGGAGCAATGTTAGGAAGTTACATCGGTAAGGTTTGGCTACTCTTTGGCCTAAGGGATAAGGCAACAACGTGAGTTGCTCACATTGATAAGGTGTGTAATGTGAAGCTTTCGCACAAGGGGGGAGGAGGATTGTGAGATTGTAGGGTTCAACACAAGTAGCTTCAACGAAAAAATGCAAAAAAAAACAAAGGAGAAAGACCGAAATGCCTTGAATGGGAGCTCGAGAGAAAGGTGCAAATGAGATGGCTCTATTCAACGAAAAAATGCAAAAAAAAAAACAAAGGAGAAAGACCGAAATGCCTTGAATGGGAGCTCGAGAGAAAGGTGCAAATGAGATGGCTCTAATTTAGGTTAGACCAAATACAAGAATGAGGGAGGAAGGAGGGACTATATGGGCAATGGTGGCGTGAAAATGGTTGAGGCAAGTTGGCTTGGTGAAGGTTTGTAGGTTGCACGACTTGGCATAGATCGAGGGTTGGATTGGGTATATAGGCTCTGTATTGAATTTAGGTTTGGGTAAAATTGAGTTCAAAATTTATATGGTTATCGATTGTTATTAATTTAATATAATAAAGGTTTAATTTTTATTAATATTGTCATTTTCTTATTGTAATTGTTATTGTAATACCCCTTTCTTTCAAATCCTAATTATCATATATGATTGGCCTATTATCGCATCATATAAATATATACATATCCATTCTATTATCAAGCCCCATTACGTTCGTGTAAATTTTTAGACATTTTATCGATTATTTCTCTTGTTTGCGTAAAACACATTTATTGCAATTCTTCCGATTTCTCTGCTTTTACTCTTTTTGATCTCTTAAAAATTTGTGAATCAATCGAAAAATATTTTTGAGTTCATCCATTCATCCTATTCATTCATGTTTCACCCTTTCCTTCCGAATCACCAATTTGTGGAAAAATTTATTTACGCGATTAGGCAATTTTAGCCGTTTTTGCTATTTTTAATCCGTTGGTCATCAAATAAGTTCCGAGGCTAAATATTTTCATATATTTGATTTTATAAAAACATTCCGCATCAATATGTGATAACTTGAACCCCTATTATTCATTTTATGAATTTGCAGAAAAACGCGTTTCCGCAACTTATCCGTTTTTGCCGTTTTTGATCATTTTCCATCCGTCAAGGATCAAACCTACTCCAATACTTAATATTTTTATATATTTGAGTTTCTAAAATTATTCCAAACATTTTCATAAATTTTTATAATTTTTAGAACTCAAGTGATATTTTTCTCAATAAGTGCTCATTATTAGGCTTTCTTGCAATTTAATTAATCAAAATAAATTGTAACCAATCCTCTAACTAATATTCCAATCCTAACTAGTCTCCTAACCAAACCAAATCAGATTTGTAACTTGGTTACATTTCTCCCAACCAAAAAGTACAACTAGTACCATAATCATGATTTTATGACATTTCTCTTACACACTCAACCATAGCCTATCATCTCTCTTACACCCCTAATCCTAGCACTCAAGTGAGGCCAATGTCAAACCAAAAACTCAATCCACACTCCACCATATCAGGTCATACTCTATCTTTGCCAAATCGTGCGTTCCTACCCCAAAACGCACATAAAATCATAGATTGTAGCAGAGTGCAAAGTTGATTACTTTCCAACTTTGAGCAACTCGTTCTCTCTCTCTGGTTATCCTTTTCCTTTGGTTTTTGTTTCCTTCGAAAGTCTGCATTGCATACTATGAATCCATATAATGTAAATCCCTGAAGTCGAAATCCCTCATGCTTATTCATAGCCAAACTTCTGCTTCCCGACCAGCCTTACAAAATTAGCAAAGCTGATTTTTTTGGTGACTTCGAGCATCTTTTATGCATCGACCTTGATTCCTCTACCCTATATTTTTGTTTGGTATTTTTCCTTGCATGTTATGCCTCATCTACAGACCCTTTTCACCAAGGAAATCGTTCCCCTACCCTCTCCTTTTTCCTCTTCTATCTGCCTTGCCGAGCAACATTGAAGTTTTTGCTGCAGTGGTTAAGTGGGTTGCAGCAACGATTTTGTGCCTTTCATGCTTTCTTTTCTCCTTGTTTTCCTCCCCTTTAACCCTCCAAAACCTTAATCCATCATTCCTTTGTGGTTATTGGTTGTTTTGTGGTGGTTTTGAAGCCTCTCTATTCAAGAGTAATATTTTATATTTCACTTCTTCCATTCCAATTCCTTTCTTTCCCATTTTTGTTATTTATTGAACTTGGTTTATCTAACTCATTTACCTTATATTCTTGAAGGTGACAAAGTGGTTTAGAGAAGGAATTGCTAGATTCCTTATTTTAGCTTTGCTAAGGAGCTTAGGAGTTTTGGTAACAAAACTAACCTTTAGAAATAGGATTTTGTGCTAGGTGTATTATATGTTCTCTTATGTGTAGATAGCTTTATTTTAATTATAAGCATGAAATAATATCTTGAAAAATATTGTATGACATGTGTATGTTTCTACCTTATGTGTTTAAGCATGAATATCTAATGAGAAGATGGTTTGTGTGATTCTTTTTATATGTTTCTACCTGCTGGAAAAGTGATGAATATTTAGTGAAGAGGTGATGAATTTTCAGTAGAGTCATGATGAATTTATAGCATAGTCGTGATGAATATGTCTGGATCCGAGTAGTTTAGCTCTCTCCCTTACTATTTTATGTGTGCTTTGGTTGTTTTAAAATTATCTAAGTATTTCCCTATATGTATAATAGTGTATACAAGCTAGATTATGAGTTTTGGATCATTTAGAGTTGAAATGAAATTTTTATAAGGCTTGCACATATTCAACCATGGGTAAATTGGGCAATAAAGATTGTTTTTGAAAGTTTTAAGTGCACCATTGTCTTCATTGGGTCTTTTACCTAAAATTTGGTATATGATATGTTAGGATTTGATGTTGTCTAGAGTAAGTGATGAATTTTAGAAGCTTAAGGTAATTTTTGGTTAATAAAGACATTTTCGTCATTTCATGTAAATTTCTAGAAATTTGGAGACCTAATTGAATATTGTGCTGATACAAGAATTTAGAATTTATAATTCTAATACTTGGGTAACATTGATGAGTAGACTTAGAGACCTTAATTAAAATGATTCAGTAAGTAAGAAAAAGAAAAAGAGAAAGAGACATTGTGGGTGTATTGAGGAATCTTAATATTTTATCCTATTTTCCTATTGATATTTCACCCTAAGAAAATAATTGGCTAAGTGTAATATATTTTAGCATAAATTACACCTCTCTTTCTCAATTTTCTTAGCTAGCTTCGGATTTAGATAAGCCATTACTTACCTTTACTTACGACGGATTCTCGATGTATGTCTGCTTGAAGTGGAAGGTGATGAGTATGTTTATTTATTATTTAATCATGTCAAGCATATGTTGTATTCTTTTGTGGTAATTGTATGTATGTATGAGTTATAGATTTAATTCAAACGCATGTTCGTATGCCTCTTGAATATTGTATGTGTGTAAGTGTGCAAAGGGTTGAATATTGATTGAAGTTACATGATACCTTATGCTGTATTTTATGCCATGGACTCATTTGACTTTAATGCTCCTAAAGTTATTTGGCTTTAATGCCTCATGAATTGGATCGGCTTTAATGCCTTTGGAATCGATCGGCTTTAATGCCACTTAAATTTGTTTGGCTTTAATGCCACTAGAATTGATCGGCTTTAATGCCATTTGGATTGGTTCGGCTTTAACGCCGCTTGGATTGGTTCGTCTTTAATGCCATTTAAAATTGATATAATAATGGATATTCATTATATTGATAGATGTGAGCTAAGTGCTGTTATGTGGGCCTAATTTATGATTGGCTAAATCCTTGAATAAAATATTAATCACTTAAAGTGAAAGATCTTGAGTTGGGACTTGTATCACTCGGGGTAGCTATCCGAGTTAGGTTTGGTATTCACTTGGTACCATTCCGGTGTTTTTCTATTCTGTGATCCCGGGTGCCTTACGAGGTCCGAAGAGGCCCTCTTCTACTCTATAGGTGTCTCGATATATTTCGGCCCTATAGGGGGTATACATACTTAAGTGATTGGTGTCCTATTTATTGGTGGTCTGGTTACGTTTCTGGGCGGGCCAGCTAGGGCTAGTACCGTTCGAGTACTAGATTAGTTGTTACGATCTCTTCGAGTCTCCATCCTTAAGTTAATATAATAAATTGGTTGTGATCACGATGATAAAATATAATAACCAATGGATCCCATCTACCCATATATCCATATTACATTATTTTATGCTTGAAGGTTGAGTTTCGTGTCCTCAATTAACATATATATGTAAGCATGATATTATCTTGTTATTATATGCTCTATTACTTTCTATGCATGGACCTCGCACTCAATGCTATCTCTTTAGGATAGTTGTGTTGCTCAGTACATGATGCGTACTGATACTACACATTTGTAGATGTTGTGTCATAGATATATGATGATGATCCTGCAGACTTTGAGGAGGTTCCTCGGGCAGAGTGATGCGGGTTTATACCCCTGGGGTTAGGGCGTAGAGTTATTTCTATCCGAGGTCGCACATGTTATGTGCCCTAGATTTTGGATATCTCTTTTGGACTCTTCATCTCTTTTAACCCCCTTATCTCTCTTGGATAATGTATTATCTGGAGCATGTACTCCAAACTATGTTATTATGTCTAAATTATTCAAGTCTTTTGCTATTTATATCTATTTCCGTAAGTTTTGATTTATTTGATGTAAAGTTTTTTGCCTTGCGTGTAGTACAAGAAAGGTATGGACTAGACTCGTGCTATGTGTGGCGGTAACACCCGTTATGTTATGTTAATGCTTCCGCTTATAAAACAAAAAAAAATGTAGTAAATTTTGGGGTGTTACAGTTATTATAATATATGTAATAATGTAATAAATTATTATCCTAAATTATGTAATCATAATAATATCATAAATTATTATTATTAGCATTACTATTATTATTATAGCTAGATTTATTGTTATAAATATAATTATAAATACTATTATATACATAATTATAATGACGATTATAAATGTTATACTAATTATTGTTCTTATGTTAATTATAATAATTATTGTTATTATTATCTTGTATAGAAATATAATAACTATCATTATTATTATTAGAAATATAAATATAAATTTTATTATTGTCATTATAATAATATATATTATAATTATTATATTTATAATTATAATTTTTATGTCTATACTACTACTACTACTAATAATAATAATAGAAATTTATATGATTTAATATGATTGATGATAATATGAAATTAAAATAACGTAAGGAGAATACAATTTTACTAGTTTTGTTTTATTTATTGTTATATGAGTTTTATATTACTATTTTACACATAATTCTATTAATAAGATAATTTATTGATGTTTATACAAGATAGATAAAATTTGACTTTATATTAAATCAGGTTTGAAATTATGTCCAAACATAATTTGGGTTCGAGTTGAGTTATTTTAGATTGGATAAATTTGAATACCATAAATTATAATTGAATTATTATTTGATTTCTATTTGTATATGTGTTGATTTTTTTTTGACCGAGTTATTTTAGTTTTTATCATTCAAATATGAATAATTATAGGGTTAAATAAGTTTGAATTAATTTTGAATTGATGTAGACTATTTCAAATTATTGATTTGAGGTTGTATTAAAAATTTCAAATCTAAATTAAATTTCAGGTTTAATTATCCAGGTCGAACATGTAAATCTTAGTAACTTTATCTCATCTACATATGACCCTCGAGCTATAGGTTCACAATAGCAAATGGAGATATTATTATTATTATTATTATTATTTATTAATTTTAAAATTTAAAATTACTGTCAATATCTCATCGTTTCATTCGAGTTTCACAGTGGGGTTCATGATCTTAATTACAAAACTTCGCATAGTAGTCCCGTTGTTTCTACGCGAGTTTGAAATCGCTCAATCTCAAAAATCCCTATTATAAGTGCTCCGCGCCTCTCCGTCCTCTTCTCTTCACCTCTTAACCCTCAACGGTGCCTATCATAACCTTGTTGGCATCTCAATTTCAAATTCATTCTTCAAACATTATTCCTATCTAGTTCAACCGTCGTTCGTCTGCATCGCCGTCTTTCGTTGTCCTTCAGTTCGATCCAGTACCATCACGCGCCGCTCGGCTTTTCTTCGTTCTTCAATCGAACTCCACCTAATTCAGTCGAGGTAACATATCTTCTTCATTTTCAATTCTTAGTTTCTTATAAACCTGCATAATTTTCTTGAATAAAAATATGGAAGTATGCCTTTTGGTAGTAAAACTTGACTGATATTTTTTCATCTGTGAGTGATATCATATTGCTTTGAAAATATTCCGTGGACTCTGTAATTAGTGGCTGGTTAGAATCCGGGATGTCGTACGGAGGTCTTGTAATTTTGAAAACTGACTGTATGAAGACTGTATTTCGTTGAGAGCCCAATTGGATTTGATACGCAATATCTTATCTGGAATCGTAATGGAGGATTGTAAGGTGCTCTCAAATTTATTTTGACGAAGTGCAGGTAACTCCTGTCTATGAAAATCCAATGAAACTTGTCATGGGATATTAACGAGATCAAAGTTGTTTGAATATTATATGTACTGGGATTATTGACATTCGGTTTGTTTAAGTAAACTCCATTCATAATCAAAGTGAAGGTCTCAGCTGCTTTCACCAAAAAAAAAAAGAAGAAAATTTTGCGTAAGGAGCTTATATAGAAAAACGGTTTGTTGCATACTATGATTGCTTAATGTTTTGGTTAATCTTTATCATTACTAAATTGATTTAACTTATTACTCCATGTTTGAGCCTTAAGTCTTGCTAGTGTAAATACTGATTCTTTTTAGCTTTGTTTACTGGTAATTGCATCGCCAAATTTTTGTCAATTGGATTTTTTTTGAACTGTTTTTGTCAATCTTGAAGAGGATTTTCGTCACCCTAGCCATTCTGGCATATTATTAATGATAGCAGTACTGATGAAAAATAAAATAAAATTCCTGCAATATGTATGGTTAGATATTTTTTGATAATAATATCATTAATAATTGTAGTATATGGTGACAGTATGGAGCCAAAATCTGGCCTTTGTCATGTTACCACACTACAAATTCCATTTGGCTCCCCTGCCCTTATCATTTTGTTTTATGTTTGCACAGCAGGTAAAGCTTTGTTTCTTTCTTTAAATTGCCATTTTAGCTATAATTGACCCTATTCTTGTCGCTCTGTGTTGGCCTAGGTTTTGGCTGAGATTGAAGTATTGACAATGGGAAGAGGTTCAAAGAGAATGGTTTCTCAGAAAACTCAAGAGGAAAATTCAGAGTTAGTGAATCACCAGAAAGAAAATGGCAACGAGGTGGGAGAAGAGAAGAAAGAGGAGCCAAACAAGGCTCCAAGAAGAGCCAAACGTCTTAAGACTGCAAAACAGATAAATGAGCCTGAGTATTTTGACGATAAGCGTAATTTGGTAAAGTACTAAATATCATTGTTTTGCTTTGTAGTTGTTTCTTGTTTAATGTCCTACTTTGGATGTTGGATTTGATTACATTTAGTTTTGTTGAAGTTCTTGCCTATATGTGCTTTCTAGCCATCATTTGCATTAGGAATTATCAAACCGTTGGAGGAAATCTTAATTTGATGTGTGTGGAACCAATAGTGCTGGCGATTTTCTGCATCAACTTGGAGAGGAATGCATATCTGTTTATTGATTCATATTATTTATTTTTTGTCTTTTCACTTTCTTTCTATTATCTGCTCTGCAGCTGATACACTAGGCTTTTCTCGTTAGTTTTCTTTCCTTTACTATCCGATAGGTAACAGTTTGCTTTATCCCTACCTGAAAACGATTGATGAAAAAAATTAACACTGAAGATGAATTAAATTAACCTGAATTATATAGAGGAAATGAATTCTTAGATTTTTTTCAAGTATGGATACAGCAATCTATTATCAAGTCCTGCGTGCCAGCTTATTAGTTGATAGTAGATCAACAAGTTAATTTTAGCATCTTACTAATTTATCACCCACTTAAAGGACTAAGGTGGTCTGTCTTCAATGTCAATTTTCTTGTAACATTCAAGTAACTCTATGAGCAAATACTTAATGAAAGTGGCTGTTTTGGCAAATCTGAAGCTTGCAACTAACTTTAGGGCATTCTTTTAATGTTTTGTAGGAAGACTTGTGGAAAGAAGTTTTTCCTGTTGGAACAGAGGTTAGTCGAGGGCTGTATTATCTGCTCCTGTCTTTTTGGTTCTGTTTTTAATGCTGTGACATTCTTATGTTCTTTTTATTTTTTCGGCTTCAGTGGGATCAGTTGACATCAGTTTACCAGTACAATTGGAACTTTAGAAACTTGGAGGTGATATTGAGTCTGTTATCCTTAATTGGTTCTTATCATCTGCTATTTCAAATATTCCTCAAAGAGAAGGCTGGGGCTGGTTCTTCAGGCACACTTGATTTAGCTTGTTCGTTCTCCTTTAAAACTTGTTGTTTGTTGACAGGATGCTTTTGAGGAGGGAGGCGTGCTACATGGAACAAAAGTTTACCTCTTTGGATGCACAGAACGTAAGCTGGCTGCTAAATTTGAATTCTAGTTTACTTGTCACTTAGGTTGGGTTTTGGTGTCAAGAGGTAAGATGTAACATAGGATGGTGCTGAGAATTTGTTGCCGAATAGCAGAAATTGTGCATTCACATTTTATGCATCTCCTGTGCTTCTAGAAAAGATTTTTGATGGTGTAGGACTACCGTTGTTATTGTTTTGTATTTTATATTTTGGTTACTATTTGATAATACTGGAATTTTCTACACTTATTTCCTAATCACTGTGTTTTAATTATCATGCAGCTCAGATGGTTCCGTTCAAGGATACACAGAAAATAATTATTATTCCTGTCGTGGTAGCGGTAAGATATCAATATTGTTCGTGGAGGAAATTTTGAGAAAATCTTGTGTTGTTGCCTGCTTTTTTATACTTATACCCTGTCCTGGCTCAGAATTGCATGTGTGTTGTCTATTGAATTGATTTTATAAAATGTGTCTGGCATTAATGGTAATAAAAATGTACAAGTTCATGGAGTGATGCATTTTAGGCAGCAAATCTCCATGCGGAAAACTTTTCTTGCTGTTATGGACTGTGAGATTTGAGCATGGGCATGAAGAACTTTAGTATAAGGTTGATCACAGATTTAATGGGTTTATGTCGCAAAGCACTTGTTGTACCACTGTTTTCGGGGCCTCAAAATATATTGTGGCAAATTTTGATGGTTGCTTTTGATAAAGATATTTTATGTATATATATCAGCTGAGTTAGTCGGTAACTTTGGTGTTTTCCCCTTAGCTTTTGAATCCTCCCCTCTATAATTCTACTATCTTTAATGGTATGTGCCAAATCTGATATGAGGCTAATTAAGCCTGCTGCTGTTGTAATTATTTTTTTCTTCCAGCTGCACGTACTTGCTTAGCTCTAAGTACTTTGTTGTCTTGTCTGTCTTCATCCTTTTAACAGGTTACATCACCCTTCCCCCCCTCAGACAAGATTGGGATAAACTCAGTTCAAAGAGAAACTGAAGAAATAATCCCCATGAAGCAGATGAAAATGGATTGGGTTCCATATATTCCTCTGGAGAGCAGGTTTGGAATATTTTCTGTTGTGCATATGCATTATTTGGCTGTGTTGTATTGTTTATCATGTTAACCCTGTTAGTCCTTTTTCTTTTGCTTCTATCTCATTCCACAGGGATAGACAAGTGGAGAGGTTAAAAAAGTCAGAGATCTTCATCTTGAGATGTACTCAGAGAAGGTACAATTTGAAGAATAACTTCTCAATCCCTTAGCTAAGAATTCTTGGTTTCATTAGTTTACTTTGATGTCAGAAATGGGTAGGATTCAATAACCTTCTCAATCCTGTGGCCAAGAATTCCTGGCTTCTATCTTGTCTCTGTTTTTGTGCAACCAAGCTGACAGGTAGAGTTACCTCAGACTGACCTAAGGTTTTGGTGCAAAGTTGAATATTTTACCTGATGTTATTTACGCTATTAAAAGAGGGATGGAAATTTTTTAATAGAAAATTAGTTACAAAAGTAAAAATGTGGTAATTGGCTGATAATATGCATGATAGTGATGCATATTTTTACTTGTTAATTTATTGGCTGTAGTTTATTTGTGTTTTGTATTGCAATTGCTTGCATCAGAATTTGGCTAGGTCTGAGATTTGGAGATAATTTCTCCAGCAATCCAGCAGAGTTTAGGTTTCTGTGGGTCAATGTCATAATTCATATACCAGTGTTTCCTATATGCAAGTCTTCCATTATTTATTTATTTATTTATCTATTTATTATATACCAATTGAACTATAAGTCCTTTACATGACCTTTGTGGGAATCAATAAGACCTTTGATTTGTGGACATTCCTCTTAAAGTGAGGCATTCAGTATTTTAATCTGTTTATCTCTAATAAACTGAATTTTTTCACAGGACTGCTCTGAGACATTTGACGTTAGACCGGGTGAAGAAATTTGAATATTGCTTACCATGTGAGTTGAATAACTGCAGTTTTGTTATATATGCATATGGCACCAAGTGTTTTTTGGGTGTGTTTATGATTTATAGTAGAAGTTTTTGATTCTGTATGATTGAGTGTTGTTTTGGCAATATGAAATGCTTCATTGTGATTGTATAATTGCAGTCTGATAACATATTAATTCAATATAAACATAGCAGCTCACCTCAGCATAAATATGCTATGATCAAGGACAGTGCTTGAAGGTAGTAAACTATAAAAAAAACCTCAGTAATTGTGACACTAAGGTGCCATTTGACAATCACATTAATTCCACTACCTTTTGAAAAATATAAAACTTCCCTTACCTTTTATCACAAATTATACCAAACAATATCTGATCTAAATCTGATATGAAGTGATGTATATTATGTGTAATTGTGTATTGACCATTTTTGGGTGTGTGTATACTTTAATATTAATTTATGTGTTATATTGTAATTTACAATAAAGAAATGGGGGTAATTTTTGAAAATTTGTAAAAGGTAATGTGTCATATAATTTGAAATTAATAACTGATATGAGTTGCCAAATTCAACCTAATTCTCTTTGGGAGATTTTTATCATTCATGCATTAATTACAATTAAAAATGATGAAGCCAACACATAGGTACCTCAACATACTAGTTAGCTAAGTGTCAATTAATGAACTACATCTGTTTGAAAAGAGAGAAAGAAGAGGGGGGGGGGAAGACTTGATGATCAAAGAATCAGTTTTTTGGTTTGCAGAATGATTGAAGAACTAGCAGTATCCTTTAAAAGGAGTGCCCTCAGATTATCATTATTAGCTGATACTTTGACCTTACAAAAACTTATATTCTTGCTTCTCTTTTGGGCGAAGTTTCCTGTTATATGTTGCTCCTACTAAAACTATGTTGTTTGTTTTTTCAGAACTAGATATTAGTTGCATGCTGCGTGTTGTTGTTATAATTTGAATTTAAACAAAATTGGAAGAGAGAACTAGCCAAAAATTAACAGGGTTGGTTTCTTATTTATGTCACCCGGGAAGAGAGCAGGGAAAAGGCATGGTATTTAAGGGGTATTTGTATTTTATGTTTGTATTTCTAATTTTCCAATAAATCATTAAACTTGCAGGGGCAATTCTATAACACTCCTTGGGTTAATAAGTAGTATAGATAGCTTGACTGGGGCTACACAGTCACTTATTTTTGGCTTTTCTTGTTACCAATTCGCCACTTTCGTTCTTCACCATTTTACTGCAGTTGCTGCACTTGAGGAGATCAATCTTCATTTTTTAATGGAAATGATAGGCATTGTTCATTAATTTTACATAATTCTTGATTTTCTCTTGAAAATTTTGCTCGGGAGGATTTGTTGAATGTGCCTTTTAGTATTTTTTTTGTTTAAGTTGATTAGTTTGTTTTTGCAGATTTCTATCAACCACTGACGGAGGATGAACTCGAGCAAAGCACTATTGTTGAGATTTTGTATCCTGCTGAATCTAAGCCGGTAAGCATTGATGGTATAAGTAACTGCTAATTGGGTGGAGAGATTGTTGTTTGGGGTCTATTTGGAGTAAAAGCAGAAAGCAGCCATAAAACCCAAAGTTGACTGGAACTCTAGAAAAAACAAAGAAATTGCAAGAAAATCACTGTAAGGAGAACCAGCTGTCAAGAGTCATTTCTGTCCTTCCCCCTCACCTCCTACTCCTTTAACCTTTTTTATGACCTTCTAAGTTCTAATATCTCTCCTTGCTTTCATGTCACGCGAGCTATTCAGCTTTGCCCTCTTGTATTTGGCTTTTCTATTCATTCTTTTTCCTCTCATTCACCATCATTTCTCATATTCTGCTTAAGGCTACCAATGCAGTGTATGTGCCATATCATTTAGAGCCAGTAGTTGTAGTTCTAGTTCTCTGCTAAATAGAATGAAGGCCAATATGTGTCTTTTCATAGGTCCCACAAACTTAGGGGATCTAGTAGTTTTTAGTCTGTAAATTCCCAGTTTCTAGCATATATTTTTATCTTCTATTAGTTAGCCATGTATTTTAGGATTTAGGTTTTTCTTTTATTTGATTGAGGCTTATCATGTTATGTTGTCTTAATAAAAGTTGGATTTTGTGACCTTTAGGGTTTACCCTGCATCAGTTTGATTCCTCTTTTCCAAAAGTTTTGACCATTTTCCCTGCCAGTAAAGCTACCATAGTGGATAAAATGTAAACCCTAGCCCTCTTGAACAAACAATAAAACCGAGGTCTTGATGTCGCGAGCGATATTTTATATACCTTGGTTATTGCAGCATGATTTTTAATTTTTTTACAACAAATATTAGCCAATATTGGTAAATATCGGCCGATAACCAATATATCGCCTTAGTCACATGAAATTTTAAAACTGTTTTGTATAGCCAATTTCACGTATTGATGAAGTCAAAATCTAATAAATATCGGCCGATATTGCGTATCGGGACTGATATTTAGTTGTATGCTCTCGAATGACATCCATCAAACCTCGCAAGGAACAATGGGCCTACAACAACTCAACACGGGCTCTTCTGCATTCATTATCGACGTTACATTATCTACGTTACAGTAAATCCTCTGGAATATGGGTATCTCTGTGTTTTCGTCATCTACGTTACACTGAACATTTTGGATTCTATTTCATATGCTGGAGCATGATCTAAACTCTGCTTTACTGTTTCGTAGCATTTCTATCAAACATCAAAATTGCCATAGCTCTATCCATTGCCAGGTTGATAAATAACTTACTCTAAACCTTTATTCTCCCTTTAATACAGATTTCATAAAAGTTGTGATTTCTATTCAGCATCATCTCTGTAATATGCAAAGTACGTCTCAGCCAGCCAAACAGCATTTACCTTAGTGTTCCTATGTTGCCCCAACAATCATGCTCAAATGGAAGTTTTGATTCATCTTCCAATCCATCTTCCTTGCAGACACTTGATATCTTATTGGTTGGGCAGGCACTAAGGTTTCTGACCATGCTCCGTCATGCATGTCACATCTGAGCATGGTCACATCTGTAGATACAATAATTGCATATGATTTTGTGTGTAATAACGATGCTTCTCTTTTCAATATATTACTGTTTGGAAGTCTTCCTTAGAATGTCAGTTGAGTTGACTTTTATGCTAAGCCTGAAACTGATAGGCTTAGCCAAGTCACAGATTGTATTGAACTCAGTCAATCTGACATTCCCATCAACTAAACCACTTAGGCTATTTCTTTAGTATCTCTTTGGATAATGACATTATCAATACTACAGTTTTGACCTCATTTCACGGCCTAAACATTTTCCTTATTTCATCAGGCAACCTTTATAATTTGATCAACATGTACATAAATAATGCCATTATACTTGCTTCTCTTTACTCTTAGGGAAAATCAGGGTTAGTGATTGATGAGTTATTCACACTTAATTCATCACAATTCTCTCTTCTTTCCGTTGGTGGTTTTTCATTCCCCCCCCCCCCCCAATGATGAACTCCTCAGTGGAGGTAGAATAGTTTCTTGAGTGAATGTGATGCCATCTTGGGTAATCGCAATCCCTCTCGAATCAGCCTAGATCGCCTAGCGTTATCCCTGATGCCCTATAAGACTTTGTATCAAATATTGAAATACCTCTTGATTATCAGGATACAATGCAATATGCATGTATTATTGTTTTTTTGCAATCAACTACTTCAATCCAGCTTATTATAATGAGGTTATCTAATCTTTCATGCTAATTACTATTGTAGACACACCTAAGTTCAAAGTAGTTCCATTGAGCTTCAGAGTTATTCTTGTAGTGCTTAAGTAGTTATCAATAAGGATCCAGCTAATAGCCTTCAGCTAATAACTTAGTCCCTCAAGCCTCCCCCTCTCCGAATAAATCAAGCCCTTATATCTATTTATTTATTTCCATTTTCTGAACAAGATATTGTCAAACTCTGAAACATGATCGAAAAGGAAAAACCAACTTGTCCCTTGTTGTCATCAAGCATATGCATAGAAAGAGAGAAGAATATTGACCAAGGAGGTTATTCGCTTTGGCAAGGTGTTACAGATTCTTGAATAACAAATGCTCCCTAACAAATTGAGGGGCCTTTTGTCCTTGATTGCAGGACAGTTGTCAAACAATTAGCACCTTATTACTGCTTAATCTTTTTTTTTTGAAGAAAAATAAGCAGATAATAATAAATGAAATTGCAAAAACACACTTTGAACCTCAAAAACTGAACAGCGTATGTGAACTTTGGACCATGAATGTTCCTTTCGTTTGCTTGATTTTCTGATGACTTTGAAGAACTTAGTGTCTGATGTGTTATTTAACCCACGAAAGAGTGAGAGTTATTAAGCGTAGAAATGGGCAGTGACATTTTTTGTGTTTTATGGTGCCTTTTGGCTTTCTACTATTCTGCTTATGGCTTGAATTTCTTGAGCTGATCTACTGCAGTAAGGTTGTATGGATCTGAGGAGTCGGGACTGCAGTAAGATTTTATAGATCTACTGCTCTCTCTCTCTCTCTCTCTCTCTCCCCCCTCCCTCCCTCCCCCCCTCTCTCTCTCTTCTTTTTTCTCTCTATCAGAATGTTGTATGTGGATGATGTGTCCACCGTCTTTATATTGAATTTTTGAACCTTGCAGGTGTTTTGCGAGTTTGATTGGGAACTTGATGAGCTTGAGGTACAAAATTTTAAGTACTTTCATCTTGAATATAGCTATTACTTTTGAACTTTGAAATGATGCATATTTCTTGCAAAGCTTAAATGCCCCATTTTAGTGGCACCTTTTTCATTATAAAAAAATGTCGTCTTGAATGTGCCTATTATACTGACTAGCATTTTTGCAAGCAGTTGCATGCAAGCTACCAGGGATATTAATTGTGCTCCGCTAGTCTTTCTCACTATTCATGCAATTTGTCTTCATGTTCTAGGAATTTACTGATAAGCTAATTGAAGAAGAGGAATTATCAGCTGATCAGAAGGATGCCTTCAAGGTTATAGGCTGAACTTAAAGCATTGAACTGCACTTCTGGCTCTAAAATATGCCTTTCCTCACCTGCTGTGTTTTTTCAGGACTTTGTTAGAGAGAAAGTACGTGAGGCCAAAAGAGCAAACAGAGAGGTATGTACTTAATGCTGTTTGTGCTTTGCCTGTGATATAGTATAGTTGTACTAATGCTGCTACTTATGAGTTTATTCGTCTGATTCTTGCAGGCAAGGGAAGCTCGAAGGAAAGCAATAGAGGAGATGAGTGAAGAAACTAAAGCTGCATTTGAAAAAATGAAGTTTTATAAATTCTATCCTGTCTCTACACCAGACGCCCCTGATGTCTCTGGTGTTAAGGTACTGTTTCTGAATTATCTTAATATTATGACATCTTTTCTTCGTCTTACCCCATCTTTATCCTGGAAAAAGTGCAACTTGTCAAGGGGATTGAGAGAACCTTAAAAATGTTTCATGGAGATGCTACATATTTGTTTGCTTTTTAGGAACCCCCCACCCCCCGCCTTTTTTTTTGGTTAATAATGGTTTGTTTATTGAGGATGCTGAATCCCTGAACCAGTTTCAACATTTGTTGCTTGCCCTTAATATTAAACCCCACCTTGTCTGAAGAAGTGCATTGGTTACCATTGTGGTCTACCAAAAACTGTTATCTTTTATTCTCTTTTCAAAGTATCCATCCATTTCCTCGGTAATACATTGCATCCATGATAATATTATTGCCTTCAGGAAAACTTCAGATTTAACCATATACAAATTCCTGCCTTTCCTAAGGCTGAGGGGTATTTTTTCCTGTTAAATTTGCATGATAGACGTTCGTTTGGTGGCAGGCGTTTTCTTAAGAACGTCATGCATAGTGCTGGAAGAAAATATTTACTTATTTTTTTTTATAGATTTGTTAGCTTTGTTGCATGGTTTAGACAACTTATACTGATGCTTTGATCACCGTGTGATTCCTATGTGACGGACTAGGATACTGATGTTAAAAAAAAGAAAATAGTTTTTTACACCAGTGCTTTTTAACCAGAATTCAGTAGCTCTCTTGTCCTTGCAATCTCATCCTCTCAATGTCTCTTGATGGAACCTCTATAGTCAAGACAGAAGAGAAAATCTTCTGGATCCCTTAAGGTGGAGTAGTTCGGCTTATCTCTTTTCCTGATTGTCCAGATATGGATCAAATAGATCATATGTTGGTAGTTGGTGAAGTGTGTTGAGTAGAAGTTTATTTTTTGAGGGTTTGATTTCACTGTGTGAGATGGCTGAACGTAGTGGTTGTTTTGGTTTTTGTCGTGCTGTGTTGGCCTGAACTGGTGCTATTGCTCTATGCTTACTAAAGAAGCGAATTGTTCATTCAAATATTTCTTGAATCCAATTATGTGTGTTTGTGTTTTATATTATTTATTTATTTTTTCTGTTTTTGGTTTGTGTCCCTGACGCAGTAGCGTGTTTGCAGATGGTTTGCAACTTTGCTGTTTCTTTGTGTGGCTTTTTTAGCCTGAACCTTACTTTTAGAGTATGGTTTCTGTTGGCTTTTCGGTTTGTTTGTCTTAATCTCTTGGGTAGGGCCTCTCTCAGGATGGATTATTTTGTTTGGAATCCTTGTCTCTGCTCTGCACGTCTCCTTGAGGGTGTTGGCCCGCTTTGGAAATCTGTTTTTGCTTCTCGCTTGGTGACTTTCCCAAATCCTTGATAAAAGTTGGGAGAGGACCATTGTGCACTCATTGGTAGTCCTGTTTCCTTTTACAATCGTTGCTATTTATAAAAGGAAGGAAAGAATATATAGCATTTCATAATAGTGAAGTTCATCATGACCGTTTGATTTTTATGTTAATTTAACATAACCTTGCGGCCATTCATTTTTTTCTTTGTTCTTGGTTTTATGGTTTGACGTTGGTTCATTTTGCTATGCAGGCTCCTTTCATAAACAGGTACTATGGGAAGGCTCACCAAGTTTTCTAAGCCGTCCCAATCTGTTTGACTTTACAAACATGAGCCTTATCTTTTTGTATCCAAATTCTTTTTGGCAAAACTATTTGTAGCTTCATAGAGGAATTTTGGGAAATGTTATCACGTTGCATATTTATTCAGCCTTTTAGCTTCATAGAGGAAAAACTATTTGTAGCTCACAGTTGTTGGGAAAGTATGAAATGGTAGATGTTGTACTTGGTGGATGTCGTAAGCACTGAGAAGTGGGTGGTATTCAAGAGGATAGGGATATTACGGTGGCAGGGCAGTGTACTGTGTCTAGTCTGTTATTGATATCCGGATATGCTTATAGGGGCTCTCATTGGCAATCAAATTATTCTCATCTGAATTTATTCATTTTAATTGCTGTTATTTATCGCATTCCCCTCTCCCCCCCGGGAAGTTCGATAATATCATTACTTTTTATTACATGTTATGCAGAAATATCAATGTTTATCATTTTACTCTTTGAGAGGGCCTTGTGCTAACACTAACAATTAGGCCTTGGACTGCTATGCCTTAAGGCCCATGAGACTCAGTTTTCTTCTTCTTTGTCGTGTCATAACGTCTGTAGTACAAAAATGGCATCAACTTACACTTTTTTGTCCCGAAAACATTCTGGTGGAGAAAACGTCCATCCAAAATTTTTAATGGTTTATATTAATTAGAGAGATAGTGGATTTATAATTTTTAAAAGTTTCTTCATGTTTTTAGATTGGATTTATTTTTTTAAAACTGTATATAGCGTGCATGCATTTTATAATTTAAAAAAAAAAATATTTCTACATTTTTTATTTATTTTTATGTTTATGTTTCTTTCTCTGATCTTGTGTAATACAGGTCTTAACCACTGGTCTTTGAAGACATTTGATTAAATTTTTACTTTTTTAGACTTTTTTCTATTTTCTCTCTACATTCGTAACATCCCCATACTCTAAACCATTATTAACAATAATATGGTGCAATGTAATTGGGCAGCTTAGATTCGATTTTGGTTAGGGCATATGATGATTCGTCATCTCAATTTTGAATACTCTAAACCATTATTAACAATAATATGGTGCAATGTAATTGGGCAGCTTAGATTCGATTTTGGTTAGGGCATATGATGATTCGTCATCTCAATTTTGAATAAATTTAAATTATATTATTGGATTGGGTTTAATTTAGATTTTTTTAAAAGTTGGATGACTTTTTATCATTCTATTATACTAATTTGAGTTGGGTTGATAATGAATGGATGTGAATTTGGATAAATTTAAATTATTTTATTTTCAATTTGGATATGACTTAGGTTTGGAAAAGTTTGAATTGTTCCATATTTTAGGTTGGATTTATTTCGAATTTCAGTCATTTGAGATCATGTTTAATTATTTTGAGCTTAGTTATTTTGGCTTATCTTATTACTTATGTTTGATTGTATTAGACCTTTAGATATTTTTGTTGGTATTTTATCTTTGGAGGTGTTGTGAACATGAAATTATATTTTTAAATTTAAAGTTTTTTCAATTCAATTATTTTTTTATAATTATTTTAATCTATAACGTGTAATTTATCTCCATTATAATAGTATTATTTTGATTTAATGTAATGCTAGATTTCCATCCGCGATTACTATAATAATTATTCAATAAGAAAATTAGTTTGTCATCCACATAATGCACGGATTTTTGTAATTATTGTAGTGATTAATCATTAAGAAAATTAGTCCGCCTCCTATGTTGTGCACCAATTTGAAAATTTATAGTGTTATATTAAAATAATAAGTGTCAGTATAGATAAATTAAGTTAAATGTGTTTTTAAATATGTTGATTCTGGTCAGAACCAATCAATAGTTCTCAAAACCGATTGAGTGGTTTGGTTTAAAATCGAGCCTTTAAACATGAAAAAAGAATCAAAATAATTGACTAGTTGTAAAATTGATTAACTGGTTCAGAAATTGATTGACTAGCTTAACTCGTTTGGTTATGGGTTTTATTCCTACAACAACTCATTTCATCTATATTTGAACACCTTGGATGGTTCATAAAATTGATCGACTAGTTTGATTAACTAAGATATGGATTTTACTCCTACATGTTTAAATACTTTTAATGGTTTATCAAACTAATTGACTATTTTACAAACTAATCAACTTGTTTGCCTAATCAAACTATGGGTTTTACTCTCACAAAAACCCAACTGATTGACTATTTTACACTTTAATTATTTAATTAAAATAAAAGGAAATTAATTAGGGAAAATCAAGAATAAATTTATAACTATTTTAATTAGGAGAAATTTAGGTATTTTATCTAAATTACGAATTTTATTTTAGAAATTAATTAAATAAATTATTTTGTTTAAAATAAGAATGAGAAAATATTCCCAAATTAATATTAATTTTATAAATAATTTAATGGAAGAAAATTAGGGTGTTTTACTAATTAAAATAGAATTTATGGAAAATATTTTAAATCCTAATTTTAGCCTAAAAAGGGATTTAAATATTATTTTATTAAAATATTATTATTTTTAAACATCCTAAATATTCAGATTAATTTAATTGGCTTAATCTAATTATTTTTCTCCTTTTTTTTTTCCCTTTTTCTTTTTCTTTCTTCCTTTTTCCTTCTTTTTCTTCATTTCCTTTTTCCTCTCCTTTTTCCCCCGACTGGGCCTGCCGCGACCCAGTTCCCTTTTTTCTTTTCTTTTTCTTCTTCGGCACGGCCCAGCCCGCGCCGTCGTCCTGCCTCCGCCCTCGACGCTTCGTTTCGTTCCATGTTACGCCCAAAGCGCGTCGTTTCATTTAAGCATTTCCTTACCCTTCTTCCGCCCCTCTTTGCACGACGTTCCATCTCTCTTTTCCTTGGGACGCAGCGTCTCATTTAAACGCCTACCGCCCGCGCCTGAACCTCCCGGTTCTCCCCTTTTCTTTTCTTTTCCCAGTCGACCGGCCTGCCTCCCTTTCTTCTTCCTTCTTCCTCCCTCCCCCTCCATCACTGCGACGCAAGCTCCCGACCCATCAATGGCTTCTCCGGCTACGGTGATTAATACCAGCCGTTTCTTGCCTCATTGTCTCCCTCTTAACTCCAAGAATAAATTGGCATAACTCTCGTCCGTTATCTCTCGCCCATTTCTTCTCCCCAGCCTCGCGAAAATTCGAGGCAAAACAAACAATGCCCGACCGTTTTCTGCCACGGGCCACCCAAATTCTCACAACTAATGCTTTCCTACCGACACCCAAAACCCTATTATACCATCTAAAATCTATAAATAGCTGGATTGTAGGAATATTTGGAGTTTATTCTTCCCCGAGACCCTAAGCCCGAGCTGCCGCCACCCCAAATTCAGACGCATCTTCCGCCGCTTATAGCCAACTTTAGCGCCACATAAGCGTTCCATTTTCTTCCCTGAAATTTCATCTAATTAACTAAACTATTTTCAACCTTCGATTCTTCTTGTACGGGCCTCCATAACCGTACAAAGTTGGTTGCTCGTTTCGTCAGAATTTTTACCCCGAAATCTTAAACCACCTTCCGCCGCCGTGCGCCGCCACCTTTGGCTGCACCACCACCATCATTTTGTCCCTCTACTCCTGGAAAACCATAAACACCTCTTATATCACCTCAATTCTCCCTATCTTTTTCCCAACATCCATCTTTCCCTCTTTTCTTCTATTTTTCCGGCCACCGCCGTCGCCGCCGTGCACCACCGCCGGTGCCGCCTATCCCCACCAGCCTAAGGCTGAACCCTAGACCCTCTCAACCATTTTCCATATTATTATAAGCCTTGATTTAATTTATTTCAATTATTTACATGTAAATACCATTATTATTATTCTTAATATTTATATTCTTAATATGTTTTATGATTATTATTAGTAGTATTATTTATTATTATTATTTATGTTGAAGGCTGAAGCCTTATTGTATTTTAATTCTATTTTATTATAAGAATAATTATTATTAACATTTTATTTTTTATTCTGGAAAATCTTAGGCCCTAATTTTGTATTAACATTCGCACTTATTTATTTTAGTATTATTATTTCTACTGTTCTTATAACCATTAATAATAATATTATCATTATCTTTATTATTTCAATATTATTATATATGTTATTAATTTTATTATTAATATTAAATAAATGGTAAGTCATTAGTTATAAGTAGGGTCAAAACCCCACTTTAAATTTTAAAGCTTATATATTATTGTTATTATTATTATTATTATTATTATTATTATTATTATTATTATTATTATTTTATATTTTGAATTTCTATTATTCTT
Source organism: Tamarix austromongolica (assembly GCA_039764185.1). Taxonomy (NCBI): domain Eukaryota; kingdom Viridiplantae; phylum Streptophyta; class Magnoliopsida; order Caryophyllales; family Tamaricaceae; genus Tamarix; species Tamarix austromongolica. The sequence goes on from CM077819.1 coordinate 47,291,343, forward strand.
ATTCCAAATATTTTACCATTAGTATTGATGCGGGAGCAGAGTCACAGAACATAACACCAAGGAAGACAGTTACGCTACTCAGAATGGGTGCATGAATAGGGGGTATGCATGGCTTCATGTAACGTTTGTTAGCTAGCGTAACGTTTATTTTTAAGTACTAGTTATTGTTATTTACTTTTAGTCAACGTTTGTTAGCTAGCGTAACATTTATTTTTAAATACTAGTTATTGTTATTTACTTTTAGTCAACGTTTGTTAGCTAGCATAACGTTTATGTTTAAGTACTAGTTATTGTTATTTACTTTTAGTCAGTTAGTAACTGACTATTAACTAGCTAGTTTTAAGGGAATTAATGCTTTTGAGAGGGAATATGCTTGTAATCTTTTGAGAAGATGCTTGGTTCCTTGGCTATATAAACCATAGGAAACCAAGTAGAAAGACACAACTTGAATAAGAAGAACAACCTTAAGCATTGCTTAAAAACCGAATTCTGTGTGGATTCATCTCGTAACAAGTCGAATCTGTGTGAACGATTTGTTTCGAATCTTCTCGAAACAAAACCGAATCTGTGTGAACAGTTTTGTTCTCGAAACCTTAATCTTTATTTCTATGTGATTTAAAGATTAATTTATCCTTCTACCTCGTGTTCCATCATCATCCACCCCTTCGAATCCCCATCATCAACCTCCATAATCCATACTCATCAAATACTCCATATAAACTCCATCTAAATCTAAAACTCTAACCGTGCACGCATCAATTTGGTATCAAAGCCAAGGTTGTGGTTAGAGTGAACAAATTCTTCAAGACCAACCATGGCAAGTCAAGAAGAAGAGTTTAGAGATATTCTCAAAGCCTTGGCGGAAGATTTTAAGGATGTCAAGATCCGTATGGGAAGAATCGAAGCTTCCCAAGCACAAGGGTCACATGTGCAACAACCTTACCGAAGAGAGCCAATCGAAGTAGAGCATATGAGGAGAACATCGCATCGATTGGAAGGGGAAGAAGAAAGTGTAGGAGACTACGAAAGGGCACATGAGTCCTTTAGGAGGACATATGACGACGTAGAGAAGGGGATCCGTTTTGACTTACCGGACTTTGAGGGTAATCTCGACCCGGAATTGTTCCTTGAATGGTTGCAAAACGTGGAGTCGATCTTTGAGTATAAGGAGATCGATGATGAGAAGAGATGTCGTATAGCAATCTTGAAGTTGAAGAAATTTGCTAGAGTATGGTACGACAATCTAAAACGAAGAAGAGAAAGAGGAGGGAAAACAAGAATCCGATCATGGGAAAAGTTGAAGAAGCATCTAAGGAAGAAGTTCGTTCCGAGAGAATACGAGCAAGAGAACTTCATCAAGATGACCACTCTGAGGCAGGGCCTACTCGGAGTTGAAGAGTACATTCGAGAATTCGAAAGGCTAACGCTTGTATATGATGTGCAAGAACGAGAAGAGCAGCGATGTGCACGATTCATAGGAGGTTTGAATATGAATCTCCGAGAGAAGGTAGAAGTGTACCCATATGAAGTTTTCGAAGATTTGGCTAAACTAGCCATCAAGATCGAAAAATAGTTGAAGCGGGGCAAGGTTCCAAGTAAGTCCATCAGTGTTTCGTATGGGTCAAACTTTAAAGGAGGATCTAAGCCACCAATGGTGCAATCCACTAACACCGATGCGGATAGAAGATTCACTCGGGGGGAAAAAGGCAAGGAGCAAGCGGAGGAGAAGGTCGGCAGGCAATGCTTCAAGTGCCGGGGATATGGTCACTTCGCTCGGGATTGCTCAAACCAACGAGTGTTATCCCTGAAGGAAATCGCCAATATGGAGACATGTGAGGAAAGTGAAGACCATGAGGAGGATGAAAATGAAGAGCCAGAGGATACCTTGGAAGAAGGAACCGTAGATTTTATGTGCTGAGATGAGTTCTCCAAGTGCAAACCCGACCTCTACCTACTCAGCGGGAAAGACTTTTTAAGGCTAAGTGCCGAGTTGGAGATCGAGTATGTGAGATCATCGTTGATAGCGGCTCATGCACCAACGTAGCTAGTGAGAAGATGGTCAACAAGCTTGGATTGGAAACAACGAGTCACCCCAGGCCATATTCACTGTAATGGCTCAATCGCGACAAGGGCATACGGGTAAGAAAACAATCTCTTATCTCGTTCAAAGTTGGGAATTATGTAGATACTATTCTATGTGATGTCCTGCCTATGGATGCTTGTCATATTCTGTTGGGGAGACCATGGCAGTATGATAGAAAGGTTACACATGATGGGGTCCTCAACGAATACATCATGTGTAAGGATCAGAAGAAGTACAAATTAAAACCAAACGAGGATGAGGAGAGTTTGGTTAGAGAGAAAGAAGAGAATTCGAGCTGGAAGAGTAAAGAATTGCTGATTTTGAAAGAGCATGAAATGTTGGAAGCTCTAAAGGGGGAAGAAAGGTGCTACGCCCTAGTAGCAAGGGAGATCTCAAAAAACAAAGAGGCCGTCAACCAAGATCCAAAGCTGAAAAAAATATTGAAAGAATATGCAGATGTGTTCCCAGATGAGCTACCAATTGGGTTGCCTCCTTTGAGAGGAATCGAGCATGCTATAGATCTCATGCCAGGAGCCCCACTGCCGAACCGCCCAGCTTATAGATGAAACCCAGAAGAAGCTAAGGAGTTGCAAAGACAGGTACAAGAGTTTCTGGATCAGGGTTTTATACGAGAGAGCATGAGTCCATGCGGGGTTCCAACCTTATTGGTGCCAAAGAAAGATGGCACATGGAGGATGTGCATCGACTCCAGAGCAGTTAACAACATCACGATCAAGTACAGATTTCCGATGCCGAGGTTGGATGACATGCTAGATGAGTTGCACGGAGCTAAAGTCTTCTCGAAGCTCGATCTCAGAAGTGTCTATCATCAGATGAGGATTCGAGAGGGAGATGAATGGAAGACCGCTTTTAAGACCAAGTATGGGCTATACGAGTGGTTGGTAATGCCCTTTGGATTATGCAACGCACCGAGCTCTTTTATGCGGTTGATGACCGAGGTTCTACGACCCTTTCTTGGAGTCTTTGTTGTTGTATATCTGGATGATATCCTGGTGTATAGCAAGACGGAGGTCGAACACCGACAACATCTGAGACAATTGTTCGATAAGCTCAGAGAGGTGAAGCTCTACGGCAAAAGGGAAAAATGTGACTTCATGATAGCAAGTGTAATCTTTCTTGGTTATATAGTAAGCGGAGATGGTATCCGAGTAGATCCATCCAAGGTGGAATCAATCCAGACATGGCCAACCCCTACTAATGTGCATGAAGTTCGAAGTTTTCACGGACTGGCGTCCTTCTACCGAAGGTTCATCAAGGATTTCTCCACTATTGCGGCACCTATGACACAATTAATGAAAAAGGGGGAATTCCACTGGGATGACCGGGCAACCAAGGCATTTGAAGAATTGAAGGAGAGGCTCTCTAATGCACCGGTGCTAACCCTACCGTGTTTCGACAAGTTGTTTGAGGTAACTTGTGACGCAAGCGGTGTGGGTATCGGGGGAGTGCTTTCTCAGGAGAAGAGGCCAGTAGCATTCTTTAGCGAGAAGTTAAATGGGGCTAGACTCAACTACTCGACGTACGACAAGGAGTTTTATGCTATTGTGCGAAGCTTGGAGACATGGAGCCACTATCTGAGACCAAAACCTTTTGTACTTCACTCTGATCATGAGAGTTTGAAATATTTACATGGCCAGAAGAAGATAAGCACAAGGCATGCCAAATGGACCAGCCTACTTCAGACTTTTGTCTTCTCTACTTGTCATGTGGATGGAAAAGAAAATGTGGTAGCAGATGCCCTATCCCGGCGGAGTATGGTGCTCACCGTGATGGAAGCTAAGCTACTAGGGTTCGAGATGCTCAAAGGGCAGTACTCCGTGGATGAGGATTTCTCCATGATAGTCGAGGAGTGTGAGAAACAGGGGGTTCACGGGGCCTATGCTCTTCAAGATGGGTTCTTATTCAAGAACAACAAATTGTGTATCCCCAGAACATCAGTTCGGGAATTACTCATCAAGGAGGTACATGAAGGAGGGATAGCCGGACATTTTGGGATCAACAAGACTCTGTAACTATTGCAGGAACACTTCTACTGGCCAAGGATGAAAAAGGGAGTCCTAGACACGGTCACCAGATGTTCCACGTGTCAAAAGAGCAAAAGTTTCTTTCACAAGGGAGTCTATGTGCCATTACCCGTACCTACCCAACCATGGGAAGGAGTTAGTATGGATTTTATACTAGGGCTGCCCCGAACCCAACACGGTAAAGATTCTATCATGGTAGTCGTTGATCGGTTCTCCAAGATGGCACATTTTATACCGTGTCATAAAACCAACGATGCAACCTATGTTGCGAATCTGTATTTTCAGGAGGTTGTGAAACTGCATGGGGTTCCGAGGACGATAGTTTCGGATAGGGATGTCAAGTTCCTTAGTTATTTTTGGAAGACTTTGTGGCACAAGCTGGGCACAAAACTTCTATTTAGTACTTCACACCACCCCCAGACCGATGGACAGACAGAAGTCTTCATCAAGTTTGGTTTCCAGAACACATACCAGAGAGCAATCTTGATCTTTACATAGTTTAGAGAGAGTTTTTTGTTTCAGGGGAGAACTCAATCCCCTTATATTCCAAATGAGAAACTTCATGAGATCATAAAAGATCTGCCAAGTCTATAGAAGGGCCCTCTGTGACTACCAATGATCCCAGGCTTCTTTTTCTTCCTCTTAGCTGCTTTAGCAACTACCAGTAGCCATCCAGCTACCAGATCCAGGTCTTCCTCCATAGACTCAAGCTGAGCATCACCATTAGAGGGAGCTGCTGTCTTGTTCAAGAGATCAGAACCCTGATCCTGGTGTGGAACCCTAACAGCAAGGTCACAGGAAGTTGCAGCTTGAGATGTAGAGGAACTAACAACAGCTTTCTTCCTTAAGGCCTTATCAATAAGCCCAGGTTCAGGAAGATTAATGACAGAATCAGCAGCCTGAGGCCCTGTCTGCACAGGAGGAGAGACTGCCTTCACAGGAGCAGCAGTTGCAGGGGGAACATGCACAGACTTGGACCTGTTCTTTCTTTTCTTTTTCTGGTCAGTCCCTTTAAAGGCTGAAGTGCTAGCAGGTTCTTTTTGTTGAGGATCAACAGAAACCTGAGGCTGTTTCCCTTTTGAAATATGGTTAACAACACTAGCCTGTTTACCACTGGATGAAAGGGAGCAGGCAGATTGCATATGACCCAAGTTACCACACAGATCACAGAATTGGGGTAGATCTTCATATTCAATCACTTGAGAATATTTTTCATCTCCTCCTTGTACTGTAATGGCAGTAGGTAGCTTGTTTTTAAGATCCACTTCAACCAAGACTCTGCCATATTCAATCTTGGATTTAAGCAAAGTGAAATCATCAATAAGGATGGGTCTACCAATATGGGAAGCAATCTGGCTGATTGCTCCACAGTTCCATAGCTCCATGGGCAAGCTTACCAACCTAACCCATACTGGGACTTTGGAAATTTCTTCCTTGCCAAAGGAGAATAGCTTAGGTACCTCCTTCAACACAAATACTTTACCCTTAATGATATAGGGTCCCCCAGCCAAGGCCTGTTCCATATGGCTGTGATCTTCAAATTTCAGAATTACCCACCCAGAACTGTGGATAATGTACCTAAAGGGATGCTTGATCATATGCTTAGCAATCCCCAAATTATACTTATCAGGTTTGATACCCACAAAATAGCCAAGTAAACAAGCACCCCAGGATTCCTCCACAGGGTGGATATTTTCAGAATTAATACAGACCACCTTACCTTGAGGGGGGACATAATCACATTTTTTTGTAGACATCTTAGGAAAAAGGTCTGCAAAGGATTTCTGTGAATTGGGAATTACCTGAGGTGCAGTTCCTAAGTTAGCAGAATTCACCTGAGGAGCTGTTCCCATAGCAGCTTGAGGCTCCAGCAGGGAGGGAGGAGGGACAGACAGAAGTCACGAACCGAACATTGGGAACTCTACTGAGGGGACTGGTTAGTAAAAGTACTAGGGATTGGGATGTCAAGCTTGCCCATGCTGAATTTGCTTACAATCGATGTCCTTCTACCACCACAAAGTGTAGCCCTTTTGAGATCGTATATGGTGTCAATCCATATATTCCCATTGACATGGTAGCATTGAAGAAAGGGGAAATGCGGAACCATAATGCAGAAGAAAGGGTAGAATTCTTCCAAAAGCTACACCAAAAGGTTAAGGGCAATATCGAAAAGTCCAACGAGAGATATAAGGCCAAGGCAGACAAACATCGCACTCAACCAGATTTCCAGCCAGGAGACCTCGTATGGTTACACCTTCGGAAGGAAAGGTTTCCCAACTTAAGGAAAAATAAGCTCATGCCTTGAGCAGACGGTCCCTTCAAGGTCCTTCGTAGATTTGGAGAGAGCGCCTACGAGCTAGAGCTACCTGACTCCTACGGAGGAGTATCGAGAACGTTCAACATTGGAGACATCAGCCCCTATCATGATGACTCGAATTTGAGGACAAATTCAAACCAACCCGGGGAGAATGATGCGGGAGCAGAGTCACAGAACATAACACCAAGGAAGACAGTTACGCTACTCAGAATGGGTGCATGAATAGGGGGTATGCATGGCTTCATGTAACGTTTGTTAGCTAGCGTAACGTTTATTTTTAAGTACTAGTTATTGTTATTTACTTTTAGTCAACGTTTGTTAGCTAGCGTAACATTTATTTTTAAATACTAGTTATTGTTATTTACTTTTAGTCAACGTTTGTTAGCTAGCGTAACGTTTATGTTTAAGTACTAGTTATTGTTATTTACTTTTAGTCAGTTAGTAACTGACTATTAACTAGCTAGTCTTAAGGGAATTAATGCTTTTGAGAGGGAATATGCTTGTAATCTTTTGAGAAGATGCTTGGTTCCTTGGCTATATAAACCATAGGAAACCAAGTAGAAAGACACAACTTGAATAAGAAGAACAACCTTAAGCATTGCTTAAAAACCGAATTCTGTGTGGATTCATCTCGTAACAAGTCGAATCTGTGTGAACGATTTGTTTCGAATCTTCTCGAAACAAAACTGAATCTGTGTGAACGGTTTTGTTCTCGAAACCTTAATCTTTATTTCTATGTGATTTAAAGATTAATTTATCCTTCTACCTCGTGTTCCATCATCATCCACCCCTTTGAATCCCCATCATCAACCTCCATAATCCATACTCATCAAATACTCCATATAAACTCCATCTAAATCTAAAACTCTAACCGTGCATGCATCAAGTATTGTCAATAATGTTATTATTGTTATTATCATCATCATCATCATCATCATCATTATTATTATTATTATTGCTATTATTATTTATATTCTCATTGATATTAGTTTTATTATCTTTGATATTATTATATTAGTATCATTATTATTATTAGGGTAAAGTCTTTAACCCTATATTAACAAGGTTTATAATATATCTATTATTTTTATGTCTTTAGGAAAGTTAGAATTTTGTTAAAGTTATTTTATTAATATGTTATTATTTGGTCAAAGCCCTAAGGAGGCGTAGGAACGTGCTCCAAGACTGGTGACATTTTAGGTAAGGGGTGCTAAGGCCTTTTGTGTGCTAATGTGCATTGGGTTCCTTATATGTTATGCATCCTATGTTATTATTGTAATTATTGCATATTTGGTATGGCATGGAGTCCAAGCATGCTTTTGTGTTGCTATATGAATGTGTACTATGTGTATGGAATAATATGTGTTTGCATGTCACCCTAAAAGACATGCATGTGAGGATGTTATATGGGAAATGTAGGGTTTCGTGGGAGATAATATAATTTATGATGTTATATGGGAGAATTGAATTTATGGTTTGTTAGGGAGAATCTAATTTATGATGTTATTTGGGAGAATTTAATTTATGATATTATATAGGAGAACCTAATTTATGATTTGATTGGGAGAATCTAATTTATGATTTGTTTGGGGGAATCCAATTAATCCAAATTATGATTTTGCTTGGGAGATTCTAAATTATGATTTTATGTGGGAGAATCTAACTTATAGTCTTGTATGGGGGAATCTAAATTGTGGTTATGAAAGGGGAGAATCTAATCAATTGTATTATGTTGACAAATCTTGGATTTTGATATGGATTGAATTTAGGGTTTTATATGGCAGAATCGTGGGTTGAATGGTGGTACTAATGGTTGCATGGTGGTATTAGGGTTGGTATTATGTTACTAAGGTTTGTATGGTGGTATTTATGGTTATATGGTGGTATTAGGGTTAGTATGATGTTACTAAGGTTTGTATGGTGGTAATTATAGTTGTTTGGTGGTATTAGGGTTTACATGCTGGCATTGATGGTTGAATAGCGGTATTAGGGTTTGCATGGTTGAAATTAGGGTTTCACATAGAATTTTAGGGTTTGCATGAAAAAGATGCGAAGGTTTGCATGTGGAGATTAATGTCTGCATGGGTATGAAATTTACGTGTGGAAAGTTAATTTGGGATGTAAGGAAGGTAATGTAAGTATTATTCGGGTGTTGAACTATTATAGATGAAAAATAGTATGTGGAGCATTATGAGGGTATGGGAGAGATTGAATTAGGGTTTGGAGTAATGAACTCTAGGTTGTTGTGATTAATTAGGGTTGGAGTGAATAATTGTGGTTTGTTATGATTAACTAAGGCGTGGAGTGACCAATTATGGTGGTTATGGTTAAATAGGGTTTGGAGTGGTTAACTATGGCTTGTTGTGGTTAATCGAGGTCTGTGGTGGCTGATTAGGGTTTTTGTATTATCTTGTGCATGTGGTAATTAAAGTGTAATTATGATGGTGTAATTTTATGATTTGTGATGTGTAATGACTTATGTATGTTCGGGGTGAAAGCCTTTGAATAAGTTACTTAAGACACTAATAATGTGAAGTGGAAGATTATTGAGCCGAGTCCAAACCGATCCACCGGTCAGGAATAGTGGTTAGGACGCGTAGTCCTATGTGCGATCGATCCACCGGTTATAATAATGGTTAGGACATGAGGTCCTATATGTGATCGGCCCACCGATAAAAATAGTGGGGTGATTCGAGCTCAATTAACACAAACCAAAATCGTTAAAGCTCTTAAAAATACCAATTACTTACAGTGGAACACCATGCGAGGGGGAACTGAACCAATCCACCGGTTAGGAATAGTGGTTAGGGTTTCTACCCTATATGTGACTGATCCACCGGTAATAATAGTGGTTAGGGCAGGATGCTCTATTGTGACCGATCCACCGGTAATAATAGTGGTTAGGGCATGATGCTCTATTGTGACCGGCCCACCGGTTATAACAGTGGGGTGTTCCTCTGCTCGCATGGATTGATAAAAGGCATGGTGTGAATCGGATTCTGATAAGAGATTAATTAAATGATTAATCTGGATTATATATGGGCCTCTGTACTTTTACCTGAATTGTTCGTATACCTTTATGTTGTTATGTTGGATTGCCCTGTTATTATTCTGCATGGATTATGTGCTTATGTGTTGGCCTTAGTGCTCGGTTACCTTACTCAGTACGTAGCGTACTGATCACCCTTTTTATGGGTGCTGCTCATTCCCACGAGTAGTATACCCTTCTGAATTTGTGCAAGTGGGCGAGATATCAGTTGGGGCTGAATGTTGAGCATGTTTGGCTCGAAGTTCGAGAGTGTTGTGGCCGTATTCATTCTTTATGCGATTTCATTCCTTTTGTTACTTCTTTGGTATAGTATTTACCATTTTCTGATTCAATACTCGATTGAGTATTTTAATGAACCTTTTATCAGTTGTAAGTTTAATTCTCTTTGGAAATGAATTACATTCCTTGATGTGTACTCTGATTTTGTTTTACAACCGTTTAATGATTATTTGGAGTTTAGTTTGTATTAATTTTGTAATTGATTGTTAATCTCTTCTTTAGCCTTAGCTAGAACGGTCGGAGAGAACTGATCTAGTACTAAGTGTGGCGGTAACATTTTCAGAATTCACGAGTTTTAAGTATTTCTATTTTAATTGCTTCCGCTTTTTTTAAAAAAAAGGTAGTGAATTTTGGGGTGTTACACATAAACCAAGAGATGAGTGATTATCACTAAAATACACCGGAGATTCAAAATCTAAAAAGCAAACCCTTTTAGTAGTGGATTTAGAGAAATTTTATTCTCCAACAAATATAGATTGTGTGTTAAAATTTTAATTTTTCATTTCCATTTCTAAAAATCCTATTCGTCCCCTATAAGGTTACTTCACATATCGGTGGCCATTTAAGGCAACTAATTATCTTTCTTCTCTTTCTAAATTCTCTCTACATTCTTTCTGTACGACATCCTCATACCTCAGACCCCCTGATTATTAATTAAATAAATTCATTTTTAATATTTAGCTTATGATTTTGAGACATGTAATCTTCACTATTATTATCATTGATAATGGCTATTAACAAGTTTTGTCTGCACCATATTGAATCTCTCACCCTACTTTGGAAACAATGAAACTCGAGTAATAGGAAAAAAAAACATGTCTATTATGGTTGTTGGTGCTACATGGTTCCTTTAACCTTCTTTTACTTAGTTCAATAGAGAGGGATATTTTTTTTGATAAATAGATATTAACCAAATTCATCAATACACATGAAAGCTTGAACATTATAAACCACTTCCTAGATTCTATAAGGAAACTCTCTTCTATTTGCCTTAATCTAAGAGCCTATTCTAACTTTAATGAGCAAGATCAGCCATCTATTGCACACTTTGAAATTATCAAACACCACTTTGTTCCTAAACTCCCAAATAGCTCCAATTATAGTGAAAAAAGCTGTACGCTAGATATCTCCCCTAAATTCGATTCCTTCTATACCAAGCCAAGCATAAACATGCTCTTCAATAGAGCTTGACATCACCCATGCAACGCCAAGCCAATCACTAATTTCATACCAAATCTTCCTTGCCACAATACAATGAAGAAACACATGGTTCACCGATCCTATTTCCACCTTACAAAATAGGCATCATGTTTCCCTAGGATCCACAATTTGAAATCTAGCCAATCTATCTTTAGTATTAAGCCTCTGCTGGACTGAAAACCAAGCAATAAGTTCAACCCTCGGTGGGTCTAAGCCACTCCAAATGAAACTGAGATTCATGTTTTGAGGCCTGTCCCCTTCAGTCTTCTAATATGTCGCCTGACAAAACGATTTGACTAAGAAAGACCCATTATCCTCATATGCCCATCTAAACGTGTCATTCTTATCTCTGCTCAGGGAAAACTATTTAATAAACCCTTCCAACTACTCCACTTGCTCGGTTTCCCAATAATAAAAATTGTCTCCACCATAGGATCCATATCCATTGTATTCCTTCATGTCGCCCCATACCAGCTACCTTCTCTTCTTGTTAGCCGGAAACTCTAAAAAGTCTAGGGAAAACTGTTCACAATGTTTTTGAACCTGTCCAATCATCATGCCAGAGGCGAAAAAAATATCCCATCCCCATCCCCAACAACAAACTACAAACCCTCTTTCAGAACATGATTCCCACTTCCCACATTGACTATGTCCGCCCACGGCGACCAACCTCGCCGATTCACAAAACTGCGCATAACCCCATACTAGTGCCCATAATGAATTGAGGATATCACGTTCTTCCACGAAGCACCATCGACAATGTAATACCTCCACCACCATCTGAATAATAATGCATTATTCTTCATTGTTAGGTCCCCCACTCTGAGACCTCCCAAACATTTAGATATCTGAATCACACTCCACCTGACTAAAGGTAATATTTTTCGGTCCCCATTCTGACTCCAGAAGAAATGATGCTGAATACTAATAATTTCTTTGACCACGCCCTTCGGAATCCTAAAGAGACTCATATAATACATAGGTAGGCTATTAAGAATACTTTTGATTAGAACCAATCTTTCTGCTCTAGAAAGGACTTTTGATTTCCACCCTGCTAGCCGTTTATCAATCACAGGTTTCCAAGTCTGACTTATTCACGCCTTTTCCCCTAACGAAATGCCCAAGTAAATGGAAGGCAATTTACCAATGATACATCCCAAAATATCAGCTACCTCCCTCTGAAATTGATCATCCACACGAAGACCTATGAGTTCCATTTTTGCAAAATTAACACCCAGACCCAAGAACAGGAAGAAAAAATCAAGAAGACTCCTCCAATTTTTGATATTCTCTTTAGATGCCCCGTATAGATCATCGTATCATCATCAAACTGGAGATGAGTGACATGACACCTATACCTCCCCACTCTTAAGCCTTGAATCATCCCCTTGTCAAATTCTCTTTTGATAATCTGGTTAAATGCCTCCACTGCTAGCACAAACAAGAACAGAGATATCAGATCCCCTTGTCTAAGCCCCTTGCCTATAGTAAAAGGGGAGGAAGGGGACCTATTCATGAGGATCGAGATACTAGCAGTCGAGATACACTCTTTAATCCATCCCCTGAAAACACCGCCGAAACTTATGATCCTCAAAATATTATCCACAAATTCCCATATGATGCTGTCATAAGCCTTCTGAAAGTCCAATTTGATCATAACCCCTTTCATATCCCTTCTCATCCTGGACCACTGCTCAATTTCATTAGCTATCAAGGCCCCATCCAAAATAATATGTCCTTCAATGAAAGTTTTTTGTGAATCACCTACCAGATCATCAACCACCTACTTCAGTCTCTGGGCAATAATCTTTGAAATCACCTTATAAATACATTCAACCAGACTAATGGGTCAAAACTGATTCACCTCTTCTGCGTCATCCACTTTAGGAATTATAGTTACCAAAGTTGTGCTGATCGAAGGCGATAGTCTGTTAAAGCAGAAAAAATTACACCCGAATAAAGGACAACATCCGAGAACTCCTTACCAATTACACCCCACAACTTCTGAATAAAGCCTATATAATACCCATCATAACTTGGTGCTTTTAGAGGGTCACATGACCATACTGCCTTCTTCACGTCCTCCTCCATAGGGATGCTATCAAGCACTAAGCTCTTCTTAGTTGTCAACTTATTGAAACCTTCCTCGCTAATCTCCACTTTAGGAAAATTCTATTGCTCATACAACCTCTTATAAAAAGAGGTGACAATCACCCTAATCTCTATCGGTTCTGTATACTCCTTCCTGTTGTGATCAAGTCTATTGATGAGATTTCTCCTTCTTTTGACGGCTGCAATAACATGGACATACTTGGTGTTCCTGTCTCTCTCCTTAAACCCTATTACTCTGGATACCTAGAGCCAATAAGCCTCCTTCCTTTTGTGCCAATTCCATAACTCACTCTGTAATGCCACCTTTCTAGTAAGCTCCGCATCATCACTGACCCCCTATGACTAGAGCCCTCCAATTTACTCAACTCTGCTTCGAAAAACTTAATCTTTGACTTAATATCCCCGCAGTTCTCTTTATTCCACTTCCTCAACATTCCCTTCATTGCCTTTAATTTTTCATGACAAAGCCTTCCCTCCAAACTATCCCAACATTTAGCCACAAAACCATGGAACTAAGGGTGCGAGAACCACATATACCAAGATCTAAAAGGAATTGACCCTTTCCTAAAACTCAATAAACTGATACAGATAGGATTATGGTCTGAAAGATCCCAACCCAACACAACCAATATCGGGGCAAGAAACTAACCATCTAGGATCCACTAAAAATCTATCCAAAATACTTGTAGACTTCGACTTATGCTAGAAAATTTCAAATTTGAATGCTTCAAATCGACCAGGCCCATCTTATCAATCCACTTGTTAAACTCTTTGACACTGCTACTATGATCATGAGATATCACCTCGTTGAAGTCCCCCATGAATATCAGGGGACTCCTACAATTATGCCCCATCGACCACAACTCCTCCCTTAGAGACCTCTAATCCCTCGAAACTGAAATTCCATACATTAAAAGAATCCCGCAATCAATGGATAATGAACAAAAGCGCCCTTTGATCAAGATCCATATAATTCCACTTCTAGTACTTTTCATCATAAAAAACTGACTGTTCCACCCAATAATCAACCCCCCAATTCTAACCTATGCCACTGAGTCTCTCTATTCAATCGTTCCTAAAGCCCATACCTTATTTTTCCAAGATTCTAATACCACCTGTTTCTTGGTTTCCACCAAGCCATACACCCATGGTTTTTCCTTCGCAATTAAAGATTGTAAACATGGAATCTTTACTGCGGCCGCAATCCCCCTTATATTCTAGCTAAGAACAACCATTACAAACCCAATTAGAACCCCCTCTACTCCCTTAATATTACCTCCGCCTCTTCCTAATCTTTCTTTGGCTCCTTCTAAGAACGGTCAAATTTTCCACGCATTTATTCTCTTCTTTAGAAGAGAGGCCAATTTCCTTCCCAACCTTCCAACATTCAAAAGCTTCTACCAATCCCTCTTCTTCCACCTCTCCCCCTTTAACTCCATTTCTTAATAGCCAAGCCTCTCTACCTTTCCCTTTTGATACCACATCCTATTCCACCCTTTCAAAACTTGGTGGGGGACTCTCAATAATGGAAAGAGATCCTTCCACTCTCCTGTCCTCATCCTTATCACCCTCCCCATCACCTCCTTTGCCCAAACCAACCCCTCTTCCCTTTGACCCTTCCATCATCTTACACCATTCAACCATCTACCTTTCTTCTTCTAGATCATGATCAACCCTTACAAAAATAGCCTTGATAGAACCAACAGAATCCTCCCCAAAAGAGACGTCCTCTGCACAAGCTAACACAGGCTCCTCACGCTACACCGCTTTTCCCTGTTAGTACAACACCCAAACAACTCCCCTACCCCATCTATTTTACCTTTCCAGATGTCAGCTCCCTCCCGTCCATCTCCCAGCCCACTCTCTTGCATGTGTAGTCGCCACACTTCCACTTCCCAAGGCCTGCACAAAACTCCCTCCTTTCCTAATCCACTGTAACACACCACCTACAATAATCCCTCCTCACCCCACTGTGTTCTCTTCTCTCTTCCCTATGCTGCCGATCCATCTACCTTAGCGCTAGTTAACAACTGCACACCAATCGACGCCACCTCCTTCCTCAGATGCAACACCTTCATCAAAATGCTGCAAGACTCTTCACCTCATGAAGACTCCTCCCCCGCCCTTTCCTCTTCCTCATTGGAGTTCGTCAGGTAAGGCCAGTAGGGGTTCTTACATTCCATCGGCTTCTGCCAAGGGTCATACCCTTGCCCAACCTCCTACACCTGCAACTAGGGATGTTAATGAATTGAATCGAGCCTATTCAGGGTAGGCTTGGGCTTGGCTCATTTACTAAACGAGCCTAACAATGAAGCTTGAGCTTGGCTTGTTTATAAATGAGCCGAGCTTTTAATGAGTTGAGTCAAAATTTTAATGAGCTAACTTTCGAGCTTTGGTGGTAAACGAGCCTAGCTTAAGAGCTTTTGCATTGTAAACAAGCTCGATCCCAAATTTATTATGCTTAAGCTTGGCTTGTTTAATAATCGAGCCAAGCTCGAGCCTAATTTTTAAGCTCGTTTAATAAGTGAGTCAAGCTGAGCTTAAAAAGCTCACTAGCTGGCTTGGTTTGTCAACAACCCTAATTGAAACAACACCTTTGATAAGTGTGACTTTTTCATCTTATTCCTAAGGTTTATAAGAGTTTTTACCTCTAATTTCAGTTGGAATTCTCCCTTTTTATTCTTGTTACTGCCTTTGTGTTGTGAAAATTTGTAGGGTCTCAAGCAACAAAATAATCATGAAGGATGGAAAAAAGAATAAGCTTAAAGGGAGAAGAAAGGAGAGAAAAGGAGCAAAGAGGAGCAAAATTTAAAGCATAAAGAGATTTAGAGCTAAAATATAAATTCTAGAATAAAATGAAAGTAAGAATGCATATTTAAAGTATATAGGCCTAAAAGAAGTGGAATCTAGACCAGGAAAAAGTCTGAATTTGGAGAAGCTTTCAACATCAAAGTTGCAGATCTTTTTAATAGCTTTCCAAGGAATCCAAAATAAGCTTAATTAGAGTTATGATAAAAAAGTTATGGTCAAAATACTCATCATTATCAAAGCTGACACGGGAAGCCCATCTTTATCAATACCCTAGGGATCCACGAGGCGGTAATATAAAAACTCTCATTGTAATATCTCGAAGCAGAATCCACTCCCTCTCTTTTCTCTCTTCTATATCCTCTTCCCAATTCATCAAGATCTCTCTTGTAAATTAGAGACCGAGGTTCAAGAAGTTAAATTTTTGCAAGAATTTGTGAACATCAAGGGTATTATCTAATGATCTTTTCTCTATCTATAGAATCTCTTGTTGTTTTTAATATTCTTGCTATGAATTTGATGGGCTAGATCTTGTGCTAAGATGAAGGGGAATTTTCTCTGATCCTAATGTGTTGAATTATTTCATCCTTTTTTATTCAATTCATAATCTATGTGTTGTGTTATTGTTTGATTGACGGATTTATGAACCACGACCGGATTCTAATTTTCGGTGTGGGAAATACCGGTGAAATCGAGAGATAATCCAGTATTAGACCCAATAGCACAACAGGAGATTAAGTTGTAGGTTGAGAGGCGATCAATTTGACCTCTACAATAATAAAGGAGGAAAATCTATGGACTTTAATGCATTACATTCTATTATACTCTAAGCTAGAGATAGTTAGGGCCATAGATATGTAATAGGGTGGTTGTGGCTTGAGAAAGCACAACACTTTCTATCCTTGTTGGCATGATTGATTATGATTGTTGAATTATTTTGTGATGCGATATTCGATTACATGTGAGGATCGGGGGCGATGAAATGGAACCTTAGCTCTTCTATTCATTTGAGTCACTTGAGTGCTATTTTCCTTTCTTTTTAGCTTAGTTAGTTATTTTGTTATTTAAGCTTACAATTTTTTATTTCATATCATCTCGTACTCTAGAAATAGCTAAGTTCTATCATTGTTCCAGTGGTCATTCACCAATCCTTGTGGGATCGACCTTGACTACTACTCTAACACCGTGCACTTGCGGGTAGGAACGTGTCAACCTTATTGCCGTTAACATTTAACTCCAATTGTTCTCTGATATCCTCCATTATTGGTGTGTCCACAAGAACCCTGGTAGCCTCCATAGAAACACCAGAATCCTTGTCATCTTCCCAACAAACCCACCGACCCCACGGGAACATCACCTGCCTCACAACCGCCTCCTTCCATGCCAAAATCGGAAGACCTCTAACTTTCACCCAGGTTCTTCTCACATAGGATTCATCCTCCATCTTCCACTTCCTTAACACTTTGAAAGTTTCATGTAGGAGACTATCATCCTCCAATGCAACAAGAGAAGCTTCCATAGATTCAAAGGTGAAAATGAATTTAAAACGTCCAAGATCTCTTACCTTGCAAAGGGTGCTCTAGGAGGCCATCAACCGTTGTATTACAAGGTCCGACAACATGGGCCACTCAGCTTCCACAATAATAATTTTCTCTAGCCATTCGACTTCCTCCTTGTCAACCTGTACCTGGACAATCCTCCCTTCAATTTTCCTTTGGTAATTGCTGCATAAGACCTGCCATCCCTCCATGCATCATTCCATTTCAAGGATACCACTCTACTTATCACCCCACTCCTCCTTTCCAAGGCATGCTTCACCACCTATCCATACCTTCCAAACCTTACCTCTTTCACGTATAGCTTTGCTCCATGCAGCAACATCCCATTGCACTTTTGTACCGCTTCCATAACCCCTCTTTCATTCCCAAACAACACAAAACCGAACAAAGCTTTTGTCCCCCACCTAATCTTCTTGCTGATATAAACATCCTCCACCTTCCCACCCGCTTCAAACACCTCCTACATTTCCCCTATCCTGACATCCCCAATAATGTTGTCAACAAACATAGAGAACAACTGCCTATTCGAGCGTCTTAAGGTCTTGCTATACGGTTGTCGGTCTATCCCCTTTGATGGAGTAGAAACCCTCCTACTTCCACTTAGAATCGGGCGAAGGTTGTGGTGAGGTGCACTATTAGTGTCCCTGAATGAAGAGTTGAGAAGAGGGTTGGCTAACGAAGAAGTTTGGTTTTTATGCACAAATTTGCCTACATGGGGGGCGAGACATAATTTTAGAATATGGGCGGCGTAGGTGTTGTTGAGGTAGCTAAGAACATGAATTCATGTCTAGCATTTTTATATAGCAAAACATAGGAAGCCTTATGTTCTTCCAACACAAGGGTTGCGAGCATTCTGTCCATAACCTTACCGTGTGTTTGATAATCCTAATTTTTCATGTGTTATGCACCCTGACTTAGGTCTATGTGCAAACACCCTTACACATGAGTTGTTAAAATTATGGGGCATGCCCCTTTGGTTGATGCATGGGCTCAATCTTGGGACTTTTGGGTCACACCAAGCCTAAATGGAGTAACAAAATTACCAAGTAAACTTTAGAGAGTTAACTAGCTTATTGTTTATGTGACATGTTGCTTCATTTAACTCTTTAAGATCTGATAGGTGATTACATGACAAAATGCTAGGCCATGCTTGAGCACAAAGACACTAATGATGTTTGTAGAGTACCTGCTCTTTTCGTATTTTCATTTTTTGATGGTTGATAAATATTGACTACGTTATATCCAAATAGTCGTGATGAAAGAGGAAAAACACACATCATAGGTTCTTTGGAAGCTTGATTTAACTAATTAATCTAACCAAGCATAAATGTTCTCAATGGGTACAGCAAACATGACAAACTTAGCGTCCACTAGTTGCAACATATAGTCCCAACTTTTAGAAAGAACAACAAAAGAAGAGATGTCTAATGGACTCTAACATGTGATGCTAATGGTGTACACATTAATACGTTTATTATAGGATTATATGTTAGCTCCATATTTTATAAACCGTAGGTGTCATGCATTGATTGGGTCATGTAGCGAGGTTGGCTTGGGTGGACTGGGTTTCATAGCTGTGTAAGCCGCGTATCAAATATAAGATGTGTTGAAATAGAAAGATTGATGTGCAACATTGATTTATGAATTATCCAGCCCAATGTGTTGTATTAAGTTTGGACCAACAATAGAATTTCTTACATAGATTGGTTTGATAAAAATATAAATAAATAAATAAATCTTACATGATTTGGCAATTATTATTTTTATATCTCATCCTTTTTTTTATAGTAATATGTTTGGCTGTGCTTATCAAACAAAATATTTGGGTCTTGTTATATGGAAAACAATATATTACTAAATATAAAATAAAAACTCTTCACTTAACAAATAATACCCCTACAATTTGATAACTCCTCCCATTTATTTTATTTTGCATAAATGTAGGCCAATATGAGCACCCAACACATGTAGGGCAAGCCAACATTGGTCCTTGATGCTATTCATCTCATGTCTAAACCTCATGCAGCTCACCCCCTTTAGTGTGAAGACCTCCCTCAACTCACCTGATTCTAACATGAAAACCTCCCACAACTCCCGGTCCCAACATCACAATCTTATGCACGGTTAATGTTAAAACTTCTTGTAAAGAACTACTACACTTAATGAGAGGTAGCTGTATGCATGATATATTTCTCTAAAAATATCAGTTGAGTGTGAGAAATTAGTTTCGTGTTTTAATTATCATTTTAATCAACACGTTAATACAATCAAGGGTTTTATACATACAACTATGGAATAATTTGAAAATTTATGTGCTATAATACATAAATCCCCAAGGCGACTCCTCTAGTAACGTGCTTGCAACTTCTTTTGTTAGTATAACATATGAGAGTCATTAATAAATTGACGCATTTGTAGCAAATGCAAAACCACCCTGTGATCTCTTCATAGTCTATACTTCTTAAGCTCTCCTTCAATTTGGGAGCAAGCTACTGCTGTTGCTTGGTTTTTCAAAACAACATTCCATGGCTCATGTAGTACAAAAATATTGAGTAACCTTTAATTTGGTTTTTTTTGGATATTCAAGTAGTCATCTCACAAGTGAAGGATGATCCAAATCACACTAGTTAAGATTCCTAACACCTCTTCTCATGTACCAAGAAAATGCGAAGAAACCAAAGGGGTATATGAAGAAACGATTCAATTATTCGAGACCATAATGTGATCGATTGCTTCTTGCAATTGTATTAGTTCCACCAATCAATGTCCGACTCCTTATAAAAGTTGCAAAATACATAGATAACTCAGTACATGTTTAATCATCCAAGCACAAATAAAATTACTTATGCTAGCTCTAGGCTGCATAGGAAGCTCTTGCTGCAAGCTCATAGCTACACAATGATGCCAATGCTGCCTTCTCCGGGCTGCGCAGGCAGCTCATGCTGCTAACTTAAATTTTATGTGACGAGATCCCATTACCAGCTCCAGGCTATGGAAGTAAATTCCCACAATTAGTCTCGAGATCCAACAACTTACACCACTTCAGGTGTCACTCCTTTGAACAATATACAAGCATATCTAAAATTAAGTTGGACAAATATGAGATTTACTTACTTTCATGTTTGGAGAGATAATGGAAAGGAAAGAAGCTTAAGGGGGTTTGTTTAATTGGTTTGGAGAGATAATGGAAAGGAAAGAGCTAGGTTGGAATAAGAGTGGGAGAGGTGTGTGGATTTTGGGAACGAAGAGTGTAAGTGACAAATGGAGAGGGAGGTTGGGTTCGGTTAGGGTAGTCGGTGTAACTAGGTCAACAAAGCCTTGTCCCTATGTAACTAAATGAAGGGTGCGTCTGGTATTTTGTCCCCTATCTTTCTGTTTAGAAATCCATTAGTTTTCTGAATAGCTCCCTCAAATTCATTTCATAGGCTTGAAATTTTTTTCATGTTCCTATATGCTAACTTATATGGGTCTATTATTGATTGGGCGGCACTTCCCTATATAAATTATTTAGTGCATGCACCATGGACATGGTATCCTACTTATTTATAGAAAATGAAAACAAACATAAAAACAATAATTACTAAAGATACAATCGATGATGCACATAATTCTAATATGTGGGAGGTCCTATGATTGATTTCTATAAGTTTCAATTTATATTGTGTATTATAGCTAATACCGAATGTTATTGTAGTAATATGTATTATTATATTGTAGAATATGTATCGTAAAAATTAAAAAAATTTAGATTTTAGTAATGGAACATGTGTATAGTTGTGAATGATGAGTATTATAGTATTTGAAAATATTTATTCATTTATTATAAGATGAATATTATAGTATCATAAAATGAGTATAGTAATATTGAAATACCTTCATGTTAGCATTATAGAATGTATATTGAATTATTATAGCCACATTTTTTTTATATAAACTATAACCTAAAACTCGGACTGGCTTTAAATTGACCTATATCCAAATATGAAACATAAAAATTGAGTTTCATCTAAACTATCCTTGTTTGAGACCTATTTTCCATTCAACTCAAATCTAACCCTATTTTGATCGAGTTAGCAATACATAGTAGCATAATTATACATACCTACGCTATATTGAGGGTTTTTTTTTCTTTACTTGGATTGTGGTCACTCCTAGTACTTAGGCTTACAACCAATTATTTAAAACTCTCTCACAATTATGGGTCCCATGTATATGAGTATTATATGTTGGACACACATTTTGTGAAAGAGTTGTAAAAATATTGATTATAAACTTAGTATTTTTTGTATTGAAAAATCTGTAATTTGTTTGAGAATATGTATGATATTGTAAAATGTCAATGTAATTCTTTGCATACATACATACATAAATATATGTGTGTGTGTGTGTAGGAAAGTCGTGAAGGAAAGCCATGTCCTAGGACGCCCTTGGTATTAGAGCCAAGAGGGAAAGTCGTGAAGGAGAGTAAGTTCTCTATCTATCCTATTTTGTTTCTATTTGTAAGAAGTATAGTGTGAGTTTTGTTTGTGTTTTATGGGAGTAAGTCCCGATGGATAGGGCAGTAATTCCAAACAGTTTGATTCATAGGTTCTGCATATAGGAATAAGTAGGAGAAAACATGAACTTATTTTTTAGATCTTCTTCTTCCTCTAGTTTGAGTAGTAAGAACTCACTTGAACTTAGAGAAAACATAAAAACATCTGAGGAATATGAATTTGAAGACTTCCAAGGATCAGTAGATAATTGAAAAATTTACAAAATTAAAAAAGAAATAATTTACAAAACATCAAAATGGAATAAATTTCAAACAAACTAACTATATCATCAAAATTGAAGAATGTGACATACAATTAGCAAAACCTATAGAAACAATCAAACTAATTTCAAAACAATCTATCAAGAAATATCTAAAAGATGGATTCAAATATAACCACTTAGGATTAGTCAAAATAGGGTTCAAACCATTAACTAAAGAAGGCCTAAACACTTCCATTCTTGCAATCCCGCGAGATGGTAGATTAAAAAACTTCAATGATTCAATCTTAAGAACCATTAAATCTAGCCTTTATAATGGTCCAATAATTTTTAATTATTATCCAATCTTCTCACCTGCCTTAGTAGATCCAAACATATTACACACCTTAACTTTACAAATCAAAACTCATGGCTACGACATGCTTGAAGGATCAACACCCATAGCAATGATTTATACGATTCATTATAAAATAATGAAAACCACAGTCAAAACTAAAGAAAAAATTCAAAGCATAAAAGGTGAAATCCTAATACTTCAAACTGATTCATCAAAAGTAAACGTAGTTGTTCCTAGAACAATCAAATGGAATGACATAAAACTTCCTAAAGATTCATTATTAGAAAATGCCGCTCCTCCCCAAGAAGATAAACCACAACCAATAATTCCAAACCCAAACACCAAACTAAGTCAAATAACTCAATTTGATGATGGAAGGGTACAACTGAGTTTTAAAAGAACTCAAAGCCTAAGGTTTTCTGATGATGCTTCAACATCTTCAACCATAGACTTAGGAAAAATATCAAACCTTCCTCAAATTATAAATCTAGAAGAAAAGGATCAAACAAGGAACCCGATTTCTGACTTACATATAACTTCCTTTCAGGCCACAAAATATAATTCCAGAATCTTAAAACCAATTTATCAACAAACTGAAAATCAAAACCCTAAAAATGAAGGATTTGTTAAAAAAAATCAAGAAACAAAATTACCACTAGATTCTCTAACATATTCCGAAATAACAGAAAATATAATAAATATCCTTGAAAAAGAATTTCAAATTGACAAAAAAAAATACCAAGATGAATTTTATTCTATTAGAAATGCAAAAAAGAGAACTTGGTTCTTCAAACATTTCATGAACTAAAGAAAAGAAATACAAACATAGTTTTATAATTTTATAAAAAATGAAAAGTTTAAAATTCTATTCTTTAATTGGTTCGAACTATATGCAAAACAAAACAATATTGAATACCCTTTAAAAAATGCAAACCTAGTAACCATCCAAAAGAAAACCAAAACTTGGAAAACTAACAAAGGAAAAATTGAATCAGAACATCCTCCTCTGTAAAATATTAAAATGACTTCCGGTGAAAATACACAAGAAGTAAAACCTCTAAGAATGGTAAAAGAAGAGGGAACTAAAGACGTTAAAAATATTCTTCTTCAAAATAATTATATAAACATTCATTTGAACACAGTTGGGTCCCAATTAACAAAATTAGAAAAACAAATTCAAAAAACCTATACTTCTGGCAATACAAATAACCTCTTTGCCCCAAAACATAGAACGAAAGAAAATACCAATTTTTAAACCTTTTAAAGTTTCAAAACTCAGTCAACAAATTATTTAGGCTGGAAAAACAGAATTTCTCCAAGCTATAAAAGGCAAACTAAATCAAATTGCACCAACAACTTCATCAAATCAAATGCAAATCCCAAAAATTCCTGAATTAAATTTGTAAATAAACACCATGAATCAAACTAAAAAACTGACAATGATGAGATTGAGGAACCAACCCTATCTCATCTTCATAACCCTTCAACCTCTAGGGCGATGATTCTTGAAATCAGACAAAAGAAATTAGTCTAACCAAGCTACAAGGCATCATCCATGTATGAATGGAACATAGATGGGATGTCAGAATACAACATCCTAAACCTTTTGCAACAAATGACAATGGCAACCAGTGCTTATAAAACCTAGAAAACACCTTTGACCAAGCCATAGTAGAACTCTTAATAGCAAGGTTCTTACAAAAATTAAAAGGATGGTGGGATTTCCACCTTACTTCAGTGAAACAAAAGCAAATCTTGGATGCCATAAAAATAGATGAAAATGATGATATCATTTTTGAAAATGGTGAACCAATTTCTAATGCTATTGCATTACTTATCCTGTCAATATCTCTATACTTTATAGGTGATTCTTCACACCTCAAAGAAAAAAACATAGAACTCCTTTCAAACCTTAGATACAAACATTTAAGTGACTTCCAGTGGTACAAAAATACATTACTAACTAGAGTAATGCTTAGAGATGGCTCAAATCAACCATTTTGGAAAGAAAAATTTCTAGGTGGACTTCCATCCCTTTTAAGTGAAAGAGTTAGAAACAACATCAAAGAAGCTCATGGAAATCAAATTTTCATAACAAATTCAGTTAGGGTGAATTGATAAGTCTTACACAAAAAGAAGGTTTAAGAATCTATCAATACTTAAAACATCAAAGACATTTAAAAATGGGAATTAAACAAAAATAAACAAGAGTTTGGTTCTTTCAACAAACAATTTGACATATTAGGCACCATAAAAAAACCAAAAAAAATGTTATGGTAATTGCAAACCAACATATCATAAAAAATTAAAGAAATAATTACCAACATCGCAAACAACAAAACAAATTCCATATTATCAAAAATCAAAATCAAAAGGTAAAAAGCCTCAAGCTTCTTCATCCACTGAAACCTCTATAGGAGATAGAACCTGCTTCAAATGTGGTAAGAAAGGTCACATTTCAAAATTCTGTAGATTAAATAAGAAAATTAGGGAATTGAATTTAGATGATGGAACCATAGAAAAAAATTTAAAACCTTCTAATAGAATCATCTGAAAATGAATCTCAAAATGAAGACCTTTTAGAAGGCCTCCAAATTGATGAAATAGTAACCTTATCGTCTTCATATAACTCTTCTGACCCAGAAGAAGAAATATTTGCAAATCAGATAAGTGTGTTGATAAAAGACCAAAATTTAATGCATGAAATTATCCAACACATATCTGACTCGAAAAAATAAAAATAATATTTAGGAATTTTTTTTGAATAATTAGAAGATAATGATGCAAAATCAAAAACTTTGAAAATTCAACTAAAACCAATAAATACATATGACCTAATCCCAATTCTCAAAAGACAGCAAATATTAAAACATACAATTCTAACAATTTCTGAACTCCAACAGGAAATTAAAGAAGTTAAAAAGGAATTAAAACAATTACAACAAAAATAAGAATATAATAGTAATATCATTAACATTCTTTATCAAAAATAATTGAAACACACATCTCTAGAACCTAATGAACTGAACAATTCTAAAGATGAGCAACTTCAAAACTTACCAGTTCTAGAGGATTTTCTAAATATATTAAAAGAAAGAACCTTTAGGAAATACATAATAAACATAACCCTAAAATTATTTGGTGATTTTTAAATTAATTTAGTTTTCCTATTTGATACTAGGGTTGATTTAAATTGTATCGAAGAAGGAATCATACCAAAAAGATTCCCATCCCAAATTATAGAAAAATGGTCTGCAGCAAACAACTCCAGACTCAAAATAAAAAATAAGAGCGAAGCAAATGTTCTTTATAACAACCTCCATATAAAATAATCATACCTCATAACACCAGATAAAAGTCATAGCATAATTGTGGGTACTCCTTTCATAAACCTAATTACCCCATACAAAGTAAACCTTGTAAGAATTTCATTCAAAACCAAAGGAATAAAAAATGTCCTTTTATTTATGAAAGTTCCTAGAATAAGAAACTTAAATCTATTAAAATAAAAATCAATTTATCATAACCAAATCAACCTCCTTATCCAAGGAAAACAAACATATTTGAATCTTTTAAAAAAAAATGTGTCTCTAACCAGGATTCAAAAATAAATATAAAACAAACTCATCAAAACAAAACTTTCTGAAATCTAACATCAAATTGAGAAAGAAATCTGTGCTGACCTTCCTACTGCCTTTTGCGCAATAAAACAACATATGGTTAACCTACCATATCAGGAAAAATTTCAAGAAAGAAACACTACAAAATAATTGACTTTTGCCAACAGGTCTTATCTGTTGGTAAAAGCCATGTTTCTGTTGGCAAAAGTTTTTACCAACAGAAATTTTTCTGTGACAAATCTGTGGGTAAAAACTCTGTGCTTAAAAGTTTTACCCACAGATACGTATGATCCGTTGGTATTAGTTGCTTATGCCCACAGATACTTATCTGTTGGTAAAATTTATACCCACAATTATATCTGTGAGTAAAAGTATTAACCACAAAATGATATCTGTGACTACAAGTATTGTCCACAAAACAATATCTGTGACTAAAACTATTACCCACAAAAGAAAATCTATGACTAAAAGTAGTATCCACAATATATATATATATATATTATCTATTAGTAAAACGACAATAATGTCCATAATACCCGTTGTAGCAATATTTACTTATAACAATAGCTTATCCTTATATAAAATATAGTACACCATACATAATCATTGTTCGTTAGTTTAACTATCAAAACGATAATAATCTTATAGGTAGAATATATATACAACTTGTAACCTATACTAACATACAAGACATCTTCATTAACATATCAAACACCATCCTCGTCATTCCCATCCTATTTAGCATCTCCAATGACTTCTGCGTCTTCAATATTTTCTTTGATAATTATCAGGATGTATTCCCTAAAAAAAATATGCATGTAACTTAATTGGATTAATATAAATTAGCCTAGGATAAGAATGAAAGAATAAATAATAGTAACTAGAGTAACTAAACACACAAAAAACAACAATACTAATAACACAAACAATGAGTAATGGCCTAAACTAGTGGCAAGACTAGCCCCACATACAACTTTGCTAGAAATAAAAGGTTAGCTAATTCAAGAAAACTTTTCAGAGATAAATTCACTAATATTTCAAATACATGAAAATGCACAAAGCATGAGAAGCATGATAAGGCAAGAAATACAAATCAAAACTTTTATCGAAATTATTGTTTTGACCCATAAAAGTGAACATTCAGATGGTGCTAAAAAATTCACTCAAGGCAGCTCAAAATTCGATAGCCATTAATGAGTACATATAAAGAAGATCAACCACTCTAGAATCACGTGCATTCATGAGAGAGCAGGGCTGTACTTTGTTATGGAGCAAACTGTTTTTTCTTCCCTAAATTTCCTCACATGAAAATGATAGTTTGTGTAGTTCACTACTGTAAGGGAAATAGTCAAAATGACACCTCCAAAAAATATGCTCAGAAAACATACTAGCTCCACACACCCCTAGTACTTCCATTCTTTACTTCCCTCCACCTTCCAACCAAGATATTACCTACTAGTTTCCTAGTTAATAAGACATCCTACCCATCTATCTCAAAATTATCGTGAAGGATTGGTCAAACAGAAATTTTGTCGAGGTTTCTCCATAGTCTAGCACCTAAGGAAGTATTGGTAGTTGGTGGTGGTAGATACATAACCAAGTTCATGGGTGACTATGTAGAAGAATTTCTGTTTGTAGCCAGTTGAGCGCCTGCTTGGAGAGAAAGGGAAGTTATAATTCAGTGAAGGCTGGAAATAACCCCCTCAAAAGATTAATTTATTAAGTCTCATGTGATAGTACTAGGAAATTTTATCTTCTAGGGAGCAAAATAGACGTTTTGTGCTGCCTGTCAGAACCCAAGTTCAGAAGGTAAGGCATAGACAATCGATGGTCATCATCCTCCAGACTGAACAAAGAACAAAACTCTTGCCACAAATAGATTTATCACACACTATATATATATATATATAATATATCCACAAACAAAAATTAATAATTAAAAAAATAAAGAAAATGGATTTGTCCCACTTCAAACCAGAAAAGCATGAAATACAAGATAGAGTTATATGATTTTGCATAAAAATCATCAAGAAAGCCAAACAAGTAAGATATAATGGAACTAGAGCATGAAAGGAAATATGTGCATGTTGAAAATGACAAACATAAAAAGACACCTGAATTGCAGGGGTTAGGACACCATCTCTAATGACCATGCTAGTACCAAACAAAACCAAAAGTAGTAGAGCAGTTCGCAGATTCTTGTGCTTATCCAGAAATCTCTTCAATGAAGAATTGGCCGGAGCTGGTGTTGAATAACCGTATCTATAGATAGAGAGTTCTTCGTCTGCTGCTTGTTGATTTGGTAGCATACTGAACCTTGCATGACGGCAAAGCAAATAATAGAGCGCAAATGGTCCACCTAAAAAGGGAGAAACATTGATCAAACCTTAAGGACAAAGCTACAACATGGCACAAACACAACAAAGGGCAACTTAATATTAACCTTCACCGTTATCATCAACACTTAAAACGATGAAGACATACTTGATCAGAGGGATTAATGTTAGGGTCCAAAATATCAAAGAAAATACGCCAAATATGGCTGCCTCATCGTGATGGTTATCCAACTTTCCACGAAATGTGCTCTTATAGACATAGAGTGGCGAATTACTCAAGTCTCCGTAAACAATACCAATACTTTGATCATTTCAACTATTTCTATTACCTCAAATTGATAGTTTTAAAACTATCAATTAAAGGTATTAGAATGCAATTAGGATCATTTCAACTATTTCTATAAATTTAATTTTAGAAAAACAATTATACAAATGATCAATTTTATAGTTTCACTTAAAATCTAGGGTTTTAGGCCCGAAAATACAATTCGGTTGAATTCTATTAATTTATTTAAATTAAATGTTTAGAAATGCAATGAGACATATTTTATAACATATCATATAATCAATTGCCCAAAACCAATAAAAGAAATACCCAATTTAACATAATTAGGGTTTTTGAATCCGGAACACAAATCCGATCAATTCTTGCTAAAATATATAAATTGATGGTTCGAAAATGTAATTAAATATATTCTAATATAAATTATATAGTCAATTGAATAAAATGATCCGATTACACAATCCAATTTAGTCTCACAAGAGTTTTGACCTATAAATCCAATTCCGATCAATTACGCACAATTTTCTCAAATCAACAATTTCGATATGAAATTAAATACATTTAAAAACATATTATATAATCAATTTATCCAAAATCTCCAAATCGGGTGAAACCGAAAAATTCAGGCATAACCTGGCCAAGAATTCAATTTTCCATAATTTCAACATAAACCATACAATTAACTTATCCAAATCGATCTCAAAGCACATATATACATAACCAAACAATTAATTTAGCTTATCACAAGCCAAATCATACTCAATTAATCAAATCAATATTAGGGTTTTTTCAGAAATTTATACCAAACGAAAATCAACAAATCGGAGCAAGGGAAGGCTGGAGAAGCTTTGTCGGAGGTCGGGGGTTGCTCGTCGGTGGTCCGGAGACGTCGGCGGTGACCGAGCGGTGGCGGTGTGACCTGCGCTACTGCTCGCTACTCCTGTTGTTGCGGCGGCGCTGCTGCTGCTGGTTGCTGCTACTGCTGCGGCTGCTTCGGCTGTTGCAGCGGCGTCTCCCGTGGCGGTCGACTAGCAAGGCGGTTGGAGCAGGGAGAGGCTGGGGAGAAGGAGGCAGGCTGGGGTTTGGCCTGCGGTTGACTCAGGACGAGAGCAGGGGGTCGGGAAGTGACAGAGTAGAGAAGGGAGAGAAAGGAGAGAAGAGAGAAAAGGAAAAGAAGAGGGGGCGGTCGGGGGCCTCGGGGCACCGGTCGATGGGTTTTTTTTTTCAAATAGAAGTATTAAATAAAATACTAAATATCAAAAATTATTATTGGAAGAATTTTATCTAAAATTTATTTCAAAAGGATCCGAAAATTTAAAATTAATAAAATAGCTATATAAAGAATTTCGGAAACATTTTCGAAAGAATTAATAAAATAATTTTTTTCTTACAAATAATGTAATTAATTTTACTACTTATAATAATAATAGTATTATTAATTATCTAATAATATTATTAAATAATAAATTTAAATAATAATTAGTATTATTTAAAAATATTTAATATAAAATTAATATTTATAATGTATTATTAAGATAATATTAATCATAATTTATAATAAAATAATACTTATTATTAAAAATAATTAATAATGCGAAATAAATAAAAAATATGAATAATATAAATATTAATCATAATTTCCAACAATTAGTAATAATATTTTTTTATAATAATAATAATAATAATAATGTCCTAAAATAATTATTCTTAGTAATAATTAATAAAGAATTATATTAATAAGAATAATATGAATCATTATTTTAAATAAATTAATAATAGTATCTAATAATTACTAATATATTATTAATAATGTGAACGATTATTGATAATATTTATTATTGTTAAGATAATACAGATTTGAATGATAATTGGTATTATTTAATAATAAATTAATTTAATAGTAAGTGGTAGTAGATATAATATATATTATTTCATTATAATTGTTAAAAAAACACCATTATGAACAATATTAATATAAAAAATTAGAAATAAAATAATAATTAATAATAATATATGTAAACTATTATTTCTAAAAATGACTAATGACTTAATTATTATTATTATTATTATTATTATTATTATTATAATATTATTATATTATTATTATTATTATTATTATTATTATTATTATTATATTAAAAAGAATAGAATTAATCATTATTAAAATTATATAAAAACAAATATTATTGTTGAATTTCATAAACACTAATACCAACAGATGTAAAAGTGGGTATAAGTTCTGTTGGTATTATGCTACTAATAACCACAGATATAAGTGATGGTAAAAGATCTGTTGGCATAATATATTAATACCAACAGATAAAAAATTTCTGTTGTAAAAACTATATTATTGCCCGCAGAAAATTATCTGTTGGTATTAGTTGCTTTTACCAACAGAAAAAATATCTGTGACTAAGTTTCTGTTGGCAAAAGTCAATTATTGTGTAGTGAAATATTCCTAAAAAATCCCATCCAATTCAAATGAATCTTGAATTAATTAAACATTGCAGAAAAGAAATCCAGGACTTAGAAAATAAAAACCTAGCTTCAAAATCTAGGCCACCCTGGTCCCGCACTGCATTATATGTCAGCAAAAATTCAAAAATTTAACAAGGTACACCTCGACTAGTTATAAATTACAAACCCTTGAATTATGCATTAAAATGGACTAGGTACCTTATTCCAAACAAAAAAGACCAACTCCGAAGAATTCATTCAGCATTAATATTTTTTAAATTTTAATCTCAAATCAGGAATTTGGCAAATCCCAATAACACCTAAGGATAGGTACAAAACTGCATTCACTGTCCCATTTGTATAATATCAATGGAATGTAATGCCCTTTAGATTAAAAAAAATGCTTTGTCAGAATTCCAAAGGATAATGAATGATATATTTAATCCATACTCAAATTTCTACATCGTTTATATAGATGATGTCCTCATACTTTCACACTCCATATATCAACATATCAAACACCTTCGTACATTCATTAGTGTCATAAGGAGAAGTGGTCTAGTTGTGTCAAAATCTAAGGTTTCATTGTTCCAAACTAGGATAAGGTTCTAAGGTCATCATATATCCTTAGGAACCATAGCTCCAATAGAACGGTCTTTGGAATTTGCACCCAAATTTTCAGATCGTATTCTAGACAAAACCCAATTACAATGGTTTTTGAGTAGTATAAATTATATTTTGGACTTCTTTCTAGACATAAACCAAATTTCCAAACCACTTCTAGATTGGATCTAAAAGAACATAAAACCATGGACCCAAGACCATATTGATGTCATAAAAATAATTAAAGCCCAAGTCCAAAACATTCCCTGTCTGCACTTGGCCGACCCAAACCTCTTAAAAATAGTAAAAAATGATGCCTCAAATACTGGTTATGGAGGTATCCTCAAACAGGCCCCGACCCAAACACTCAAAAAGTACCAAGCCCAATCCAGTAAGCAGGCTCAAACTCAAACCGAATCCATAGTCCAATATACTTCGGGACACAGGATTGAAACCTAAAAGAATTACTCCACAGTCAAAAAATAAATCCTTTCAATTATACTGTGTATCAAAAAATTCCAATCCAACTTGCTAAACAAAATATTCCTTCTACTTATTGACTGTAAGTCAGTAAAGGAAATATTATAAAAGAACGTTTAAAATATCACATCCAAACAAATCTTTTCTAGATGGTAGGCAATCCTTTTTTTCCTTTGATTTCAACATAGAATATATCAAAGGAGAATTAAATTCCATCCCAGACTTTCTTAATCAGGAGTTCCTTCAAAATAAAACACAACATGGCTCTGAAGAAGAAAGAAAAGGAAAAGGTGCAAGAAATTCTTGCATCTTAACCAATCAAATCATGGTATGAAGCCACAATAGAAGATGATGCAACAGCCTCATCAACACAAATACCAAATTCAAAATAAGATGTACAAAAGTGGGTGGAATCACTCACTGAATCTCTAGAAGTGCTTGAAGCACTTCAACAAATGGTATAAAAAGTCTAAAGTCCTGAACCTGGACACTTAGATATAACTCCTCATCCTATTTCAAAAATTAAGAAGGGTTCTTCTCCTCCAAAAACCCCTTCTCAAAGAATAATTTCAAAAATCCCTTTTTAATCTTTATCTATTTTATTAAAACCAATTTTGAAGGAAATTATTTCAAAACAAAAGAGATTTCAAAAACATTCTGAGTATTTAACAAAACCATATTTTTGAAGATGGATTTCATCATCCTAATCCCTTCACTACTTTAAGAAAATGATTTTTAGGATGGTATCAAACCTTAGGATATGAATAAACATCAAACCTATTACCTAGCTATCCTCAATTACATTGGCTCTGCTTCCCTTCCTCAAAGCCCAAATGAGCTATCCTATTCTACTTGCAAAATCCACAAAATAATTCTTCCCATAGATTGAGGTCAATGCCTTGAACATCCCTGATGGCTTCCTGATTCATACAAAACCTCATTAAACTTGACCGTTACCTTTAACTACTAGGATTACCAGCAAGCCTGGTATAATACATTTTATACCCAAAATAACCGCAAATCCCATTCCTAGCTCATATTCTTCCAAAACTTGTTATAGGATGATAAGCCTTTATGGTTTATCAAATGGTGGAAGGATTTTGGTTCTTTGCTAGAAATCTTACCTCCCCAGGTATCTGAATCCTTAGATACCTTCAAGACCCTATATCACCCTTCAAACAAAGATAGAAAATTACCACCTATCTTCCATTTCTATTCCATATTTTTCTGCCCTTGGGTTTTCTCATGGAACATTGAAAACTATGAGATAGATAATATACTAACCTTAGTATGCATATTCAAAGTCAAATGGGGGAAAAATTTCAAGCATTTGACAAAATCTCAAAATCATCCATCTAAAACTAGATAAAAACCCAACATTCCCCAAAACCATCACCTAAGCAAATCTAGGTCAGCTCTTTAAAACTAAATTTCTGGCCTAAAAATCTATAACTATAGCAAAGTTAATAGCTACAAAATCAAAGGATGAATACTTGGCCATACTTAGCCAAGTATTATCATAAAATAAGAAGACATCATAATCATCATCTTTGACAACAATACCAGATTATAAAGACGAAAATGAAGATGATTGTTATGGAATACTTCCCCGTATTTCCTAACGGTTTCATATTTCTTCCAACACCAAAAAGTGTAATGACAATATGCACCAAAAAAATAAAGTGGCAAACAAAAACAAAAGAAGCAATCACCAACAACAAAAAGGTGAATAGCATCTTCTGTCACAAAGATACTTTTCAAAAGGCAGAGAGCATCTTTTGATAAAAAAGTAAAAAAGGCAAAAGTAGAAGTGGCCAAAGGCAAAAAGAGAAAAGGACAAGGGAATATTCAGTAAAAGGAAAACACATGAAGACCTTTGGATTTTTCTAAGCTATTTTTACTATTTACTTTTACTGTATACCTTTTACTGTTTACTTTCAGTGGATTCCTTTAGAACCACTTTTTGAACAGTTATATTTTTTTCATGAAATTTAATAATTAGGGGTCCTCCACATTCTATAAAGGAGGACCTAGTCATTATTCACAGAGCATTAGAAAAGTTTTGGCGAGAAACTCTCTAATTGTAAAACTTCGATCAACTTATCCTGTATACTATCAAGTAAAATTCAATAAAATTTCAAACTTTTACCTAAGCCTTCATCCTTTTTTTTTCACTTTCTTATTTATTTCTAATTATTAAATCATCCTTGTAATTCTTTGTATTCTTATTCCTCAAGTATTCTCTTGTTCCCTCAGGTCCTAGGAAGCCCTTAGGGTGGGTGGGAGGGTGTAATTTCAATAGGCACTTTTAATTTTGAATGATCCAAATTATAGATAATTAGTTTTAAAATTTTATATAAAGTAAGAACAATTAGATATACCCTCATATATTCTAATATTTAAAATAAAACTCAATATTAAATCTCAAATAAATTATATAAGATATATAAAATACATCTTATGAATGTGGGTGCTTTTAATTATGAACTTGAGTGTTTTATTTTATAAACGTAATCATTTCATAATATGTTCATCGGAAGTTTGTTGTGTGAATTGTTCTTTTCTTTGTGATCGTAATGTTACATGAACCTGACCATTATATGCCCCTTTAACTTGATTTTTTTTCTCATGAACCTCGGAGTTAAATACTATGAACCAAAAAATATAATGTGATGTTTATAAAAAGTTTATTTTATCTTCAAATTTTTGATAAAAAAAATGCATTACATGTCATGAACCTGGGTGCATTCAATCTTGAACCTAGGACTTTTATACTATGAACCTAATCATTTCATTAAATGTTAATTGTAATTTTATTGTGTTCAAAATTTTATCTTTGTGATCCTAGAATTACATGTTATGAAGTTACTCATTGTATACCATGACCTTGATATTTTTGTGTCTTGGGAGCCTATGGTCATTGATTTGTTGTATCACCCTCAGTTTTATAACCAATTTTTTTACAAGACATTTTACAAAAGCTAAATAGAAAAAATATGGTGTTACCACCACATCCAACATATGAGTACGACCAATACCTAGCCTATGCCGAGTGCAAGGCTAAAAAGTAAACTCATATTTCAAGAGTCGGGTATGGTCATCACCAAACTTGATTCTGATATAAGACTTACAAAATAATACAAAATTAAATACAAGATCAATAAGATCTATCAAATTTATACAAGATCTATAACAAAATATAATGTTAGATCCCAGGGATCTAAATTGAAATGCTTATCGAGCTAACCTAGGATTGACACTCTCAGCCTCGCATAAGTAAAACACGAGAAACCTACATAA
Organism: Tamarix austromongolica; assembly: GCA_039764185.1. Lineage (NCBI taxonomy): Eukaryota > Viridiplantae > Streptophyta > Magnoliopsida > Caryophyllales > Tamaricaceae > Tamarix > Tamarix austromongolica. The sequence goes on from CM077819.1 coordinate 47,326,966, forward strand.
GATTGAAATGGCTAGGTTTAGTATGGCAAGTGCATTAAGTAAGACCTAATTATCATACATAAGTATAATTAACACAAAATATGTTATCGCAATATAATATGCCATTCTAACATTGGATATTTAATCATGCATAAATAAAGAGAATAAATCCCTAAGTCAACTCTAGAAAATCAATTCTGATTATTGATTATATACATATGATTTATTACCTTTAAACCTATGGTTGCTCAAGTGTTTTTAAATGTTTACACTAAACACATATCAATATTCATACATGAACATCTAGTCCTACCATAGTTGGACAAAAGCCGAAGGGTACAATAATAAAGGCATACAAGCCAAATTCACATATGAACATCTTGTCCTACCACAAATTTACTAAATCAATTGGAAATAATTAAAACATACATCAATATTCACATATGGATATCCCATCCTACCAAAAATGGAAAAAAACATAGGGCATAATCATAAACAAAACCATCTTAACAAGGATTCGAATACACATGGCTACCACGACTAGGGATCAAATCATAGGGCCATCAAACCTAGGAATCTCAACGCATAGTTTATTGGCTCCCCTACATATGAACAACTAAGGTGAGGGGCTAACATAAGGATGAATTGTCCATCTATCATTGCTCATCAAATGACATGGCAACTTGAACATTTAATTCCCGCCACCAGTGGTCTCCTACAATATTGGCCTCACTAATGCTAAATTATTTCTTAAGAATGCATAACATCTACAAGAGCAAAGAAAACCTATAAAGTAGAGAATGCATCAAACCACTAATACATCTGCTAGTGGCCGCTACTACTTGCGATACTAATAAATGAAAGTCCACAAGATTTTTGCTGAATTTAAAGGATAAATGTAACCTCTATTAGTTTTAAAGGATGCTATAACCTTTACTAGTTTTAAGAAATTATTGTAGCCTCTCACATCCCAAAGATAACCATTTTCACACATAAGTGTTTATGGTAACACATCCCAAAGATATTTTAGATTAAATTAAGATCTAAAAAATATATTCATTTGGAAAAATATTTAATCTCAAATAAATTATATAAGATATATAAAATACGAAAATAACCTTTTCACCTTTATTTACCCTATACCAAATGAGCACTAAAAGATAAGAAATTGTCAAGTAATGTATTGTCACCATCTATATTTTGTACTCTTAAACATACCTAACTCCTTATCATTAGGTAACCATGGAAAAAGAAGGGATAAGGAGTGTATCGTTCCCTATTCTTTATCCTTTAGTTTCATTTTATCTCTTCTCAAACACAAAATTTCAAATAATATAACTTGAAAAGAAATTATATTTAGTTTGGACCTTTAAAAAATAAAAATAAAAAACCTAAATATTTATATTTTTTATATAAATAGATAATCATATTAATAAACTTTTAATACCAAAAATATATTATGTAAAATATCATTATACATTATACTTTCATGTACTAGTAATCATCACTTTGAAGGCTAATATTCACTGACTCAAATTTTAGTGTTCATCGTCTAAAGATTTATATTCATCACCATAAACTAAGGAATATAATCTAAACTAATTATCAATTAAAGGTGAATATTCATCAACTCAAAGACTTATATTTATTAGTTTAAAGATTAATATTCATCATTTAAAAGAGGTTAATATTCATTAGTTCAAAAGCTTATGTTCATCGGCTTAAACTAATGAGTATACCATGTAATATTTATTAGTTCAAAAGTTGATATTCATTAGATGAAATTCTAGTAATCATTAGTTCAATGGTTTATATTCATTAGGTTTCATGGATGAATATATTCTAAAATAGCCATCAACACAATAAATTATTATTTATTGATTCAAAGGCTTATATTCATCTAAACATATTATCTGTACCATATTATTTATGAAGCTCATGAAGGCAAACACTTTGGATTAATTTGACAACTATCCTAATCCTGAGTCAAATAGTGGTGAAGTTGAGATTGGATCTCAATAGTATTCCCATATAAAATAATATTTATATTAATTAAGAAAGTTATATGTGTTTATAACACTCATGTTAATGATTTAATTAACTTTATGCTTCAAAAATTTATTTCCAATCTAAAAATAATTATAAAGAATAAAATTTAACAAGTTTTATAGCAAACTAATTAGATAATCAACTAAGAAATTAATAAATTAATCAATCAATTAAACATGAATCAACTAAAAATCAACTTTTTTTGATGGATTAATCAAATAATTAATTAATTAAATAATAATCAACCTATAAGGCCATAAATACTATTATTAACTAATATTCAACTTGCAAACAATTCAAACAAAATAATTATAATTTAGGGTTCCTTTTTCTTGTTGTTAGAAAACTAATTAAGCCAATAGGGTTCTCACTATACTAAAAAAAAAAAATGAAACTAAATAAGTACTCAAAAAAGTATATTTTCAATCCATTATCCACATTACATACATAATTAATTAAAGAAGTTAGGAATTACTTTAGGCCTAGGGGTAAGAGTTGAGGATGAACTTATTGTTGGCAACACAGAAATCCATTAAGTAGTGAGTGGCATATGTGAAAGCAATAATAAGAAATAGTCAAGGGTTACACTACATCTAACATTAAAAAGGTACACTCGTCATCCATTTGACACTGGATGATGGGATAAAAGTAACTCATACCTAGAAATCAAATTTAGAAAACACTTGATCCCAAAATGATACAATATTACAAAATAGAAAGTAGGGAATACATACAATAAAAAACATAGGACTAAAAGTTCATATAAATATATATTCAAATAACCATACTCTGGAATAAATCCAAATAAGCACACACTACAGGTAAGCACAACATAATCATTGGATCAACATATACCTACAAACAAGGCAGTATTTACTCGTTGGAATGCATATCACTCATAAAAGAGATGGTCAAAACTTGTGTATTAAGTAAAGTAACAATGCATGTCAATAATATGGGCATGCATAAGAAAAAAAACATAATGACAAGATAAATACAATACATGAATATATGCTCATGATAGAATGTGACTCAAGAGAAAAATCAGATTAAAGTCAATACTTAGGTGACTATACAATTCCTTTATTTAATCCATTGATATTAAAGAGCCATTTGTAATATAAGCACTCCTATCCTCTTTCCCCCATAGATGGAAGAAAGATAGTTAACCTCGCTAATATTTAATGTTTACTCTCTTCTCTATTTTATTATCTTGTATCATTATGAGGTCAATTGCTTCTCACATTCGATCTCAAGGTATGAGTTACTTTTAACCTTATACTTAATATAGATTGGGTATAAAAATTACATTTTCTACATTAAATGCAGCATAACACCAATTTTGTTTTATTTGTTCCACATTAATAAAAAAATCCTAGTAAATTTTGGGATATTATGACAATGAACAACAACAAAGCAATTAGCAACAACGAAGCACAAATGTACAAATTGAGGAGAGCAGAGATGTCTTCTGTCTGTCTTCTTGAGGATAAGAGATGTCTAGAGATGATTAAGGAAGGTTATAAGGAAAACAAATGAAGCTGAGAGCCATTGATGTTAGAGAAATGGCGTGTTTTGACTTCTAACCCTTATCTTTTAATTGCGTTGGGGGAAATTGCACTTGTAGATATTGAATTGTGGTCATTTACAACCACAATCTTGGACACCATAAAAATTGTTTGATTATTCCACCTCTATTATTTTGAATGATTTCCTGCCTTAATTTATATAGGTTGCTTGATATATACATGTATGTACATAATATGGTGCTAATGCTTTGTGGTGTCACAATAGAGCCCTTGAAGCCAAGAGGTATATCATGTAAGTCACAATTCATGTGAATAACTAGGATTTGTAGCTATGATTCCCTTATTTATGAGAGTCCACCCCTTTTATTCCTCAACTCTTGAAATACTATAACCAATGTATTAATAATAATAATAATAATAGACAAGTAAATTGGTGTATTTGAACATTAGTTTACTTTCAACTGTTAGAAACTATATGAAGCATAGTATTAAAAATTGGATTGGATCAAGCGGTGAATCAACAAACCGGTTTGGCCACCATTATAATTCCGTATAGTAGTTATCAAGATTGCAGAACTAGTGAAAAACAGTACAAATTTGGCCAAAAGAGGATTTGTATACAATTAACTTTTTATATATTTCAAAACAATTGACATAATATATATCATTCATCTAACTAATTCAAACTACTAGTCTAACCATAAAACCAATAATGATATATTTTTGATTTTTAAAATTATATTGATAGTATAAAGCGTTCATGAATACTCGTTGTAATTTTATTTATCTATCTCATGAACGACCGATAATGTGTAAATCCAACGGTTGTGAAGTGTTGCGTATCATATTACCTTATAAATATTAGCATTTGATTGGATGCATAATAGTTTTAAATAAATGATTATTATCATTTAAAGTAGTGATTATAATATCCTCGGTAAAGAAAAAAATAATAACGGATCGACCATACATTACAAGATATACCCAGGCACATGGTATATTTGCAAGCTAGATAGTACAGGTCTAACTTCAGCCAAGTGATATTTAAGATTGTTTGTGCTCTAGATTAAAATATTAAGGCTATGCTTGGGATGAGGGAAATTGATTAATGAGAAATGATTAAGGGGGGAATGATTAAGGAGATAAGGATTAAGGGAGAAAATTTATTCACCTTTCTTGTTTGGTATGTAAGGGTAAATTATTCAAGGGAATATTTTTCTTATGTTTGGTTTCAGAGGAATAACTTATATTAGGATAATATTTTATTTTACTTCATTCACATGAAAAATTAGTAATATTTTTTTATTAGATATAAACAATTATTTATTACACAAATCAAAACTTAATATTTTTATTCTAATTTTTTCTTCTTTATGTTATGTATTCATTGTTATGTTAAATTTTAATAAATAGTGTACTTAAAATGTTAAAAGTGCTTCTTTGTTATTGAATAATAATAATAAGGAAAGAGATACATTTAGAATTGAAATCTCTTAATTAGTTTATATAAAATTTATAATAAATGAAAAAAACATCCACTGATATTTTGGATTGAAATAAATATTTCAAAAAAAATTATTTTCATAATTTCAAACATGTTATTTAAGATAAGTAAAATTTGAAAGTATTTTTATTTTTTTATTATTTCTACGCCAAAAGAGCTTTTAGAGATAATAAATTTATTAGCCACTCATGGACAAATTTATTTCAGTAAAATGAACATGAGCATGCGTGTGATGTATACGAGACAAACAGTTACCTCAAATAATTACCCAAAAGTCAGGTGTAATCATTTGACTAGCCGCGGATAGAGATGGCAATGGGTCGGGTCTGGATCGGGTCCATCGAGATCCAGACCCAGACCCGTTTATTTTAGAAGATCCAGACTTGGTCCAGATCCAACGGGTCTCAAAATTTCAGACCCAGACCCAGACCCGGCGGGTCCGGCGGGTAATCGGGTCCTTAACGGGTCCAGACATTTTATGTCTAAAAAATATATTAATTCATGCTATAAATAGTAAATCTATTGTATACCTACTAAACAATCATATTTAAATATAAAAAAAATATTTAAACATAATTACCTGCTAACCCCATAAATCAAAAGCTAAAATAAAACATAACCACCTGTTATGTTATACAAGTCTTCAACATCAGAGTATCGGATTCGGACCATCCACATTCCACACAAATCCATTTCAAGCTAATTTAAACAACAATCAATAATTTAGTGACATACTGAGTCTGATAGTAAATAGTACATCATTGCTTACAAATACAAATAGTATAACGACATAATACAATTATACAAATGACAACAAACTAAAAATCAAGTAAAAATAATTTTTCAATCAACACAATCGTAGGCTTGCAGCTTGTAGGATATATCCTTGCCTCCTTGACCATTGATTCATCGGTAAGTTCAAGACTTCAACTTAACATCAATCATCCTCTTCATCATTGTCAATATCCTAAAAATTTATAAGATTATAAATATTAACTTTAATCGGTGAAATTCTATACAATAATAATATTAAAGTAAAATTAAATAATTATATACCATATCACAAACGTCAATTACATCTACTCCATCATCAGTGTCTGAATCTTCTATCATTGTAGCACATGCATATGGATTCTCCAATGTACCTTTATAGAATATTAAACAAATAAATAATAAATTATCTCATATAAAATAAAATATACAATAAGTTATGATTGAAGAGAGATTAAAATACCTTTAATGTCTTCAACCATCCAACTTTGTAAACACATCAATGCCTCTACAATTTTTGCATGCAGTCTCGAACGATGGGGACTTACAACCCGTCCTCCTGTGCTAAAAGCACTTTCTGGAGCAACAGTAGAAATGGGAATAGCAAGAATATCCCTAGCAATCTTTTGTAGAGTTGGATACTTGAGGTCGTTCTTCCAAAAATTCAGGATATCAAAACGATCACTTTCAGGCAATGTATCACTTTCCAAGTAATGATCTAACTCACACCTCACACTTACTTTTCTTACTTTAGTTTTCTTAACTAAAGCAAATTCATCCTCCTCATCATCAACAGAAGTTTGAGGTGATACCCGCTTTAGAGAATTTTTCAATGGAGCTTTAGAAGAACCACCAAGGTCACTAGAATAATCAACAACTTTCTTCTGATATTCAACCAAGAGAGCATCAAACATGTTTCTAACCCTATCTAATTCATTCTGAGCCTCATCATCATATAATCTCCTGAAATAGTATTCAACACAATCCATTTTGTTTCTAGGATCCAAAATACTAGCAATAGCCAATATTCCATCAATTTCGCGCCAATATTTGTCAAAATTTTCAATCATCTTTGATGCCATAGAACTAATGACCTCAACATCACTTCGTAGCCAACTTCTCAAAGCAATTCTAATCATGCATACTTTTCGAAAAAATAAATTTGCAGTAGGGTAATTTCTTCCCGAGAAAACTACGGTAGTCTTATAAAAAATTTCCAACTTCTCACATACAACATGAGCCAAATCCCAATCATCATCACTAGGAACTACAAACTTAAGTCTACCATATAAACGTTTCAACCTTTTAAACACATCTTTATAGGGAAAAGCACTCTGGAGCATCAAATAAGTAGAATTCCATCTAGTTTTACAATCAAGAACTAACATTTTCGAAGTATTGACCTTCAAATATCGACATGAATCCTCAAACTTTTCAATCCTTTTAGGAGTTAAAGTCCAAAATGAGACACAATCTCGAATATTTTCAATCCCCGTCTTGATCACATTTAATCCATCATTAACTATCAAGTTAAGAATGTGAGCACTACACCTCATATGTAATATTGCTCCACCAAGTATAAGAGACTTTTTCTCAAATTTTCTCAACAAAATTCTCATCATTGCATCATTAGTACTACAATTATCAACCACCACAGAAGAGATTTTGCTTTCAAGCCCAAATTGGGACACACAATCTAATAAAACCTTGGAAATAATGCCTTTTGTATGTGGACATGGGACAAACGAAAACCTTCAAAATAATAATGAAAAAATCATTAAAAAATTACACTTAATCAAGCTATCAAGCTAATATAATATAACGATAATAATTAAATAGTTACCTCAAAGTTCTACTTCGCAAATTCCAATCTTCATCAATAAAGTGTGATGTCACGACCATGTATCCCTTTTTTTGGTTGGATACAGTCCACATGTCAGTGGTGATTGCAACTCGACTCTGATTATGATCCAACAAATCCTTTAGATTGTGTCTTTCACTTTGATACAACTTCATCACATCATTCTTCAAAGTATTCCTTGAAATCATCTTGAATGAAGAATTGAGGCTTTGTACAAATCTTCTAAATACAATATGGTCAACAATCGACAACGGATACTCATGCATCACCACCATGTTTACTAATTCCCTCCTTGAAATTTCTTGATCAAATGACGTATCATTATTCTGCTTTATATCTAAACTTGCTGAGCCGTCGGATTGAGTCTTTATACTCAATTTTTGTTGCTTGACCCCTCTTGACCCAAGCCTCAAATGTCTTCCAGGGCAAGTCTTGTCTACATGCTTTTTAAGATGTGAGGTTCCACCAGTAGTTGCACAAGTTAAAATAGCCTTACAGTGACGACATTTGGCCTTACCCACACCATTAACTTCAATTCTATCAAAGAAATCCCATACCACTGAAGTGCGCTTCCTAGTTTTTTGTGTACAAATAGCATAATCAAGTTCTTGATCTACTTCCTTATCACTTAGGTGCCCCTCATTGTTCTGATTTTGAACATCCTCCATGTTTACTTCCAAATCATCCACATGTAATGTAGCAGGCTGAAATGAACCAATACGAGTGCCCTTAGACCATGAAAACTTTGAAGAAGCACAATTAGATTCTTGTTCATGTTCCATGACCTACTAGAATAAAAAAAATACAACTTGAAGTAACCTCAAGAATAGAATATTATCAAATTTAACCCATGCAATAACTTGTAATGTTAACTTGCGAAAAATTCATCATTTCTAACCATAGTCTTAGTTAGTTAATCCTACTAGACAAATATCATAATTCATAAATTCATCAATTTCCTACCTTACATTTCTTTCATTTATATACTAGTGGCAATCAAACACTAGTTCTTGTTTCATGCTCATTCCAAATACACATTAGGATTATCTTTTCCTTGAAATCTAGGTATCTAAAACTTAACGTTTCCAATATCTACATTTATATATTAACCATTATTAATCCTATTATGACCTTGGTTGTTTCTAGGAAGTATATAATTAAGCAAATTTGTATAGAATCACCATCACCTACAGACATTAAATTATCTTCACATTGGGATTTATTCTAACTATTAGTTCACTTATTATTTAAATAAGTCCTAAGTTATTGAATCTTAGTGTTCATATTACTAATACTTTTAATAAGATTTTTTAGCACATTATTAGGAAAATTATTAGTCAAACTATAACCCATGATGTCTTAACTAATAATTAGCACACAATAAAAACACTACTTGAGAGCTAGTAGAGTGAACATTGAGTATGTAAAGAGCTATAGAAAACTAAGAAAAGTAATAAAAATCAAGTGTAATACCCCAAATTTCAAAATCAATATTTAATATTATAAATAAAGGATATGGTTGTTGTTCTATAGGAAGTGTTTAGTAAAATTTTATTCTTAAATAGATGAACCACAACTTATGCAACAAAGTCTTTTAAGTAAAAAGATTAGCGGTTCAAAATATTATCCTGCCATAAGGACACATGAAGGAATATAAAAAAGAAAGAATCTCTTCTCTATGTATGGTGAAAATTCATTTAAGGAAGGCCTATGCCACTATAAACTAGAAATGTATATAATCGATTATGGTGAGATTAGGGATTCCTATACTAGTTTGTAAAATAGTTTATGGCTTGTTTCACCACCACCTCCTTATTTCAAGATATTAATGGGAAGAATACTGTATTATTCAAAGGTGTATAAGGGATTAGACAAGGTGACCCAATGTCACCTTACTTATTTGTGTTGTTCCTATAATTCTTGATCAAATTATTATGGAAGAACATAACTACTTTACGGTTTATATTTCATCCCCAATGTATGGGATGGACATGCTTACATAGCATTTGTTGATGATATAATTTTATTTTGTAATTAATATATAGGTTTAGTAAAAATATTAAATGAATGATCTAGGTTGTACACCAACCAGAAAACAAGCATCCCTAAGTTGACTTTATTTCTATCTTAAACATTTCAAACATCTCATTTAACAATTTTTTTCCTCATGACATTTCCAAGATAAGAAACTACCAAATCTGATCATAACAAAAAAAAAATATACAAAATGAAGTTGTCGTCTTGATGATATACCAGACGTCCAGACCTCTTATAGCACAACTGCACAAGACACCTCCAAAGTATGCAAATTGCAAGTTGCAACTAGTGGATTAACCTTTGTAAGCTAGATTTGCTAGATGATTAGCTACACGGCTGCCGGCCTACCACTACACCATTTTATTCCTGCACGGCTGAACCTGAAAATGAATACAGAATGAGTGATTCAAAGTCTCGAACCTACAAAAATGTTACTTACAAATACAATAACAAAACCTACAAGCTGTCGAACCTACACTTTGAATTTATGAAATCCTGAGAGGAGGGGAGGTCGGGGACTCGGGGTGCAAACCGTGCAATGGAAACTTCGAAGCTCGAATAGGCGTGGACTCGGGGTGCAAACCGTGCAATGGAAACTGCCTGACTCGTGGTGCAGTGCAGAGACTCGTCCTTGGTGACCGTGCAATGGAAACTGAAATGGAAACGCGTGCAAACCGTGCAATGGAGACTCGTCCTTGGAGACTCGTCCCGTTGTCCTCGTCCTCGACCTCGACCGTGCAATGGAAACTGAAATGGAAACGCCAGTCGCCACGCCAGTCGCCACTGTTGAGCTTGAGCACGATCGACTGATCGAGTATCGAGTATCGACTGTTGAGTGTTGAATCTGTTGATTGTTGAAGTTGAAGTCTTGAAGAACAGAGAGACAGAATAGGGAGAGTCGGACTCGGAGAGAACAGAACAGAACAGAGAACAGATCAACAGACTCTTTTGAGTCTCTTCTTCCGTTCTTCGCGTGAGCCGTGACACTCAAAAGAGTCGAACTTCGGCCGGCTGCGCGACTGTTGGGACTTGGGCGTTGAATCAGTAAGAGTAGTGACATTAGGGTTTAATGGATTATGTAAATATATATATATATATATATCTGAGTCGGGTCTGGGTCTAAAATAATAGGATCCAGATCCAGACCCGTTTATTTAGGTCCAGACCCAGACCCGATCCAGACCCGCCGGGTCTAAAAATTACATATCCAGACCCTGTATTAATGGGTCGGGTCCGTCGGGTCTGGGGCGGGTCCTGGACCCATTGACATCCCTAACCGCGGACAGTATACCACCACCATACCACAAATCCAGCCAGGAGAGAATTATCCATATTTACAAACGGGAAATAATTTTCTCTCATCCAATAGAATAATTTTACTCCAGGATAAAATTTTTTCTATACCAAACATAAAAAAGAAGGAAAATAATTATCCTTGTACTTTTTACGCCTCCTTTACTCCCGTACCAAGCATAGCCTAATAGGTATGTGTATATGGGCAGATTATTTTGGTCCGATGACCTTTTTGGCCGGAACAACATGCGCCATATACGGCTCTCCAATTAAGACGAAATCAATAACGTACTGATCTCAATTGTAGCATCTACAACACCTATATCCAGGTTTCAAAATTTTAGAAGACGGGCAGGCTCATCTAGGCGCGACTACTAACAACATACAACTGAATACAGGGCGAACTTTTCCATACATTACAATGTCCCCTAAGTATCTCCCTGACTTTATCTTTCAAATACTTAGCACAGTCGGTTTGAATCACTATACAAAGCTTTGAAACAGCACCAACGTTCAACATCTCGTGTAAAACTTCAGTCGTGCTCGAATACTTGGCTATCATTGCAAATATCTGAACAGCTCGATCATCGGTCGTGGTCGAAACCCTCAGCATTCTCTTTGACACGAGAGCTATTGAAGCCGGGTGTCCTAAGAACTGCGCCCTTCCATCAGCACAAGTGCAGAGGTGTGCCATAAGACAGAATACGAGATCCGTTACTTTCCTCTCTAATCCAGACATCTCTAATTCAAGCTCGATTAGCTCGTGGATCGCATTGGCTTCGATCATCCTGAATCTGTTCCTACCGAATTGGGACACATCAACTAAGGTTCGTAGCGCTGATTTTAATGTAGGCTTGTAGTTACTCGATTTCCTTTCCCTCATGATAGTGATCATGCCACCAAAGAAGTCGGGCTTCAGCCTCTCCTTGATATTCGAACCCGAGACCTTTAAAACGTGTCGCGTTACAATGACCGCTAAACTCCTGATCCGGATGTCGAAATCACGACTGCCGTTTAAGATCCAAGTCAGTGACTCAACAAGATCGGAGTTTTCAGAAACAAGGGGCGTAACATCCGGCGTCGGACTCCATACCTGCTGAAGGATCGTTAGAGCTTCCGCGACCCCCGCGGCCGTTTTTTCTTTATAACATTTAACGATCAAAGAAACCATAGCCTTTGCAACTCCGGATTCCAATAAAAACTTCCTGTTCTTCTCGTTCTCCATGGCAAGGCATTCTAATCGCTGCAATGAACTCAGCTGTAAGGCCGGGACATTAAGATCACGCACCAGTTTATGTATATGTGATCTGCTGAGCGGTGATTTCGGGGTCGGGATCCGATCAACGCCGTGTTTGGCATTGGCTACACACCACGCTTGTATCAACCGCCTTAACGTGTGGTTTGGCGTTAAGTCGGAGTCTCTGGGGAGTGGCTGTTTAGTTACCGGGCACATCGGTTCGTCTGCTTTTAGCAACCATTGTTCGATGCATTCACGATCGTAGGTGATGCCCGATATGGTCGTGACGGGATCTTTCATGGTTTGGAGTGAAATTGGACAGAGGAAATATTGAGGTACGTCAACTTCTTCCATTGATGATGGATGGCAATTAACACAGATGCATGTGTTGAGGAGTTGAGGAGCTGAGAAGGAAGGAATATTAAAGAAAGGAGAGGAAGGAACAGTGCCCCCCGGGAGGTTCAAAAAATTGAAAACTGGGAGTTTTACGTGTGTTGTCTGTGTGGAAGAAGAGAAGACAAAGTATGAGGAGGAGCAGTGTTGAATCAAGGAATATGTAATGAAGAGTAAGAGAAAGCGGCTATATATATTGACATATAAAAAAAGTTTGACGTTTGAAGTTTGAACGGATGATAGAAATACTCAAAACGTATAAGAGGAAGGAATGGCTTACACATAATTTAAAGTACTTTGTTTTTAATGAATCAGTCATACTTTCTCATTTTTGTGGTCAAGGTAGCAACCCCATGACATGCCCTGGCCCCCATATAAATCTAAAGGAAAATGCAAATTAGTACGTTTGCCAATCAATTGCGTTTTCACTTTGCTTCTTTAGACAGGTTTTCAGCTCACACGTGGAGGGCATTGAGTGGATAGCTTTTTTGCGACACACATCAAAAGAAAAGAACAACAAGCCTCGGTGGGCCTGTCCCGTTTTGGTTTGTTGAATGTCTTCGAATTTTTTGGCGTTCAAAGAACACGAAAGGGGAAATTTTAAAGAAGTGGCTGCTGGATTAGCACGAACGAGGAATTATAACGTATAAAGCCTCACCGGAGGTAGTTTTCACTTTTGTATGACTACAACGTATAAAGCGCAGGAAATTATCAATTATCAGTAATAATAAATTAATAATAATTGTTGCAAGTCGGTTATAAACAACCAAGTATGAATCTTGCTATTTATGACTATAAATAATTTCCATGAGCTTATAAAAGAATTACACCGTTTAGAGTCTCAAATTAGTTAAGCCATTTTAAAAGGTGGTTCAATATGGCTCATTTATTTTGTCAAATTAACCAAGCTTCAGTTTTTCTTCTTTCTTTCTTTCTTTCTTTCTTTTTAAGAAGGGAACGTAGTTCAAATTAATATAGAATTAGTTTGTTCTCTCTCCCTATAAACTAACTCGTTTATGAGTTCATTATGGGAGGCATGTTTTGATGAAAGACTTATTTATAACAATTACATTATATATTAGTAGTGTTCATTTGCTTTTTTGCATCTATTACTTATAGCTAAGCATCTTGTTATATATATTCGAGTTAGGTATAACTAAATTAGAAAGATATTATTGTTATTATAATTTTAGTTTCAATCGATTTTGTCATGTATAAACGAGTCAAGGTAATAATCATTCATAATCGAACTAATTGAGACAACATGGGTTGTGTCGAGGTCATTCATGAGTCATCTCATTAAATTAAACAAGCCCAACTCGATTCAAAGTTTAAAAAGTAGAGATTCGACTCATTTACAACCTTATTAGTTTTTGTGCAACAAGGAATGTTTGGAGCCTCAATTTTACTAAATAATGGGCTAATCACGAATTGTGAAGTTCTTTGGTGATGATGTTTAGCAGAGCTAGCCCTCATTCTATCAAAAGTAGGCATGACTTTAGGGCTTCCAAGACATGGGGCATCAAATCTTCATATATCTGTATATATACACACACACACATATATATAAGACATATTTAGTAAGAATCATCATTGACAATGAGAATTCAAAAACCAGCTCAGTTTCATGAGATACTTACAATAATTTTCACCATCTACTACGGATGATTTCTTAATTTAAAATATAAATATCTATTATTTACAAGAATACAACTACATTTTTTTATAATATTCAAATACTATATTTTTCTGAAAGACTTATGGTAGTTTTATCCACCCATTGGAGTAGTTTCTACCAACTATTATGGGTAATTTTCTTATCTAAAATATAAATACCTAATATTTATAAAAATGTCACTATCTTTTTTCTAATACTCAAATATTATAGTTTTATAAGAGGCTTATGGTAGTTTACTCAACCTACTAATAGTAGTTTCTACCACCTATAGTAGGTAATTTCTAAAACCGAAATATAAATATACAATATTTACAAAAATATCATTGTATTTTTTTCTAGCACCCAAATACTATACATTTTTTAAACTACTTATGATAGTTATTTCTATCTACTAATAGTAGTTTCCACCACTTATTGTTGGTAATTTCTTCAACTCAAAAATATTATTTCTCAATTCTCATTAGATATTTCTATATATATATATATATATATATATATATATATATATATGAGGACATATCTAAAAATAACCGATAACCCCCAGTTCTCTTAGCTATTTACAATAGTTTTGTGTACCCAATGAGAGTAATTTATACAACATATTGAGGTAATTTTCTAACATGAAATATACAATATTTAAAAAATTCTATGACATTTTTTAATATTAAATAATATAATTTCTTAAGCAACTTATAGTAGTATCTTTCATTTATTGATGGTAGTTTCCTCCACCTACTGATGATTATTTACTAGCCTGAAATATAAATATACAATATTTATAAATAAAGTTATCACATATTTTTTTGGTACTCAAACACTATAGTTTTTTAAACTTCTTAGACTAGTTTCTTCTATTCACTGAGAGTAGTTTCTAATGTCTACTATAGGTAGTTTTCTCAACTATAGTAGGTTTTTGATCCTAAACCTTCATTTTTGATTTAACAATTAAAATTAAAAGTTCTTAAGTTCTCACCAAAATGATGATTCTCATCAGATATCCCCCCCCACACATATAAAGAGAGGAAAATCAAGTGAACAACTAATGATAATAGATTACTCATGTAAAGCATTGATTTGGTAAGTGCTCCATTTCCTGTTTTCACAATTTTAATTAAGGCTATGAAACATTTTATATTTTAAACAACATATAAGGTCCAATTTTTATTTTGATAAATTAAGGTCCTCGTAACTCAGGGTCTACCCTGATTTCTAGAATAAGGAATTATGAATACTAAAGTTAAAAGTAAGAAAAATAGAGATAAGAAGAGTTAATTTGGTCTCAAAGAGGTATTTTTAATAGTTTTATTCCACCTTTTTTCCCACTATATTTACATATTATTTCCTTTTAAACCATCACTAAACATTTAGATTTTAAGAAAAATATATTTCAATGAGAAATCAAATGATATATCAATAGTTGCATAGCAAATATGTAGGTTACCCTTCATTTGGGATACCTATAAATAATGGAAATGGAATTCAATTGATTTTTTTATTTTATCTTTTTGGAAATTCTCTTGTTTGATATATCAAAATAAATAATGTATCTTAAATAAAATTATGAGATACAAATATTATGGAATTGGAAATTGATCCATTTCCATTTTCATTTCTAGGAGATTTCATATCATATAGGTTGTTAGGTTTTATATATGATTCCACATACTCTATTGAATGAACAACTTTTTTAATTAATTTGAGGTTTGAGCAATATCTAACATATAAAACATTTTTTTTTTGAAGAAATCAGACTACTTGTTTTATTCAAAAGTAAGGATATACAACTTAAGGCTCAAAACAAGCAAAGAAAAACTAAATAAGGGACAAAAACCAAAACTAGGCTTGTATATGGTGTACAATGTTTTGATACTCAGGATTTGAGCTAAATTTGCCTAGAACCTTAGAGGTCACCTCAAGTCGGATCAAACTTTGAAGCTGTTGAGGCGTTCTTCTCTTCTCTTGAAAAATTCTGTCATTTCTTTCCCTCCAAATATAGTAGATAGTTGCTACCAATCCACTTCTCCTCCAGCATTTTATCCACTTTTGCCCTCTATTATGTCTTTTGAACCATCTAAATTCATGAGGCAGATTCATTACTCTTCTATGCATCCCCATCCATGCATAAATGCTATTGATGACCTCCTTTGAAAAAGTACAGGCAAACCATAAATGATTCCTTGTTTCAATTTCTGCTAAACACAAAGGACATCTATTAGCAATCTGAAAACCCCTCTTACATAGATTATCCTGAGTAAGGATTTTATTCTGTGTAACTAGGCTGGTAATGACAGAGTGCTTTGGGACACAACATTTGTCCCAAACAATTCTTTTCCAGTAGACTGTAGTTTCTGGCTCTTTGTAAAACTGGTATGCAGCTGTAACATTGAAAGTCTCCCCTGCCCCCATTGATGAATCAGTTTTTTAGCAGCATCAACACTTCCAGTTTTGTGAATCAAATCATTTCTAATCTGTAAAATCTTCCTCCACCCAGTAGAACAATTCTATTGTATCCCCACTACCCAAGGGTCTTCACCTTTTAAGATATAAGCTGTTGTCCATTCCACCCAAATAATCTGTTTAGTATTGACTAGTGCAGCCAGCCACTTAGTCATGAGGGCTTTGTTCCAGGAAAGAATTTCTTTAATCCCCATACCCCCCTCATCTTTAGGTCTGCAAATACTTTTCCAACCACAGGGGTGAATTCTGTTTTGTTCCCCATTGTTCCAAAAGAAATCCCTACACAACTTATCAATTTGGTTGAGAACACCCTTTGGGAGGGCAAAGACACTGCACCAGAAATTATATATACCAAATATCACAGAATTTATTAATTCCAATCTCCCTGCATAGGTGAGGTAGTGAGAACCCCAGTTCTGTAACTTTCTTCTGATAGTATCTATAAGAGGAGCACAAGAGGAATTAGACAAACCTTTACTGCACAAAGGTAGGCCTAAATACCTGAAAGGGAACTCCCCCTCACAGAAACCAGTTTGAGATAGAATGAAGTTTCTCTGTTCTCTGTCCAGCCCACCAAAGTAAATATGAGTCTTTTAAGGATTAACATGAAGCCCTGACACCTTAGAAAAATCCTCAATGGTCTGCATTATAACCTGAATGGAGGGAAGATCACCCCTTGAAAAAATCAGCAGGTCATCAGCAAATGATAAGTGTGTGAGGTTGATGGCTTTACATTTGGGGTGCAACTTAAAATTGGGCTTATTTCTAATCTCCCTGAGTTGTCTTGATAGGGCTTCCATACACAGCACAAAGAGGTAGGGAGAGAGTGGGTCACCTTGTCTTACTCCTCTAGCACCATTAAAATAGCCATGCACCTCTCCATTGATATTAATAGAATATCTAGCAGAAGTTACACAGGTCATCACCCATTGCACAAATTTTTCTGGAAAGCCATAACACTTCAAAATATTATTCAGAAAACTCCAATTTATAGTGTCATAAGCTTTTCTAATGTCCACTTTAATAATGGCTCTTGGAGAGATATTCTTCCTTCCATAATGGTTTGCCATCTCTTGAGCCATGATGATATTATCAAAAATACATCTAGTTGGGACAAATGCAGCTTGCTCCTTCCCAATCAGGGTGGTCATGAGAGGTTTAAGACGGTTGGCTAAGATTTTGGTGATTGTTTTGTAAAGAACTGAGCAGCATGCAATAGGGCGAAATTCTGTAACATTAGAGGGGTTTTCTGTCTTTGGGATGACAGAGATAAAAGTGGAATTTATTTGTTTCAGAATTTTTCCAGAGTGAAAGAAATCAGCAATGGCAGCACATACCTCTGCACCCACCAGGTTCCAATTTTTCTTGAAGAAAGCAGAAGTGTACCCATCAGGACCTGGACTCTTATCATCCTGAATAGAGAAAAGGGCATTCTTTATCTCCCTATGGCTTATAGGGTCAGTAAGATGAGCACAAGTATTTGGTTGAAGCTGTGGCCCTTTCTCATACAAATTTTGTTGAAAATCCTCCACTTGGCTGTCTGTACCCATTAAGGTGGTATAATATTCCACAAAAGCTTTAGCAAATTCATGCTGTCCTTCCCTCAGGACTCCCTCCTTGTCTTTTATGGCCCCCAGCCTATGAAGAGTCTTCTTTTCTTTAACTTTGTGATGAAAATAAGCAGAGTTTTCATCACTTTTCTGGATATGAAATAGTTTTGCTCTTTGATAATGGACACTTAGTTCAGCTTGTTTTAAGTGCAGATATTGTTCTTTTAATATCTTCTCCTTGTCAATCTTTTGCTGATCCCTTTCCCCTCTCATTAATTGCTGTTGAATTCCAATCCACTCTTCATAACTCTGTTTGACTTTTTCCTCAACATTGGAGTAGTGGTCTCTGTGGAACTCCTTCAGCAGGATCCTCAGACCCTTTAACTTGCAGACTAGCCTGTACATTGGGCAGCCCTGCACTGGTTTGGACCAAGCTCTGTGAATAAGAGGATAAACTCTCTGGTCCTGCAACCAACAATTTAAAAATCTGAAAGGCCTTGGGCCTGTTATCTCCCCCCTGAGATGTACCTTTATTGGAGTATGATCAGAGACCCCAGGCTCTAAAAAGACAGCATCACTTTGAATCCCTTGGCGAATCCAATTTGTATCAACCATTACTCTATCAAGTTTTGCCCAAACCCTATCTTCAGCATTCTGGTTATTATTCCAAGTGAATAAAGGTCCAGTTGCAGCCATATCTGCAATACCCAAATTGTGGATAATATTTGAAAATTCCACAATATCATTCATCCTAAGGGGGCATCTACTTTTTCTTTCCATAATACTTGCCACAACATTAAAATCCCCCATTAACAACCAAGGAAGATGATTCATCTGAGAGATGTGCTGTAATTCAGTCCAAAGTTGCATCCTTTCCTGAGCATCATTTGAACCATAGATAAAGGAGATGCAAATGTTCTTATTCAAGATATTACACTTTACATGACAATGAATGGCTTGCTTTGAGGACCTCAAAACATCAATATGAGTGGTTCCCGGGTTACTCACAATCCAGATCCTACCATTATGATGGTAATTGTAATTATGAATCACTTTATATTTTGAGAATCTTCTTCTGTTTATTTGTTCAAAATTCTGAGGTTTAACTCTTGTCTCCATTACAGCCAAAATATCCAGCTTGTCTTTATTTACAAAATCAGTCACTGCTTGTTGTTTAAGGCTCTCATTGAGGCCTCTTATATTCCATGCCCCTATATTCATGATACAAGGGTATTATACAGAATCTCCCCTTCCTTTATCTCCAGCTCATGTAGATCCTCTATTTCTGCACTTTGTTCTGCCTCTTCTGCCCAGGACAATGCTGTATACTGATTTGCAACTGGGGTCAACAGATCTTTGTGTTTTGTATGAACCATTGCTGTATTCCTAGGAGTAGACCACTGCTCTATTTGAGAATTATCCCTACATTTGGTCCTCAATGTCTCCTGTTTTTCTGAGTTTCCCACAGCCTGTTGTGGACTACTCCCTCTGCTGTCTTTCTCTTCCTTGTCCTGGTCACTATCCTTTGAAATCATAGTATTCTCCTTTACTGCTTTAGGTCTCCACATTTTCTTTGTCATACATCCCTTGTCCTCATGTCCCAATCGTTTACATGTGTGACAATAAAAGGGCACCCATTCATATATAACTTTCTGAGTTTTGGTACCTGAGAAAGGGGTCTTAACTATGATTTCCTTTGTAAGGGGTTGTGATACATCTATTTCCACTTGCACTCTAGCAAAAGCTATTTTCTCCTTTGTGGTAGTGATCTTGTCTGCTATCAAAGGAGTTCCCAGTTTGCTGGTGATTTTGCTCAAGGCCTTGTTCGACCAAAAACATGGTTCCAATTCTGGTAGCAGAACCCAGACTGGAACATTGCTATTATCCTCAATTTCACAATTAAATCCAGGCACCCATTTTTTCAGGATAAGGCTTTTTGATCCCAAAGTCCATGGTCCTCCTCTCAGAATTTTATCTCTATCCTCTGCATTTTCAAAACGAAAGTAGTACCAACTTCTTTTGTAATGCAGAACCTTCAGTTTTATTACATGATTCCAATGGCTGTCTACATACCACTGGATTTGCTGGACAGTTGTCTTTCCCCCTAAAACACACCCTACCAATGTGTTCTCCCAGTATTCAATTTCCTCAGCAATATCCTCCATCAAAATTTCAACAACACCATCCGATTTTTCATTGGGATGGAACTCCAAATTCATGCCCGAATTATTATCAGCCTTTAGTTTCATTGCCCATGTATTCTTCTCCATTCGTTGTTCATCAATCTTGACAGGGGGCCTTTGAAACTGTGTCTCATGCATTTGGGCAATCACTTCTGCAGGTTCAGGCCTCAATTCTAAAGAAGATTTTGATTGCGAATTGTTATCTTCCATTCCAAATGTCGGGGGTAAAAAATCGCCCAATTGGAGCAGCGATGGCGATTTCACAGTATTCTCTAGGGTTTCAGTCGATAAACCAATTTCCTCAATTAACCGATCTTTAGATCCATCTCGATGTGGGGAATTCATTGGTGCACCTTGCTGATGCTTTCGTGGTCTGCTTCGTCCTGCCATAACCGGAATCCCTCCTTCGAATCCACAGGGAGTTCTTGGGAGAGAGGAACAGTCCGCTCCTAACCGATTATTTAATTTTTTTTTTTGTTTCTTGGTACTGTGTAACAATTTTTAACTTTAATTTTAAGTTATTTCATTAAGTTATACATCTTATTATGTTAATCCATATATATAATTAGTTCAATTTGAGTATGAAATAGGCATTAAAACATAAAATATTTACAAAATATGCCATTTATATTATTTTAATTACCTATCAATGTATCCGAGCATTACGGCGAATCTAAATATATGTAAATAAATATACCACTATGTGTAGATGAAGATAATATTATAAATATCTAAATATACTAATTTATCCAATACATGTACAACGTAAAATATTTTTAAAAGATATTGATGTATGAAATTGAATAGTAAATATAATAGTATTATTATGAATACATATATATACTACTATGTGTATTAAATATAACATAGGCATCTAATGATTTTAGTATATACGAGACATGCACAAATATAATTATCAAATCATAAAAATATCTTTAACCATAAGTTATCAAATGTTTTTGATCAAAATATTACTCTTTCATAATTTTGTAAAGCTATAATACTTATGGTACGAAGTATTTTCTTTTATAACATTTGTAATCCTACAAATGTAATTGAATTATTTTAGTTAACTAATAAATTCTTTATTTGGCATAGTGGAAAAAATATGATAATTAGAATTCGATCCCTATTAAGGGTGTGACCCCTTAGAAAAGGATAGGATAAGAAATTTGTGTTTAAATTGACCTAAAATAAATAAATAAAATTTTAAACCTTTTATAGAAATATGATATTAAAAATTAAAGGTGTATTTACTTATGGAAAATAATGTTTATTTCTAAAAAAATATTTTTCAATTTAAAGCATGTTTATAACTAAAGATAATAATGGGTTGGATTTAGATTGGGTTTAATTAGACCCAAAATTAGATCCATTCATAATATGTAGAGCAAGATCTAGACTCGATCCCTACTGGCCAAGTCTTAAAATTTTATACTCAAAATCATTGAATCTTGTGGTTCCCAAACTTAACTTAAATGACTCCAACTATTTTTACTAAAAAAATAATAATTTATGTACAGACTAATACATTCATGTTTTGTATAGCTTAATATATAATTTTTGTTTAAAAAATTCTCTAATGAAAAGATAAACATTTCAAAGTAGTTGCTTTAACTATTTAAATGGTATTTTAATAATTTTGGAATAAATTGTCTTACAAATAGCATGTAAGAGAAATACTAAAAAATTAAAAATAAACTAAGAGTCCTAATAAGATCATGAAAAAGATGACAAACATGAGATTACTATGTATTTGTGTGTATGTGTACATTAAACATTTCTAAAGAGTTAGGTCAAGGTTTAGAACAAATAGACATAGACCCAGATCTATTTATATATATATGAATTCATATTCAATTTAGTCTCGTTGAGTCTAAAAGTCTTAAATCTAAACCCATTAAAAATGAGGCGGGTCTAGGTCAGGTCCAAGACTCATTATTACCTCTATTCACTTTTTTTTTCTCATTGGAAAATTGAAAAACATAAATTTCCAACTTTACAAAGAAAAATGAAAAGCAACCTAGAGTACGCTTTCTAAATTTCCCACATAAATGTATGTTTGAGTTTTCTCTACATTTTCCAATTAGATGATGATGATGATGATGGTGATCATGATAATAATAATAATGATGATGATAATAATAATCAACATTAATAAAATTAGAAGTTATATTAATGATAATATTATTCCTGATGTTAATAATATTAATGATAAAATTACTATTCTAATTTTCATAATTATTATGAATATTAATAATATTAGTAATAATGATGAAAATAAAACCATTATTAATAAAATTATTATTTCCATTAACAATAATAATGTTAATATTACTAAAATAAAAATAATCTTACCAACAATGTTAATATTAATAATAAGGTAATTTTGATGATATTATTATTACTAATAAAATTAAAATAATCATTATGTTAATAATAATATTTTTATGAAAATTATAACTACTATTTTCAGGAAATAATAATAACAACAAAAAGAATAACAATATTTTTAACATTAATATTATTATTATTAACATTAATAATATTATTATTATTTACATTGATAATAATACTATTAATAATATTAATAACAACAAAAATGTTTTTTATGATATTAATAATGATACTATTATTATTATTATTATTATTATTATTATTATTATTATTATTATTATCGTAAATATTGGTAGTATTAATATTGGCATTGTTTTATCATTACTAGTGATACTAATGATAATCATAATAATATTATTAAAATTATTGATATTATTGATTTTTATTTTATTTTAATAACAATAATATTATTATTAAGACTAGTCTTATTTTTAGAAGAAGAAGAATAATAAGAATAAGAAGAAAGTAATAGTAAATATATTATTATAGTTAATCAAATAATAATAATAATAATAATAATAATAATAATAATAATAATACATAACATCAAGAGTATTAATAATAATATTTTTAACATTAATATTATTTTTATAATCATTATTATTAATATTATTTACTTTGATAATAATAATATTATTAATATTTACAACAACAAAAATGGTATTTATGATAATAGTAATAATATTATCATTTTTATTATTATTCTAATTTTTTTAATTATTTTAATTGATCATATTATTATCATAATTATTTTTGATAGAAACATTAATAGAAATATTATTAATAGTAGTATTATCATTATTTTTTATCATTATAGGTACATTAATAATAATAATACATATATTATTGATATATTGATTTTTATGTTATTTTATTAATATTTTTAAGAATAATCTTGTTATTTTTATCATCATTATATATAATAATATGATTGTAATATTATTAAAATTAATAATTGTATTCTTATTATAACATTAATATCTATAATAATAATATGTTTTTTGTTGTTATGATCCAATCTAGTTGAACATAAACAAAGTTTAAATTTCTATATTTAAGTGTGTGTTTCATAATATGGATGAATGAACATATTTTGTTTTAAATTTTTTCATAAAAAGTAATTTCTTATATATATATATATATATATATATATATATATATATATATATCTAAAGCTAGATATGAGAAAAAAATATAGTTTTTCAAAAGTAAATACACCATTTTCTATATTTGAATTATTTAAATATATATATATCTAGTCTAAATATTGAATTGGCAATAAACTTTTAATTTTAGTTATTAATTAATAGGATATATGTGTCTCCTTCTCACTTTTTTTTGTCTCTATAGTAAAATTTGACAATTTGAAATTCTATGGGTGGTCATGTTGGGTACTTAACTAAGAATTTTCACGTCTATCGTCGATCAAGTTATGACCAAAGTGTAATTAAAGATATAAATATTTGGATTTGATATAGGGATTGCAACGGGACGGAACGGATCGAAACGGAGTCCTCATCCCTAAATCCGATAAGCAAAATTATTTCTGTACCTGACCTAATATCCCTTTTTTTATTTTTTATTTTTCTTATTGGAGAATCACCGACCCGATTTCTATAGGGATCAAATTCGTGTACTCGACCTAATCTCCATACTAAACCCTATCTCTGACCTTAAAACTTGATCCGATACCCAAAATGTGACCTTATCCCTAACATTCTATCTCATTTTCTTACAATATATTTTAATTTATATTCTATATTAAAAAAGTTATATGTAATATATATAAAAAATTTAAGGTGGGTTCGGGGATGGGCACCCCAAACCTGTGTTAAAAAATATTTCTTAAAATAGAATTGTTTAAATTTACTTATTTTAAATAGAAATTTTAAAACTCATTTATACTTTTAATCTGCTAATAGTTATTCCTATCAAATATTACTAAAAATTTTTCATTATAAATAATTAATAATATCCACCAGTCAAACTAGATAATATAATCTGTTATAAAATAGCAATTAATATAATCTATTAACTGATAGCCATTATTTGCTAATTGCCGAAGAGAGTCTTAATTGCATTCAACATTGAGAGTATTATAAAATTTCAGTTAAATTATCCCTACTTCCCGAGGGAGCAATCTTTCCTGCTACTGTTGGGTTAGAATTCCACAAACGTTGAGTGGTCTGGCATCAAGAGTTTAGTTGATGAGTCGATGAGCAAATTTTTGTGGTTATAATTTGAAAGTCTGATTCAAAGGACTCCCGTGTGTCCACGATCATAAAAATTCCAGAAGTTAAAAGATTGTGCGGCTAAAACCTAAGAGAGGCGCCGACTTCAATTCTAGATTTCATCTGTCATGCACATACTACAGGGCATCAGGCATTCAAATAATCTGGTGCAGGTAAGAGTCAAATCCATGACCAACAACATATTACAATGAAGCCTCGACCATTGTGACTCCTTTTTCTGGCCCTTTGTTGCCCTGTTAAGTTTGAATTATTATTAAAGTAATTATACACTAATTTAGGTTTAAAAATTCTTTTTAATCATAATTTTTTTATAATTTAAATTATTTTAAAAAATATGTTCTATAAAATATTAAATAGCTAACTATTAATCATAACACATAACAACCAATGACAATAACCTCTTCAAATATATACTTAATCTTTTCCCATAACATGCTCGATATAAACTTTCAATCTAAAACTACGAGCAGTGAAAGTGACTCACAAAAAAAGGAAAAAATTTAAACTATGTATTTTTTATTACTTTAATATTAAATTAATATATATATATATAGATATAGATAGATAGATAGATAGACATACACACAGAAACTTACTACATTTACACTAATTGGTATTCACTAATTAAAATTACAATATATTATATGTGAAACTGGGTAAAATATTTAAAAAAATAAAATAAAATGTAATAGCTAAAGTCAAACCATTTTAATGAAGAAAGTAAGTCAAATAAAATATCAAAAAGAATTTTACAATCATACTAAAAGTGTGATACTATATTTAATTAGTTATAAATAAGAAAACAACCAAATAAATATTAAAATGGCCAATACATACAGGTGTATATTAGCAATTTCTACCATATAAATGGTGGCATGGTGTTTACTATGTTGCATGATGGCATCATGAACATTATGATGTTTGTAGTTTTTTAATTGAATTATTTTCTTAGTAGGTATTAGAAAAATAAAAAGTATATCATAATGTTTTCATAGCATTTTTTGGGTATAAAATAATTATAGTGAAACATAATTTCATTAATAAAAATAATAATAGTGAAATATGAAGGACTTATGGGAAAGCATGACAAATTAGTTTTCTAAAAAAGTCACAACTAACATAGATAAAAATGTAATAGTAAATATGATGAAATATAAAAACAACAATAGTGAAACATAATAATAAGAGTGATGAAACATAAGCCAATAGTGGTGAAATATGAAGGTAATAATAGTAAAACATAATGAAATTTTTTTTGGGAAAAATCACAACTAATGTCTATGAAATATAACAACTATAATAAAATAGAGAAGTAATTATAGTAAAATATAAATGTAAGAGTGGTAAAATACAAGTATAATAGTAATGAAATATGAGTAGAACAATGATGGTATCAATTTTACCATAAAACATCACAACAATGGTGACATATAACTATAATTACAGTAAAAATTAAGTTTGTGTGATGTTTGCCTCATCTGTCGCCACCACCTCCTCATTGCCCATAGGAGGGTATTATAGAAGACTAACTTCGAAGGGTTATAGGACATCATCCCCCAAACTATGCCAATGAAGAGGATCTATTCATCCTAGAGGGATGGATTTGGGACAAGGATAGGACGTATGGTATAGTTGATTTCCCACCTACTCAGAAAGCGAGCATTACAACTTTCTTCTTATAAGGAGTCACCAACATCTAATGGATAGGTTTTTGTGTGCTAGGAGGACCGTCGATGTCCTGGGATGAATTCAAGGTAGTGATTCATGCTAAGTTTTGTTCTGAGAGCTTTAAGCAGGATAAGCTAGCAGATTTCATACAATTGATGTGAGGAAGCATAACTGTGAGGTAGTACCATGCTTGGTTCATTGAGTTAATAATGTTTACGCTAGGGATTGCAGCCAATGCATTGACTATGGTCTATTAGTTTGAGTAGGAGCTCCAGTTTAACATCCAAAGGATGATGGGTGTCGAGGTTTTTCAAGATTTGGCCATATTATACGAAAGTGTGTGTGTCGCCACTACACTACTTTAACAAACATAGGGTTCTAGATGTAGAATCCAGTTATAGGGAGGATGACATTTGAGGCTTTAGAAGTGAGGTTAGATCCAACCTTAGGGAGGTTAGTTATGACACCAAAATTAGACGGATGGTGAGAGCAGACATTTGGGTTAGCCGAATTACTTCATGTGTTGATTATGCGGATAAGACCATCCATAGGGAAACTATCAAGCCACTCCTATTCTGTGTAAGATGTGTGGTTAGTTGGCCATTGGAATTTTGAGTGTTAATGTTAGAAAGGTCAATACCAATATTAGGGACTATTGATACTGCATCAATAAGTATACTAGCAGTGGGCTTACCTGCCACAACAACATCAATAGGAGAGGGCACTTACCTAAGCTAGTTGTCAGCCTAGGAAGGCTAAGGGGAAACCGTAGGAGCCTCACCTATTTCCTTAGGGAGAAGGAAAAAATAAGATTCTAGAGGGTATCGTAGAGGATGTTAGGGAGGATAGCTAGATAGGTGCATGATTGTCATCAATTAGGAAGAGGCTGATTGATAGACAGATGTGGCCATTGGTATGTTCTCCATACTTTCATTACTGACTTATGTGTTTTTTTGATTTAGGGGCATCTCTATCGTTTGTGTCTTCTGTGTTTATTGCTAGAGCTACTTTATCTCCATCTTATACTATATCTATTTTTATGATGTTACCTTCTAGGGATATATTGGATTGTACTAAGCTCTACTAGGACGTGGCCTTAGAGATATGCGAGGTATAATTCCTAGTAGATTTGGTTGAGATGGGCCTTTATAAATTTAACATTATCCTAAGGATGGATATGTTAGGGAGATATAAGGTAGTGATAGATTGTTCTCAGGAGCGAGTCATGTTGTGGGGACCTAAGAGTGTTGGGGTCTCTTATGGGAGATGCAATCCTATGTATACGACAAAGGTCATATATGCCCATACACTATATTTGTTGGTACAGAGGGGTTACCATATGTATTTATGTAGAGTTTAGGAGGTGAACAAAGATGTGTCAGCTTTAGAAGACATTTTTGTTTCACAAGAGTTTCCTAACATATTTCATAAGGGGATCCCTAGTATGTCGTCCGTACATGAGATAGACTTCACTATTGAGTTGGTACTAGGGGATGAACCTATCTCAAAGGTGCCTTATTGGATGGCACTGGTAAAATTAAGAGAACTAAAGGCCCAGTTGGATGACTTATTAGTGTATGGATACATTCATACTAGTGTGCCTTCATGGGGAGCACTAGTAAAGAAGAAGGATTAGAGCCTTTATCTATGCATAGATTATTAGGATCTGAACCAATGTACAATGAAGAACCATTATCTGCTTCCAAGGATTAACGAACAATTTGACTAGCTTTGGGGAGCTTCGATCTTCTCAAAGATTAACTTGAGGTTGGGATATCATTAATTTCACACTACCAAGCCAGGCATCTTGAAGACAAACTTTTGGACACAATACGAGCATTACGAGTTCATGGTGATGCCTTTTAGGGGCACTAATGCACCTAATGTCTTTATACACTTGATGACGAGCATTTTTTGCTAGTTCCTCAATTAGTTTATGGTGGTTTTCATATATTATATTTTGGTTTACTCTCAGAATGGGGAGGATCATAAGTATCACCTTCATACAATACTATCCCTCCTCATAGAGCATAAGTTGCATGTCAAACTCTCTAAGTGCGAGTTTTGGCTTTAAGAGGTTGCGTTTTTGGGTCATGTGGTGTCAGTAGGAGGATTTATCGTAGATTAGGTGACAATTTTGGCAATGACTTGGTAGTTTCCTAGGTTTGGTTGGGTACCGTAGACTCTTTATTTAGGACTTTTCAAAGGTAGCTCATCCCTTGATAGACTTCCAAAAAACATACGACTAGATTCTAGTAGGATGATGCATGTGAGGGAGCATTACAAGAGTTGAAGAGATATTTGACTACAATGCTAGTTTTGACTCTACCATCAGGATCAGACGGGTTTGAGGTCTACAACAATGCATTAAAGCACAAGCAAGTTTGTGTTTTGTTGCAGCATGGTAAGGTAGTGGCATATGCTTCTCATCAGCTAAAGCAACATGAATAGAACTACCCAACACATGATTTAGAGTTAGTAGCTATTGTTTCTATACTAAAGATTTGAAGGCATTATCTATATGGGAATCATTGCAAATTATTCACCGACCATAAGAACCTCAAGTATATATTCACTCAGAAGGATTTAAATATAAGACAGAGGATATGGTAAGTGTTAGTAAAAGCTATCTTATTGAGTCGACTACCACAAGGGTAAGGCCAATGTTGTTGCAGATACTTTGAGTACAAAGATGACACATAATGATTTAGGATATTATTCTTTAAGGGATTAAGAATAATAATTAATATACTTGGATATGGAACCCATTGTGTTTGACAATTCTTATGCTTCTAATGCTTTGTTAAGCAACTCTTGTAGGTATTACATATGTTTTCAAGAAGTTCAAACTATTGAAGTTCTTTGATGTACAAGAAAGTGGCATTACAATAATTAAAAAGTTTCATAGAAGATAATGTTACATGACATAAAGTTGGATTACATATGCTAAATCATTATATCACATATTTAAAGTTTGTATAGCTTTGTTATTTTGTTGTATACTTTGCAGTGCTTGTAAAGTGTCATTGTAACTAATATGTATATACTTGTGTCGTGCAAATGGGTTATTTTTATTAATAATTCCAAGTATTATGGTCTTATTAATGAAAATTCCTGCATGTGTATGTGTGTGTGTGTGTGTGTGTGTGTGTGTGTGTATATATATATATACAACCTTGTACACACTTGATCTCAGTGTAATATAGATGGAATAAGAAAACAAAACTTTCAAATAAGAGAGAATATACACAAGGTTGCGTGTTCTTCTTCTTCTTCTTCAAGTGATATTCTTTGAGAGTTGTAAAGTGAATTATATTAAGAAATATAAGGTTCCTATTTATAAGGTTAAAGATCTTAGGTTAGATTTTAGCCATCATCCCCCCAAAACTTAGAAATCATCATCAACCATTTTAAGTTAAAGGAAACTTTGAAGATTTTGCAATACTTAAGGACCATAAGAAAAGTTCTTAGAATGTTGAATATTATTAGGTGATGATATTCTACATAAAATTTGTTATAAGAGAAAGCTTATTGGTTTCGAAAATTCAAGTGTAGATTTCAGCAAAAGTTTTCACACCAACACATCACCATTGAAAGTTCTTATAAGATTCTTGATTCTCTTGATTAAATTCTTTGAATCTTGATGAATTATTTTTGAATCTTTAGAAAAACCTACATGTCTTACTTTTTATTTGCATGTGGTAACATAATCTTCCATGATTATTAGAAGTATCTTAAATGTTCTTGCATGAGAATCTCGACATAAGTTTAGAAAATTTTTGTGTGTGTAGTATGTGTAGAATTGTCTATGCTATGTGTGACTTTTAAAAATTTTGAAACATTAATTTTTACATGAAAATTTGCTTGCTTAAGTTGTCTTTGATGTTGATTGATCATATGTGTTGATCATAAATTGGTATTGTAATCGACTAGAGTGCATGTTTTGTAAAAAATAAACTAAAATAAAATACTTGGTTAAAGAGTTTAGCTGATTTTTGTATTGTTTTTGATCGTGTGTTTTGATATGTGTATGTATGAATATTGTGTTTCCTTATCAAGTAGAGTTAGTGCAGAATGAAAGGTTGTTTTTTTCCTACATGAACTTATGCTTGAAGGGTTCAAATACGTGCATGAAGTTTTAGGGTTTTTTGAAGTGAGTTTTTAAAAGTTGCTAAATTTTATATTGGGAATTTAGCAAGATATGTGCTTTAAGTGCTCCTACTTTTGTTGTGCGATTAGTAAAATTACTTTCTTATTGTGTGTTTGATTCATTGGACTTAAATATTTGTGTAATAATAGAACAATAACACTAGTGTGGTGTTGGGTTGTCTCGGTTGTAACCAACTACAAAGAAACTTAGTACAATCCAAGTGTTTTAGGGTTGTATTAGTCAAAGCATGGAGGGAAAAAAATTTCCAAGCCATATTTAAAGCCATTCAAAAACTCTCAAAAAAATTTTATGCCACTAATGCTCGACTTAGACAAGTTCCCATAATACATAGTAAATTGCAAAAGTTAGAATCTAGGTTTGCCGAACAAGAATTGGTCCAAAATATCCAAGAATAAAGGGATTTATATGGAGACCAAATAGGAAATGCAATGAAATCAACCAATCCATCTAGGGGATGGTATCTAAATTTAATAATAGACCATGATGAAGAGTCTATAGGGTCTGAAAGTAACTGAAAATTCCATGACCATCAACCAAGGTATCATAAAAAAGAAGATAAAGGTATTGACCTTGATCTTTCAGATTTTGATGGTAAGCTTTTTGCAGACTTATTTCTTAAGTGATTACATGAAGTGGAGGCTATCTTTGAATTTAAATATTATTAAGATGAGAAAAAATGTAAACTAGTTACTCTTAAGTTTAAGAAGTTTTCTAGGATATGGTATGATAATCTAAAGAGGACTAAGGAATGAGAAGGCTAATCAAAAATTAAATATTGAGAAAAAATTAAAAAGCATCTAAGAAAGAAAGTTATCTCAAAAGATTATGAGCAATATAATTATATTAGATTGACTATTCTTAAACAAGAATTTCTAAGTGTTGAAGAATATATTAGGGTGTTTGAAAGGTTGGAACTTGTATGTGATATCTATGAAAGGAAGGAACAAACATGTGCTAGATTTTTCGGCGACCTTAACATGATTATTCAAGACACAGTTGAGACTTGTCTATATGATTCTTTAGATGACATGATTAAGTTATCCTTAAGATTTGAAAAGCAAATTATGTCCACTAAGCCTCATGCCAAGCAAAGTACTTCATCTACAAAGTACTACTCAAGTACTCAAGTTATAAAGTTTATGGTGAGTACTTCAACTTCTACAAATCTATTTTTTTTTAAAAAAGGGGATTACTAGATCAGAGAAAGGAAAGAATAAAGTAAATAAATTCTCTACAAGGAAATGAATCAAATGTCAAGGATTTGGACATTTTGCTTCCTAATGTCCCAATTAAAGGCTATTATTAAACTATTAACATCTCAAGTACTCAAACTATTAAACATATGATAAATAATTCTATGTCATCATAAGAAGTTTAAAAACATGGAGCCATTAATTAAGACTTAATCCTTTTTATTTTACATTTGGACCATGAAAGTTTAAAATATTCACATGGGCAAAAGAAGATTAGTCTTAAACATGCTAAACAGGTTAGTTTCTTAAAATCCTTCATGTTTTTGATCAAATATTTTGATGGTAAAGAACATATAGTGGTAGATGATTTATCCAGAAAATCCATGATATTGGTTATATTGGATGTTAAATTATTGGGTTTTGAGATGTTAAAGGAATCTATAATTTATGTAAAAAAAAATAATAGTTGTGGTAATTATGTGGTATAAGATGACTTTCTTTTCAAACTTAATAAGTTGTGTATAACTCATTCTAGTATACGTGATTTACTTATTAAAGAAGTATATAGAGGAGTATTACTAGTCATTTTGGAGTTCATAAGACCATGGAAATATTATAAGAAAAATTATCCTGGTCATGAATGATAAAATTAGTACAAGTTATTAGTGGAAGATGTGTTACTTGTCAAAAAAGTAAAAGTTTCTTCTATAAGGGTTTGTATACTCCATTTTCAGTTCCTAGTCAACCTTGGGAAAGTGTTAGTATGGATTTTATTTTGGTTTTACCAAGGACACAAAGGGAT
Organism: Tamarix austromongolica; assembly: GCA_039764185.1. NCBI lineage: Eukaryota > Viridiplantae > Streptophyta > Magnoliopsida > Caryophyllales > Tamaricaceae > Tamarix > Tamarix austromongolica. The sequence goes on from CM077819.1 coordinate 47,359,970, forward strand.
AAGGATTCTATTCTAGTGGTAGCATATAGATTTTCTAAAATGGCACATTTTATACCTTGTAATGAATCTAATAATGCAACACATATAGAAGATTTATATTTCCATGAAATAGTAAGGTTACATGGAGTTTCCAAAAGTATGGTGTCGGATAGAGATGTTATTATTTAATATCTCATCAACCATAAACAGATGGTCAAACCAAAGTGACTCTAAGAACATTGCTACAATGATTTGTCAATAAAAGTACTAAGGATTGGGATATAAAGCTTGCACATGATGAATTTTCATATAATAGAAGTTCTTCTAGTACAGCTCATTTGAGTCCCTTTAAGGTTTTTGATGGGGTTAATCTTTATCTACACATTGATAAGTTGTCACTAAAAATAATAGATGTTAAGAATTATGATATCAAGGAAATAATTGAATTCTTTTAAAAAAACTTCATCAATAAATTAAAGATAGCATATAAAAATCTAATGCCAAATACCAAACTCAAGGAAATAAAAATTGAAATCTACAATTTTTTAAACTAGGATATTTGGTATGGTTTCATTTAAGAAAACAAAGATTTCCAAAATTAAGAAAAAAAAATTATGCCAAAAGCTTATTGGCCATTTAAAATATTAAGAAAATTTGGAAATAATGCATATGAACTTGAATTACCTAAAAATTATACAGGAACATCTAGGACTTTCAACACTAGCAATTTATCTCCTTACTATAGTGATGCTAATTTGAGGGAAAATTCTTCTTTACAAAGGGAGAATGATGCAGGAGCATATCTAGCTCACTCTCAATCTTATTCTTTAAGGGATTAAGAATAAGAATTAGCATACTTGGATATAAAACCTATAGTGCTTGAAAATTCTTATGCTTTTAATATTTCGTTAAGTAACTCTTGAGGGTATTGTATATATTTGAAAGAAGTTTAAGCTGTTGAAGATCTTTAATGTACAAGACAATGACATTACAATAATTATAAAGTTTCATGGAAGACAAGGCTACAAGACACAAAGTTGGATTGCATATGCTAAATCATTATATTACATATTTATAGTTTGTGTGGCTTTGTTAATTTTGTTGTATACTTTATAGTGCTTGTAAAATGTCATTATAACTAATATGGATATACTTGTGTCATGCAAATATGTTATTTTTATTAACAAGGCAGAGTATTATGGGATTATTAATGAAAGGCTTGTATGTGTACATGTATATATCTACCCTTGTACACACTTGATCTCAGCCTAATATAGATGGAATAAGAAAATAAAACTTTTGAATAAGAGAGAATATACACAAGGTCGTGTTTTTTTCTTCTTATTATATTATTCTTCTTCAAGTGAGATTCTTAGAGAGTTGTAGAGTGAATTATTTTGACAAATAGAAGGTTTCTCTTTATAATGTTAAAGATCTTGGGTCAGATCTTTGTCACCATCCCACTAAAACTTAGAAATCATCATCAACCATTTCTAGTTCAAGGAAACTTTGAAGATTTTACAATACTTGAGGACGATAAGAAAAGTTCCTATGATTTTAAAGATTATTAGTTGATAATCTTCCACATCACACTCTTTGAGTGCTTTTTTGGTGACTAATCAATTACTAGAGGAGCTCGATGACATAGAGGTGATCCAACATGGTGACATTGAGGTTTGGATGTGTGCTTTGATGTTTATAATAACATTTTTTTCATTATATCCGAGTGGGACAACATAGGATTTTAAGCTTAAGAGATTCGATAGAAGATTTAGGATGCTTGAGTAGACGACTTTTAGATATATGAGGATGGAAACATTCGATTCTAAGATTATTGGTGTGTACCTCAACATTATGCTGACCTAAAATGTAAGATATTAGAGGAAGGTCATTGTACTCTATATTCTATCCACCCAAGAGGGGATAAGTCGTATAAGGACCTCAAGATTATATACTTATGGCTAGAAGAGCTACGCTTATAGGAGGTGCCATAGTGAAAATTTTGAGTAAGAGGATAGATTTTTGTTGAGGGTCATACCACCAAAAGGGTGTAGAGGTTCGATTGGAAGGGTAAGTTGAGCTCGAGGTATATTGGTCTTGATGAGATTCTTGATAGGGTTGGTGATATTTCATACCACTTAGCATTTCTACCAGAGTTGGCATGAGTGCATAACGTCTTTCACTTCTCCCAACTGAGGAAATACATCGCAAATCTATCTCACATGATCAAACCAGATGAGGTTGAGCTTAAGGACTCTTTTTCCTACAAGGAGAGGCTTTTACATATTCTCAAAACCAAGATTCGACAAACCCAAAGCAATTTAATCCCACTTGTGAAGGTTCATTAGAGATGGTATGGAGTAGACGAGGCAACCTAGGAGACTAAGAAGGATATGCGCGAGTTGTACCCTGAGCTCTTCGACTCAGGTGTGTTAGGTTTTGGGTTATCTCTCTTTTATGGGGATAGTCCCCAGTAGTGTAGTAGCAACTTTGCTACAATTAATCATTCGGATCACCATCTTAACATCCTTTTTCTCTTCTTACCCAACCTCAACTTCTTAACTTAGGGGATGAAGTCTCTTTTTAAGGGGGTAATGATGTAATACCCCCAAAATTATCTAAAATTAATCCCGAGTAATTAATCTTGTAACCTAGTTCTAACCTTAGGGAATTTATTTTTCTATCTTACCCTAAATCCTATATTCTAAATCTTACCCTAACCCTAATTTTTATTTTTAAGTTATTAATATATTTTCTAACCTAAACCTAATCCTAGATGATTATTTAATTAATTTTTCCTAATATCCTAACCTAGATTATATTAACCTTATCATAATTAAAAGCTAAACCTATTAGTTCTCTTTTTCTTTTCCTCTCTTTTCCCTATTCTATTCTTTATTTTTTCTTCCTTTGGTCAACCTTCTTCCTCTCCTTTTTCTTTCCACTCTTCTTTCTGTGTGAAATATTGTCCATATACAATTCTTGGTATGCCCCATCACCTCCCTATCTCTTGCCAAGCCATCCCCTATCACGATCAATCTTTCAACTCCTAACCCCTACGATTGTGGGTTAGGGTTGATTTTATTTCGGTCGATCACATCTCCTACCCTCTATGCATGTGTGTGTGTGTGTGTGTATGTATGCAATAATAAATTCCCTAACCACCTCTCTTCTCTACCTTTGCTTTCTGTAGAAATAACACCACCTTATTCCTCCTTCACCTCCTCCTTCTTGTTGTTAAAAAAGACCTAAAAACCCACCACTAGCGAGCTCAATCGAGATAACAACACCACCACTAGCAACTTTTTCCATTTCTCTCCCACTACCACTGGCCAACCTCACCATTTACATCAAAGACACCCAAACCTCATTTGGCAATCATCACCCCACCACCTACGACTATTATCACCACAACATCACCCCCATCATCCATTCTTGTCGACTCTCTCCTCAATCACCAGCTAAAACAGTTGATGCACCCCTCCATCCTTTGGTCAAACACCCCTTAGCCACTTTCCTTCCTTTTCCTTTCCTTGGTTGCAATGACATTCACATTATCCACACCTCCCTCTTTGGCAGCTTCCACTGTAACCTCCCCCTTCTTATTTTTGCCTTTATCACTATTGCACCCCCATAACAACTGTAGCTTGTGTTGTTGCAACCATAACTTGGCTTGATGCACCTTGTCACTCCTCCTCCCTTGTTTGTGCTAGTTCTCCCAAAGTGGTTTGTCTCAGTTTAATCCTCCATTCTTGCACCCTTTCATATCCTTAATTATGTGGCTTAATTCTAATGGTGTTTTATTATACTTCTTAGGTGATTTTCCAGAGGCTCTAAAGGAGGCGGAATAGGATTAGTATGTATAGAGACCAGATTCATTTTTATAAGGATACTTGTCGTAGTCTAGGGTTTTTGAGTACTTTTTTTATGCATGTTTTTATTTTATTTTACCATGGTATTATTAACGCTATGATATGCAGTTGATACTATATTATAGAAAATGAGCAAGTGAAGATTATTAAAATATTGTTATTTTATTTGGAGAACCCTTGGTACGAAATATGGTTATGTCATGGGTTTATTAAGGTACGATGAGTGTGCAATGAATATAAAAAGATATATGGATATAAATGGTGGATTGGAAAATAATGTTACCAAACATATAATATTTGCATGAAATAATTTTTTTGTTATTGGTAGGGGCATTTTGGTCAATATTAGTTTAGTATGAGAAGTAAGGTATATTAAGGTGTTATATGATCTAAAATATGGCAAGGAATTTATATGATGTGTTTAGAGTAGTTTTGAATGACCTAAATTTAATAAATTTAATGGCTTGATTTGGGAATAATAACCATAAAACAAGAAGGCTATTATTATATGTGTGAAATGGTAGAGTTAGACCACAAAATCTAAATATGTTTTTAATATTAGTGTTCTAAGAATATACATTGAATATGGTGATTGGTTGGGACCTATAGGAAAATTTATGATTGATTTTTGAAATTAGGGTTTATAAGCCCTAAGAATAGTAACTATTAAGATAGGTTATTATCGCATATGAAAGACCTTAGTGTTAGGCATTGAAATTCAAGTATGTTGATAATAATAATAATTGAGGAAGACATACTAAGTTTGGTGGTTAAAAGAGTAACTGAAGAAGAGTTATGATAAAAGTTTGAAATTAGGATTTTAGGGAAATATGAGGGTCTTAACCCTAGAGAATGGCCTTATGATCTCGTGATATGCCTTACTTGTTTCAAACATTTTCTATACTTGTCAAATCAACGATGAATAAGACATTAGTCATTTAAAGTGAAAGATCACGTGAGTCGGGCCAAAGTGTTTATGGGTCTGTTCCACTAGACGATAATAGTGGCTCTATTGTATTATCCATGAGAAGTACTAAAGACCATTCCACGAGTTTAAAGATAAGTGGCTTAGGGGCATTTATTTCCTGAGAGGTATTGGGTCTGTTCCACCAGATGATAGTAGTGGCCTTGGTGTATTGTCCTTAATGGGTATTTTAGTCCTTTCCATCAAATTATGAATAGTGAGGCCCTATACTCATGGTGAATAAGAATTTGATTTAAAATAAGTAACCTAATGGATTAGATATTAATAATTTAAAGTGAAAGAGTACATGAGTTAGAATTAAGGTGTTTATGAGTTCATTTCACCAGATGATAATAGTGGCTTAGGTGTGTTGTCCCTAAGAGGTGTTTTAGATCATTTTATCGGTTTAAGAATAGTGGTTCAATGGTATTTTATCTTGAGATGTGTTGGTTATATTCTATTGAATTATAATATTAGTTTAGGTGTGTTGTCTCTAGGAGGTGATTCATATCGTTCCACCGGTTTAAGAATAGTAAGAGTGCTTGAACTCAATTAAGAGACCTGGATAAGTACTTATCTTGTGATACTTTATGTATTTTGTTTATGGACATATCCTTTAGTTTGAATGTATGTATTTAACTGTATCCCTATTTCGACAGTGCTGTTACCTTACTTAGTTCGTAGCGTACTATTCATCATTTTCATGGGTTTTGGTTATTGCCACTAGTAGAAGACCCTAATGGTTGTGTAGGTCTGTGATGGTCGGTTGGATGATTTTGCTACATTTAATGCATTATATGGGGAGGAGTGACTCTTCCTATACCGGGTATTTGGGTGAAGAGCCATGTTATCTAGATGATATTTTTACTCGGATACCTTTTGGACTCTTTAATCTATGGTATCCCTTTTTGTTGTAATTTGTTATTGTATCCCGTAGTTAATCTCCAAAATTATATTTATATTTACAAAGCTTCTCTTATTTCTAATTCCTATGTTTTACTCTAAATAATTTTAGCCTTGTGATTGATGTAAAGATGGTATGATAAACAAGACTTACGTCAATTACAATAATAACACTTGGTATTTTGACTATATGATTATGTCGTAAAATAAAAAATTTCAGTAGTAAAATTTAATGTGTTACGGAAACACGCATATTAATTTGTTGCACCTAAACTAAATTATAAACATTAAATCATAGAAAATATATAAAATAATTACTCACACACCTTCATGTATGCCAATTGGAGTAATTTATTTCCATATTTTTGCTTTTCTTGATATTTTTTAATGACCTAATTGATCTATATAGATATATAATTTATATAATTATATAATATAATAAGTAACTCATAAAATTAGTTTATAAAATTAGAAATCAATTAATTACATATTAATAATTTTTTATAGGATGTCATGCTATTTTACATTTAAATGATAAAACCAACATGTGAACCTTTTCGATAGATGTAAAATGGCTAAAATTTAATGTGCATTATATAAAAAGGTAAATAAATAAATCAATTTAGAACTGACCTTATCATTGGACCACATATTCTACTTGTTGTTCGACGGCCATAGGATATCACTTAAGTACATAAGAATCTCTGCATTTTTATCTCCGCTTATAATTTTATCTTGGGATATTTCAACAAATATCCCAATACTTTAAAGAAATGCACAATATATCACTACTATAATTTATACTATGCCAAATGTTCCTATATTTTTATTTTGATGCACAAATTACCCTTCCATAATTTTTTCTATCAAATTTAATTACCTAATAGTTAGTTATTAAAATTTGAGTAATATTTTAATATAAATAGACACAAAAACCCTTACTCCAACATCGATCGTCTTCTTTTTCAACTTTATTTTATTCCAAATCTAGCTACAAATAAAAATATAGAATATAATTTAATTTTAAACAACGATTAATAACGAGCATACAAAAATTCAAAACCATAATAAAAAAATTAGAGCTAAAAACTAACCTTAATTTTTTTTAAAAAAAGAAAAAAAAAACACAAGCGCTACATAAATGAGGAATTTTCGACCATCTCACATCCTCCATGGATGATGTTGATCGTGCGGGAGTGATTCCAGATGATGATCGTGGGAAAAAATGTGTCGTGCTTTGAATAAGATGAAAATATATAATTATTAAAAAAATAAAAATAGAGAGAAACGACTGTTATATTTTGGTAAGTTTGTTCTCTTTTGCACGAGACATCAAGATTCCAGAACCTCGTCTCCGAATAAGAAAGAATATTCGAGGACCCACTAATTTACGACAGACATCTTTTTAGAATATCTAGAATCCTCTACGGCACCGATCATATTTCTAATCTAGATACAGAAAGAAAGAAAAAGAAAAAAGAATACTGCAAGGACTGTAAACAGTAATGGCTAGCGGCGGCAGTGCTAGTCTGGATCCCAGTGAAGAAAAAAAGGGCCTACTCCTATGATCCTATTCCTCGTTCAACGTTTGCCGGCGTAAAAATCACAAACGTAAAATTTGACCATATTTCCATCCGAAACGACGCTACATGACAAAATCAGAATTGTTACTAGTATATTAGTAAATCTAAGCTGTTACACATTGATTTCGATGTGGTTGGAAATATTGACGAAGACTTTTTGGGGCAACTTGAAATTTCTACCAGCGACCTTAGATTTCCACCCTGATTTATTTACTTTACAGTTGCCTTGCTTGGTTATATAACGTCATATTTGGTTGATAGTTTTTTTTTTTGGTTATTTCATTAAGTAGTATTTTCTTTATGTTTGGATTTGACTGAGGTCTTGAGGATTTGGCTGGTTCCATAGTCTAAAGTCTTCCACATGCCAATATACTCACATGGGAAGGTGAATTATGGAGCGTTTAAGATAACTTTAACCTTCGGGTCAATAGTCTAATGCACAGTCGTACTATTCGATTTGGTATATGCTTAGTCAAGTTAACTACTTTGAGGAGCTGATCAAGTGACGTATATCTGAAACATCTTACTTTGGCAAGACATGGATGTAAATAATGAAAGAGGATGAGAAATAGGTGTATAATGACTTCTCCAGGTGGGAAATATTGACAAAGACTTTTTAAAAAAACTTAAACCATAGACATACCTTTAGTCTCGAAACAGAAGTGTATACGGATTAAAATACATGATATAAAATATTATATATTTTATTATTAAACTATTATTTATTCTTGTCCAAAACGAATAACATAAAGGAAGTAAATGTATACACTACTAAGTAATGAAAAAAATAATAATGCATGTTTTGCCATTCTTGAGCACCTCTCAAGCATTTGGTCCTTGTTGCTCTGTCGTATTCGTAGGCGGTCGCTGCCGCTCTTCTTGTTACCGCCGCTCCTCCTATGTATGGTTTTATTCTTCCCTAGCTTATTCTTTTATTTTATATATATATATATATATATTTAGGCTCTTGTACAAACCATTATTTAAAATGCAAACGTAGAAACTCTTAATTGCCGTTAGATCTAGAAGATTTAAGAGTCGAGATTAAAATAAATTTAGGTTAGGTATTTACTAAATCTTGACCATTGATCAAATACTAATCTAATGGTTAAGATTGGTTCCCATATATGTATATTAGGAAGGGTTTGTATGGGACCTTACCCTATATATATATAAATGCATGCATGTTGTCCTTTCCTAGCTTATTCTTTATATATATATATAAATGCATGTATGTTGATACAGATTGCAGTGTTTATTATTGAAAATTTGTAATTTGTTATTGAAAAATGTGTTGTTATTTGTTGTTGAATATGTTGGTAAAAAATATTGTTGTTTGTTGTTGAATTTGTGGTGTTATTAGCATGCATGAATGTGTTGGCAGACCTTATATATATATACTGTTATACGTAGTGCTTAATTACCAAGAGAAATAATATACTTAAAAATAATAATAATGTCACTTATAAAAACTACACACACACATACATTTTCATTAATAAGTATAGGATACTAGGATGTTAGGAAATGCCATATAATTAAATGAAAATATATTTTACATATGTACATCATTAAATGAAAATTATAATTAGAGTTGTATATTAATAATTTTTATTTGATAAGGATTAAATAGGCACAGAAAATAATGAAGAAATAAAAGTGAATAATTAAATTAGTCAAAATAACTATGTATAATAATAATAATAATATTGGATTTATTAGGGTTTAATTATAGTTAGCTAGGTTTACGATTAGGGTTATTAGGTTTAGAGTTAGTTTTTATTATAATTAATTAGGGTTAAGGTTAGTGTTAGTGTTAGGCTTAGGCTTAGGATTTAGCGTCTACTATACTAAATATGAGAATTAATATGTTCTCTTATAACAAACTATTATATACATTATTCTCAACTTAATAATATCATATTAATATACTTAACCTATATATATATATATTATCTTATTAATATCTACTTAATTTTTCTATGCCGAGCTTGAACGATTATATGATAGTTTGACCAAGCTTGTTTGTTAAACAAATAAGTTAAGACTATATCCTTATTTTAAACATGTCGAGTATAATAAGAGAAATTTTGATTCAACTTAACTCATTGATAAATCTAGTGGGAGTAAATAAAAGGACGAATTCAGTAATTTATCATTTCTTGATATTGAAAGACACATTTATATCAATAGAGAAATAAATAAAAATCAATTTAAGATTATAAGTTTTATGATGAGTATCTTATGTGGGTATGTTGTTAGCTTTACATACTTGGTTAAGATATGATAAAATATATTTATGATTTGTCTAGCTAGTTGAAGAGTTAACATATTTTGTCATCTAAATCCTTTCAAGAAAAACCTTGATGATAAGATTTGATGGTTGTTTTCATTTGTAGGTAGTGAGATGTCATGCATTGCCATGACATATCCTCCACCATATCTATACACAACGCTTGATGCTGATCTATGAACTCATGTTTGTTGGAAGCATTGTCAACAATAGTTCTGGTTGTTCTTTTTCAGCTATCATTGCCTTTGTTTTCTATCCCACATCGGTGGGTGACTTGTGTTTTATTCGGTTTTTATAACCCCACATCCAAGGCTACGGTTGAGAAAGTTACTTGGTCTGTTTTGGCTGGGTTATTAGAATGGGCCTAAGACTACACACGCGTATGCTCGCCGCCCGCCCGTCCGGTCTGGGCTGGGAGTGGGTGTGGTGTGGTCTTTGATCCAAGGCCTGATCTTTTTTGCTGTTATTTTTATTTCGATTATTTCATAACTGTTCTGATCCCTTTTTTTCTCCATTATTTCGAACGTTTCTAAACGTTCTTCCTCTCTTGTTTGCTGATCTTCCGGGAGTGGAAGTCAGTTTCTTTCGATTATGCTCAACTATATTTTTTATAAATGAAGGGTTGGTTTTCGGAGGCATAGAATATATATTTTCCTTTCCTGATTCTTAGCCTCCGGCCTTTCTCCATTTATCTCTTCGCACTTTGAAATATTGGGCAATTGAATCTGTAGTTCCAGCTCTTTATTCTGGTTGCACAAAATCAAGGGTGGTTGTGTGAAACTTGGGGGCGAGTCGGCGTTCGTGTTTTCACCAAGGATCGGCCGAATTTCGCTTCAAGGCAGTGGTTCCGATCACGACACAACAATGTTTTAATAAGTTCCTCTTCTTTTTCTCTACATTTTCATTTAGAAAATTATACGTATAGTTTATATATTCTTTCAATGTTATATGGTAATACAATGAGCTAGGTTAGTTGTCTGTGAGTGGTAAATAGTATGATCCATTCCATTTCAGATTGTATCACCTACTCTTAACCCTGCCTTGGATAAAGCCATGGTTGTTGGCTACATATACTTTTCTACATTGGTTTGTTGGCCATACTAATGTACCACACCTAAGATTTATTGAGGGTGATGTGTTTTCTAGGTAGTATGATTGGATATTTAAAGAGCTGACGGTGATCGATAACGAGTGAAGGTTTCGTCATAGCTTACCTTCAAGCATCCACCCCGGTTACCTTAGAGTATCTGTGACTAAACTCTTTGTTGATGATGTGAGGGAAAAGATGACATATCGAGATGAGTTGAATTTGAGAGTCATAGTCATTAGTTGGCCTCGACAAGGCTATCGGGGGATTAGTATGATGGCTATGAGTTTTTCTTAGTTAGGTGTTTGGGCTTTAGCAACCTTTTGATGTATATAGTGTTGCTATTGCTTTAACCTTGTAGTATGTATATCTTTTTTAATTTGAACCATCGTATAAATTTTTGCTATGTATGTATGTATATATATATATATATATATATATATATATATATATATATATATATGAACCCTTTCTAAGTATGAGTGGCTTGTGTATTGATAACTTTTTGAAAATATGTTGGAATGATTTATATATATATATCATGATATATTTGAGATTAATTCTTTCTAAGCATGATCAATTTGTGAATTATTAAATTTATAATTGAATTGATTTCTAATAATTACTTTTGTGTGGGACGCGTCTAGAATGAAAAACTATGGATCAAAAAAGGGTTGTCTACAAATTGTTTATCTAGATAATAAAACAAAGGAGTGGAGTTTTTCATCAAGTTTGTAGCTGAACATGCTCATGACTCTAGTAGAATAGTATGTCCTTGTTTGAACTATGCTTATATTCAGCATGTCAACGCTGGTGATTTGAGACCTCATTTGTTTGTGTATGTAATTGATATAAGTTATACTCATTGGATATGGCATGGTGAGACAGAGTCTAAATATGATAAGGAGGAAGTCAGGAGGGAAAGCAGTAGATTATTATTTGAGAACTATAAAGGATATTCGTTAGAGGAGATGACTCAAAATATTTAGGAAAGTGTTTGGGATTGCCCAAAAATATTTGAGAAGTTATTGAGTGACTCAAAGAAACCTTTGTAAGGTGATTGTAAGATGTTTACTTAATTATCCGCTACTTTAAGGTTGCACAACTTAAAAGCATGCGACAGATGGAGTGATAAGAGATTCATGGAATTATTAAGACTTGTAAATGATATGCTTCCTAATGATAACATTCTATGCAATCATACCTATGAAGCAAAGAAGATCATTTCCTCTATAAGCATGAGTTATGAGAAGATACATGCATGTCCTAATGATTGTATTTTATTTTACAATGATAATGTGTCTTTGGATAGTTGTCCTAATCATGAATGTAAAGCACCATGATATAAGAAGAATAAGGTGCTAGCTAAGGTGGAATGGTATTTTCTTATAATATTGAGATTCAGTCGGATGTTTAATGATGATGAAGATGACAAGAATTTGAGATGGCATATTGATGAGAACATAGATGGCAAGCTTCTTAGACATCTATTTGACTCTCCAAAATAGATGACGATTGATGACTTGTCCCCCGAATTCAGTAGAGACAAGAAACATGTGTCTTGTGCATTCTATAAATGGAATGAATCCACACAATCAAGGAACCTACAGTATATGGCTGGTGATTTTGGTTACATACAATCTTTTTGTGGCTCTATGTGAAACGCAGGTATATGATGTTGTCTTTACTCATTTTTGGGTCAAACTAACCAGGGAATGATATTGATGTTTATTTGGCACCTTTGATTGATGATTTAAAGTTCTTGTGGGATATGGGCATTGAAGTATTTGATGTATACAGTGAAGAAAATTTCACTTTGAGAACAATGTTATTCTATACTATAAATAATTTTCTAGCATATGGTAACTTGTTAGGTTACAATATGAAAGGCTATTATGTATGCTCGATATTTGAGGAGAATACTTCATTTATTCAGCTAACACATGGTCGGAAGACTGTATTTCTCAGACATCGTAGATTTTTACCAAAGAATTATCATTATCATAGGAAAAAGAAAGCTTTCCATGGCTTTCAGGAAGAATAGCAGGCACTAATCTGGTTGACGGGTCAACAAGTGTATTTGAAGATGAAACATTTGAGCATCAAGTTTGGGAAGAAGAATAAAGATAAACCTCTATCCGTTGGGTGGAAGAAGATGTCTATATTCTTTGACCTTCCTTATTAGAAATCTCTATATGCGAGACATACCCTTAATGTGATGCATATAAAAAAAAATATATGTGACAGTCTTGTTGGTACATTACGTAATGTTCCATAAAAGACTAAAGATGACACCAATGCTAGAATGAATATGGAAGAAATAGATATTAGACAGGAACTGTCACCGCGAGGCAATGGAAGAAGAACATATTTACTAATAGTGTGTCATACACTCTCCCAAAAAGAGAAAACTTTCATTTTGTGAATTATTTAATAGGGTCAAAGGGTATTCTTCAAATTTTAGAAGGCTCGTGTTGATGAAAGAGTTAAAACTAATTAATATGAAGTCTCATGATCGTCATATTTTGATGCACCACTTGTTGCCGACAGTGATATGTGGAATTTTACTGAAGCATGTTCGAATTGCTATCATGAGGCTTTTTTGGTTCTTTAATGGTGCTCTCTCCAAAGTCGTACATCCTAACAGTTTGGATTCCTTGCAAAGAGGGATTGTAATTACTTTGTGCCAACTTAAAATGTAGTTTCCACCTTCATACTTTGACATTATGGTATATCTAATTGTTCATTAAGTTTATGAGATAAAAATGCTAGGACCTTTTCATGGGCATTGGATGTACCCTTTTGAGTAGTTTATGAAGTTGCAAAAGGTTATGTGAAGAATTGATATTAGCTGAAAGGATGAATTGTTGATATTCACCTTTTAGAAGTAATTCAAAAGTCTCATTAACATAAAATTATAAGAAAAGTCAAGGAAATGATAATAAAAATTTTCTAAAACATGAGTAAGGTGTTTAAAATCTTTAAGAATGAAAAAATAATAAATTTTATTTTTAAAATCATAAAAATATTTAAAAAATTAGGGTTTTTGAGATTTGGTTTATTGCACACTCTTTCTCTTCAAATTTTTAGCACAAGGCTCTCTAAATTTCACTCTTCCGTTATTTATAGCTTCAATAGTGGGTCCTTATATGGTCTTTATCATAGGTTTGAAAAGGTTTGAGGCTATGTCTTGTTCGTGGTTGTGGTTATTTGTCTTATGTTACATTATTCAAACTTTTAACTTCTCTGGCTATTCTGTCACCTTTTCCAATTGTTCCATTGTTTTTGGTTTTGGTTTCTCGTGTTTTTCATCTTTTCTAATTGTTTTTGGTTGGTTTGTTTAGGTCATTATCTTTGTAACATCCCAAAATTTACTATTTTTTTTCAAAAACCTCTAAATTTAAAACCAGTAAATTATGGGAATATTACCGCCACACTTAGTATTAGACTAGTTCACTCCTTAACTTAACCTTACATCCTCCCTCCTTATTTTAACTCACATTAGAACCCATCTCTCATATATGTGGGTTATGGCCCACATTTATTCACCTCCAAGTACACACGTTACCACACTTTAGGGTTTTCTCCAGAAAACCCTAATTTAAGTCTACATGACCAATCCTACTCCACTTCTCATGACCCAAGACATTTTAACACCCCATTTCTCACAATCCATAGATCATTTATTCATCATCATACTTTATTCACCAAGTACACCCATGTTACCACCAAACCCTAGTTAGCCACACCAAACCCTAGTTAACCATTCTAAACGCCAATTATCCACCACCAACCATAGTTAACCACTCCAAACCCTAGTTAATCACAACAAACCAAACTTAGCCACTCTAAACCCTAGTTAATCATAATAACCCATTGTTAATCACTCTAAACCCTAACTCAGTCTCCTCTATACCCTTATAACGTCCCACATACTATTTTTCACCCAATGTGTTCAAAACCCCATACGACACTTCTAATACCTTCCTTACACACCATATCAACTTTCCATACGTAAATCTTTCTCTCATGTAAACTTTGTACCCCCATGCAAACGTTCGAACTTTTTCATGCAAAATCTTAAGCTCACATGTGAAACCCTAAATTCCCATGCAAACCCTAAATTCCACCATGCATGGTCATATAACACACAAGCTGACCCCACATCAATCCACTCCCTATCATCATATTACAAAACCTATCATCCATGTCTTATGGGCCACACCGTATCACAATAAAAACATAACTCATACACATAATACACATGCCATAATTTATTACACGAACTTACCTCAACTCCATATCATGCTGCATATATGACAGTTATACAAATACACATAAAATACATTATAGTTCATATCACATGGCATGCATGGCATATAAACACACATACTACACAAATGACCTTAATTCCCCTTACCTAAAACGTCACCTGTCTTGGAGCATGCTCCTACGCCTCTTTAGGGCTTTGATTAGTCTCACCTATATATGGGAAAAACTAGAATTAGATTCTCTCCTACCAAAAATACTATTATTTACTAACTTATTCTAAGACTAGGTTTTTAAATAAAATAATACCATACTAATAATAACGATAAGAAATAATACTAAAAATACTAATGAAAATATTAATATGATTCAAAATGGATGGTGAGATAAGGGCTTCAACTCTTCACTAAAATAATGCTAATAATATCATTAGGACATTATAAATAAAAATAGTAATAATAATAGTAATGAAATAATAATCGTAATTACAAAACAACAACAACAACAACAACAACAACAAAAATAATAATAATAAAATGACTTAAATCGAAAGTAATATAAGATAGGGTTTTTGACCCTACTCCAAAATAGTAAAAGTACCATTAGTAATATTAATAATAATAATACTAACACATATTACTTATAATAATAATAATAATAATAATAATAATAATAATAATAATAATAATAGTAATAATGATGATAATGATGATGATGATGATAATAATAATAATAATAATAATAATATAAGTAATAGTATTCGCACTATATAAATATGGTAGGGCTTTGGCCCTCTAAATAGATAATAAAAATAATAAAAATAATAAGAATGGTAATAATAATAATAATAATAATAATAATAATAATAATAATAATAATAATAATAATAATAATAATAATAATACAAGTAATAGTATTCGCACTATATAAATATGGTAGGGCTTCGACCCTCTAAATAGATAATAATAATAATAATAATAATAATAATAATAATAATAATAATAATAATAATAATAATAATAATAATAATAATAATAATAATGATGATGATGATGATGATGATGATGATGATGATGATGATGATGATGATGATGATGATGATGATGATGATGATGATGATGATGATGATAAAACTCATAATAATACTAATAATATTAATAATATGAAACTAATAATCTAAATAATTTAAATAGGATCTTGACCCTGATAAGCAATATTTACAGTAATATTGAACCTAATAATAATAATAATAATCGAATACTAGGTTAAAATTGAAATAAAATAAAACAAGCTTAAATAAATAGGGGTGAAGGGCTGAGAAGGTTTAGGGTTCCAGCTTAGGCCAGTGGAGATAGATGGCATCGACGGTGGTGCACTATGGTGGCCGGAAAAGAGGAAAGAAATGGAAAGAGTCGAGTTTTGAGAAAAAGAGAGAAAGAATAAAGGTGGACGTTGAGGTGTTGGTGGTAGTCCAGACTGAGGGGAGTAAAGTGAGGGTGGTTGCGTAGCCACTGGCGACGGGGCACAGCGGCAGGGGTAGTGGCTGAAATGAAAAGAAGAAGGAAAATAGAGGAGGAGAAGGATGAAGGGAAAAAGAAGGGTAGGGTAAGGTGGAGGAGGATTGGTAGCTGCTTTTGGGCGGTGTAGAAAGCAGTGATAGCGGCAGATGTTGTGGTGGACGGTGGTGCGAAGGGTGGTAGGGCAAAGATTTGGCTGATTGGGGAAGGAAATTTGCACGACTGGGGTGGTTTGTGCAGGAAGAATCGAGGGAGAAGGGCGGTGCAGTTAGTTAGAGGGTGGTGTAGGGAAGACTTAAGTAAGTATAGTAGGCGGCGTAGTTGGCCGACAGTGGAGGAAAATGCATCTGAAGTTGCGGTGGTGTACATGATTGTTCTTTCTAGATTCAAGCTAAAACTTGATTAAAGGCTGCTATGGGGGTATTTATAGGCTAAAGGAGAATTTAGGGTCGAAGAGAAGATGGGAGAGTGGCAGGCAGGAGTGGGCACTAGCCGATAATGGCAGTTGGCACACTCCCCATTCGTGGTCTGCGAGTGGTCAGGGGAGAGGGTAAAACGTGTGAGGGGAGAAGTGGGCAAGCATATGTGGTTGATGAGTCGATGTGGAAGAGAAGGGGAGTTGGGCAGCGATCGTGCGTAGTCACCGGAAAAATTTTCGGCCGTGTAGGTAAATGCAGGTCGACGGGGAAAAAGAAGGGAGGAGGAGGAAGAAGAAGAGGGTGGATCGGCCGGCTGGGGGAAAAAGAAAGAAAAGAAAATAGGAGGGAGAACTGGGCCGGTGTCGGTTATAAAGTTTTTAAACGGAACGCAACGTTCCAGGGAAAAAGGGGAGAAGGAGCGTCGTTTTGCTCTTGGGCCGCGCCAAAGGAACGGAGGATGATGGAAATGGGCCACGAGCAGGCCCCACCGGAAGAAGAAAAGAAAGGAAAAAGGAAGAAAATAAAGAAAAGAAAGAAAAAGAAAAAGGAAAAAGGAAAAAAGAAGAATAGGTAGGTTGGGATCAATTAAATTAATTTGAATATTTTGGGTGAAAAAATATTTTAATAAAATACTATTAAATTTTTAAGGCTAATTTAGGATTTTTAAAAGATTTTTCCTAAATTTCCTTTTAATTAGAAAAATACACAAATTTTCCTTAAAAAATATTTATAAATTTCTTCTTAATTTTCCTTAATCAATTTCTTCCTATTATAATAAAAATAGTTAATTTAATTAATTTTCCTAATAAATCCTTTTTAGCTACAATTCTCAAAACTAGTATTTTTGGAGCATTTTGAATCTTCTCCATTGGCTGTAGTTTATTAGATTGTATTTTTTTATGCTTATGGTATAGACTAGCCATGCTTACATTTTTTTTTTACTTTTTTGGTAATGTAGTTTAAATTTTTCTTTGTTGTTGCTAATTTGGGGTATTGCAAGCCAAGTTAGTACCTTCAAACTCCCTCCTATATTAAAACTATTGATATACATATTTCTATGATGGCTTGTGGTTTAAAGCTTTTTTTGATTAAAATGTTTCTTAGATGTTTGTGGCAGCCTTGGGACACTAAAGTACGAAAAGAGTAGATGTGGCAATAGGGTTGGGTGGGTTGGGTTCTGGTTGGGTCGTAGTGGATCGGATCATTTGTCTTTTATGGGTCAGTTGTGAGTTGGGTCAGGTTATTTTAGTCATTGCATTGTTTGGATTTAGGGCGGTTCTAGGTAGGGTCATTACAGTTTCAGTTCATTTTAGATTAATTTGTCGGGTCAGATAGGGTATAGATTAAGCAAACTCGAATTTGGGTAATTTTAGGTTAACTCGATTGATAGGACCTGGTTGGGTTTGGGTCATTTTCTTGTTAACTTGACTAGGTGGGTTAGGCCCGTTTAGGCCATTTTGTGCAATTTGACATGTTAGTCCCGTTGGGTCCAAGTTATTTCTGGTTAACTTGATGGGTCCGGTCATTTCATGTAATTTGACGGGTTGGGTTTGAGTAGTTTCGGATTAACTTGATGAGTTGGGTCGGGTCGGTTCAAGTTTTGATGGCTTGAGCCAAAATTTGGGTCTAGGTAACTAGCATTTATTACATTATAAATATTAGAGATAAAAGCAATCATAAGATTACTAGTACATATAAATGAAATAAGAATATTAAACGTGTTTTATTTTCATAAGTAAATAATAAAGATATTTATAAATTTTAACAATAAAAAATACTACATGATTCAATCTAATAAAGATATTTATCATTTATTATCATTAATTTGATTGCTTAAAATATTTGTTTACCTAAAAAAATATAATTTTATAAAATAAAGGTGATCATAATATGACTATACAATGTATAATTATCATTTCTTACATTGTAAATATTAGAGACAAAGATAATCATAAGATTACTAGTACAAATAAGTAAAATAAGAATATTAGATGTGCTCTATATTCACAAGTAAATAATAAAGATATTTATAAATTTTAACAATAAAAAATATTGCATGATTCAATCTAACAAAGATATTTATCATTTATTTGATTACTTAAAAAATATAATTTTCTAAAATAAATGTGATCATAATATGACTATATAATATATATAATTATCATTTATTACATTGCAAATATTAAAGACAATCATAAGATTACTAGTACAAATAAATGAAATAAGAATATTAGATCTATTTTATTTTCACAAGTAAATAATAAAGATATTTATATATTTTAACAATAAAAAACATTAAATGATTCACTCTAACAAAGACAATTATCATTTATTTGATTACTTAAAAAAATAATTTTATAAAATAATCGTGATCATAATATGACTATATAATGTATAATTATCATTTATTGCATTGTAAATATTAGTGATAATCATATTTTATTTTGGATTTCAATTTGTCAATTATATATCTTATTAGTTAAGGAAGATGTTGGAAAATTTTAAAAGATGATGTCATTTGTCAAGTTAAATGAGTTTGCTAATATATACAATATTTTATTTTATTTTATATAAAAATATGGAGTAATGATCAAAATGATTTTCGAATAACTGCTTGATACTTGTTAGTTGTTAACTTGTTATACATGTCATGGATGATGAAATCAGAAAAAAAAAATCTTATTTTACATCATAAGTAATAACATATAATATAATAAATCAATAATCTGCTAATTTGCTATTTGAGTAATATTAATGATTATGTGTATAAGTTCATTTTATATTATAGGATATGTGTATGGGAACTTATAAAAGTAGTTAGGTAAAGAAGATAAAAGATATTAAAAAATTATCTAATATACACTTTCACCATCAAAATTACTCCAACTCAATAACCTCGTAAATAAGTATTAAATTTGATTTCATATAAATATGTAATGAAAAACTTATTATTAATTATTACTTGTTTATTAAATTATTATTATGACTTCTTAATATTATATTTTTGTGTAGAAAAATTCATGAGGATATCACTAATAAATATGGATGTCTAGGGTAAAGATATGAAAAATAAGTATAATTTATAAAACACTATATTTTTAAAAGCTTTAAGTGAATAATAAAATATGTATAATTTTTTATTATTATAATAGATTTTAATATTTGGTTTGGTTAATGTCGGATCGGGTCAGGTTAATGACGGGTTATGGATTGTGATCAGGTTGGGCCAGGTTCAGGTCGGATTTATTCTATTAGGTCAATGTCGGATTGGATTGGAAGGGTCGGGATAAGTTTTCACGGCCCTAAAAAAGAGCATGTTTTCCACTCCCAAAATATTATAAAAATACTTTGTCTTAAAAACTTTTCAATTTTGAAATCAAAATCAAAAGCATCTGATTAATTTTTTTTAAATTATTAATAATTTATATCAACTAATATAGATATTCATTTTTATTTTTTTTATTTTTATCATAATTTTAATAAATTTAATTTATTATATATATATACATATTATTGTTTTCTTCTATTTTATCTTTTAAAATTTTAACAATTAGCGATTCTAATTTTTTTCCCCAATCCGGTCGCCATCCATCACTGTGCTGGGATGGTGCCATTGGTACAAACGCATTGGGACTCCGATTGGAGTGTTGTGGGTTGTTTTTTTTTTTTTTGGTCGGCTAACATATATTGCATTCGGAAAATCGGACCTTTATCACAAATACTAGACGCTGACGTCTTCACGCCCGCATATGTTCGTGTACCTTAGAGTGCCTTGTATGTGATTGTTTATATTTTATTTTAATTATAATATAAAAAAATAGCAAATATGTTAGTTCACTATGTAACTTAGCTTGCGATGACGTAGCCTAGCAAGTCGCGGGTCTTGACAATAGTGTTCAATACTAATTGCTAACGAAGTGTTTAGACCTTTTTCTATCCCTATTTTTATTTTGTTGTTTTAAATTTTTATGCAATTTAGGTTTTGAATATTTTGATTATTTTATTTAGTGTCTGCTGTACAATTTGTTCGCTATAAGTATTTCCTTAAATTTTACATTTTATTGAAGCCATTAATCTTTTCCAATTTTTGACCTTTTAAATTTTACTATTTTCTTAAAGTTCTGTAATATTTTATTAGAAGTTAAAGTTATATTTCCACAAAAACAAAAAAATCTTAAAGCTTATGAGTGTTTACTCTTTGAAAGGAAATAGCACAGGTAAATTGGAAAAGTATTTTAAGATTTCAATGATTATCAAAATGTGAAAAATATTCTTTAAAGAAAATACGTGTTTGGTGATTTAAAGTTCACAATTATAACTATCTATACTATAATTTGTGAATAGTAAGCCATTTTCATAGAATTTACCTTTTCTTCAAATCGTTTATTCTTTTCCCCTTTTTTTTTTTTTTACCTTTTTTCTCCTTCACCGTCACTAATGATGTTTGTGTTCCACCAATATCACATTTCTCAATAATTAATTAGCTTTATAGTTGGTTCTAGTATTTTTAATTTTTAAACTAAAACCTCCAAATCCTTTTTCTTTTATAGAATATCCACGTAAGTTAGATGAATATCTTATAACTCTATACTTTTCAAAATCATACAAATCATTTGAAATATATATATTATATAACTTAGAAATTTAGTTGTTGCATTTTAATTTTCATACAAGACCTTTATTTATTAAGAAAAAATAGTTATAGAGATAGTTGTGAATTTTGTTGATTTTCTTTTGCCAAATTCAATCTTGAATGAATGGAAATGTAACCAATTTCAATACAAGACAAGTTTTCCTATCCTATCAATACCTAATAAAAGCTACTCATCAACAAGCACAAGTATATGCAAATAAGGCTAAGAAGGCGTGACTCGAAGATTTTGAAATTAGGGTTGCAAAGCTAGGAATTAGAATTTAGAATATTTCATAGAATATTCATGTGTACTATAGATGAAATTAGGCTAGCTAAGTGTTTTTAGAAGAATGAGAATAGAGGCAATTGCATACATAGTCATGTGTACTATAGATGAAAGATTTATTTGTATTTAACACAATACATGTGCTTGATTGATCGAGTTGTATCTTAGGTAAAGTGAGTGTTTGACTAAATATATATGTAGGGAATATTTAGGAATATTTAAACATACAAATTTTTATGTGGTCCAAAAGAAAAACAAGTAAGTTAACTTAAAAAAAAAGACTTTAGATGATGATTGAGGAATCAGTATAAAAACTAACCAAAAATAAATAAATGCTTAATTGGTATCTTTAAATGACAATTTAAACACAAATCCATCACCTAAGGCCAAAATTAAACAATTTTCGATGACACCTTTTGATAAGAACCACCATCAAAAGTTTATTTTTTGACTTTAGATGAAGGTTTTGCACTTAAATCGCAATTAAAAGTATGATATTTTTTTACTTCCCTCTTTATAGATAATATATATATCTATTATCATGAACCATTAAAAGATCTTCTTTTCCCTCTATTTTAGAGTTTTGATGATGGTTTTGAAATCATTATTATATGTTTGATGATGCCTTATACTATGACAATTTAGGATCATTATTAAAACCTAATTTTAACCATCATTAATTCTTATTTCTATGTTTGTGGTTGACTTTGGTAAGAAAAATGAATTAAGCTATTTTAATTTATTCCATTATAAGCTTAGTTATTGACTTAATTTATATATATGAATGTTTTTTTATTGAATTTAAAATTATAAAAAAATAAAAATGTAGTTAAATGCATAAATACTTTAGGTTTATTTCCATAAAGGTATAAACGTTTTAAAAATAAATATTTTATGATATGAATGTTTAGATTTTATTCTCATTGGGGCATAAACATTTAGACTTTATTTCCATTAAAATATAAATAAAAATGACCAAAATTATCTAAAATTTAAAGTTTTTAAATCATTATGCATGTCTTTACGTAAAATTAAAAAAAAATACTTACACTTTCATGGCAAAAATATTTATACATTTAAATACATTTTTATTTAAAAAATATCATATTCTTATATCAATCTTTCTGAACCGAAACTTGAGTTCGATTTGATTCGGTTATTGAACGAAAATAAAATTACAAGTTTGAAATCAACCTTTTTAGGCAAATGACAGAGGCAAATCAAGCCAGACGCGTTAAACCTTTTCCCTGTATGGACTAGTTCATGCCTAGGACGAGGGATTGGAGCCCCCGCGCTTTCTTTTACCCTAATGCAATATTTGTGGAATTTACGTGGGTACACACTTGGTGACAAAAGTCTTCACGAAGTAAACGCTCCAGGCAGCAAATTTCATGGACACAGAGTGAGTACCTTAAAAGACGGTTTCGTAGGGATAGCTAAAGACTTTAGGGCTTGTGCAATTCCTCCCGTGCTTCACCCTCCATATTTTGTTTCTTCTTCTTCTTCTTCTTCTTCAAATGTTCATACTTCTTTCAACTTTTCAGGGAAATTAAACTAAACAAGTCCAAATGTATTTAGTAGAATCATAATGGATTCAGAGTCATATAATTGTTTGCCATATCTTTTCAGTACTAAATGTCTTTTCCATACGCTATGATCTCCGACATATTTGGTGGATCCGCATATTCACATACCCTACAAAGTAAATCTGTGGTAATTTAAACGTGAAGTCATCAACATGTATATGTTATACCATGATGGTAAACGCTTAGATCATGGGTACGAGACGTCCCCAAATTTAATATTTTCCCAATGACATTAATATACTTTGCGCATACACTTTTTATAGTAAATTATACTCGTTTTTATAAAGTTTTTATAAATTAAAAAAAAAAAAAATATATATATATATACTGTTGTAAATGTATAATTACTAATCTCTCTCTCGAAATTTGTATATATTAATGGTGATCGTGACATGCATATGATAAATTAAATTTGTCAATACCGACACATCATCGTGACATGTACAATCCATTTCGCCCAACAGGAAGAAATTAATATTATATATAATTTCCTCTACTTTTTAAATGCAGCCAAGCAATTTTGAAATATCATACAAATTTCTCCAGACCCAAGTCAAAGAAAGAAGAAACACATTGTACTAGATGGATTGGGTGCACAAATCTATATATTTAATATTATTATAATATATTTTATTGTATTTTTATAAATATATATTAAAATTAAATTATAAGAATAAAAGTGGGTGCGCCTAAACTAAATTCACCTAATAATTTTTGTGCGTCAGTGTCCCTCTCGGAATTGAGAGCGACAAGATGACACTCAACAATATAGAAATCTATGTTGACTTGACCGGTAGATCTTATGCTAATAATTCGAGAAGACATTTAATTGGGAGGCGGAGGGAAAGAACAACTAACACACACGTAAAAAGAAGAAAAAAATAATTATCGCGTGCATGGGAAGAAAAAGAGAAAGAGTTTGGTACCAGCTAAGATGTTATTTTGGTGATTATTTTTTTTCAATGTTAAATTTAAAAAAAAATATTTCTAGCAAATTTATTTATTTAATATAGTAAAACAATTTATAGTAACAATTGACACTTCTCCAAAAATATACTATATAATACTATATAGTTATAACCCGTATTTTAATGTTTTTGCTCCAAACATGGATCTGAAGTACTGTTGCAATCAACTTGGTCTAAAATCTTTTAAATTTAGAATGGACAATTAGTTATTCATGGTATTTTAATTGATCATTAATAGTTTTAATTACAACTGCTTTTAACTAATGGCATTTTTAAATATTGCACTAAGTATTCTTCATTATAATTCCTATGTATCAGTCGCATGGTGACTGGTGAGCTACACTTAATGCCTAAAAGTACTATTCAAGATACACACCCGTGACCTATCTGAATTCGGTGACATTAAAGATAAACACAGAGCGTCTTATCCCTTCTTCCGGCAATATACCATTTTTTCTGAAAATTATTTATCAATGTTTAGCTCACATCAATATATAACTAATATTTTATCAACGTTAAAAGTGTTATTTCACTATAGAATTGCAGATTATATTTTACCATTCTTACAAATTTAATGATTCACTATTATTATTTTAATCTTCCATCAATCTATTATTAAATTTTTTCCACAGTTAAACGTATCTTTCACTCTCTAAATTTATATTTTTTTTACCATTGTATTATTAAATCTTCACTACAATTTATAGTTATGAGTATATTTTACTATTATAACTCATATATTTCACCATTATATTATTAAATTTTATTAAGATTAAATATATAATTTTGCTATAACTATCAGTACATGAAACCATCCCCGTCTGTTTTTACATTCATGATTTTTTTGATCACTCTATATTGAAATAAACACTTATGTCCATACTTTTCTGCAACCTCCACGGAAGATATTTGCAAGTCTCTCGCTCACTGAGGCTCTGCGTATATTTCGATATAAAATTGCTGAACTCTGTTAATTAGACAGGATTTTATAATTAAATTGTTTTTAATCCAATGTGCCATAAACAAAAGCCTTTGGGTCACAACAATTTGAGGACTTCATTAAAGTATGAATTATGATGTGGTTTGATATGTAAGTAAAAAACAAGGGAGTAAATCACCATCTCATATTTTCTATGAATGAATCAGTAATAACAAGACTCGTATTTTTGCCGCAGTTACTCAATTTACTTAATTTTTATCAATGTTAATATATTTTTACATTAAAATTATATATATCTTTTATAGGTTTTGATCTTTCCTCACCATTCTCCATATCTTTTACCAATATACGCATAAAATTTTATTAATGTTTAACATATTTTTCACCATCATTTTCTATAAAATTTTAATATTAATCTAATTATATTTCATCAGTTCTATGCATATCTTTTACATCAACTACACATATATTTCATCAAAATTCTACTTATCTCACCACAACTACTTAAAGTTAATAATTCTAGTACAAAATATGATATTTTATCATTACTCTCAATGTCTCTCACCATTGTCTACTTGAAATTTTATTATTATTTAACATATCTTTCACCGTCATTTTAAAAAAATTTCAACATTGATCTTGTTCGAGAATTTAACAAACACTCGATGGACAACAATGATGATGATGATGAACCAGTTGGGCAAAGAGGTGCAAGGATGAGAATAAAGAATTATGCTCTAATTTTTCAAGAGGTGCACCAATCTCAGGGTCCTGCATTGCCATTGTGTGACCACTGAGATCGGTCTCAATGTATTATTTGTGTTCTCCATTATACCTATTTAATCTTAGTTTTACTCAACTTAATGACCAACGGTCATTTTATATTTATCCTACCATAACACCACTATATATATTAAAATATTGTGATTGAAAACAAATCCCCTACAAAAGATATAAACACTAACTTTATATATTATTCTAAAACTTATGCAAATTATAAAAGAATACTTTAAAAAAAATCATACATTAAAAAAATACAAAGTAATATAAAAATTAGAATTTGGTTAATCTTAAAAAAAATGTATTAAAATTTCATACGATATTCAAGAAATGATTAAAATATTAGTTCAAAGTTTGAAAAATTACATATATGTGTATCCAAAAATTTAGAAAAAGTTATAGAATTGTTTATATATTTTTTAATCTTGATATATCTTAAAAGTTTTTTTTTTAAATTTTATTAGATAGTTTATAAAATGGGAAAAAATAAATTATTAAATATTTTATGAATTTAAAAAAAAATTCATGATATTTTGAGAATTTTATGAACTTTAGAGAAATTATTTTGCTTTTTGTAATTATTTACATGATATTCTATTAATTGTATTGAGTTTTTGGGGGATCATATTTAAAAAGGTTCTAAAACTTTTGGTACTCTGTTTTGAAATTTTATAACTTTTTAGCAATTTTCCAAAATGTACAACATTATTAGAATATTTAATAGTTTAATTAAACTTTTTAAAATACAATTTTATAGTTTCATTTCAGAATTATAAAACAAAAAATGTTTGTGACTTAATGGGAATGACTCAAATGATTATGCCATTATGGGAATTCAGAAATGGTTATGTTGTACTAGAAATAACCCCAAAACATATATACTTGTTGCTATTGTCAAGTTGTTGATTGAGGGACTTAAGAAAAGGGGTTGCTAAAGAGATAAAATAGAGAGAGGTGAGAGAAAGAAAAAAGAAGAGTGTTATTGTGTGTTGGGTTTGAGAGATCATGAGGAAAATAGGAGAAGAGAACCCTATTTATAAGGGATTGAGTACAAGAGAGGGGTGAAAGAGGATAAAAGATCTCATGCAATCCGTCCATGATAGAGGGCTAGTGAAATGATCATTAATTGATTTAAGGGCCTCTAAGGTCCCATATTATGGACGGGGCCTTAGGAGCCTAGTCTCATGTATGAACAAGGTTTGTCAGCTATGTTGGGACCACTATCTGGGCCTAGTAGTGAGTATGGGTTCACTCTCTGGCCTTGGAAGTCTGGTTTGAAAATAATGCATATTATTGTTCCCTTCAAAAATCAACCCACTCAGGTAGACAATCTCTAAGGTCAGCGTCTAAAGCTAGTCGGTCCATAGTTGGCCTCTATAGTTGGTTTGATGCAAGAGATCCTCTTGTGTTGGAATCTCGTGTTAAAACTTGATGATTATCGAGAGGGTAACTCTTGAAAGTTGTAACCAACACTCTTACAAAATAATATATAAATAAGTAATATAAATGAGAGGGCAACCCCCTTACAATACAATCCCAAATAATAGGGTCGGCTTATGGTCTGATTCACTAAAGAAAATATCCACAAAACCACTATAAATAAGAAGAGCATGGTTTCCTTACAAAATAACTACAGATAATGGGGTCAACCCATGGTCTAAATCCCTTACAAAATGGCATAATGATGCGACATCTCTGTTTGACGATGTGCTCAAATGGGGTCAACCCAAGGCTTTATTACAACATCCCTAATGTGAGTTTATGAGTCTTCAGTATACCTGGAACCGTATAAAAGCCATGACTTTACCATGTTAAGGTGTTGTGATACTATTATTTTTTCCACACTTCAAATCTTTTTTTTTTAATACTTTGGCACTAGATAACTAGATTAAGGTTTGATCCAGCAGCCATTGGTTGATGAAATTGAAAGGATCAACCAAACCCCTTAATATTAGCCTCAGTGACCTCAATACATCTCTTAAGGAGCTAACCATGGGAGCTAAGGCTTAGCAACCAAAATGCTGTCAAATGTGCCTGATTCTAGGCTCAGTGGCTTTAGTGCATTGGCTAAGGAACACACCATGGAAGCCTAGGCTTAACAGCTAAAGTATAACATGTACACCTCAATTTTTTGCTAAATCTAATCCCGAGTGATTAACATTGTAACCTAATTCTAATCTCAAAATTTTAATATTTCCAATTTACCCTAACTCCCTAACCATATATATTAGCTTAATCCTAGTTGATCGATAATTAAATTATCTTAATACCCTAACCTAAATTATTTTAGCTTAATTATAATTCTAAAACTAAACCTAATATATTTCACATTTTCCCCTTCTCCATTTTCTCTTTCTTTCTTTTTTTCTCCCTATTGGCTAACCCTATCCTTTCATTTCTTCTCCCCTTCTTCCTACGTAAAACATTATCCTTAGACAATGCTTTTCACGCCTCAATCCCCTACCAAGATACTCCCTACCCCCCATCAGCACATCAACTCTCAGCTCCTACCTTCATGGGTTGGGGTTGAAAATTTTGGCCATGCATGTATATGTATGCATATCACACAACAAATTGCCTCAACCTCCCTCTTCCTCCTTTAAATTTTCTGTTAAAAGAAAATGCCACCTTCTCCTTCCTTTCTTCCTTCTTACTGCCACAAAACAACCACCAAAATCCTCTTTAAGCATCCCTCACCGAAGATCCACCCCCACCATTGGTGATCCACATTGAAACTCCCCCTCCATTAAGCATAAACCATAGAAACCCGTCTATTTTATCCACTATCCATCACCTTTGTATTCCTTCATTGAATCCCCATCACTACCACCAGCAGTTTACACCAATCCTACTAATTAACATCAGCCAAAGTCACCCTTATTATTCCCCTCCTTTGGCAAAAGACACCACAACTCCCCACCTAGATTCAGCAAAACTAACCAATCCTCACCTCCCCCTTTCAGCCAATCTCACCGGTTCCACCTTCCTTTCTTCAGCCTCCTTTTCTATTGCACCACCCCTAGTAATGACAACAATCCTAACTGAGCCTTCATACTGTTGCACAAGTTTTAGTTGAGACTTCCTTCGAACATTTGTTCAATTTTTCCCCACTCTTTCACACCTACTTACCTTATTTTTTCCTTAACTATATCATTACATGCTAATGTGGCTTTTCTAATAGTTTCTTAGGTGATTTACTAGATGTTCCAGAGGAGTCAGGATACGATAAATGTACTTAGAGAACATAGCCTTTTTTTATAAGGATACTAGTTGCAGTCTAGGATTTTTGTGTTAAGTGTTATGTATGATTATTTTTAATACCATTTTATTTTTATTATGTGGTTAAATTTATGATTTCCAATGCTGTGATATGAGATTGTGATTTTATATGATGGAAAAAAAAGTAAGTTGAGAATTATACGATATTGTTACAATAATATTCTATGTGAAAAATCCTTAGTGTGATACATGGTTGTAATATGAGTTTAATAAGGTATGATAACTGGGAAATGAGTATATTAAGTTGTATGGTAATAAATGGAGGATTTGAAAATAATGTAACAAAACATATATGATTTACATGAAATAAGGGCTTTGGTTATTGGTAAGGGAATTTTGGTTAACACAAGTTTAATATGAAAATCATGGTATTTTAATATTTTACTTTATTTAAAATATGTTAATGGAATTATATAAAGTTTGTCATGAATGGAATAAACTTAATAGAGTGAGAAAATGGCTTGATTTGGGAATAGTAACCCTGTAATAGTAAGGTTATTATCACATGTATGAAATGATAGAGTTGGACCACGAAATTTAGATATCTTGTTAATATTAGTTTTATGGGAATTTATAGTGAATTTAACAACCCCAAAATTTACTATTAAAAAATTATATTTAAGTGGAAAAACTATTTAAACATAAGAGGGGTATTACCGTCGTAATCGATATAAGTCTGGCCACAAACCATCCTTATACCAATTACAAGGCAAAGGTAAAATAAAACACAAGCCATGATAAATATAGAACAAGTATATTCCATTACATAAATAAGAGTTTAGATGTTAATTTCAAAAGTCACACTAAAGTACATAAATAAATGTTCAGATGAAAATAATGAAAGAGGAAAACGGGTTTAAAAAAATAACCGAATAACTCAACTCTCCTATCCCTAGTCTTGGTCATAGAACGATATCACTCCACCTTGATTAGAGCAGCGAAGTCATCTAGTGAATCCTCATTTACCTACACAGACTCATAAGGGGTCTCTGCTCGTGGGAATGAGCACTACCCATAATAAGGATGACCAATACGCTACATATTGAGTAAGGTAATAATACAGTCAAGAAAGTCACATAAATTCATAGAACCACAATAAGGGATGACAAGCACTTCATTTAATCTTACCAACTTATTTAATATTCTCTAAACATACAGTAATAGCACAATGATAACTATTTATGATTTTATTCACGTTAGGTTCAGGGATCCCACTATTCTTAACCAGTGCAATTTTAATGAAGAAAAACTATGAGTCAAGATGCTCCTAATTAATATTATCACTGGTTGATCGATAATCAAAGTGTAACCCTAGAGTAGAACACTCTTAACCACTATTCTCACCAATGGATTGGTAATCAAGGTATAACTAATCCAGACCCACATGGTACTCCACTATAAGTAATTAGTGTCTTACCAATAGTTATTATCATCCAAGGGTTTAATTTACTTGATTTCATTGCCCCACTATTCTCAACCTATGGAACGGTAATAGGGTACAACTCCAGAGCAAGACACTCATAGCTACTATTATTGTCGATGGATCGACATGTACAACCGACCCTGACTCAAGTGATATTCCACTTTAAGTGATTAGTATATTATTTGTACTCTATTCATTTCAAGGTCATCACACAATCATGTAAACATACTCATGCAAGGCACTATCATAACTTATACCCCAAAATAACCTTATTTCCCCTTCGAAACCCTACTCTCACAACCCTAGCATATCCTCGCTTCCTAATCCACTTTTGTCACCAATTTACCCAATAAAACTCAACATGTTATTAGAAACCACATATTCAAGATTAATGGCCTATTATCCACATTTTACATGTGATGATAACTAGCCTCAAGGGTTACTATTCGAGCCTCCTCCAAAACCCTAATTTCTCATGCTTAGCATAATCCCTTCTCTAGTGCTTGTCTAGTCCTCATATTCCATACCCATGCATAGAATGCTATTTTTAACCATCAACTCAAACATTATGACCTAAATCTCACATTTTTACAAATGTGATATAAAACCTACCTATTTTCACCCTCCAAAACCCTAATTTCTCATTTTGGCCATAAATACTTTCTTTGACCCTGCATGGCTACCAAATTTAGTGTACATTCCAAAATTTTGTGGTTAACATCATATCCTAAGGTTGTGATACAACTCCCCCATCTTGTATATGCGATAATAGCCTACCTATAGGGTTATCCCTCAAGCCTCCCAAAACCCTAATTCCACCTTTTGGTCATAACTCCTTCCCTAGTGCTCAAATGACTTCCGAAATTTGTATGACTACCCAAGATGACATCATCAACCTTGTACCCACTTCTTAGTATCAATCTCCCAATTTACTCACATGTGATAATAACGTTTCGCTTGGTTTTACTAATCACATTTATGGTCTTTCCCCCTCTTCTTATATTTACCATTAATCCTTTATTTTTACCTCAATTATCTCATATAGTATCCCAAAAATATTTTATGCCAATTAATACCCTAATGTACCCAACATGCCAATTTGTATAGTATTGACCAAAATGCCCATAAGTTACTGAAAACCCTAATTCTAGCATCCCCAAGTTACCCGCCACCCAACACGAAGCACTCTTCAACTTTCCACACATGTAATATCATAAAAGGTATGGACCTGATTATACACAAACACTTGAAATCAATATAATAATGACTACATAACTTTCTTACCTTCTACTATCGTCAAGCCAAAACTGTATATATAATACCAGAGTCATTTAATATTTAATACATGCCATCACACATCAACACATCAAGAATATATATTATAATATAGAAAACCCTATCTATGATCGTATCCTTACCGAAGCGGCTCTAGTATCTAAGTATGGGCAACCTATGCCCCCTCTTCTGCTATCACCAGAATATTACATAGAAATAGGGATATATAGAGTTTAGAGTTTCTTTTCCTTTTTTTCAAAATAAATAATTTAACCTAAAAGAAGGCTAAAAGAGGAGAAAGGAATTGGAGGCAACTAAAGTGGGGAGAAAATTGTGTAGAGGAGCATACGGTGGCGATGATGATGATGATGGCTATTTTAGAGAAGTGGGTGATGGTTGGAATTTTAGGGTTTAGGTGGTGGTGGTATTGGGGTTGACTAGAGTTGGTAGTGTTCAATGGTGGTGGAGTTAGCAGCTGACATTGGTGTAGGGAGAGGATCGACTGAGAGGGAGAAATGAGGGGCTTGCTATGGTGGTTACGCTAGTTGGAGTGCCTGCATAGAGGAACTCTAGTATAGTAGTGGCAAGGAGGAAGAGGAAAGGGATGGTGGTGGCGGTGGCAGTGCAACTAGTTGCAGCTACAAGCACCAGAGAAGGGAAGGGGAGGGTCACACGATAGGTATGAATGAGGTGTAAGAAAAGAGGGGAGGTGGCAGAATGGTTAGCCAAGCAACAATGGGTGGTGACGATTCTGGATAGCTGGCAGAGCAGGAGGAGGGAGGAAAATAGGGGCTCAACGTGTAGGCTTATAGGTGGAAGAGAAGATAAATTAGAGGTTTGAGGGGTATATATAGGTAGAGGAGGTTGAGATAGAGAAGATGATAAGGGAGTGGGCTAGGAGCCCAACGTGCATGGTTGTAGAGGAGATGGTCATAGGCGAGTATAAGGTGCAGGGCAAGGTGAAGGGACAGGGGGTAGGGGCGCAACTATCATGCATAGCGCTACATGGCTGAGAGGGGAAATATGAGAGATTGGTAGTGTGTAGGGGAGGGATGGTTTGGTACAGAAATGGAAAGGGATGGTGGCACAAGGAAGAACACGGGCAAGGCAGGAAGAAAAAGGAAAGAAAGAAGAAGAAAGAAAAAAGAAGAGAAAAAAAGAATGAAGGGAAAAAAAAGAGAGAGGGATGGGCCTAGGCTTTCTTGAGGAAGGGGGAAGAAAGAAAAAAAAAAAGAGGGTGAGAATTGGGTTGGGGTGATGCAGCTTTGGAAGAAAAGAGGAAAGAGAAAAGAAAGGAGGAACAAAAAAGAAAAGAAATTTTTTGTTGTGATATTTAGGTTAGATTTTTTTAGGGTCGAATTATTTTTATTAGTTAATAATTTTTATCTATAATTAATTTAGGATAATTAAATAAAAAATAAAAAATAGGTTAAATTAAAATGTTGATAAATTAAATTTATAAATTTTAATTTTTAGGGTATTATAGTGAATTTGGTAGCCATATGAGCCCTACAAAAAAGGTTATGACATTCTTGTGAAATTCGGGTTTTATAAGCCTTGGCAATAGTAATTCTTAACATAGGGTAATTATCACATGTGTAAGAACTTAGAGTTAGGTCTCATTTTTTTGTATAATAATAATAATAATAATAATAATAATAATAATAATAATATTTGAGGAATAGATACTAAGTTTGGTGGATAAATGAGTAATAGAAAATGAGTTACGCCAAAAATATGAAATTAGGGTTTTAGGGAATATAAAGGTCTTAACCCTTGAGAACGGCTTTATGATCTTTGTGATGTGCTTTACCTACTTTAATCGTGATTTGTACCTATCAAATAAGTTATGAATAAGACATTAATCATATAAAATGAAATATCACTTGGGTCAGGTTGAGGTATTTTTTGGATTTGTTTTACTAGACAATAATAGTGGATTAGGTGTGTTATTCCTAAGGGGTGATTCAAACCATTTCATAGATTTAAGAATAATAGCTCAGGAGTATTTTACCCTGATAAGTGTTAAGATCATTCCACCAAATGATAATTGTGGTTCAAGATCGTTTTGACTTAAGAGGTGCATCGGTCCATTCCATTGAATTAAGAATAATGGGGACTTACACTTGATGCGAATGATAAAATAATTTGAGAGAAGTGAAATAATGGATAAGATATTAATGATTTAAATTGGAAGAGTATGTGAGTAAAAACCGAGGTGTTGAGTCCGTTCCACCAGATAATAATAGTGGCTCAAGTGTGTTGTCTCTGAGAGATTCTTCAGACCATTCCACTAGTTTAAGAATAATGACTTAGGAGTGTTTTACCTTAACGGTGTTGGGTCCATTCAACTAGACTATAATAGTGGCTCAAGTATGTTATCCTTGAAAGGTATTTTTAGACCTTCCCACTTGTTTAACAATAGTGGGGTTCTTGAACTAAATGTAAATAATAGAATGAAAAGTATTATATCTAATAATGAGTTCTGGATTAGTAACTACCTTACGGTATTTTATATATTTCACATTTGTATGTATTATCTAATGTGAATGCATGTATTTTTTTTTGTATCCAAAACTTAATAGCATTGTCACATTACTCAGTATATTGTATAATGCCTATTCCTTTTATGGATGATGCTTATTCCTACAAGTAGATAACTGTATGCAGGTTGATGAGAACCCATAGGATGATTTTATAGCTTACGATGCTCTGTATAGGGTAGAGTGATGTTATGATAAGGGATTGAGCATAGATTTATGTTAACTAGATGATAGTTTTTTTTGGATCACTACTACAAAAATGAAAAATAATAACGGGATATTAATAACGGTGGTTCAAAAACCGTTGTCAAACGCATGAAAATTAATGTGCAGGATAGTTTTGATAACAGTCATAGTTCAAAACCATTATTAAAATAGAAATGTTAAAATTTGCATGGCTGTTTTAATAATGGTTCAAGTAAAATTGTTATTCAAAGAGGTTTTAATAACGGTTCATACAAGAACCGTTTTCAAAACTCTCAAAGTTTTAATAATGGTTCTTCAAGGAACAGTTAACAAAACCCCAAATCCGCCTTTTATTTCATTCAGTTTTATTTAGTGCCAAAAAATTCAGACTCTCTGCACCTTCCCTCTCTTACTATCCTTCTCCTTGCAAACCCTCACACCATCACACCGTGTACCACCACTCTGGTTCCTCTCAAGTAAGGGAAACCCTCGCACCGCCAACTCTTTACCACCCTTTTGTCATTGTTGGCTTTGCATGTGTGTGCTGTCATTGTTCCGAACCTAGCCATTACTTATACCTTCATCCTCCGCCGTGTTTGTAGGTCATTTCTGCTCTCAACTTGCTCACCGCCGGTTTCTTACTTGCCGCTGGTCCTTTCACGTATGTATTTGTTCTTTCGCTCTTAGCTTTTTCTCTACTTATATATATAAATGCATGTATGTTGCTACAGGGTTGCGTTTGTTTGTTATTGACAAATTGCGGTTTCTCGTTCGAAAATATGTTGTTGAATGTGTTGGTGAAAAATGTTGTTGTTCGTTGTTGAATTTGTTGCGTTACTGTTATAGATTAACAAATGCATGTGTTGGCTCAAACCTTTACATATATATGTGTGTATATATATATATATATATATATATATATATATATATATATATATATAACATGCAAGAGAGTGTAGAATTATATACAAAGCTATTGAAATAAAAGACTTCAAATTATTAATAATGTCACTCATAAAAACTATATATATATATATATATATATATATATATATATATATATATATATATATATATATATATATATATATACATTTTCATTAATAAGTATAGAACAGTAGCTATAAGATATAGGAAATGTGATATAATGAAATGAAAATATATTTTACATATGCACATCATTAAATAAAAATTTCAATTAGAGATGCATATGTTCATGATTTTATTTGATGAGTATTAAATAGATATAGAAAATAAGGAATATATAAAAGTGAATAATTTAATAGAGAGAAATAATTGTATATACTACTACTACTACTACTACTACTACTACTACTACTACTACTACTACTACTACTACTACTACTACTACTACTAATAATAATAATATAGGATTTATATATTAGGGTTTTATTACAGTTAGCTAGATTTAGGATTAGGGTTTTATGAGGTTTAGGGTTAGGTTTTATTATAATTTATTAGAGTTAATTATGGTTAGGGTTAAGGTTAGGGTTTATTGTTTATTATACTAAATATAAAAGTGAAAAATTAAATAGAGAGTAATAATTGTATATAATAATAATAATAATAATAATAATAATAATAATATAGGATTTATTTGGGTTTAATTATAGTTAGATAGGTTTAGGATCATTATCTTATGAGGTTTAGGGTTAGTTTTTATTATAATTTATTACGGTTAATTAGGGTTATGGTTATGGTTATGGTTAGGGTTAGGGTTAGGGTTTATTATACTAAATATAAAAGTAAAAACTTAAATAGAGAGAAATAATTGTGTATAATAATAATAATAGTAATAGTAGTAGTAGTAGTAGTAGTAGTAATAATAATAATAATAATAATAATAATAATACTATAGGATATATTAGGGTTTAATTATAGTTAGCTAGGTTTACGATCATTATCTTATGAGGTTTAGGGTTAGTTTTTATTATAATTTATTAGGGTTAATTAGGGTTAGGGTAGCGTTTATTATACTAAATATAAAAGTAAAAAAATTAATTAGACAAGAATAATTGTGTATAATAATAATAATATAAGATTTATTAGGGTTTAATTATATTTAGCTAGGTTTAAGATCATTATCTTATGAGGTTTAGGGTTAGTTTTTATTATAATTTATTAGGGTTGATTAGGGGTAGGGTTTAGTATTTATTATACTAAATGTAAAAGTAAAAAAATTAAGTAGACAGGAATAATTGTGTATAATAATAATAATAATCATAATAATAATAACAATATAGGATTTATTAGGGTGGTTTAATTATAGGTATCTAGGTTTTAATATATATATATATATATATATATATATATATATATATATATATGATCTTATTAATATCTACTTAATTTAATCGTTCAAGCTATGCATAGTAAAATTAAGTAGATAGTAATAAGATAATATATATATATATATATAGATTGGATGATTTGATGATAGTTTGTTGTTCAACTGGTTTGCTAAATATATAACTAAGTATTATGTCCTTATTTTAAATAGTTTGATGTTGTTAGCTTTACATAGTTGGTTAAGATCTGGTAGAATATATCTATGATTTGTCTAGATAGTTGAAGATCAGCTTACATATTCTGTAATTTAGATCCTTTCAAGAACAACCTTGATGATAAGATTTAGTAGTTCTCATTTGTAGGTAGTGAGATGATATACCCTCCACCATATTTTCGTATGGCATCACATATAGATCTACGGACTTATGTGATATGGTTATATGGCGAGCTATGTTAGTTGTACGCAAGTGGCTCATCCTATCATCCCTTCCATTTTAGATCATATCACCTTCTATTAACCTTGCCTCAGATAGAGCCATAGACGTTGGCTACGTCTACTTTTTGCAGTGGTTTGTCTACAACACTGATGCACCACACCCGAGATTTATTGAGGGTGAGGCATTTATTAGAGAGTATGATAGGATATCAAGAGAGCTGATTGTCATTGATGATGAGTGGAGGTTTCATCATATCTTGCCTCTGAGTATTCGCCTCGGTTACCCTAGAGTATCCTTGAGTAGACTCTCTTGCGATGATGTCAGGAATTAGATGATATATCGTGATGAGTAGACTTTTATAGTGATAGTTTTTAGTCGGGCTCAACGAGGCTACCAGGGGATTTAGTTTTAGGAATATGAGTTTTTGTTTTTTAGGTGTTTGGGCTGTAGCACCCTTTTGATGTATATAGTGCTATTATTACTTAAATCCAGTAGTATATATATCTTTTTGTAATTTGAACCATTGTACAATGTTTTGCTACGTATATATGTGTATGTATATATATATATATATATGAAATCTTTCTAAGTATGAGTAGTTTCATTGAGTATTAATATCTTTTTGGAAATGTGTTAGCATGATTCATATATATATATATATACACACACACACACACAGAATAGCATGATACATTTGAGATTAATTCTTTCTAAGCATGAGCAATTTGTGAATTATTAAACTTATAATTCAATTGATTTTGAATATTTATTTTCGCGTGGGATATATCTAGATTGAAAAACTATGGATCGGAAATGGTTGTTTGCAAATTGTTTGTCTAGAGAATATAACAAAGGAGTGGAGTTTTTCATTAAGTTTACAGTTGAACATGATCGGGACTCTAGTAGAATAGTCTATCCATGTTTGAAGTGTGCTTATATTCAGCATGTCAATGCTAATAATTTGAGAGATCATTTGTTTTTGTATGAAATTGATACAAGTTATACTTGTTGGATATGGCATGAGGAAATAGAGTCTAAATATGATAATGACAATGTTAGGAGGGATAGTAGTGGATCATCATTTGATAACTATGAGGGACATTCGTTAGAGGAGATGACTCAAAAGGTTGAGGAAAGTGTTCGAGAAGTTATTTAATGACTCAGAGAAATGTTTGTACGGTGATTGTAAGAAATTTACGCGATTATCCGCTACTTTAAGGTTGTACAACTTAAAAGCTTGAAACATATGGAGTGATAAGAGTTTCATGGAATTATTGTCACTTGTAAAGGATATGCTTCCTAATGACAATGTTCTACCCGATCATACCTATGAAGCAAAGAAGATTCTGTCCTCTATGGGCATGAGTTATAAGAAGATACATGCATGCCCTAATGATTGTATTTTATATCTCAATGACAATGCATTTGTGGATAGTTTTCCGAATCCTAAATGCAGAGCACAAAGATATAAAAAGAACAAGGTGCTTGCTAAGGTGTGATGGTGTTTTCCTATAATACCAAGATTAAGATGGATGTTTAATGATGTTGAAGATGCCAAGAACCTATGATGGCATGCTAATGAGAAGATAGATGACATGCTTCTTAGACATCCATCTGACTCTCCACAATAGATGACGATTGATGGCTTATTCTCTGAATTCGGTAAAGAAGGAAGAAATATGCGCCATGCGCTTTCTGTAGATGGAATAAATCCGCACAATCAAGGCACCTATAGTTTATGGCCAGTGGTTTTGGTTATATACAATCTATCTTCGTGGCTCTATATGAAAAGCAAGAATATGATGTTGTCTTTACTCATTTCGAGGCCAAGCCAACCTGTGAATGATATTGATGTTTACTTGGAACCTTTGATTGATGATTTGAAGTTCTTGTGGGATATGAGAATTGAAGTATTTGATACATATAGTGAAGAAAATTTTACTTTGAGCAATGTTATTCTGTACTATAAATGATTTTTCGACGTATGGCAACTTGTCAGGTTATAGTGTGAAAGGCCATTATGCATGTCTGACATGTGAGGAGAATACTTCATTTGTTCAGCTAACACATGGCCAGAAGACTATCTTCCTTGGGCATCGTAGGTTTTTACCGAAGAATCATCATTATCGTAAGAAAAGTAAAGCGTTCAAGGGCTTTCAAGAAGAAGGGCAGGCACCAATCTGGTAAACGGCTCGGCAAGTGTGGCTAGAGATGAAACATGCCCTTGATGTGATGCATATTGAGAAAAATATATGTGACAGTCTTTTTGGTGCATTACTTAATGTTCTACACAAGACTAAAGATGGCATTAATGCTCAAATGGATATGGAAGAAATGGGTATTAGACGGGAACTGGCACCACGATACAATGAAAGAAGAACAAATTTACCACCGGCGTATCATACTCTTTCCAGAAAAGAGAAAATTTCATTTTATGAATTCTTTCACTATGTCAAGGTTCCAGAAGGGTATTCGTCAAATGTCAAAAGGCTCGTATCAATGAAAGAGTTGAAATTAATTAACTTGAAGTCTCATGATTGTCATATTTTGATGTAGCACTTGTTGCGATAGCTATACATGGAAGTTTGCCAAAGCGTGTTCGAATTACTATCACGAAGCTTTGTTGGTTCTTTAACGCCATCTTCTCTAAAGTCATACATCCTGATAGTTTGGATGCCTTGCAAAGAGGGATTGTGATTAATTTGTGCCAGCTTGAAATGTATTTTCCACCCTCATTCTTTAACATTATGGTACATCTAATTGTTCATTTATTTTATGAGATAAAGATGCTAGGACCTGTTCATGGGCATTGGATGTACCCCCTTCAAATGGTTTATGAAGTTGATAAAAGGTTATGTGAAGTATCGATATCGGCTGGAAGGATGTATTGTTGAGAGTTACCTTATGGAAGAGGCAATTGAGTTTTGTATAAAGTACTTGTCAAATGCTGAAGCTCTTCGTATTCCAAAGTCTCAACATGCAGGAAAAATCAAAGGTTAGGGTATTAGGGGCAAACAGATTGGGTGTGTAAACCCTGACATGTTCCGTAAAGCACATCTATATGTATTACACAATAGTGATGATGTTCAGCTGTAGATTGAAGAGCATATGATTTATTTACGGATTGAAAATCCATCAAAGACTGAGAAATGGATTATCGATAAACATAATCTTTTCTTTATCAATTGGATAAGAGATCGCATCATTCCACTCATCGGACATTCCCCAACTTCAATTTCCGAAACCCTGCATTGGTTGTCTCAGAAACCTCGTTATGGAGTTTTTTCATATACTAGTTATGTGATCAATGGTTACACTTTGTATACAAAAGAACAAGATGAGAAGAGTACAATGCAAAAGAGTGGGGTGACTTTAGTGGTTGAGGCAATGAATGTTGCTAGTGCGAAAGAAAAGAATTCAACTTATGTAGATATGAATTATTATGTTGTGATTGAACATGTATGGGAGTTAGATTACATTGTATTTAAAGTTTCTGTATTCGGCTGCAGATGGGTTGATAATAGCTATGGGGCTAGATACGAAGATTGATTCATATTAGTAGATCTCAATAGGGCAGAGTATAAACAAGACCCATTCGTCTTAGCATTATAAGCTACACAAGTATTATATGTCACTGATCCTGTTGATAACAGATGGTCTATGGTACTATCTACGAAGAAAAGAAGTGCTAATGAATGTGATAATGAAAATGATGCCACTTGGAATAAAGAGTGTGTCTCACCTGTGCAAGCAACTCAATTATTAAACGATGATAAAAATAAAATTAATGAGGAGGAAATATATGTCAGGGATGATCATCATGAAGTAATATATGTATCAGATCCTGAAGCTAATATGAAAATAAGGGGAAAAAAAGAAGGAAAAGAAGGCAATAAGGGTAATAACATTGTAACATATGATATGTGTGCTGGTTTTTATAAATGTATTTTTTGACCTTCATGATAGGATATTTATTGTATTGATAATATAATGGTACATTATGCTCAATACATAACATTCTAACATAATTTATTTATTGATTTTTTGTACAGATATGACCAACAAAAATATTGTTAGGGACAAGAGGATCTATGATTATGAGAATCATCATAGATATAAGGAATAAAGGAGAACTAGTCGAGTTGGGTTCCAATCTTCCTATTTTCCCTTACAAAAACATGTTCTTGACTTACATTTCACTTGTGACTCGTAACCGTGTTCCTTTCTCTTATAATAATTGGAAGCAGCTTCCAAAGGGTCATAAGGGGCATATTTGGCAGGAAATTATAGTAAATATGCTATTTTATGTAATCACTTTTGTATGTCAAATATTATTAATTTTAATACATTAACATCGGTATACATCTATATGTTTTATTTTGTAGAGAGTGTTTAATGTCCCAGAGAGTAGGAAGAAATTGTTTCTTAGACATTGTGGGGAGCCTCTAAGAACATTTAGGTCATATTTAGCTCATAGGAAAATGTACAGAAAGAGGGATGGTTCTCTACGGCAAAACCTATCCAAATGATATAGTTTCATCGATCAAGAAATTTGGAACCAATTTATTGCATATCGTCTTATGGGGGATTTGAAGGTATTTGTTAGATAACAATTAAACTTTTTGTATCAATACCAGTATTATGCTTAATATTTAAATAACCATGTGAATATGTTTTGGCTTGTCACATAGGAAAAAAGTGCTAAAAATAAAAAGATTAAGAAGCAACATAAATACCGGCATAATATGGCTCGCAAAGGCTATGCAGGCCTTAAAGTGGAGTTGGTATGCATTTTGTGATTTATCTATTTACATGTAAATGTTGAATTTATAATAATATTCTTAATTAAGAATATTTTTTGATTTATAGCTCCTAGCCTAGACTTAGACCCATGTACCTTGTCCATCAATATTGGTACATTATGGAAGAAGGCTAGAGCAACAAGAGATGGATATATTAATGAAGATGTTGATGTTGCAGCCAAAACACTTGTATGTTTGTAGATATCTATAATTCTACTTGTATGCTTATTCCTATAAGCTAAATTTACATATATTATATACATTACAGGACAAACTTCAAACGTCATATGGTGAGGAGGGCGTGGACCAATGGGAACATTGTGTCCCAGATTATAGGAATTATAGAATACCCTGAAAGACACAAGGGTCTTGGATTAGGTGTTATGAGAACGAGCGTATGTGGTCTATCTCATGGTTCTCGTAGCACTAATGAGAAATTTGACATCCTCACCTAGAAATTGAACGTGGCATTTGAACGGATGGCAACAATGGAGTAAGAGTTGTCATTTATTAAATCTGAAGTATATAAGCCATCTGATTCAGTCGACCATGATCAGCTTCACATACCTAATGTAAATAGCATTAGAGAAAGTTGTGAAGCTGATGCACATCTTTCTTCTCTTTCCAAGGTAAGCATTACAAATTATAAATTGTTATTAAATGTATTCAGTGTAATAAATAATTAATAATGTGTAATATTTTCATTTAGAGTTTGCATAAATGTGACCTTTTAGCGAATGACCATTTAACTCTTTTGGCGAAAGGAAGGGTCCGCATCAGTGACAGTACCCAAACGCAAACACTCCATGGGTATAACTTAGCCCTAAATATAAGGCTGGTGAGTATTGACGCTCCAATCAATGGCAGTGCACCCTTACCTTGTCATAAAGAGGATGATGAGGTAGCCACAGTGCTAGAATCTCATGGAAGCTTCGTGCCTTAGCCTACGATTAGATACGTCTCACTACTGAAGAGGTATTGAAATTCAACATTTTCATTAGATCTTGTTTAGTAGTTACACTGTTTATACCTTTTATATATATATATATGCTCAATACATATTATTATTATTATTATTATCAATTAAGGAATCACAAAAGGAATCAAAAAAAGAAGATTGCTCCTTCTATTAAAACCAAGAGAGGTACTAGTAGAAAGAGCAACATAAAAGAGGGCACTGCTAAAGTAAAGAAAGCTAAATCTAAAAATTCAGTTACCCCACAAAAGATTCATTCTTCGGAGAAAGCCAACCTCCACAAGCAATAGCTTTATTATATTTCTATACCCAAAACTACCTCAGGGACAATTATATTTTCATTGATTATCATCCTGAGTATGTTGGGAGGGACGCTGCTACTTACATGGTATCGATGGTTGACATAAGCGACATTTATAATTAGGAATGGATGTCAACCACGAGTGCTGCCTTCTATTTCACATAAGTATTATCTCATATTTGAGATTTTAGTACTCTTGTATAATTGAAATTTTTATGACCTCTTATATGAGTTATTAGTTATTAACAAATATGCATTGTTATTATCATCCATAGGTTGGTAACTAGTCGCGCTGTGATAGAGGGAATGTTGTCCTCTATTGTGTTTGTGTGCCCATACTACATAGCTGATGGTAGTACAATAAGAGAGGGTAGGCACGTAAACTATGTAGCGGATCACATTTTGATTGAGGGACATAACAAGCTCTATCTCATTTCTTACCTCGCAATTGAACATTAGGTTTTTTATGCCGTCCGATCTGATCTTAATAAATTCTATGTATTTGATTCCCTTCGAACCTATGATGTGCCTTTTGAAGTCACTCATCGTGGTGGGAAGGAATTTATCGACATGTTAGTAAACTTTTCATTTCTTATTTCATTAGATTATTTATACATATATTCTAATATCATTATTTGAGGTATATATACTTACAATATTGTGTATCCAACTCTATTTATTAGGGCACTATGGATGGCATATCAAAGGAGAGGTGGGAATGGTGTCCCAGACCCAAAGAATCTTTAATATAATCCTATCATGGTAAGTAGGAAGACAACTATTTTGTGTTTTGTTTTAATTCAAATTAATATCTAATAGTTAGAGAGCTAACTGAATTCATTTGACAGTGTCCAGAATAGCAAAATGGCAATGATTGTGGATACTATATATTTAAAGCAATGGATATGATAGTTCAGAACAGATCGATTAACATATATCCAAGCCATGTATGTTTGCTTTTCCATATTTTTCCATTAATGGATCATGACATATATATTTGGTACTTGACGTAAGTGCTAACTATATATTAATTGAAACTTAGGCGTTGTTGTTTTTCACCGATGACTATACACGAGGTGAGCAATACAATGTTGATGAAATTGATGAAGTTAGAGACCAAAAGGATAAGCACGTGCACTCATTCATTTGGTACTAGGTAGGGATCTATATATTCTACATGCACATTCAAGTTTTTATTTTATCTACGTCTTTCGGTCTTCTAGGCTAGATCTATGAACTTTTTATTTTGGGGTGTAGACCTACCAAGTTGTAGTATGCCTACTAA
Source organism: Tamarix austromongolica (assembly GCA_039764185.1). NCBI lineage: Eukaryota > Viridiplantae > Streptophyta > Magnoliopsida > Caryophyllales > Tamaricaceae > Tamarix > Tamarix austromongolica. The sequence continues at coordinate 47,404,866 of CM077819.1, forward strand.
TTTTGATTCGTAAGTATGTCCAGTGTATTAAGACATGCATACCAATTAGAGATTGATTGAAAGTGATTACATATTTGCTATGAATTGATGTTGTTTTACAATGTAGATTTGGTAATTATTTGAACATATAACTATGTATGTGGGCAGGAACAAAACAATAAAAACATGAAAAAAACTGTAGTTTTAATAATGGTTCTTATTAAGAATCGTTATTAAAACCACGTATTTCATCTTAAATTTATGCTCATTTAATACGTATTAGGGTTAATAAATGCATAATCAATCACCAAAACTCTAATTGGATGATAGAGTTTTAATGACGGTTTTCATTAAGAACCGTTATTAAAATTGTGCATTTAATCTGAATTTTATGCTCATTTAATAAGTATTAGGGTTTAATAAATGCATAATTAATGACTGAAACTCTAATTCAATTATATTTTAATAACGGTTTTTGTAATAACCGTTATTAAAACTTAGTTTTTCACAACGGTTTTTACTTGAAAACCGTTATTGAAACCTTATTTTTAGCAACGGTTTTACTTAAGAACCGTTATTAAAACCTTATTTTTAACAACGGTTTTTACTTAAAAACTGTTTTTAAATATGAATTTTATGCACATATTCGTGGGTTTTTGTATATTTTTTATGACGGTTATGAACCGTTATTAAAGATTTAATAACTGGTAGTTTAATAACGATTGAAAATCATTATTAAGACTATAAAATAACTATTATTAAAACCCCTTCCTGGGGTAGTGGATACCTTTTTGACTCTTAGCTCCATAGTATCTCTTTTTTTCTATATTTTGGATTATTGTACTTGAATTTAAACTCCATACTCATATTTATGTTAGCGAAGCTTCTCTTATTTATATTTACTCTAGTTTAGTTTTAATGGTCTTTCCTTTATGATTGATGTAATGATGGTATGGTAAGCCAAACTTATGTCTGTTATGGTGGTAACACCATTTATATTGATTATTCACTTCCATTGTAAGATGATAATTTTTAATAGTAAACTTTTGGGTTTCACATGAAGAGCCACTAAATGTTCCTATTGATTCATTTTATTTTATAGTATGGGATAAGTGGCCTTGACGAATCGGTTTATTGCACCGTGGGAGCTTGGGATTTGTAGTTGATAAGCCTCCATGTGTGCCTATCTTTTTAACTTTTGGGCTCATTGGCCTCAGCATATTGGTTTAGAGGACGCGCTATGGGAGTATAAGCTTAGTGGTTGAAAATCCACCAATTGTATTTGCCTTTTTTTCTAAGCATATCATTTTGGAGGACTCACCATGGGAATCTAGGCTTAGTTGTTGAAAATCCACTAGGTGTGCCCATTTTCTATCTTTTGAGCTTAATAGCCTCAATGCATCAATTCGAATTACCACTTCCTTTTATTTCTTTGAATACCTTTGTTGTAAGTGCCTCGATGCTTCTTTATCTCTCTTTAATAGCTTTGGATTTATATATCTACCATGGTTTCTTTTTAAAATGTTAGGGAATTTGAAAACCCGGTGGGTGCACCTCTATAGGGAGTCTTAGAGAAGATTTCAGAATTTGAGCTTTCACAAAGCTTTCAAGAGATGTCATTACATTGAATGATATATAGTTTGATGGATACAAATATTGATTCAAAAGATTCATAAAATGAAGAGGTGTGTAACAAAACAATGGGATAATTGTAACATAAAACATGATCTAATTGTTGAAAATCTTAATGTTTGGCTTAGCAATAACCCACATACTTGTGTATGTATGTTATTCATTTAGGAAAAGTATAGGGCATGATCATATGGTAATATAGTAATTTTAACAATTAAAACATCAGCCAACAACTTCATTAGACATTTGCATCAAATTTCTTATTAATGAACAACATATAGAATGACACATACATAGGTCCGCAATCATCTCATCCTTATAGCTCACATATCGTTATATTAGCCATATCCTTTGTTAACCAACATGAATTCTGGTATATGGGTATGTCAAACTATATTAGATGCTTTATGTTGGATAATCAACATATAAACTGAGGATATACTTGTCAACACTCACAACATATACTTGTTGAAAATATATGAGGCATTAAATGATAACGAACCATGATCAATAAATACTATATAGTAGTTACTGTTGTAGGATTTTCTATAGTTACGCAACATAAAAGGAAACAACAATATAAATTAAAAGATACTTTAATAGTTAGAGATTTATAATTAGTTGCATGTAACTCGTACACACCCACTCAAATTGAGCAAATAAATGTAGATAAAATGCATGGAAAGGATGTTAAAAAAGTACTCGTAGTATGCATATATTATGCATAAATGGGATACATCATATAAACCCCTCCAAGACAAAGTAATAAATCCAAGTCATTTTCATTACAAAAATGCCTAGCCAACAAACTTGTATGAAATATGCTTTCTCTAAGATGATTATCAGTTGTTTATGATTATACACACACACACACACACACATAATTCCTCCTATGGAATGCTATAGTTAAGTTTGTAAATTTGAACATAAGTGTATAATTATAAATTGCATTTTTTTCATCAATAGATAATAGGTTTGACATGACTAATAATACTTCCAAATGCCTAATAAAAGTTAGTATGACTAGGTCCTTATTTTTGTCAGATAGTGACACATCGTTGGACTTTAAACAAATAATACATGTCCATATTATATAAGGGACTCTATAAGCTACATACGTAACATAAATAATTGCAAAGTGAGGAGGCATCAAGTCGACATGGATCTCTTAATTAAAGTGCTACTACCTATCTCATTGATTATTTGACATATTCGGTGTAAGAAAATATAGTCAATCATCTAAAATACAACCATGACCAATTATTAGTATATTAATTAATATGCATGCCAATTTCTTAAGCCCACTTAGTGGAAAATGCATACATCAATAGAAAATAAAGGCTAAAATCCCCATAGGAAATGCAATAGATTCACTTCATTCCATTCAATGTGTAAATAAGAAGATGTATCCTATCAATACAAAATTAATGCACATTAATAGCTAAATTCAACATTTTTTCCGACAGATGGCATGTTATGACAATATTACAATGTAATAGTAGTAAGTTAGGTTGATCCTAAGCCCTCAATTTCAATGGTTAAACCAACACAAATTTTCAAAATCAGTAAAAAGGAGGTCAATTTTCACAAAATTCAATTTGCTAAGTCCAATAGTAATAAGAGAGAAAAGACTTATATGTGTTTGTCATTCAAGATTAGCTCATATTCATTTGACATGCTACTAGTTGGTTTAGTTTCTTGATTTCTTCCTTCTAAGCCTCACTTGAATATGCCAATAAGCACCAATTGAAGATCATGGGTTTAAATTGAGAAACAAAGATGAATGTTATAGCGAGGTTATGAACTAGAGGGAAAATCCAACATAGTAAGGTAACATCTATACAAAGTAACAAAGAAAATAAATCCAAAAGTGGCCTTATTGAATGTATTGCAAATGTAAGGAAAATTAACGAGTACTTCTAGCTATAAAGTTGTTAGATCCAATGATTCTAAGGGTTATGTTACATCCTTACTGGATTGGATCAGGTGGCCTAAGCTAGTTAACAAAGTGGAGGAAGAGGCGGTTCTACTTCATAGGAAATCTAGTAACAAATACTAAAAAAAATGTTGAAAGATAAAATATACATCAGCTTATGAACCCTCCTAGGAATAACCCGCAAGGGGTTCACCTCATATTAGATCCCAATACTTCAAATTTCTCTCACCAAACTTATAAGTTTTGGACATCTTCAAATGTATCCCACCTTGCCTCTATAATGTCAAGGAGTTTTATTGCATCTCTAATTAATGTAGTGGTCGACATATATGGCTAATGGGGTATGGGTAATGAGTTTGGATGATGCAAAAATGGCTTACGCGTATGCTGATGGGGTGTGGCTGACGCGTGTGGTTGGTGAGGGGTATAGGTGACAAGGATATGCTGATAGGGGTATGGACAATGGGTGTGGCCGATGGGGGTATGATCGATGGGTATGTTAATGAGGGGTATGGTTATTAGGCATGGTCAATAAGGGGTATTCTGACTAGGGGTTATATAGGTGGGGGTATGGCTGACATGTATGGTTGACAGGGGTATGCTAATAAGGGTTATGACCAATGGGGGTATGTTCGGCCAGGGTATGACAAATGGGGATTTGACCGATGGGGCTATGGGTGATTGGTATTGCCGACTTAACTAATAAAATATGACTAATACAACTTGATGTCATGACTAACTCTATAGGACATGGCTGAGGCAACAATGTGGTTTTGAGTTTTATGATTAACATGTTTGGGTATGAATAATGCATCCAGGTTACTTTGACCTATCCATTAGGCTATGGAAGGCATCGAGGTGGTCCGACCAACCTAATAGCCATGGGTGATAGGGTAGTTAATAAGATGTGGTAGGGGTCACTTGACTCTTTGTAAGAAAGAGGGATTTTTTTAATATAGTCAACCTGACAAGGTATGGTCGAGGGTAGATTATACCCAAGGGAATAGTTCAAGGTGTTTATGTAAAGTTGTTCATGTGATTGGGGGGACATGATGTTTTTTAAGGGTCTCCATAGACGGCGACTCTTGTTGTGGCTAGATTACTGATCAAGGAACTTAAGAAAAGGTGGCAATAAGAAAGAAAGTAGAAAGAAGTGATGGAAAAAAAAGAGTTTTATATATTGTGTTGGGACTGAAAGATTATATGGGAAGTGAAAAGGGAGACCCCCTTAATTATAGAGACTTGAGTACAAGAGGGGGTGGGGGAGGAAAAGGGATCTATTGTAATGCTTCTATTGTAAGGAAATAGTGAGCATGTTCATTAATTGATCTAAGGGCCTCAATGGTTCCATATCATAGATGGAGCCTTGAGAGCTTGGTCCTATGTATGAGTGGGGTATATGAGTTAGGCTAGGGCTGACTATCTAGGCCTAGTATTGGGTTGGGTTCAATCTCTATGCATGAAATCCGGGTTTGAAAATAACCCATATAACTTTTAATTGTAATAAAAGTAATAATTGTGATGGGAAATAAAACACACACAAAAAATTCATGCTAGTAACCATATCTATAAAAAAAAATTAATGACTATCAACCCTTGCTAGTAACAATACCCATGATATTGACTAGAACAATCCTACATCCATTCAAAAAGGGTCATATTCATTTACTTAGAAGAAAATATTAGTTATTTGTATATTACTCCAATTTCTAAAATATTATTTAGAATTCTAAAAGTTAAATATGTTATTGGAGTATTATTTTATTGAATGTCCATGTATCTAATGCCTTAAATTAATTAGGGATAATAATTTTCATTATTATTGTTATTTTATGGAGAGATACATTAAATTAACAGAGAAGGACTTAATTGAGAGATCTATCAGCTAAAGCCAACTATTTATCTAATTACCAAATGAGGGTCACTTTTCTTTTAAAATAGGCATCAAATGGTCTTGTAATTTAGTTTGTCTATATACAATATATGTGCATGATTTTTAGGATTTTTCCATGATTTTTTATATTTTAGAATTATTTTTATTATTATTTGTTTTTTTCCCATTATAAACCTTCTAAAATATATATTGAGCCTTAAGACCTTGTTTAGTCGAACTATTTTTGCCTAATTAACCAAACCACATTCACTTTCCATCATCCAATAAGAAGTGTAAAATACCACAAAGTCTTTTATGCCTCAAACAATCACAATTAGATAAACACACCGAGCTATAAGACTCAAGTGCATTGTAATACCCCAAAATTGTCAACTAAAAACTTTCATTAATCAAGGTTTTTTGGAACCATTAACAATAATAATTGAGTTTTAGTTTCATAATTAGTATAAGCTTAGACCCCCGTTATTTTTACACTAAGCACAACACTAAAACTTTAAAATTTAACTGACAATTAGAGAATAAACTCAACAGAAAATGGGTTGGCCTCATTCTGTAGGAGGTTCATCAAAGACTTCTCTACCATTGCATCACCTATCACATAGTTTATGAAGAAAGGAGAATTCCATTATAATGATCAAGCAACAAGGGCTTTTGAAGACTTGAAGACAAAGCTCTCAAATACACTGGTATTATCTTTACCATATTTTGATAAATTATTTGAAGTAAAATGTGATGCTAATGGTATAAGGGTTGAGGGTACGCTTTCATAATAAAGGAAGTTGATTGCTTTCTTTAGTGAGAAGTAGAATGGCACAAGACTCAACTATTTGACCTACGGTAAATATTTATATGCTATTGTGCATTGTTTGGAGATGTGGAGTCATTACTTCATTCTAATCATGAGAGTCTAAAGTATATACATGGTCAAAAGAAGGTGAGTCCAACACATGCTAAGCGGATAAGCTTCTTGCAGACAATTGTGTTTTCTACAAGACATGTAGATGGGAAAGAAAATGTTGTGGCAGATGCATTATCTAGGAGGGCCATGGTACTTACCATGATGGATGCAAAGCTTTTGGGGTTCGAGATCTTGAAGAGTTAATATGTCATAGATGATAATTTTGCTATGATCGTCGAAGATTGAAAGAAACAAGGGAGTTTTGGAGCTTATGTCATTCAAGATGGGTTCTTATTCAAGAACAACAAATTATGTGTGCCGAAGACTTCAGTTTGAGACTTATTAATCAAAGAGGTGCATGAAGGAAGAATTATAGGACACTTTGGAGTTCACAATACTTAAGAGTTGCTGCAAGTACATTTATATTGGCCAAGAATACAAAAGGGAGTATCAAGGACATTCAACATTGAAGACATTTGCCCATATTATGATGATCCAAATTTGAGGGTAAATTCAAATAAAAAAGGGGAGAATGGTGCAGGAGAAAAAACTCAAGAATTGGCTTTCATAATTATGGAACCAATTATTCTTTAATTAAAAAGTCTCTCCCATAAATTTGAAGACCAATGGATGGTTATGATGCTAGAAATGTAACAAACAAGCAACTAAGTGTCTACGTGCATGTGCATGGCATGCATGGAAGGAGTGACCATGTGCATAGGGAGTTTATTTGCAAACATGTCAAGCATTATTAGTAATTTATCTAATTTATTAATTAAGTGGTAAAGTTAGATAATAAAGTTAGCATAAAGTAGTATAAAGTTAACATAAAGGTAGCATAATATCTTTTAGCTTGAAATCTTTTGAATTATGCTTTTAAATACTGGTAGAAAGATTATAAGCTACTATGAACGTCGATTATGGGCATTAAGAATTGAACTGAAGTTGAAGATCAACATAGAAGTTGAATATAAGTGAATTCTGTGTGAGTTCAAGCTTAAGCAAATTGAATATATGTGAATGGTTTAGCTTGAAAGTTTTAATCTCTTCGTTTGTTTATATTAGAGATTAATCCATATCTTTTCTACTCTCCTTAATCTATATTTTTCCTTCCATAATTACCATAAAAATCCTACTATAGTTCGAGGTTAAACAAAGTCATAATTCGATATACACAACTAAAACCCTAAACCCACCATTCAAAACCTTATCATTTCCATGCAAACCAAATGTAACCTTAATCCTTTTATTCGAATCAAACCCTAACCCTAAACCACGACTTCAACCTTCATATAAACCCTAACCTTTGAAGCTTAAGATTATCAATACACCATTATCGAATGCATATAACAATTATCACAAACCATATGAATCATCACCATTAGTAATCCATCACCTTCGAACCATATCTATTTTATTTGAAGCATCACCACCCTCTTTTCCTCCTATTTGAATGTGATCAACCCTAATCCACCATCATTGAGCCTTATCCTATTTATTATCATCACAATCAAAGCAGAATGTCATCAATTTGTGAAATCCACCCTCCCACACACATCAAGTGTCCAAGTTTTCAAGCTAAAATCACCCCATATTTCCTTTTTTTTACACATTATTTGAAAAGAATCTAACCCCCCCTCATCGTGCCATAAACCCTCACACAATTCCCTCACAATTGCATTTTCTTGCACCTACAAAAATTTCCCAAGTGTTAGTATTTTCCTCTCTCTTCTCTAACTGATTCCATAGCCTACTTTTATGCCTCCATTCTTTAGCTTTTTTGTGAGTTCTCTTCTATCTAATCAACCTCCCTAACTTTCCTCGTCATCATGTTTCAAGTTAAGCTTGGTTTAAGGTTTTGTTAAGAAGTGTTTTTATGTGGTATGTGCTACATTTTCCTCCTGTTTTGCAGACCCATCTTCCTCCTTTTCCTTGTTTCTTTTCATGCTTCAGAATAATCAATCACCACCACCTCAACCAATCAGAAATGCCAAGATAAGGCATGAAAAATAATAGGATAAGGAGGATAACTTGGTGCTTCTTGAGAAGGGCAGCGTGAGCACTTTGCATAGCTTGAGGATAGCAATGTGAGTTGCTTATGCACAACTTCAAGCTGATAGCATGAGCTTCTTGCTTATCTAGACATTAGCCTTGTCTTATGTAACACCCCCAAATTTTACTACTGAAAAATTTCGTTTAATTAAAAGAAAATTAGGGGAAGAAAATTAATAAACCGTGAACTTTGGGAGTATTACCGCCACAATTAGTGCCAGACCGGTTCACTCCTACCGTTCTAGCACCAAGTGCTAAGGTTAAAAGAGGAAAATACAAATTTTACAAGAAACTCAAGCATATATAAATCAGAGTAGCGTAGTAACAATTTATAAGAGTAAAATCCACCTGCGGTAGTTACAAAACATCAAATACAGTGAATTTATGAGTTTAAAAGAGACATATTAAAATCATAATAATTCCGGATAGTGTCTTACACTCTTTCTCGAAGCCCACTTGAAAGCACTAAACATGACCTGCAAGGGGCACTGCCCATTGAATAGGTAGGGCCCCCATGAAGGGAACCCTTCAGTACTATAGTACTGAGTAGCCCTTTAAATACACACTTAAAAATAGGTCCGCAATGTCACACTAGAAATACTACCATATTCGTACATAACATTAGGTATAAACATGATATTCGGATTCATACATTCACACATCTAACAAGTCAATCAGATATTAATAGCGTATCTGTAACCTTCACTTTCGTACATTCACATACTTATCAACTCAATCAAATATTAATAGGCCATAATTATCAATCGATACTTTTTGGGCCTTAAGGCCATTAGTCCATCATTAATCAATCATCTCGGATTAGTATTTTTCCATAATTTATTCACATCCAAAAAAAATTTTATTGAGCTCGGGACCCTCACTATTTTGGCTGGTGGATTAGAATATATATATATATATATATATATATATATATATATCATCTAGGGTAAAACATCCTGGGCCACTATTATATCCAGTGGATCGGTACTCATAATATATAATTCAACCGGTCCCGGTTAATTAATCTTTCACTTTAACGATTAGTATTTTCCCTTTTTATTCAGCACAACAATTCTATTTATTTGCCTCAATAGGGAGATCAAGAACCCGAGACACAAAGGTACACTTGTCGCACTGGTGCATAAAAGCTACTTAGTACCCTTCAACTGCTAACCCCGGGATGCAAAGGTACCCTGGTCGTACTGGTGCATAAAGCTACCCTACCGACAATGACACCTAATCCTTAAGTATGTATACCCCCTAACTAGGTCCGAAGAGCTAGATAGAGTAGATATAGGGCTTGGCTGGGGCACAAAGGCACACCAGCAAATACCAAATAATCGTGGGCTAAACCATGTCTTTAGGGTAGCGACCCCTAAAGAGCCACCATTCCCGATCTCGAGGTCTTTCACTTTAAGTATTAGTGTCTTAATTAAGGGTGATGACAGAAGCACAATAATCAAATAATTATTCACTTTTAATTGTTCAGATATCATCAAACATTTCTTATTCAAATGGTTGTCCAAGGTAACATAGAAGAATCATTAAGGCCATCCTAATCTCATCTAATTTCGAATTAGAATTCGTTCTTGTAATTCTTACTAATCATCAAATACTCCCATCTCGCTAATCAGCGTTATTTGAGTCATATCACAAATTCCACAATCACAATGACATATTAGATACAAACTACTCATTTACCCCTTACTTATAAAATTATTAAGTCATCCCTTCCTTACTTGACAAATTACCATATTACCCTTCCTCCTTATCCTAATTACCAAATTAACCCTTTATTTAGTTAATTACTCAATTACCATCCTTTATTATCAATGACCAACTACCCTTCTCCATTATCAAAATTACCAAATTAGCCCTGGTCATCTAAATTACCAAATTGCCCTTCTTAATTGTCATGATTACCACACTACCCTACTCCATTATTAAAATTACCAAAATACCCTCTAGTCTGTTAAATTACCAAATTACCCTTCACATTTATCATATTTACCATTTTATCCTTCTCCATTATTATAATTACCAATTTACTCCTTTCCAATTTCCACTTTTACCCCTTTGATTTACAAAATTATCGTTTTACCCATTTACCTTCAAATTTGCTATTTTACCCCTTAACTCCCAAAAATTACCACATCGCCCTTTTACTTATAAAATTTTCATTTATCTTTAATTATGAAATTACTATCTTACCTCTTTTAATTTCCAAATTATCATTCTGTCCGTTAATCACAAAATTACTACTTTACCCTTTAATTATAAAATTACAATTTTATCCTTTTATTACAAAATTACCAAATGGCCCTTTTATTACAAAATTACCAACTTGCCCTTTTATTACAAATTACCAAATTAACCTTTTATTACAAATGACCAAATTGCCTCTTTTATTATAAAATTATAAAATTGCCCTTTTATTACAAAATTACCAAATTGCCCCCTTTTATTAAATATTATAAAATTACCCTTTTATTACAAAATTACCAAATTGCCCCCATCTCACAAAATTACCAATTTACCATTTAATCACAAAATTACCATTTTACCCTTTATTCATAAAATTACCATTTTAGCCCTTTAGTTACAAAAATTACCATTTTAACCCCCTTACTTCCGAAATTACCATTTTATCCTTTTATTAATAAATTTACTATCTTACCCTTGCCTCCAAAATTACCATAATACCCTTTTTAATTAAGAATTACCTTTCTGCCCTTAGTACACCACTTATATTAAATTATTACTATTACTACATAAAATATTAACTTTAATGCCTCATCCACAACTCTTATAGTTAATACATTATTATTAGCACCCCTATATATATATTAAGCCATTTTCTTGTACAAGATACATTAGTAAAATCCCCTAAGGTTCACAAAATATTAGACATGTATTAAATATCACAATAGCATAAAACAACATGGATAATACTTAACATTTTCCTTAACAACCAACTTATTACCTTAAATAATATTTCCATACATAGGAACAATCTATCATTCTTCCTTTTCATCAATCAACACAAGAACCACATATTTCATATTAAACAACACAAACCAAGCATAATAATGTATTAAAAATCCTATTGTGCTAACATACGTTAATTCATGTGTTTAAGTGGGGTTTAATGGTTATCTTGAATCCCGCAAAAACAAACCTTACCGGTATTCCGGTTAAAGTCCAAACTTTGATTATCAAAACCAATACCTAAATATAATATCAAAATTCATTATATGAGAAAAGATAAAGGCCCAAATTATAAGGCTTTATAACACTTAATTAATCAAATAATTAAACTAAAATATTTTTATACCTTAAAAAAAATTTATTCAAATTAATCAATAAAGGCAGAAGCTCATCCTGCTCATGCAGCATGAGCTCTATGCAAGGAAAGAAAAAGGAGGGGCTCGAAGGTGGGGTAATAATAGGAGGAATATGCATTTTTGGGTTGGTGGTTTGGGGCTAGAAAAGAAGGTGGTTGGGGGAGGATTTAGGGCAAGGGAAGGGTACAGAGGTGGAGAGGAGGTGTAGGTGGTGGTCGGGGATGGGTTGATGGCGGCTAAGGGTGGCGGCAGCAGCGGCAGCGAAGCTGCGAAAGTGGCAGCGAGGAGGGGTCGAAAGGGAAGGCTGGTGAGGAAGGAAAATGAAGGTCTTTAGGTGGTGTTTTCGGGCAAGATAGGATTAGAGATGGTAGAGGGGGTTGTAGGGAGTAATTTGGAGGCTTAGGTGGCGCAGAAGCGGCGGGATGGCTGTGGAATATGGTGGTGCAGGGTGGTTGCTAAGAAGGAAGGGAAAGAAGAGAAAAAGAAGGGAGGAGGAAGAATGGGGCTACGGGGTGGCTTGATGGGGGTTGTGATGGCTCGAGGGTGAGGTAGAGGATGGCAGGAGGTGGTGCATGTGGCTTTTAAGGAAGAAGCGGTGGTGGAAAAACAAAACAGAGAGGGCGAGGGAAGGAGAAGAAAGGAAAGAAAAGAGATGGTTGGGGAGCATGGGGAGGCTCGGGAGAAAAATGCAGAATGGGCAGGGATGGAGGAAGAAATAGAAGAGGAAGAGAAGGGAAGGGATAGGGGGCTCGAGGTGTGGCTGTAGGTTGGTAGGAAAATGACTGTTGTAGGAAGAGGGAGAAGAAATGGTGATGGCAGGGAGTGGGGAAGGGAGAATGGTGGGGTTGGTATAGGGAAAGGAATGAAGGGAGAGAGAGAGAGAGTTAGGGAGGTCAATGGGGGAGAGGGAGTTGCAGGGAGAGGGAGTTACAGGGAGTGGCAATGGTTGAAAATCTCGCTGGTGAAAGAAAGAAGAAGAAGAAAGAAGAGTCTGGGGGCTGGGGTGCTGGGCGCGAGCAGACCAGCTGAAGGAAAGAAGGGGCGGGCCGGCCCGGTCGGGGAAGAAAGGAAGAAGAAAGGCGGCCGAGCAATGCAGCAAGGGCAGGGGAAGGAGGAAGAATAGGCCAGCGGCCCAGCACAGGAGGGGAGGAGAAGCAGGCCAGCCAGCCGGCAACCCAAGGAAGGAAAAAGAAAAAGAAAGAAAAGGGAAAAGAAGGAAAAAAGGAAAAAGAAAAAGGAAAATTGGTTTAAATTAAAATAATTTTATTTATAAATAATAAATTACAATATTTTTGGGTAATAAATTTATTTAACAATTTAATTAAAATATAAGGGTTTAAAAGGATTGTTTTAGTAAAATAATTATTTAGAAAATTATTTAAATAATAAGAGTATGATAAAATAAAAAAATATTTATTTTAATTTATTAAATATTTATATTTAATTTTTTTTACTCAAAAATCCATAAAATAATTAAATTAAATGAATTTAAAGGCTAATTTATTCCAAATAAAATTTATTTATTAAAATATAGGCTTTTAAAAAAATTCAGGGGATTACATCTTATATATTGGTTCTTATTCCCTAATTCTTCCTCTTTTTCATTCCTTTTCCCTTACTAAATTTTATTATGTCCTAGCTCTTATTACTTGTTTGAAGGAGATGAAGCCTAGCAACATAGAAGTTATATATTTAGTAATATTATATTATTAATTTAAGATTAAATTATAAGTAATGTGATTAATTTTATAGATATAATATATATGCTATTTTTTATGTTAATTTAAAGGCCATAATAACATGATATGTCTAATGTTGGTATGGTTACCTTCATTGTAAACATAAGCATGAGAATTTGGATCAAAGGATGAGTTGCATGATTTTAACATAGTTTTATGTCTACTAAAACCTTGATAAATATGTGGTCGATGAGTGATGAATATTTTGTTGATCATTGATGAAAATGTAGTATATTAGTGATGATCATGCCTTAACCTTAGTTAAAGGCTTTCAACCTTGTTATTTTTTGTGGTTTTAATTTTTTATAAGTATGTTTTTATATGTGTATTTAATTATAGAATCTTTGAGATAAATTTGGGAGTCATTGAAGTTAAATTAAAATTATTATTAATTCATTAATTTTGGATTTATTAAGTGTAATTAAGGGTAGTTTGACCATTAAAAATTAATTATAGAAATTTGAAAATGAAGGTGAGTATTATGTTAAGAAGATGATTTAAGTGTAATAAGTGAATTGATCAAAATAATTATATATAGTATAAGTTAGGGTTGTATGATGAAATTGTTAAAATGAGAATGGAACAAATTAAGGGTAAAATGAGCATGAAACATTTATCTTTTGCTATGAAATGCTTAGGTTTTGTCTTAAAATGTATAAATTAATGAGTTCAAGTGGATGTTAAATGACCTAAGTAAAGAATTATGGTTGATAAGGACATTTGGCCTTTGCACCTTTATATTAATCTTCTTAGACGTTGTTTTGGGTCAAAATAATCTTAAGGGATTTCCTAAGTTAACCACCTAATTTAAGTGGCTTGTTTGATTAATTTTAGATATCTTTGAATTTTGGTTCAATGTTCTTATGATCTTATATTTTTTATTTAATATAATTTTTTTCTCTTGACCAATCTTAGTGTAATATTAATTACATGAATAAAGAAAAATTGTTGGTATGAATTCATATAAGTGATAAATGAATAGTAATGATTATAAATGATCAACATTTGTAAATCGTTATTGTTAAGTATTCGAATTATATCCATTATATATGATATTAATATCAAAGAGAATGATCATATGAGTTAGGAGCAAGAAGTTGTACCTATTCCACAAAAAAAAAAATGGCTCTTAGGTACATTCTTCCCTAGAAGAAGCTATATGTTTTCATTGTGAATCTATTAGTGCCAAAGTGACCTTATATCTACTCTATACCAGTTCATTCTACCAGCCTATAGAGGGTAAGTTTATTTAAGAATTGGGTATCTATTTTTGTGGTCCTTATGAGCTTATTTCCTTAAGAGGAGATTTATGAGATAATTATATTCTACCACCCATAAAATAGTGGTCTCCATGAGCATTATACCTTAGAAGGAGTTTTATGCCGTTAACCATCCCTTGTACTCCATGTGAATAAAAATTCAATTGTATAAAAACTAAGTAAAGATAATAATATGACTTATAATCCAATTTTTATCCTGTGTTATGAAAGTGATCGCAATGTGTTTTATAGCATACTCTACTTTAAGTGTATCATGATCTATGTGTGTCATTCTAAGTATCTAGAATAATCATATTACTTTGTATTACATGTTGTACTTATCACTATCATATGTGTATTCTTATATGATCATTATGTTGAATGTGTGTTGAGTGCATAATTCTATGCCTTTGAATGAATAATATTACTATATATGTAATTACTGAAATGTCAATTTCATAGACGCCTACTCATTTGCACGAGCATATGCCAGCTTATTTTGTATGTATTGTTGATATTAGTTCTTAAAAGTGATGCATGTGATAGAGAGATATTTAGGTTGTGGGCATAGTAGTGTATTTATCTAGAAACTTATCCAAAACTCTTAATTTTATTATTTTATATATGTTATTCTTTTGTTTATCATCTATTTATCATATCTATTTTGCAACCTTATAACCTAAGATCAAGTCCTTCCCACACATAATCTCTAGTTGTGATTTATTCATTTTAGCCATACATTCAACATAGATTACATCTAGAAATTACCTTTTATATGTTGGGTGAAATGGTAACACTTATTATTTTATTGTTATGATTTCATAAAATAATATTAAAAATATATGTAGTAAATTTTGGGGTGTCACAATTATATTATTATCTACCTATGAATGAGTCTTACTAATTATACGTCCACTAACATCTAATTAAGGGCATTTTTGACTAATGTTATATCTTTTATTCTATCCCATGGAAGGGATTCAATAGTGTTATATCCACTATTATATCCCTTGGAAGAATTCACACATAATTATTTCCATTAAGTCACTTGCATTACTTATCAACACAACCATTTAAATTCCACCATTTTACTCATTAAATAAGAAAGGGAGAAACAAAAAGGGATGAAAAGACCAAAAACAAAAGGGTAATATTAAACCCTAAAATATACATCTATCTTAAGAGGATTTAATGGACTAGTCTGCGAGCAGTTTCAACAAACAAACCAAGGACAATAGTGTAGCCATTAGACTGAAAAGGGGAACAAGTAGACTAGTTAAGCCCCAAACCATTTGATTTCTTATCAACCAAAAGCAAAATTTGTGGGGAAAATATGATTAGTGGAGTAATTTGCATAAATTAGTGGAATAATTTTACTAAAAAATAAATGATTAACATATGCAGTCCCCACTCATCCAAAATGCACAAACACTTAGTAAAATCTAATAAAACCTGCCATAATACATATCTAATATGCATACTACATACTCCAAACCTAAATTAAAATTTGAACCACAAATCATGATTCAACTTATTCCAATTTTGTAAAAAAAATGCTTCTAAGATCATTTACATGCATTTCACTCAACAAAGCCATACATAAAATCTTACTATATATAAAAGCAGAATACATGCAGCATATTTTTCCGGCTCATTTCTATCTACTGTACTTGACAGGTCTCAATTTAACATTTAATCTGACTTTGGAAGGTCATATGTCAACGTAAAAAATTACATCATTTAAAAAAAAAATATACACTTTCATTACAACTATGTTTCCCAGCCAATGTAGCAGTACATTTTGCCATGTGTCCAAATTTGATTTGTTCTGCAACTCTTCCCCGGATAACTTAATAATCGACGGTCAGATCGCTCTGTTTGACTTCAAACACTGCTCTCCCTGCCTATATATACATCACAAAAACATACTGTGCTGGTATAATCGTGAGAATTGTTAGGTCATTTGGCAGAATCATCAGCATCCCCAGGTAAGCCAACCATTTTGACCAGATTTTAAAACTTTTATAGATTACATTTTTTGTAAACACTTTCACATTTACAGATACATACTTTTTTAGGATTTCAGAAATATCAGTTTTACTTGATATATTTTACCTGATATATTTACAGATAGCATGTCAATCTACACAAATCTAAGAGAAATAAACCCTGCCAAGAGCAACTGGTGCATTAAACTTCGACTGATTAGGCTTTACAATAAGCCTTCTTATGGGAACAAAAATGAAGCATACAGTTTAGAATGTGTATTTCATGACAATGAGGTACGTTGGCAAGCAAATTTTATGTTATTTATTTCATTAGTATTTTGAAATATATAAATAAATCTGATAATTTATGTTGCTTGAATAAAACAGGAAAATAGAATTCATGCTTCAATTAGGAAATCTCAGATTCCACAATATAAAGCAAAACTCATTGAAGGAGAGCTCTACCATGTCAAGAATTTCATAGTGGCAGATAACCAAATGAAAATAAAAACTACTGAATTCAAATATGTGATCTACTTCAACAATTTTACACAGTTTAATTTGTCAAAAAATATAGAAGTATTTCCAACTGTACTATTCAAGTTTACAGCATTTGAAGAATTATCTACAAGGTCACCAACATGTCTTACAGGTACCATATTCATTTTTATAATTCATATACTACTTACTGAATTGCTTGAGCTATCGTACTAACAACTACTATGATGACGGACATTATTGGAAGAGTTTGCATAGTACACACATTAAGAGAGAAGGAAGTTTATGGCCAAGTCACCAAATACATGGATTTTGTGCTGGAGGATGAAAAGTAAGACAAGTGTATATGAATGCTTGGACATTGTTATGCTTTTTCCACAATGGTTAATATCAAGTATTTACTTACACAATTTTTTAGAGAAAACAGAGTACAGTGCACACTTTGGGGAGATTATGCTACAGAACTAAGTGAATATGTTTCACAGACAAATCCAAACCAGCTTATTATTATTCTCCAATTTTGTCAAATCAGCAAGTTTAATGGTAAAATAGATATTTATTTTCTTAGCAATTTTATATGGTTAAATTAACATTAACTACACTTAATACTTGCAGATGAAGTTAAGATATCAAACACTTGGAATGTCGCAAAACTAATTCTTGATACTACAATGGATGAGATTAGAGACTTCGAAAAGAGGAAAATATCTTTCAACACTTCAACACATTAATTACTTTCACAACAATGAACTATGAAAACTAAACATAATTACCTTTGTACAGATTACCTGAATGTGAATCTTCACAGATCACAGTTTGTGAAGAGAGGCAATCATTATCTTCACAAACAATAACTGAGGAGCTAGCAAGTGAGAGATCTATTTTCAAAACAGTTGAACAACTTCAAGAGAATGAGGTAAGATTAATTTTCTTTAATACATATAATAGATAATAGATGTTTCATTACTAACATAAATATTGAATTTTGGTTTAGGTGGGAAAGTTTTGGATCAATGTCAGGGTTGCAGGAATTGAAACAGTAGGAGAGTGGTTTTATGTAGCATGTAAGAAATGCCTAAAGAAACTCAAGCCTATTGGAGACTCTTTTTATTGTGAAAAGTGTCTGAAAAATGATAAAGGAAGTCTTAGATACATGCTACAAATTAGAGTTGTTGACGGAACAGGAAATATTCCACTACTTCTATGGGATAGGGAATGTACACAAATTATTGGTAAATCAGCTCAACAACTTAGGGAAAGCAATGCAAAGGTAAGTCCTGATTTAATATGATATAATTTTTATGGTTTCAGTTTATGCACACTATTTTAATTACATTTTAAAGTTTACACAGGAAGATGTTGAATATACAAAGCTTCCAACAGATTTGGAAAAACTCATAGATGTGAAGGCTCTTTTCTTAGTCCAAGTGAGGGAGAAACACTTAGGAGCATATTCAGTTATAAAGCTAAGTGTGGACGAAGCTTTGGTTTCCAAATATTATGGACCTACTTCCTTAGACAATCAGGTTAGTGTAAAATATTTCTATATGTTCTAATCCTTACTTCAAGGGAAAGATTATGTAAGGAACCAATTTTATAAAAAACATTTGTGCATTATTTTAGGACTCTGATATGCTTTCAAAATTACAAACTGTAGCTGATGACCAGGTATTATTCATAACACAAACATAATTATTGTAGTGAATTAAATGTTTATTTAATAATTATTTTATAACCTGATAATGTATTTTTTGTACAGGTGGAATCTCAGACAGATGAAGTTCACACACCAAAGCAAGGCACAAAATGCAATTCTGAGAGTACAGATGAAGAATTTGGAAAGAGATGTATTGATGCGGATCATTCCACTACAGCTCCTAAGAGAAAGAGATCTAGGGTCAATGTTAAAATAGAGAAAGTTTAGGCTCATAGAGCAGAGGAGTGAACTAATGTGCTCTCAAGTTGATTAACTTTGTTAACTAGCATTTGAAATTTCTATTGTATGTTGATGTTACTTAATTGTGATTTGGTTGAGAAACCAAACTTAATCTGCATTATTAGCGACTTCAGTATGTAGCAGAAGAAGACAGTTTGATATTACTTTTGTTTCAATTATGTACTCTTTATTATTAAGATTTCATCTTCTCATGTAATAGCTATTTTCCTATCTATGCATACTCTTTAATCTGACCTATTATATTTGAATAACTTTTCACAATGAATGCACTATTATTATTTATGTTCTTTTGCTAGGTCATTACTATGAATATTATCCTAAATTAGATGACTAAGTACAGTGCACACAATAAAAATCCGCAGCAAATTATAGACAGGATCATAATTGGGTAGGAACAATTTTAGTATTCCTATATTATAGTTTAATAAGAAAATCATACATCTGATTGTTATTTTAGGAGGTTTATTGAGTATTTGTTATGAATATTATCCTAAATTTTATGAAATTCAACATAAAAGCTGAATGATTCTTTTATATTTTTTGGAGGCTCAAGATTCAAAATATTTACCATCCAATGATCATAGGCTCATGCCTAACATTCAATTAATTTATAAATGGTGATTTTTAACTGATTATTCCCTTCAAAAAATCTGCCTAAACTCTTACCTATTGTGGGAAGGGATGAAAAATGATTATTTTGAAATTTTCTGTTAATAATCAGTTAAAAATCATCCAATATAAATTAAAACACATCCATCATCATCGCCTCATTATTATTTCTAAGTCTTAATAAATAGATCCCCTACATCACAAACAAACATACCATAAGAAAATTTACTATGAATCACCACTATTTTGTTGTTCATAAAACTTAGTGAGATTGTATATAGGGCTCAATACATGTCAAAACAACAGTCAGAAATTTACAGTTGGCTTTTTGGGAACATTAAAATCATTGAGAATTATAATATTACAAAAAAAGAACACAAGCCTATAATTGCTGACTGTTGTTACATTAGATACCAAAATTTTTTATCATTGCCCATTTCTTATAGTCAAGTTTGATGGAAGATGGGGATCCTTTTATTAAAGAACTTAGAATAATATTTTTATAACCTGAAATATTTTATTTAAAAAAAGTAAAGAATTAGTATATTCAGTGGCAAATTTTGTATCTACAATATACCAATTTTACTTTCTGAAGCTCAGCATGAAAAGTTTTCCCTCTTAAATTTAGGTTCAAAAATTTTATACTTCTTATAAAAAGACATACAGCCCACACATGACAATAGACACATACACAACAAAAATCTGCAGCACAATATAAACAGGAACACATTCACCTGACTTTCATTCTTCTGAAGTAAGTCATTGCTCAATCTATATTGTGAATTATATTACAGTAATTAAATATGATTATACTAATTATTCAATTTACTATTTATGTAACATACTTTCAGATTGGGTAGAAGATACAAGTTCCTACACATACACCCAAATATGAGGAAATTAACATCATCAACTACAATAAGAGGAAAAAGATCAAGAGATCATGTATCAACAGGTACTTTAGTATAGTATTAACAATATTCTGTTGTAAATAATTATGTTTATCGTTTTCATTTCAGCTATTGTGATAGCAATGTTATAGATAATTATCAACTTTTGCTACTAAGAAAACATTAGATGTGATAGAACAGAGGCAATTATAGCAATTTTTAGCACTTCAGAGATAAACACATAGCATACCAAATAGCATTAATATTCAATTTGCAACTAACAGTAAGATTAGGTGTGATCTAACTGAGGCAATTATATCAATTTATAGCACCTTATAGATAAACAGACATTATTGAAAATAGCACCTTATAGCACCTTATAGATAAACAGACAACAAGTATACTAATATAAAATTTGAAACTACGAGCAACATTAAGTGTGACATAATAGAGGCAATTACAGCACTTTATAGCACTTTAGAAATAGACACACAACATGCCAAAAAAATACATAAATTAAATTATAAATATGATATGTGAGAAATATGTCTGTATACTTTTATCGTTGCCAGTTTATGAAGAATTGCAATACCTACATTTAAATTAAATCCAATATTTTAGTAAGATAATCAAGAATATATATTAATAATCACAAAATGTAAATATTGTGAATAGTCACTATAATATTGTCGAAGTCCAAATAAGAAAGTATGTATCAACTGACCTGCAGAAATTAAAGCATAAGTATGTCATTAAAGCATGGACACATAAATTAATCAGAAGAGAAATTAACTTCGAACACCCAATGATCTCTGAGATCTGTTTGAAACATAAAAACTCAATATTTGATTATTATTGAACTTATTACAGAACTGAAAATATGTCAGCCATAAGCGACAAAACTAAACCATAAAAAATATTCACCGAATATTGAATGTGAATGACAAACTGATCATAAAAAATACTAAAAACAAAACCTGCTGGGATTGAACATACGAAAAAAAAAGACTGAAAAGTGAGTTCAAAAATCCATATTTTTGTAATTCATCTCGGTTGACTTTCAATAATTTTTGAAAGCAACATATCATATGTAAAGAGATCAGCACATGATAAGTTTGAATACCACAATTTTTGGGCTTCGTGTGTCCACTTTCAATGTCTTTTGAAAGGAACAGAAAAACTTGCAGAGAATATCAGAAGGTTTTTTACTTAAAAATTATGAAAAAATATTGCTAGACCAAAAAATTAAAAATATCAGAAGGTTTAGCCTATTTTATGTTAGATCTATGTGTTCGCTAATGAAAATAACAAATCTGAAATACAGAACAGATGGGACTCAACGTAAAACGACGGATCTTTGTTTCCTTTAAATACAAAAGATGAAATAATATATGCAAGGCTTATAACAAAAAAAAATTCAAGTACTCTGAAAAATACAGATATGAGTTCGAATACCCAGATTTGTTGCCTTTTTTTGTGTCGACTTTCGAAACTTACGAAAGGGACAAAAAAAAATGCACAGATAAATAGAAGGAACTATAGTTGAGAAATACGAAGAAATCTTCCTCGCTAAAAAAAAATACAGATCTATGTTAGTAACACAAATGATATAAACTTTAGCCTATTTTATCTTAGATCTATTTTTGAACTCCCGAAAATTATAGATCTGAAAGCGGATCTTTGTTGGTTTTATTACATACTCTAGATGAAAGAACATTTGGAAGTTAATTAATGAAAAAATGAAAGAACAAGTTTGAAAAATAAAGATCCATGTTCGAATGCCCAGATTTGTCCGGTTTGTTTGTGTCGACTTTCAAAAACTTCTGAAAGCGACATATACAATCTCAGAAAGAAACAGAAGGAATAATACTTAAGAATTACGAAATAATATCTTCAACGTTACCATATTTTATGTTAGATCTGTCTCTTGCTTCCGAAAGGAACAGATCTAAAAAATATACCCAGATTTAAGTCAACATAAAAGATATACAAACCGACAACAATATATGTTCGAAAAAATTTGGACAAAATTAAAAAATTACCTAAAATACCCAAATTTCTCTGTTTTGAGTGTTCTCTTTCGAAAGCAAAAGATACAACACTTGAAGAGAACCGAATGGGTATTTTAGGACCAGTAAACCACGAAATATGCACCCACCAGATCCGACTAAAAATAAGAAATTTTCGAAATCTGTACGCATACACCCACAACATCGAACAAAAATCATTGTTGGTATATAGTATAACCGACAGCAAAATCAAAAGTTGCACACTTTTGATTCGGCTTTTCTATAATACACAGAAATCACATATCTAATCTTCGCAAAGAAATTTTTTTTCGAAACATCATATAACTGGAACTGAAATTAAAAAATTACCTAAAATACCCAAATTTCTCTGTTTTGAGTGTTCTCTTTCGAAAGCAAAAGATACAACACTTGAAGAGAACCGAATGGGTATTTTAGGACCAGTAAACCACGAAATATGCACCCACCAGATCCGACTAAAAATAAGAAATTTTCGAAATCTGTACGCATACACCCACAACATCGAACAGAAATCATTGTTGGTATATAGTATAACCGACAGCAAAATCAAAAGTTGCACACTTTTGATTCGGCTTTTCTATAATACACAGAAATCACATATCTAATCTTCGCAAAGAAATTTTTTTTCGAAACATCATATAACTGGAACTGAAATTAAAAAATTACCTAAAATACCCAAATTTCTCTGTTTTGAGTGTTCTCTTTCGAAAGCAAAATATACAACACTTGAAGAGAACCGGATGGGTATTTTAGGACCAGTAAACCACGAAATATGCACCCACCAGATCTGACTAAAAATAAGAAATTTTCAAAATCTGTATGCATACACCCACAACATCGAACAGATATCATTCTTGGTATATAGTATAACCGACAGAAAAATCAAAAGTGGCACACTTTTGATTCGGCTTTTCTATAATACACAGAAATCACATATCTAATCTTCGCAAAGAAATTTTTTTTCGAAACATCATATAACTGGAACTGAAATTAAAGTACAAAATTAGAAGGGAAAGCATAGGAAATACAGATCTGGAGTGTAAGTTTCGAAAATTTCTTTCTTCATGAAAGATACAGAGAATCGGACAGAGTGAGGATGGGAGAGATGAGAGAGTTGAGAGTAGAGAGGAGAGAGGAGAGAGCTGCGCGCAGATGGGTTGGAGAATTCTCCAGAAACCCTACCTGCTTATATATTAAGATGATAGAACGTTACAAAATGAACGGTGTAGATTACAGTGCCATTCATCGGACGGTTAGGGGAGGGTTATGACAGTAGGGTTTTATTTATTCTGTGGCACGGTAGGCAATGGAAAGAAAAAATAATCGGTAGGCACGGACGGTTAGGATTAACCACAAAAAAATGTACGGTGGTATTAATATTTTTGGAGAAGATTAAATTGCTATTATTGTTTAAATTATAAATTAAGAACATAGTGTTCATGATCAATTACTATGAGAATTCAAAAAAACATTGTTTTTAATGAAACACTTAAAAATTCCTATTCAATATTAGGAGATATGATAATTAAGTAATACATAAATAATTGACAACATTAATAATATTGTTCTTAGCGAAAGCCTAAAAATCCTAATAATTATAAGGAGATATCATAATGATTTAATACATACATAATTGACAAAAAAAAATAATATTCTATAAATTTAAACAAACATATATATTGACATTACATTTTTGAAATAAAAAAAATATATAATGATATAAAGAAATAAGAACATGTAATATCAATACCCCATGCAAAACCATAATACCATGCAATATTAATACCCACATGCAAAACCCTAACATCATGCAATTCCATGCAAAACCTAACACCATACCATTTCATGCAAAATCCTAACACCATATTGTTACACTCCCCATTATTATTTCATGCAAAAAAATTATATAATGATTTTAAGAAATATAAACTTCCTACTTAAAATTGGAAATTTTTCTCTTTATGAAACTATAACTATTTGAATATAGTTGCGTAATATTATTATGAAATATTTAATTGGTTAAAAAGTATATTAATCCAATTTAACAATACTAAATTATTATTATTGTTTACATTATGAATTAACAACATATTGACAATAATATAATATTCTTTAAATTTTATTAAATATATATATTAACATTAATTTTTGAAATAATATTAATTAATACATAGATAATTGTGAATAAAATAATATTGTAAAATTATATTGAGAACTATTTTTTAACAATACATTTTTGAAATAAAAAAATTATATAATGATTTAAACAAATATAAAATGCCTACTTAAAACTGGAAAATTTTGTTTTGATGAGAGTATAACTAATTAAATAATAGTATGTTAATCTTTTTGGAGAAGATTAAATTGCTATTATTGTTTAAATTATAAATTAAGAACATATTGTTCATGATCAATTACTATGAGAATTCAAAAAAAAATGTTTTTAATGAAACACTAAAAAATTCCTATTCAATATTAGGAGATATGATAATTAATTAATACATAAATAATTGACAAAATTAATAATATTGTTCTTAGGGAAAGCCTAAAAATCCTAATAATTATTAGGAGATATCATAATGATTTAATACATACATAATTGACAAAAAATAATATTCTATAAATTTAAATAAACATATATATTGACATTACATTTTTGAAATAAAAAAATTATATAATGATTTAAACAAATAAGAACAGGTGGTATTAATACCCACATGCAAAATCCTAACACCATGTAATATTATCAACCCATGCAAAACCCTAGATCATGCAATATTAATATCCCCATGCAAAACCCTAACGCCATGTAATATTAATACCCCATGCAAAACCATAATACCATGCAATATTAATACCCCCATGCAAAACCCTAACATCATGCAATTCCATGCAAAACCTAAAACCATACCATTTCATGCAAAATCCTAACACCATATTGTTACACTCCCCATCATTATTTCATGCAAAAAATTATATAATGATTTTAAGAAATATAAACTTCCTACTTAAAATTGGAAATTTTTCTCTTTATGAAACTATAACTATTTGAATATAGTTGCGTAATATTATTATGAAATATTTAATTGGTTGAAAAGTATATTAATCTAATTTAACAATACTAAATTATTATTATCGTTTACATTATGAATTAACAACATATTGACAATAATATAATATTCTTTAAATTTTATTAAATATACATATTAACATTAATTTTTTGAATTGATAAATGATTGGTACAATTGTTATTTTTTTGTATGCAGGTAATTTAAATATGATTGGTACAAAATCGATCCCAGACAAAAATACACATATAAAATGTGCGTTCAATCCTTTTGAATCTCAGGGATTGTTATCTCCTCTTAGTGACATCACAAATGGTAATAAGTTGTTTACATTTATATGTGGAAGTTTAAAAATCATGTCTATAGTATTCAATTATATAAACTATTTATTATTCCTTTCTTACAGCGGGCACTCCTATAAACTCTATTTATAAACTAAACTATGATGATGATCAAATGAAATGGTTGTCAAGTACTGGGCCTTCAAATACTACAACCAATATATATTCAACATGCCATGCATCAAATGAAAGTGGTACTGTGAATTTATCAGAATCATCAAAAATGACAAACTTTTCTATCTGTTCTAAGAAGAATTATGGTGCCTCTATCGTAGGGCAACAATTGGAATTCGATGAAGGTTAGCATTCTCATTTTCCAATATGTGTACACATTTATTATTAATATTATTTTTTAAGTTTATAATTATTTTTCTTACGTTGTAATTGTTATGTATATATCTATTGTAATTGTAATTTACGTGTCAACAGATATTGAAATAGAAGAGAATAGTGGAACCGTATTATTTGGTATGCACTGATTAATATATTTTATACATGCATATGGAATATTACATTTCTCGAAAAGTCTCATATAAATTTAATTTTAATATAATAAACATAATAGGAGAACTTTGTAATATTTTTAAATGTCTAATACTTTACGTCTTCACAGATGTTGAAATAGAACAAAATAGTGGAACACCTTCCGGTATACAACCAAAAATGTATTTGTACATATTTTTTTTTATAATAAATCTTTCCAAATGTCTTATATTAATTTTATGATATGTGTATATTATTTTGATATTGGAGATGCAATATACACATGTGGATTTTACAATTCTCTTTTCTGGTATGAGGAAAGATTGTGTAAAATTCGGCCATCTCGAAACCCGAAATATTCTTTATGCTGCATGAACGGCAAAGTTCAACTCCCACCAATGAGAAATCCTCCTAAAGTATTACATGATCTGTTATATTTACGTAATGATAGAAGCAAACACTTTCTCCAGAATATTCGGTCATACAATAACATGTTCTGTTTTACTTCCATGGGAGGAAAAGTTGACAGGAGTTTGAACAATGGAAGATCTCCTCCAATATTTAGACTTCATGGTCAAAATTATCATCTTATGGGAATTTTATTGCCGAATGAAGGTTCAGTGCCTAAATTTGCTCAACTCTACATTTATGACACTGATAATGAAGTTGAAAATAGAGTTCATTCTGTTAGGTGAGTTACTTAAGAAGCTATGGTATTTATTGAGTTATTTTATCATTTTTAAGTAATTTCTTCTAATTCCTTATTCCAACTGTATTGGTTATAGGGAAAGTCAAACCTTGAACAGCCTTCGTACATCTATTGTTTATGATTTGAAGATGATGCTTGACGAGAATAATGTGTTGGTTAAATCATTCAGAATGGTAAGAGAAAAAATTGAAAAGGATGGTTGTTTAAATGTGAAGTTGAAGTTGATTGGTAGGAGGAAAGGGGATGGCAGAAGGTATAATCTACCTACGGCTTTAGAAATTGCTGGATTAATTGTTGGGGACTTTGATGCATCATTAGGTGATAGGGATATCTTGGTCGAAACGAAAACGGGAATGCTGAAACGCATTAACCAACTACATGCTTCATATCTTGGATTACAATATCCTATATTGTTTCCTTATGGTGAAGATAGCTATAGAGAAGACATTCCGTTAACGTTGAATGGGGGAATGAAGCAGGGTGGCCGGAAGTATGTTAGTTTAACAGAGTATTTTTCATATCGTTTGCATGAAAGGAGTTCGGAGTTATCAATTATATTGTCTTCCATGAGACTACTTCAACAATTTATTGTTGACGCATATACCATGGTTGAATCTTTAAGATTGACTTACATTAAGTTACATCAAAAACATTTGCAGTGTGAATTATGTAGTGGACTAACAGATGCAATTTTAAGGGGTGAGACCGATCCATCAACGCAAGGAAAACGAGTTATATTACCGTCATCATTCACAGGCGGTGCCCGATATATGATTCAAAACTATCAAGACGCCATGGCAATTTGTAGATGGGTTGGTTATCCAGATCTTTTTATTACATTTACTTGCAATCCCAAATGGCCAGAAATAGTTCGTTTTGTTGAAAAAAGAAGCCTCAAAGCCGATGATCGTCCGGATATTATTTGTCGTGTTTTTAAAATGAAGTTGGATTATCTCATCAAAGATCTTTGCAGTAACAAGATCTTTGGAACGGTTAAATTAAGTACTATTTCATAGTCTGTGTGTGTGTGTGTGTGTGTGTGTGTATTATATTTAGCATATATTCTTACTATATTTGGTTATAACCCTTTATTTTAATTCTACTGCAGTTATATCGACTATTGAGTTCCAGAAGCGTGGGTTGCCACATGCACACATATTGTTATTTCTTGCAGCAACAGACAAGTATCCAACAGGAAGCGATATCGACAAAATTATTTCAGCCAAAATTCCAGATAAACACATTGATCCTAAGTATTATACAGCAGTTCAAGAATTTATGGTACATGGACCATGTGGTATTGCTGCTAAGAGCTCCCCTTGCATGTCTACTGGCCGTTGTACAAAGCATTTTCCTAAAAATTTTGTTGAATCAACAACTATTGATGATGATGGATATCCTATCTATAGAAGAAGAGATAACAGACGAATAGTGGAGAAGAATGGAGTTCCTCTTGATAACATGTTTATTGTTCCTCACAATCGTTATCTGTTGCTCAAGTATGGTGCACATTTGAATGTTGAATGGTGCAACCAATCTCGCTCTATCAAGTATTTATTTAAATATGTCAACAAAGGACACGATCGTGTTACTGCATCTTTTTATAGAAGTACAACGGATGACGAAGTAGCAAAAAAGGCAGACGAAGTTCAGATGTACTATGATTGTAGGTATATATCATCATGTGAAGCATCGTGGAGGTTATTCAAATATGATATTCAATTCAGAGATCCTCCGGTTGAAAGGTTAGGTTTTCATCTTCCAAATCAACAAAGTGTTATTTTTTCAGATTATGATCAGATCGATGATGTTGTTGATCGATTATCTTTTAAGCAAAGTATGTTCTTAGCTTGGATGAAGGCAAATAAAGAATATCCTGAGGCAAAGGAATTAACTTATTCTCAATTCCCTACAAAATTCATTTGGGATAAGTATAATAGAGAATGGCGACCAAGGAAAAAAAGATTCTCTATTGGACGGATTTTCTATGTCCCTCCTGGCAGTGGAGAACTCTATTATTTAAGATGTCTTCTTAATGTTGTGCGTGGACCTATAAGTTATGAAGACATAAGATACATTAATGGTGAGCAACATTCATCATACCGTGATGCCTGCTATGCCCTAGGTTTGTTAGATGACGACAAGGAATACATTGATGGTATTATTGAGGAAAGTCATTGGGCTTCTGCATCTTCTTTGAGAAAATTATTTGCAACATTATTGACATCTGAATCACTCATTCGACCTAAAGTTGTTTGGAATCATTGTTGGATTTATATGACTGATGATATTTTATACAGACAACGCTTATTATTACAACACGAAGGTAACTTACCTTAGTTCTCTTAATTATTTTTTTTTCAAATTGTTAAACTATTTATATATTCTTTCTAAACTTATTGAATTTTTTTTCAGAACTTCATTTGGAAGATTATGAGATAAAAAATTATGGCTTGGTAGAGGTAGAAAAGTTGTTACGAAACTGTGGAAGAAGCTTAAGAGAGTTTGAGCCAATACCATTCCCACCATCCGAGTTTTTTTCTACCGTTGGTAATTCATTGATACGTGAGGAAATGTGTTATGATCGATCAAATTTGTCTCAAGAGCTCAATAAAAATCTATATGTTATGACCTCAGAGCAAAGACATGTATATGATGAGATAATGGAGGCAACAAGGTCAAATAAAGGTGGATTGTTTTTTTGTGTATGGGTATGGAGGTACAGGAAAAACGTTTATATGGAGGACCTTATCAGCCGCTATTAGATGCAAAGGAGATATCGTGTTAAACGTGGCATCAAGTGGAATAGCTTCTCTTTTATTACCAGGAGGAAGAACAGCTCATTCTCGATTCAAGATTCCTATAAATCCAACCGAAGATTCAACATGTAACATCAAATAAGGTAGTCCACTTGCTTATTTGATTATAAGATGTAAACTCATAATATGGGATGAAGCTCCAATGATGCACAGATATTGCTTTGAAGCTTTGGATAAAACTATGAGAGATATTTTACGCATCAACGATCAATTTAGTATTGATAAGCCATTTGGAGGTAAGACAGTTGTTCTTGGAGGTGATTTTAGACAAATATTACCTGTCATTCCTAAGGGTACTCGACAAGATATTGTTCATGCAACTATCAACTCCTCATACTTATGGCAAGATTGCAAGGTGTTACGATTGACAAAGAATATGAGGTTACGAAATCTTACCTCAGTCGATGAATGTGCCAAGTTGAAGCAATTTTCTGACTGGATTGCAAGCATTGGAGATGGAACAATTGGAGGTCCTAATGATGGTCATGCAAAAATCGAATTTCCAAGTGATCTATTAATAAAATATTCAAATGATCCAATTGCAGCTATTGTGAAAAGCACTTATCCAGAGTTCACAAGCAATATCACTGATGATACTTATTTTGAGGGAAGATCTATCCTAGCACCAAATCTTGATATTGTAGAGTCCGTCAATGAATACATGTTGTCAATTAACTCAGCTGAAGAGAAAACATATTTGAGTTCAAATACAACATGTAGATCTGATTCAAATAATGATTTGTTGCAAGATCTACACACTCCAGAATTCCTAAACAGTCTTAAGTGTTCCGGTGTCCCAAATCATGTATTGCATTTGAAGATTGGTACACCTGTTATGTTATTGAGGAATATTGACCATTCAATTGGCTTATGCAACGGTACTAGGATAGTAATCACAAGGCTTGGAGCTCACGTGTTGGAAGCAAAGATCTTAGGTGGAAATAATTCTGGTGAACGAGTATTGTTACCAAGAATGTCACTAACACCATCTGATCCAAGGTTGCCTTTCAAGTTTAATCGAAGAAAATTTCCACTAATTGTATCATATGCAATGACAATCAACAAAAGTCAAGGTCAATCACTTCATAATGTTGGTATTTTCTTAAAGAAACCTGTATTCAGTCATGGTCAGCTTTATGTTGCCATATCTCGAGTGACAAATCGTAAAGGTTTGAAAATAATTATATGTGACAATGATGTTGCAGAGAGTAATTCAACCACAAATGTTGTATTTAAAGAAGTGTTTGAAAATATATAATTATGAAATTTCTTTGATTAGTTATTCTTCATTGTATATATTTTTTTTCCCGTTTGTTTACCATTAATATCTGCTTAGAAACCAATTATATAATAATTATTTATCCTAAATGTTTCCTTACCAAATGTTATTTAAAATTTAGACTACTCATACGCTCGAATCCTCCGTGCATCGCACGGGTGCAAATCTAGTATAGGTATAAAGTAAAACACTTGAGAAACATTATGGCATATTCAATCACAAAAAAAAATCATACAAATCATGTTATAACACATATACATGCTTTCACAATTATAATCACATATATATAATTCTTGAAAATACTAAAATAATATATAATTTTTATGAGATCTATATTTTTACCAAATTTGCAAGGCTTCAAGGACAAAGATTAAAGATGTAAATCCTTTTAAAAAAACTTATATTTTCATGGCCCATTTTAAACATTTTAAAAACAATAAAATAAACTTAAAAAATCATCAAAAGGGAGACCAAGAATAACCTTTCTCTATAGAAAAAAAAGGAAGAATAAAAGAATAAAAAGGGTTGAACCAAGGGGGAAAGGTATTGGCTTCTTCACAACCTTCCTAAAGCCTAGCATCCTTTACTTATATAAAATAATAGCGGCAATATTAATGGGTTGTATAATTTAAAAGAAGAACTATAATGATGAAAAAAGTGTGGCGAGGCTAAAAAATAATAAAGAGAAGTTGACAAACAAAGTTACCTTCCACACTTAGTAAATTTTTCCTTCAAAGAGGAAAGAAGAAGGAGCATAAGATGTTGAAGGTTAGAAAGAAAAACCATGATGAAATAATAAATACAAGAGGGCGAGGTGAAAACCATGAGAAAGATAAAAGAGATAGCTTGTCCGACACTTGAGTGAAGGTAATATATGTATGAGTGACTTGTGAAAGGAGAGAAATTGATAGAAGAAAAGGATAATAATCATGGTGATGGGTGATAAAATAAAAAACCCACTTATTGTTATTAGTGTTCTCTATAGAGAAGTGAAGGGAGTATGAAGAAGGATGAGAGTTGACTTTAGTTGTGTGGAAAATATATCATGAATTAGTTTTTTGTTTGGAAATTTTCTAGTAAATTAATTGAAAAATATTCTAAAAATTAAGAAAATATTTCCACAACACCTAAATATGTTCATTAATATAAAAATATTAAGATTATGAAGCTTTGTAAGTATAGAAAAATATTCAAGATCAAAATAGCCAAAAGTACAATATCTAAAAAAAATAGTGGATTAGTTCTAACATACCAACTAACCGGTTTCTCTAAATTTCAAATCCATAATAGTAGGTAACAAATGAACCCATTTTCCATACCATTCAATTCAGATTCTAAATATTTCTTAAGTATATTTTTTAAGCCACGTTTCAAATTATATATTAAAATATTTTAAGGAAAATAATTTATCATTTTTTAGATATAATTTAATAAATTAGGATTTTAAAATAGAAGGTATTACATGTAAAGCCTAGAAATCTGACCCCACTCTCTCAACCTTCCCCTAATTGTATCAAAATCCTTTTCAAGGCATGTAACCTTGGCTGCTTGGTTGTCTTACCTAAAATATCACATTTCCATTCCATTTCCTATCTAATGAAAATATGTAAGTGTAAGGCTCTCTTTTCCTTTTCTTTTCCCTCTTCTTTGAGAAGCCTTAGGCATGTTCTTCCTCCTACTTTTTGTTACTATATTTCTTCTAAATTCTTTAATTTAAATCATTTGTTCTTGGTCTTAGAAAAATATAAGCTAAATCCTTGGGATAGTTGAAGAAAAAACCTTTTTATTCTCTTTCATTTAAACTCGTCCATTCAAGGAATAGAGTAAGATATTCCCCTTGGCTTTGCCTTTCATTTAGTGGGTTATTTTAGTTTTGAAAACTTTATGCCTCGCCTTATCTTGTGTTTGAAATATGTGATCAAGGGATGAAAAGGAGGATTTTGCTATTTAAATCTATTTCTTTCTTTCTTGGTTTGAGTATGGTTCTATATAGAAATTACTTGTGTATTTAGTAAATGACCATTTTGGTATTTTTTTTTTGAAAGAAAGCATGTGATTTGTGTTAGAATGCTATTTAGTATTTTTTGTGATTTTTTAATGTTGAGAATGAAAGCATTATATCATGTGTTTTTAATTATGTTAAGCATGTAAAAGCTTATATGATGAAAATTGTTTGTTTTTAGCAAAATGAGAATATTAGCCTTAGGACTATTTTTTGTGTGCTCGTGCACTTTGTAATTTTGTTACCACTATGCTATGATTTTTAGTAGGGTTTTCACTTCAAGTTTCATATATGACATGTTATGTTTTGAGCTTGTTTAGCCTTAGATATGCTTGTTTCAAGATTTGTAAGCCACAAGGACAACATGTATTTTTTTCATTTTTTTGGCAAGTAAGAGTTTATCATGTGATGTTATATGGTTCTTGAATGGTATGTGAAATTTTGTATCTTGATTAAGTGTATTTTGGGTGTTATATGAAAAATGAGTTTTTAGCAAATAAAGAGTATTGTGGTTATTTTAGATATTAATAGATCCAAAAATATAATTTAAAATTAATCATTTTAATATTTTTGTGACTTTTGTGTGATTTTTAGTTATTAATAAAAAAAATTGTATTTAAATACCTTTTAAGGGTTATGTTGAGTAAATAGGACATAATGGTTATTTTGGTAAACGTTGTGATATCTGCACAAGTTTGATCTTAGCAGGTTATAGTTAACTTTTTTTAGTTAACTTTGACCATTTACTATTGAATTTTTCAAAAAAAAATTAATAAATGATTTAACAAAAGTAGTTATATTTTTGGAATTAGTCAGGTGTTTGATGCATGGCTTACTAGTGCTATAAGAAGTTCATAAATTGTTAATAACGTAAAGTGATAAGTGGTTGTGAGCCCTTTGGTGTTGTGATTGTTAATGCGAATAATGATGTTCCAGAAGTGATTAAGTGTGTAGTGTGTGGTGTATGAGCATGTTCATAAATTCATAAAATGTGCATAATGTAAAGTGAAAAGTGATTAGCTTAATTGGATTAAAATCTTTGTGACAACTTGTGGTTCAAATAGTGCCTATACATAGTCCACCATAATCGAACTCTATTGACTGCTTGTAAAGGGTAAGCTTATATAGTACACCTTATATGAACTTAATATAACCTTTGAAATAAGATTGTGGGATGCATGTCTTTCTTGTATTTCTCATGGTTTACTGCATGTCATCATACACTAGTGATGCTCCACTTTACATTTTAGTCATCTACAAACCCTATATGAGGTACACATATTTAATGTTTTGTTGATCTTAGTTGTTAAATGTATTAGTTGGTCATTACACCTTGGATTTCAATGATATACATTTAGTTTTCTTTGTTCATCGAGTCCTAAATTTAAGTACAATTTTATAAGTGTTTATCTTATTGCCATCATACCCTAGATTTAGCAATATGCCTCTCATGTGAATAAAGATGGCAATAGATCTTAGATGAGATCCAAATATACAAGACTCACCATATTTTTAGTGGGACTAGATTTAAGATTTCCGCGTACTCTAATTTCTATTTTATGATTGTTTCAATGCTTTTATGAAGCCTTGGTTTGAATTTGAATTATGCTGGTTGTTAATTATTCGTTAGCCTTGTGGTTAGTATGGGAACGGTCGGGGGCTAGGCTTGTACTAATCACAGCGGTAACATCTCCAAAATTCACAAGTTTTGATTTAATTGCTTCCTCTAAACGAAATTTTTCCGTAGTGAATTTTGGGGGTGTTACAAAAACTTCCACTATAATATAGTAAGATTAAAAAAATGATATCTCTAGTAAAAATTAGAGGATCTCTCTCAAATGACCTCACCCATAAAGAATGAATTATGAGATGCAATAATCTCCCTCAATTTTTATGTGGCTCTGTTTCTCACACTTTAAAAGTGGATATCTCTTACTTGTGTTGTGAATGTTCTTCACAACTTATGAATCCTCTTGCCTTCTCCAACCAAAGGTATTTATAGGTGAATATATAAACCATCGTTACATAACTCTATCCTTCTCCATTAAAAGTTTCAACTCCAATTAATATGTGAAACTCCTAGAGAAGTAACTAAATGGTTAATTATGACTACTTCTTCCATTGAAATAACTCCATGGGAAATTAAATAGATGTAACTTCCATTTACAAAGTCAAGAAGTTTAATGGTGCATTGAACACCACTAATTTCCACAATTTTGTTCCTTTATGTTTTCTAATATTTTTTTATTTTGATATTATGGCCCCACAAAATAGGAGGGACCCCCAACCATCTCTCCCTTCCCGATTATTTTGGGGGGAATCACCACATTGGTGCCTTCATAACAATCACTGAATTTCTTAGTTGGTATCACTTTCGCCACTATACTAACCTTGTAACTCGGTTTTGGGTTGTTCTCTCTGGCCTTGATCTTATAAAATCATTTCTTCTTCAACGTTCACCTTCCTTTATGTAATTTGATAAGACCATAAGTATGGTTCTCATCCAAAGATTGCATCTCCTCTTCTATAGATTTTTTTTCCATTTTTCTTTGTGAGGATCAGTGATGGCCTCATCATAGCTTTGAGGCTCCCCCTCATATGTGAGTGTCACTTACTAATATGGAGGATATCTGGTGAAATATCGTCTCACTCCAATTGATCTCCACAAGTAGGGTTGTTCCACTTTCTCACTAGACTTGATAGACTCGTCATCATTAGTTTCTATCGATGACTCCTGTATTTCTTCACTCAAGGGCTCATCTTGATCAAACATAGTAAAGCTTCATCATCATTATTCTCGCTGGTTTGTTCCACTAACTCACCATGTGTAATAGGGGATGAGTCATCTTCATGTCGAGTGCTAACTTTGGGCTTTACTAGCTCCCTAGTGTCTTTAATGGTCTAGTCTTTGAAGAACATGACATCTCGACTTCTTACAATCCTTTTGGTCATAGGATCCCATAGGTGATATCCTAACTCATCCTGAGGTAAACCAAGATAGATTCACTTCTTGTCCTTCGAATCAAGCTTTAATCTTTCCTTTATAGGAATGTGGACGAATACACGACAACCAAACACCTTGAATTGATCATATGAGACCTTTTTTCTCATCCATAACTCCTTTGGGATATTTCCATCCAAAGGACCTAAGGAGAATAGTTCATAATGCATACGGATATCTTGATGACTTATCCTTAGAATGACTTAGGGAGTTTGGCATAAGAGAGCATGTAATGAACTCTTTCCTCGATCATGCGGTTCATTCTCTCAGCCACACCATTCATTTGTTATGTCTTTGGTGGTGTCTTATCATGTCTAATGCCATAGGACTTGCAATAGGCTTTGAAAGGGTCACAATACTCTCTACCATTATTAGAACGGACACACTTGAACTTTCATCCAGTCTCTTATTCCACCCTAACATGCAACTCCTTGAATGCCTTGAGTATTTGATCTTTTATTTTCAACAAAGATAATCAAATATTTCTCAAGTGGTTATCAATATAAGTAAAAAAATATAATGCACCACCAAGAGATTTCTCAGTCATAGAACATACATCGGTATGCACCAAATCAACAACATGTTGTCTTCTACATGGCTGGCAAGGTCTGCTAAATAAAACTCTTTGTTTTCTAATAAAATAATGAGTGCATTGTTCAGGTATTTTACCTTTCATATTTGGGAGTATTTTTCTCTTGGCAAGGATTTGTAATCCCTTCTTGCTTATATACCCTAGCCTCTTGTGCCACAAATCCAAGCACAAGTTATTATAGGCAATATTAGCTTCTCCCTTGCATAATTTTACTTGAGTAAAATAAAACGAACCTTCCTTTTTTCCTCTAGCAATGATCATGTTTTTTCTTGTTAGTTTCCATTTCCCAGCGCCAAACTAGTTTAGGTAACTGGCATCATCTAATTTTATGGCTGATATCAAGTTGAGGCGCATATCTAGAACATGTCTTACATCCTTCAATATGAGCTCACATCCTGTGTTGGTCATCAAGGTGATGCTACCTATGCCCACAATCTTTCTTGTCACCTTGTTTCCTATCTTGACATTACCAAAGTTGCCACTTTGGTAGGTTGAGAAGAATCCTCCATGTGGGGTGACATAGAAAGAGGCACCTGGATCAACTATCCATATGTTATCGTCTTCAGCATGGTTAAGATAGTTATCTTCCCCGAATAGAAAGACATCATCAATGTCATCCTTCATCACCACAATGGTTGTGATGTTCTCTTCTTCCTTCTTCATTGAATCAATTTGGTCAGGCTTGACATTCCATGCCTTTTGACCTCTCTTGAGATTTTGGAATTCCGACCTCTTGTGACCTGGCTTGCCAAAATAGTAGAAAGTGATCCTTGGGCATAATTTAGACCACCCTCTTGACTTTTCACAACCTCTAGTTCTACCCCTTTCATTGGTTTCATTTCTTCCCCTAGTCTCTATGACATTTACCTCAAATTGTGTAGAGATTCCACATTCCTTTCTCCCAGATTCTTCTGTCATTAGAATGTTGGAGAGGGATCCGTTGTGAGTTTACCTTTTGAGGCCGAGTAGCTAAGAGTGATGAAAAGAGTATACCAACTCTCGAGTAGGGATATAAGAACCAAAAAGGCTTACAACTCATCATCGATCTTCATCTCATTCTTCCCAAGGTGATTGACAATCCCCTTGAAGGTGTTTAGATGTTTGATCATATTTTGGCCATCTTTATACTCCAACTTCACCAAGCATCTCACCAAATAAGCCTTGTTTTGAGGCATCTTCTTTTGAATCATGGACTCTAGTTTTGTCCATAATTCATAGGCATTGGTGTAGGTAGATACATTCTCGAATAAATTCTGATCAATAAAATTATAGATCATAGCCACCATCTTTCTATTTAAAAGTTTCCATTCCTCGTTGGTTATACCATCGGTTGTGTCTCAGTTGTGATTGGCACGTGCAAATCTTTACAATATAAGTGGTCCTCCATCATCGGCTTCCAATAGGAATAATTTTTTGTTATAAGTTTGAATGTGTCACCATCATGAGTGATGCTTGACTCTAGGGCTGTAAATGAGCTGAGCCAGTTCGGTATTCGGCTCAGCTCGGCTCGTTAAAAGCTCGGTTCGGCTTGTTCGTTTAGTTAAACGAGCTTAAAAGTGAGGCTCGGGCTTGACTCATTTAATAAACGATCCAAACCCAAGCTCGAAAAACCTCGGCTCGGTTCATTTTTTCCCTTTGGCTCGTGAGCTGAGCTCGGCTCGGTTCGTTAAAAGCTCGGTTTGGCTCGTTCGTTTAGTTAAACTAGCCAAACCCAAGCCTAGGGGTATTCGGCTCGTTTACAGCCCTTAACTCCATCTTAAATCACACAAGAATATGATGGATAAAAAAACCACGCTATGATACCACTATTGGAAAAAACAGATTAATTTGCGGAATAACTTTTTCCTTTTTGTGAAATTAAAATGGGCTAAACTAAATTGTGAAAAATAAATAAGATGAGGACACCAAGATTTTTTACATGGAAAACCCTTTAAAGTGAAGGTAACAACCAGGGACCTTTGGTCTAGTAAAACTGAAATACCCTAAAACCCTGATTTTCAGAATGTTAGTTAATTAAGGATTTGTTATGGAAATTTATTAATTAAATTATTTTATTAAATAAGAGGGAGTAAATAGGGTAAAATAAATAGGAAATTTATAAATAATTTAATTGGAGAAAATTAGAGTGTTTTGCTAATCAAAATAGAGTTTAGGAAAAATCTTTCAAAAGTCCTAAATTAGCCTAAAAATAAAATTTAATTATTATTTAATTAAAATATTATCATTTTTAAATATTCCTAAATACCAAAATATTTTAAATACCCCAACCCACCTATTTTTTTCCTTTTCCTTTTTTTCCCTATTTTCTTTCTTTTCTTTTCTTTTCTCCTTTTTCCTTCTTTCTTCTTTTCTTTTTTCCTTCCCTTCCCTGACCTGGGCCAGCCCAACCCTACAGTCCAATTTTCCCTCCCTTCCTCCTGTGTGGTCCAGGATCGCATTGCACTCCCTTATCCCTCTAGCCGGTCTGGTCTCCTCCTCCCTTTCTTTCTTTCTTGGACTGCCCGATCCACCACACGCCCCATCCCCTCTTCTCCCTCGACTCCCTCTCTCTCCCCGTGCCCAACCCTTCCACTTCTTGGTGTAGAAACACGGCCCCTACACCACCGCACGCCAGGCCACCACCCCTATTATCTTCCTCGACCCTCCCTCTCTCTCCTCCACTCAATCACAACCTCTCTCTCTCTCCTCTCCTTTTTCCATTCCCGAGCAACCTGACCTACAAATGTTTTAGGCCTTCTCTGGCCATTGGGCCACCTGTCGACGACCTGCTCGCCTGTCATCGAACCTTTCTCTTCCCCCTCTGTCCTTCCTCCTCATTCTTAGCCTATAAATACCCCTTTACCACCCCCATTCACCCTTTTTTTTTCTCAACCCAAAATTATGCACCCTCTTATCGTTGTCGCCTATTCCGCCGCCTATTTCTCCACTGCCGTCCAACTATGCCACCCGAGCCTACTACCAAACTACTCCCTACATCACCCTCCACCAAACAACACCCTCCACCACCTTCTATTTTCCCTGCACAACCACCCCGACCATGCAAAGTTCACTCCCCGACACCTTTCAAACCTCAACCCAGCCATCGCCGCCCTTACGTCGTCATCCACTGCCACTCCCGCTGCAACCACCACCCTTGTACCTTTCAAAATCACCTGTAGACCTTCCTCTACCTTTCTCTACCCTCATTTTCCCCTTCCTCCCTCTCCACCACCCTCGGCCACCACAACACCGCTGCCTTTGGCTGCGCCACCACCATTATTCCAACCCTTTCAACCTAGGCAACCTCCACCACCTCAAATCCCCCTCTCATTCCCCCTCTCCTAACCTAAACACTCAAAATTTCCCCTTCTCTCCCTCTTTCCCCACCGCCGCCGGTGTTGCCAGTCACCACCAACCCTAGGTGGTACCCTGACCCCTCTCAACCCTTAAACCATAATTATGCAAGCCTTATCCATTTTACTTGTATTTATATTGTTGTTGTTGTTTTGTTGTTGTTGTTGTTGTTGTTGTTATCATCATCATCATCATCATCATCATCATCATCATTATTATTCATATTTATTATCATTTATCATATTTAATATTATTTACAACCACAAAATATTAATCTTATTATTATTAAGGGGTCTAAACCCTATTTTATTTTTATTTCAATTTTCATTATTATTATTATTATTATTATTATTAATGCTAATATTAGCATATTATCAT
Organism: Tamarix austromongolica; assembly: GCA_039764185.1. Taxonomy (NCBI): domain Eukaryota; kingdom Viridiplantae; phylum Streptophyta; class Magnoliopsida; order Caryophyllales; family Tamaricaceae; genus Tamarix; species Tamarix austromongolica. Next base: position 47,445,594 of record CM077819.1, read on the forward strand.
TTTTTTTGCTATGAAAAATATTCAAACATTATTATTATTATTATTATTATTATTATTATTATTATTATTTATTTGAATATTATGATTACTAATATTATTCTTAGTGATTTTATTCTTATCATTATTACTATAGTTTTTGTTGTTATTGTTGTTGTTGTTATTATTATTATTATTATTACCGTAAAAATATTTGAACCCTTATATTATCATTATTTCAAATGTTATTATTATTATTATTATTATTATTATTATTATTATTATTATTATTATTATCCTTAGAAATATTAGTATTTTGTTAGTATTACTATTAGTGTATTATTACTTCTATCCCTAACCCTATTATTAGCCTTAGCCTTAAAAATACTAGGGTTTCTATTTTTATGAATATTAGTATTACTATTATTATTAATATCACTATTTTTTCTATAACTAGTGTTAGTACTATTTTTAGAAGAAATAAATCTATTAGATTTAATAATATAAATATGGCTATAAATATTAACATAAACCTATTTTGACTAGTAGTTATCTAGTAGGCTAATTTGAGAATAAAAACCCTATTTTCACTTGTAAAGTTTCTCTTCATAATAGTAACCCTAATATTAGAATAAAATAGGAAATAATAGTATTTTTAGTAGGAAGGAAAACTAATCCTTAGTTTTTCCCTCTTATAGGTGAAACCAGTCAAAATCCTAAGGAGGTATAGGAGCGTGCTCCAAGACCGGTAACATTTTAGGTAAGGATGTAGCTAAGGCCCTATGTGTGTTATGTGCATTGTATGCCTTGTATGTCATGTATCATGATATGTTATGTATCTTATAATTATCATTATAACTATTTTATGTGTAGCGTAGCTTAAAGTTGAGGTATGCTCATGTGCTTTCTTATGGCACGTGTTTAATATGTATATGCTATAAATTGTGATGTGATGTGATGTGATGTGTCCCTTTAGGACATGCATGCTAGGATATTTAATATGGTAATATGGGGTGGAAATATGAAAAAGGAAAATAGAGAAGTAAGTTGATCAAGGAGAAGTAAGTTGACCAAAGGATGTGGGATTGACCTAAATATCCCATGATCCATGAATGGAAGAATAAAAGGGGAATTTAAATAAAATAAAAGAGTGGGTGAACTTTGTATAGGAGGGTTTACATGGGATAATTCTAGGGTTTTGCATGAAAATTTTGATGGTTTGCATGGGGTGCATGGAATCCACATAGGGATGAACTTTACGTGTGAAAAATTGTCTTGGGATGTAAGTAAGGTATAGGAAGAGTTCTTTGGGTGATTGGAAGCTTTGGGTGAAAAATAGTATGTGGGTTAGTATAAGGGTGCATAGGAGATGTGGCTAGAGTTTGAGAGGAAAAAAACCTAATTTGGGATGGTGGTGAAAGTAAAAATAATTGAGGGTGAATGGAGTATGAGATGAGAATGGAGAAATGTCATGTGTAGGGTGAGTATGGGTATATGGAAAGCAAGAGTGGAAGGTGAGAAATGGAGGGGTGGCAGGTGGAAAGAAGGATGCTAGGGTTTGGTGTGGCCACCTAGGGTTTTGTGGTCACACGTGTATTTAAGGGAGTAAAGTGAAATGATGAGGGTTGAGTCTAAGGGGTGTAATGTGTGGGGTGTTAAGACAACATTGGTTGTGTGAGGCAGAGAAGGATGGGCCACATAGGCCCAAATTAGGGTTTCTGGAGAAAATCTTAGGGTAAGACTATGAGTGGACTTGGAGGTGTAAGGTAGTGGACCTTGACCCACACACTTAGGAGTTGGGCTTCCAGTGTGAGCAAGTGGAATAAAGAAAGGATGTTGGGGTGAGTTAGGAGGTACAAAAGTCTTAAAATATGGGGCGTGCCCTCTTAGGAGGATAAGCCTAGATGGAGTTAATCATGCATGTCTAAGGTGAAACATGTTAAATAAGACATAGTAAGACACTAATTATTTAAAGTGGAAGATTATTGAGCTAGGTCCAGACCAATCCACTAGCATAATAGTGGCCAAGTGTGTGGTGCCCTAGAGACCGATCCACCGGTATATAATAATGGTCACGTGCGTTCTGCCCTGTAAGTGACCGATCCACTAGCTATAATAGTGGGGGATCTCAAACTCGATAAACCAAACCCTAATTTTGATAAGGCATGTAAAAGACACTAAGTACTTATAGTGGAACACCATGAGAGTCGGGGCCAGATTGATCCACCAGCTTAATAGTGGCCAGGAGCATCTTACCTTGGAGACGGATCCACCGGCATAGAATAATGGTCAGGTGCGTTCTGCCCTGTATGTTTCTGATCCATCGACTATAATAACAGGGTTCCCGTACTCACATAGATTGATAAAAAGCATGGTGTGAAATGAGTATTGATTAAAGATTTAAAGAATTAGTTGATCCTGACTACTACATGGCCTTTATTTATTTGTAATGATCATATGATGTTATGGTATCATGATTGTATTATATGTCTTTATGTGTTGGCCTTAGTTGTATAGTTACGTTGATCAGTACGTAGCGTACCGACCACCTATTTCATTCCCATGAGTAGAAGGCCCTCTGACTTTGTGCAGGTCGGTGATGCTGTTTTGATGCCTTCGATGCTTACGAGGCATTAGGCGGGGTTGAGTATTGTGCATGGACTTAGTCTGGGGATTCGAGAGCATCGCAACTGGATTTACTTTTTATATTCCTTTACATTGTACTGGTTTACTCAGTCTTGATTTTTATTGTATTGTAATCTCTATTCTTTTTAAGGAATTTTAATTATGCACTCTGGATTGTAGATCTTTTTCCGCGTACTCTTATTTCTATTTTATGATTGTTTCAATGCTTTTATGAAGCCTTGGTTCGAATTTAAATTATGATGGTTGTTAATTATTCTTTAGCCTTGTGGTTAGTACGGGAACTGTCGGGGGCTGGGCTTATATTGATCACAGTGGTAACATCCCCGAGATTCACAAGTTTTAATTTAATTGCTTCCGCTAAACGAAATTTTTCGATAATGAATTTTGGAGGTGTTACAAAAACTTCCACTATAATATAGTAAGATTACAAAAATGATATCTCTAGTAAAAACTAGATGATCTCTCTCAAATGACCTCACCCATAAAGGATGGATTATGAGATATAATAATCTCCCTCACTTTTTATGTGGCTCTTTTTCTCACACTTTAAAAGTGGATATCTCTCACTTGTGTTGTAGATGTTCTTCACAACTTATGAATCCTCCTACCTTCTCCAAGAAAATGTATTTATAGGTGAATATATGAACTATCGTTACGTTACTCTAGTCTTCTCCATTAAAAGTTTCAACTCCAATTAATATGTAAAACTTCTGGAGAAGTAACAGAATGGTCAAGTATGACTACTTCTTCCATGAAAATAACTCCATGGGCAATTAAATAATGTATAACTTCCATTTACCAAATCAAGAAGTATAATGGTACATTGAACACCACTAATTTCCACCATTCCATTCCTTTATTTATTTTTTTTTCCTTTTGTTGTTATGGCCCCACCAAATAGGAGGGACCCCCAATAGTTCCTTGGCGGCATATTTTCCCCCTATTTTGGTTAACTAATTTTTCTTATTATTGACGATATATCGTAGATATTAAGGATAATATCGTCAGTAATAAGATCATCATTTCAATAAAAAAATTTAGGGGGAAATTTTTCCTCCATGAAATTTCAATGAAATATATTCCTGATTACTGATGATAGGTATCATCTATATTAAGAAATAAATCATTTTTTATTTTCCTAATATTTTAATAAATTTTTTTGGTGGGAAAGTTTGGCGCCACTTAACACCAACGATACATATTGTCGGTATTAAGAATTTTCCTGCCTTTTTTTCAAATAAAAAAAATTTTGTCGCCTGATCTAATACCGAAGATTAATCATTGCTATTAAAGTTTGATACTAATCATCGGTATTAGGCCTTTTTCTTATAGTGCCATGTTGGTGCTTAACCTTGTTTTTCATTGTGAAAAAGTGAATATGAAAGATTTAATTTTTGCCTTTGTTGGTTATAGGTTAGGTATTGTACACATCTATTTGTAGGTTTGAGGGTTCGATTTAGCTTTGCATATAACACAGGTTAGGTATAAAAACACACGTCTTTTGTGTCGAGTATAGCAATAAAACCTTGTACATTGTTATTTTAACTTCCGCAAAATCTTAGTTAAACAAAAAAATTTGAATAAAGATGGGCGTGTTATACCTAAATCCTTAATACATCACAACTTTTTTTTATCCATGGACACATCAAAAACAAGTTTTATTACAGCCATTCCCAACTAATCAATTCACCCCACTTCTTCTTAGGTCTACCTCTTCATTTTTTACAATCTCTGAACAAAATTTCTTATAATTCCTCATTAGTGCATCTGGATGACGCTTTTTAATTGTCCAAACTACTGAAGTCTCACTTCTCATAGCTTAACTTCAATAATCTTACATCATCCATGAATGTATGTCTCTTCTAACGAGGTTCCACATCCAATATAGCATGCACTTCAACTTCTTCCACTATCATTTTGCTTTCTTGGATACGCATAATATATAGTCCAACATTTTTTCCCACACATTATAAATAAATCTGACAGCCACCCAATAGAGTTTTCCACTAAACTCAAAGTGGTGTCCTCCCCATTACACAATATGCATGCTGGCAGTACATACTACTCCACTTTGCCACACTATTGTCAACACACGTTTACGTAACCATTTTCCTGAAACAAAACGGCAATTGTTTCATGGTCCTATAATTATTTTTGACCTCTAAATGATGAATATTAAAAGATAAGCATCAATCGATCTTTCTAGATGCAGTCATGATTATGATATACATGGATTAAGAAGGCTATGACTAACAAATAAAATTGACTAGTTGTATTTAGACAAATAGAGCTACAAAATCATCACTCCAGCGACACAAATGACATGATACAATCGATAATAGTAATAATAATAATATTATTAATAATAATAATAATAATAATAATAATATAGTATAGTCTTAAATGTATGGTAACCTAACTTCTAGTCTTAAACGCATTGAGTCAGTATATAATTAGTAGTCATCATAAAATTAGTTTGAAATACAGCATAGTATAAATAATAAATAAACCAACAATCGAATTGGATGAACGTTAACTATTAATGTGAATCTGCGTGGACTAGTCATAAATGATAATTCACTCATTTGTAAAATTTAATAGCCTAAATTCTTTATTTGGGTATTCTAAACGGAAGTTTATGGTCTGCTTGGCACAATGGGCCTTAAAAATAGTTGAAAATTTAAAACTTGTTGAGATAGTTTATTCCATTTTTTATTTTTATTTTTGTGATGAACTGTGCCTAATAAATTTTTTTGTTCTTAGAGTTTATTGATAGACATGTCAAACACCTTATTATAATCTTCTCATAACTTTCCTACTTTCTAGACGAGGGATTTATTGGTGGAACTCGAAAAGCTACTTCAAGCATACTTTCAGATATCCTTAGGTTTAAGTTCCTCGTTAATATAGGCAGGTTTGGATGAGATTATTTTTTTATTTATTTGGCAATAAAAAAAAGAAATCTCAAAAAAAAACAAAAAAAAAAAAGAAATCTCAGATGATGGTTTCTATGATGATAAATTTCTTATTCTTAATATAAATAAGCATCAAAAAATAAAATAGGAAATTTGAAGAGAGAGAAAAATTAAAGTACGTTTCAGGGGGGAACATTTATTTAGGAGTTTTGAAAAGGTTTACAAAATTATGAATTTCCTTTTTAAAATTCAAATAGGATATTTAGGTCATATATAAATTTTACGTATATATTCTTTATAAAAATAATTATTCTATGCAACTACCTCATCCAAAGCCGCCCCTGCTAATTTATATCCAAACAAAAAATTTGCCGTAGAAATTAAAAAATAAGCCACATGAAAAATATCATCGCTTTTAGGATTCATTTGTCTTCAAAATTTTCGTATAAACCCAAGTTAAATTAACCTAATACCAGACGGAGACACTAGTTTAGTAATTGATCCATGAGAAATTTAGGTCATCCACTATCAACGCACAAATAAAATGCTTGCCGGGCCAGATTACTTTACTAAAATAATCACGTGCTATATAAGTAGTACATGTATATGATTGTCTTTAGTGGGTCAAAAGGCAGTCACAGTAAAAGCACATTGAAATTGCACGAAACAAAAAACTTCGTGCTGCAAAAGCAGCCATAACAGCAGCCACAAACAGTAGAGGGAGGGAGACACAAAGAGTTAGTGGATATACAGCAGGTAAACTAAAGACGAGAAACTTGACCAGCATTTGCATTAAGGAAGAAGCTGGATTATTGCTGCAAGTTGCCTACTTCAACCATATAATCATATAATCAGTGTGAGAGGCACACCTTTTTCCTTCACTGAATCGTTCATGGAAGAAAAAAACAAAAGGAATGGGATGGGGACAGATAGTTACGTGGCTTCTCTTCCACAGCATAAAAAATTGACCCGATCCATCAAATTCAATCCGATCCGTATAAAATCCGATCTTATTTAATCTGATAAATTTATCAATCCGACCCATTATCACTCGACTAAAATGAATCCGATCCAATGTTGATCGGAATATATAAGTAGCCCAACCAGACCGCAACCCATAACCCAAAATCAACCCAATCCATTATCACCCGATCCGTTATCAACACGACCTACTATCAACCTAACCTGATTTAACAAAATTAAATTTGATATTAACAAATTATGATAATAAAAAAAACATATCTTATTATTAATTTAAAACTTTTAAAAATAAATCATTATTTAAATTTCATTTTTTTTTATTGTGAACTTATTTATTCACTAAAGATATTCTAATTTTACCTATTTTGTCGCATAAGAACACAATACTAAAAATCATAATAATAAATAAATAGAAATTAATAACATATTATTAATCACATACTTACATAAAGTTAAACTTAATACTTGCCTATGGAATTAATGAGTTAGATTAATTTTAGTTGTCAATGTTCGATTTAACCCAAATCTAAAGTGATTCAATCCAGAATTAACTTAATCCGAACCCAACCCAACCTATCAAAACCTAAAAAGGCCTGATTCGTCAAATTAACTCAAACATGACCGGTTAGATTAACTCAAATACGAAATCACTTGAATGCAAGATTGCTCAACCTAAACCTGACACAATAGAGATATAAACATAGTAGGTTTAGGGCGGGTACCCATACCCGTTCTCATACCCAATAAGAAAATATGTATCCAAATTCATACCTATACATTAAACGGATATCCAGTAATATATCCATATCCGTATCTATTTGATAATATATTTACCCGTTAATAGATATTATCAAGTGGATAAATCCATTACCCAACGGATACACCCATTTATAGTTAAGTCAAATAAAAATTTTAACATTAATTTATACTATATTTATTTTTAAATTAAGTAATAAAATGGTAAATATATATCTGACAAACGAGTATGGATATGAATATCTCATGCCCGTATCCATGTTCAATCCTGACGGATATTTATTCCTATCATCCATATCTATTTAAGTAACTAACAGATAAAACCCATCGGATTTTAGGTAAAATCTACTCCTTTTACATCCATAAACCTAACCCAACCTGATCCGACTAGCTAACCCAAAATAATCCAAACCCCATTCAATTTAAAACCGAATTATCTCAACCCCAATCCGATAAATTAACCTGATACAACTGGTATCTACAATAACTCGAATCAAACCCTACCCGACCCGACCCACAACCGACCTGTAAAAAAAATACTGGCACATAATCCGACCCGAATACTACCCAACCCAATATAACCTAACCAAAACTTGACACACCCGACCTGATTGCCACCTATAAACCTCCTTCCTAATGATTTTACCCCCTAACTAGATAGTGAGTAATTAAGTATGACCGGTGATGTGGCATTTAAATGCCCCCATTGAACATAGTTTTGCCAAATACTCTCGGTGACAAATTATGGGATGCACCCAATTATATCATAAAAATTACATTCGCGGTATGATAAATAGGTACTATATTTTTATTTGGAAAAAAAAAACAACACAAGTAAAAAAGTTTTCTTCTCTCTTTTTTTTAATGAAAAAAATACAGCACTAAATGTTATCGAATGAAAAATAAGGTTCATAATATTTCCTTATTGAGTGTTATAGTATCATTTAGAACAACACAATTACCATCACCTTATAAAATAACTACCAATGCTACAAGAAATTTATAACTACCACTTTATGCAAAGTTAATGGCCATACTATTTTATAATATCCTTTGTTCACAAATGGAATTAATTTGTTTTATAATATAATAATCACTAGATAGTAACAAAAATCATATTAAATATATAATCCCCACTCTGTTATAAGTAATCACCAATAAGTTATATGATAATAATTACTTTGTGAGAGTACAATCAACCAGTTGTGTATAATAATTACTATTCTTTTATACGATACAATAATAAATAAGATGATCGCCAAGGTGTTATATAAGAATAATCGATGTATGATGGGACAACTATCATACTTGATTGCTTATCACTAATTAATTACTATAATTATGATTATATTGGCTTAAAAAATTATATTTATAGTAATTATTATAATCAGTTAATATAATTATGTTTATGATATATAGTAATTTTGTTTAAAACCTTCATCGGTAATAGGATAGCCACCAAGATGTTATATGATTATCATCACTTTATGATATATTAATCACCAAGTTGGGCATAATAATCACTACTATTTATTACAATACAATAATAATAATAACAATCACCAAACTCTTATATAACAATCATCATTTTGTGATAGAATAATTATATATCACGCCTAATTAAATCATTAATTATAGTTATAATTTTAACTAGCCCAAAAAATATAGCTATAACAATTATTATTAAAATAATTATTATTATGATCAATTAATATAACTATATTTATAATATATAGTAATTTCTTTTAATGCAATCCTTTATGATAGGATAATTGAAAAAAATACTATATGCCCGTTCAGTAACCTTATTTTTTATATGATATTATTTGAAGTAATAATGTGTTTGAAGTAATAATTGTATTTATAGACATATTATTTTTGTATCAAAGTTGTTTAAGTAATAATAGTGTTAGAAGATTTATCTAATTTGAAATGGATTGATGTGTATTTTTTATAGTTTAATAAGATATATTATTATAATATTTATTTATTTATTTATAGAATCAATTTTAATAAGATATATTAAATAATTATAATGAAGCATGATAATACTTAATCTTCATAAATAATAATTAAGCATCTTACTTACCTATCATTGCTATTACAATAAGCATCATACTTTTGTAGGAGCTTATTTACCCATCACTATTTCAAGCTTGGCAAGAATATTGTTTGCTTTAAGACGCTCCCTGTTGCCTTGGATACATATGTAACTGACAAGCTACAAATTCATAATTGGTGATTTTTATGAATTCTTAAGGCATGAATCCCTAATTGTTCCTTGGTGGAGGGCTGTATGGATCAACCCCATGGCTCCCCAATACAAAAGTCTCTTTTGGATTGTTGCTCATGATCAGTTTCTTACAAAATAAGTAGTGTCCAAATTCATTCCTCTTACTTCTACTCAGTGTTGTTTTTATTCTTATAATAAGAGCCTTTAGCATCTTATGTTGCAATGCCCTATAACTCAGGTTTGGAAACTGTCTAAGAAGGTATTAGGTGATCCTAGGCTATGCAACAACTAGAATAGGGAGTTAGCCTTAACTGCTAGATTAAGAAGAACTTCCCCAATCAAGATTCAGTTACTCAGGACCTCTTTTACTATTAGTTTATATGAAGTGTGGAATGCAAGGAATGGCCTTCTCTTCTTTAATATAGGTCTTAGTTGGTCCCATCTTATTAGGCAAATTGCTTATGCTTTGTCTTTTAGGTGTCTCCATTAGGGTAGGGTTATTAAGTTTGGTAGTCATTTGAGTTGTATATATAAATTATATACTCTTGGTTATAATCTTCCTTGAACTTAACAATGAAACACCTTTTAAAAAAAGGTAATCTCAATAAATAATGTTAATAAGGTTAATCAATGATAAATATATTAATAATATTAATACATAATGAATATTCATAAATATTAACCATTTATAATATTAATATTAATAAATGATATTAACAATGCATATTAGTAATTAATAATAATAATTAAACAAATAATAATTAATATTAATAAATAATGACATATAATAATTAAGATTAATAATCTAAATGATTAATGATTATTAATTATAAATTATATAATTAATAATGAGTATTAATAATTATAATTATTTATTAAATAATATCATATCATTAATAATTACTAAATGTAAAAAATAGTAATGAAAAATAATTATTAATTCTCATATTCATAATAATTTTTAATTATTCTTTATAATTAATATTAATAAAAACTAATAATTAATAATTCATATTTTGACTATTAATAATTATAAATAGTAATTAGTAATTAAAAATGATCAATAATTCATATTTATAACATTCATAGTTATTAATTATCAATAATGAATATCAATTATTTTGAACTATTAGCATTAATAATTAATAATTATTAATTATTAATATTCATTATTGATAATTATTAATATTTAATATCAAAAGGTAATAATTTTCTATAATAATATTAAATATTATTAATAAATAATAATAGTTATTATTAATTATTAATAATCAATGAGAAATGTTAACATTTAATAATTATTAATAATCAATATTATTAGTTATTAATAATTAGTAATCATCAATAAGTAATAATTAATTATATGGTTGATTAATATTATTAATTATAGGAATGTAGTGGGTCAAGATAATTAATATGTATAAAAGTATAATATAGTTTAAATATTTAATAAAAAATTATAGCACATACTAATAAAGTAATAATATATAATAGATAATATAGATAATAAAGTTATGGTTATAATATACAAAACAAATAGCGTAAAGTAACAATATTCAAATTATATCAAATATATATATTTAATGAATAGAACTTATATAATAATTGCCACTCTTATTTTTACTATGTAGCACAATGGGAGCATTTTGCTAGATACTTCTCGGTGTATCATATATATAAGTCTTCACAAACTTTAGTGACAAACTTTATATTAATATTTTTAATATAGTAATAAAAATTATAAGATAAAAATAAAATTCTATAGGAATATTATAATTATAATGTTCTAATAAAATATATTATAATAAAAAAGAAATCAGTGGTTGAAGTTTATATATTAAGAATCATAGAGAGTAATGCCTAGTTCTCCTCAACTTATTGTTTTAGCTTATAAGATCATATCATATCAGTTCACCATTAACATATAAGATTACATCAACATAAATAAAATCATATTAGATTTATATATTAATTAATATTAATAATTAATAATATAAATTTTAATTTAATGATATAAAAATAAAAGTTAGAGTAGTAATAATATATATATATATATATATATATATATATATATATATATATATATATATATATATTATCATGATAAATATTAATAGTAATAACTAATTTAATAAAATATAATCATAATTATAATTTGTGGTGTTTGCTTCATCAGATCGAATGTCTATTCTGCCTCTCATAGATAGGATTTCAAATTAGATTTTCCCTAGATATTGAATATATATATATATATATATATATATATATATGAGAGCACTGTTTATCAATTTAATAACTTTTACATTACAATTATAAGTCAAATACTATTTTAGATCCTACGATTTGTAACTTTATTTATTTTGGTCCCTAAAAAATAAAATACTTGTTTTTGTTGCTATAATTTACAATTTATTCATTTTGGTCCGTATAAAAATAAAATAATCATTTTAGTTCATGTAAAATCACTTTATATTCAAATTAGTCATTGAATCCTATATTAATCTATTATTACAAGTTAATCTTTATACTCTCTTTTAATAAGCAAATTACATCATAATCATCTAATGACTTAAAGCCTGTTTTTTTTTTTTACTTTTTATAAGTATTTTTTTTATAAAAGTAATTATAAATAAGTAATTTTAGATTAAAATAAGTGTTTGGTTTTACTTGTGAAAAATTATTATACAAAATTAATTAATAAAAATAACATCTATAAGTAGTTAATTAAAAGTAAATTTTACCTACTTTTAAAATTATTTCTACGTAGTTGTGGCACATTATTTGAAAAAAAAAATTTCTTTCATGTCGGAACCCGTCCCTATCCCTACTTCTGTGTGTCCTAATTGTCTGATAGTTGTTTGGCTCGTTCTCCTCCATTTTTTCTCTCCATTTTTGCTTCTCTACTCTACAGCCCGCTCACTATTTTTGCTGCTCACCTTCTCTATTTTTGTTGCTAGCGTTCGCCATCACTATTTTTGCTGCTTCCATCTGACACCACTCTTCGATCGATCTTTGCAAGATACAGATCTGTAATTATTGATCTTCAATTTCTCTTCCTCTTCAAAATTCAAGTTTTTTATTCTCGCCTTCTCCATCTCCTGCTCATTATCTTTGATTTTGTTGGTTTTATTTTTTTTTCCTTTTTTTTTCTCAGTTGAGGAGGAGTTTGGGGTTAGGGAAAGGTCGGAAAGGTTTTTCATATATGTTTGAAGGCTTGAATTCTTCATATATGAATAGATTTGGCTGTGTTCATTTGCTGCTACTCATTTGGATATATACACCTATGTAATTTATCGAAGGAATTTTTAAACTGCTGTTCATTTTCTCGGAATGTCTGCAACAGGCTTTCATTCATTGGGTATCCATTTAAAAGTTTTTGAATCTCCTCCAATTCCAATTTTGCTTGTCCCCTTTTAACAGTAGCATGTCCCCACTATTTTTTCATACGTCTTAGCTTATGCTTTATATTCTTCAATCTCATCATCACTTGATAATCCTTCTTCCCTCTTTAGGGTTGTTGCCACACTTGTATGACTTTTTGGAACTCAGGCAACTTAAGCCAGTAGTTATGAAATCTAAAAGGTTTAGGACATCCCTGTAGATGCAGGTTAACAAACAAATTGAAGTTAAGTGATCAGAGCAACACACTCATAAATCCCACTTATGCATTTGGAGCCTACTGTAGCAATAGATCATTGCATAAGACATTGTCAGGCTTACACCAATCCCTACTCTCTGCCATTTGATTATTCGTCCAGGTGAATAGGCCCCTTGTGAATCTAATGTTCCCTGAACCACACCTCTGTAAAAACCTATAAATGCATAACAACAACAATTGGTGGCTTCTCATTAGCAAGCATTTTCCGTTATTCCTCCATTTCTTTCATAATGGTGTCTTTCTTATCTAGAAGAGTATCAGATGTTTCAACTAATTGACTATCACTATAAGCTTACCTATTGATAGAGAGAAACCATTGCAACTTTTTTTCCTTGAGATAGATACTGAATTATAGGTTCCTATTAGCTTATATGGTAGGTTAAACTATTGAAACCACTTATACATTAGTATAACAGCTATGGAAGAGACCTTTTGTAATTTGACTAGAATTCTGCTTTTACGATAAATTAAATAAAATTATGGTTCAGCACTTCAGCTGCTACCATGCCACCACAATTGGAATTACAATAGGCAAATGGTGGGGCAGCAAGACAGTTGCAAGGTGCTCAAACCAGTCTCTTAGCTAACATGCACATTATTTTATCCTATTTTGTTAATTAGGTGTTAGATGGCTTTAATCGTTTCTCTTTCGTTTCTTATCTTTCCTCTCTTGACTGTTACAGGAATTTTTTTTCTCTGTTGGACCGTTCTACTTCAATTTATGTCTCTTGTTTCTCTTTAAACTTGTCTGCAACCAACTTTTGTTAGCAAGACATTATTGTCATCTGAGTGGTTCTAAGTTCCATTTTCTATTTTTTGGGGGAACTCTCTTATGTCTACTTTAGTTGCACTCCATTGCCTAAAGACACAACATTAAGCCTCTGCTGGCCAATGCCTTTTTGTAGGTTCATATTTTTCAAGCCACCATGTCTTTTCCACTTTGTTCCCCTTTGCAGTAACTACAAATGTTGAGCACTTTAGACAGTATAAAAACAAACATCATTGGAAGATTCTAAACTAGTGCATTACCTTCCTTGGTTTTGTACTTCTGCCTACTGTACTGGGGTTTTCTATAACTTTGAGAGCAATGTTTTATAAAAGCCTTTCATTTGGAATATCTTCCTCAAAAAATGTCATGATATATATATATATATCAACAGCTCTGCAATTGCCGCATAATGAGAGAAGAAGCAGAGATTTGCAGGATTCATATGACAAGTAGAGAACTTAAGCTCAAACTTCCTTTTTTTTTTTTGGCACAGGTATTCATGGTCTCCATTGTCTGTGTATCCTATTCTTCTATAGGCAGGGAACGAGTCTGCAAGATAAAAAAGCTTTGTACCGAGCTCAGGTTGACATCTCTATAGTCCTGCTCGACCTTTGGGGTTGCACAGTAGCTGGGTTGTTGATTGACATTAAGAGTGGCCCAAATCTATAGTATTTATTATAATGTATAATATGTATTACTATTATATATATATCAAACTAAAAATAATGATATCTATACAATGTCTATGTTTGTTTCATTATTATTATTATTATTGTTACTGCTTAGAAATTACTACTTTGTATATTTTTCATGTTCTGCCATAACTGGTGGAGTCTTTTCTGTAAGGAAGAAGAAATAATTCCAACATGCGAAATCAATTCATGGCATGTCCCACCAGTATGCTATTGTTTTCTCAATGTAAGAATATTTATTGCATAATATAAACTTTGATCATTGCCACTATTTGAGTTTTAGATGCTTATGAATTTTATAAAGTTTGTCTAATGGTTGTTCATAATTTTTTTAATAAGTTTATTCTTTTTATTTTATAATTTTTAGTACTTTGTAATATCTTTATATTTTGTTTATACTTTTTAATGTTTCATATGCTTTTTAATAGTTAATACTACATAATTTATATAATAATTATTACCAAAAGATATATATAGGAAGATAAAAATTAAAGATGAAAAATAAAAAAGTAAATTTATAGAAAAATAAAAAATAAACACTAATGAGGTTTAATAAGTAGTTTTTTTTAGTATTAATCACTTATACACTAAAAGTAAAAACAAATATATATTTTACTTATCAAAGTACTTTTTAAAAAGTAGATTTATAAAAGTAATTTTGATCTAAAATTAGTTATTAAAAATAAGTAATACCAAACGGGCTTAGTAATATAATTATTAATTTAATATTAGTTTTAAATCTAATTACATCCTAGTATAACCTAGTTGGGGTGGAGAATGAGGGATTTAATTTTTTTGATTGTTGATATATTATTAGTATTTGTTAGATTTAAAATTAGCAATAGATTAGTGATTATAATACCTAATAGGTGATTACATGAAACTTTCTTACTAAGAGATAGTATAAAGATTAATCTGTAGTAGTAGGTTAATATAATGTTCAAGAACTAACTTGAATATAAAATAACTGTACAAGAACAAAAATGAACATTTTCTTGTTTAGAGGGATCAAAACTTATACTATTGTAAACCATAGGAACTAAAATAAATATTTTTATTTTGAAGGGACTGAAACAGATAATATTGCAAACCACAAGAACCAAAATAGTATTTAACTCTTAAAATTGCTAAAAATAAAGACAATCTATTATATAATATTTATATCTATATTCATATGAGTATCTTTTTTTTAAGTATTAAAATATTATTATAAAAATTTAAATCACAAAAATAAATAAAGTTTAAGATATGAAAACACAATATGATTTTATATTGTCAAAATAGTCAATAAAATACTAGATATTTTTTAGATCAAATAATGAGGTCAAAAATTAGAGCGGATATCCATTCCAACTCTTTCTAACAAAAATTAGATTGGAAACCATAAATATTGGATACTAGATCATATTTATATATTCTAAATGTTTTTCATTGCTAATATTAACAATAAATAATAATAACAACAATTAATGTAACATAATAATAATAATAATAAATAATTATAACAGGAACTAATATTAATATAAATATTGAAAAAATAATTTTAATAATCAATCATAAACAATAAAAATAAGTATAGTAATTAATGATAGTTTGAATAATAATATTAATAATATTAAAGAATTATTATAATGTTATAATTAATAATTATCATAATTCATAATACTAATATTAATGTATTAATATTAATAATTAATTGTTAATAAACATAATATTAATAATTATAAAAAATAATGGTTCATTCAATAATAATAATGAATAATATATAGATTCCTTTTAGAATGCAAATAATAATAATTATTATTATAGTTATTAGTATTATTATTTTAATATTATTGTTAATAATATTATTAAAATAATAATAATAGCAATAATAGTAACTCATAATGATACCCAATACTATTATTACTAATTTCATAAAAATAATATTAATGACTAATAATTGATAATAAAAATAACTATAATTAATAATAATACTAATAATGATAATAATAATGAATTTAAAAAGATAAATATTCATTATTATTATTAATTAGTATAAATAATAAAATTAAATAAATATCATAAGATTAATCAATTAAGAATAAAAATAATAATTTAAAATTTTAATATTATTATTAATATACGAATATAGTAATAATAATAACTATTATTAATTTAACTATATTTGTAGTAATAATTAATATAAATTATGCTAAATAATAATAATAATAATAATAATAATAATAGTAATAACAACAATAAAAATAACAACAAAAACAACAATAATAATCTTATTTATTTAATAATAATTAAGAAATATTTTAAAAAATATTAATATTAACAAAAATAATTATGATTGTTAGTTATAATAATTAATAATAACCATAAAAATCATTATTACAATAAAATTACATCAAATCAAAATAGGAATGATCAGTTTAAAGAAAATAGGGACTAAGTGATAGCTATAGGCTAAGGGATAAAGATATCTAGAATACCTTGTATTTTTTTGAGATTTATAAGGTGGAAAAGTATTATGTTTAATGAAATTAGGATGATTCCTATCTTGATTTGGGAGTATAGCTTGGGTTTTGATGTAATAAGGAATTAGGAAATGTTTAGAAAAATTGAATAAGGTGAGTTTTCCCAGCAAATCAATTGATTGGTTCTATGAACCAATCGACTGGTTTGTTCGAGTGAGTATTTTTTGTAAGCTTGATTTTTAGAAAAAATTTCTTACAACAAAAGCAAACTTTGATAACCCAAGTGATTCTTAACCCTTTTGATTATTTATCCAACTTTAATTTATATCTCTAACATATTCATGAGCTTGATTTTGATAGCTGAGGGGAAGATGACCTCACTCTTGTCTTCTTCTACCTCTCTCCTCTGCACACCTCTAGAAGTATGCTTGGATTTTCAAACTGTCCCCGCACGACTGGGAGATTTTCTTTCTATGCTTTCTTGTGTCCGATATTTTATGAATGAGCTCGACCTGCATTCTAAAAAAAATCACCATTTGAGCTCTGAGATAAAACTGAACCTTATTTTGATAAATTTTCCAATTCAGCTCATATTTGAATGGTAAAATTAGGTTTTTTGATCTATTGCATAACATCACTTTTTCTCAATTGATTCATTGGCTATAAATAACCCTAATAAACCATTTTCTCACGTTTCTTTTAGACCCCAAAAAATTTGAGTTCTCAAGTATTTTCATTAATTCCTCTCCACTTCGAGGTCTCATTCGAATTCAATTCACTCTTATGGTACTTCCTCTATTTCCCTCTTTTTTTTATTTTCAAGAAATAAAGAGATAGATCTAGGAAGAAGCTAAGTCTACTTCAACTGACACTTCCTCTATTGTCTATTATAAGTGGTAAGTTTGTTTTCTCTCCTAATTCCATTTCTTGACTTGTAAAGGTTATTTGATGATTTCTGAGTTTTAAACTATTGTTTTAAGGTTTTGGAAGTTAAAATCTTTCAACATAAAGTTTTTCCCTTGTGGTGGAAAATTGTGATAAGATTTAAGTAAGTCATTCTTACCTTAAAATATGGTATGAATAGAAATATGAGTTGTGTACTCTGTCAAATGTTAATATATAGGTGTATGTATGAGAATTTGACATATTTATGTTTCATGTTAAAGTAATTAAGATTTTTGAGAAAATTGGCTCGAATTATGAAGAATAGGGTTAAGTGCTTGAAAATAAAGCATGGTTCAATTTATGAGCTTATTAAATTTGGGTATCATGCTATGGCATGTTATGTTTTGAATGTGATAAGATTTTATAATGTGAGTCACATATAAGATGTCTGTTATAGCTAACTATGAATAAATAGATTGAATGGTTAAGCCAATCTGATCAACTAGATTGTATACGATGATTGTGGTTACTCTATACTTAAACCCATCGACCGGTTTGTCATAACCAATTGATTGGTCATAGAACAGTCGATTGATATGACCATACCGATCGACTGGTATAAGGGAACTTTGGGGTTTAGCTGAGTTAAACCGATCGATCAGCTTGGCTAGATCATGTATTTTTGATCTTTTGGACTTGATATGTTTTTGAAACTATACACAATGCTATTGTATGATTATTCAATGATGAGAACACACATCTTGGCATGAATTAACTAACCTATTAAGTGAATTAAATGGTTTATAATTCACGGTATCTTCAATAAGTGTAGGAAGGTCTCAAAGGAAAAACCAAAATGAGTATGTTATAACTTTAAAATGATAATGTAGTTAGAGTTCTTGGCCTCAATGGATTGTCTTCATGGGTTAACTTAATCATGATTAAGCACTAATGAAAATCCCACCATATGGTTACAGGGTAATAATGCTTAAGATGGACTGAGTATGTGGATGTGTTACTTGGATGTTATATGGTTCTTATATGATAGCATAACCTTGCAAAATAACACACTAATCACTTAAAGTAGAAGATGATTGAGTTATACATGGTTCTGGATTACCTGATACTCGATTAGCTACAGGGGGTTAGTCTACCTTTGGGCGTTTATTGGTACCTTCAGGCTTTTCCCTTCAAAAAATATTATAGTAGATACCGATAACTTACCTACTCTAGACACTAATAATGTACTAGAGGATATCAATACTTAAGGGTCTAGTTACATAGGTAGTTTTTGGCTTTGGCATGACTTTATGTCCATTAGTGGTTACTTCGCTTCGGTCAAACTTTATGTCCTCTGATTTGGATAAGCTTCCATGGTACGTGAGATCATGAAATGGTAAACAGTCCATCGTTTAATAAAAATAAGAATAAATATGTGGATTCAGAAAAAGGAAAAAGAAGAAGAAAGAGGAATAATGACTTGTACATTATTAATCTAATGAATCATGTAAACTTGAAAATGGACCAAAGATAATAACTTGTCATTAAATCATATGTCCCTATCCATGTTATTCCTTGCATGACTTGAAATCCTAATGTATTATATGAGTATGGTAATATAGGTACATTTAAGTGCAATGTATGAAACCTACTGATGTGTTAAGTTGTTCCGTCACCTACTTAATTCCACAAGTAAAAGATCGTGTGTAGATTTTTAAGGATGGTCAGTAGTGAATCTACCTCGTTTTAGACTTGGAGACTTGAGAGTGTGAAAATCCGAAGCCTATTGTTTAGTTCTTAATATACTAGGATTTGGGGCTATGCCCTACTTATGTTTTCTGTCTATTGTTGTTCTAAACTTTAGTTTAATCTTTCTCTCATGTACTTGAAATTTATAAGGACCTATTGAGGTATTATTTTGTAAATATTTTCTTTAGTATTTATATATTATATTTATTGCACATTCTACTCTTATTTTTAATTGGTTTGGTTTCTTAGCCTTGTATCTCATATAGAATGGGTGTCTGACAACTATTCTATATTAGATACAACAGTAGCAACCCATTTTATTTTATTTTTATAATATATTTGGCAATTATTAATTTCCATAATATTTTAAAATAAAAAATTTTAATAATAAATATTAAAGGTGTTACATTACCATAAAAATATAAAATTCAAATGCAGCTTTCAAATTGATACCGCTAATATGATTATTCCAAAGCAATCCCTAGGTTTATAGTGATTTGGGGGCTATCTTTTATATCAGTCACGTTCAAAGCTTAAGATGTTAAAAAAAAATTATATGTTATTTTGGTTTAGTTAAAATATAATGTTTTCTATTTAAATATCAAATAAAAATTATTTATTTTAATTTCCCACAATTTTATTTTTTATTTAAATTAATCCCCTCAATTAAAACCTAAAATATTAAAATGACATTTAGAATGGAAAATTTAAATAAAAATAAAATCTAAAGGGGCTAAAACAAATATTTTTTTTTATCAAGTGTTAATTATGGAAAAAGTTAATTATAAAAGAATTAAATTAGTATTTAACTCAACGTTAAAAAAGCCATACAAACGGCATTTTACCCCAACATGAAAGGGGAAAAAAATAGATTATATACACTCGAAAGTAGAATAATTCCCATCTGTCATACTATCCAAGACCAAGAAGAGAGTGAAACTTGCCCTTGTATTCCTCACTAATGGCTCTTTGCCTCCACGACACGCACACCAAATTATGCCAAGTTACAATGCATAAAATCACACGTGCATAACATAAGGTGGAGTAACGCCTAGAGCCAAACTAAACTATTACAGGTTTGCAGCACCACAAGAATCCAGCCTTATTTTACATCCTCAGAGCCCCAAGCATCATCCCTCATGTTTTGCCTAGTAGTAATGCGGTTCCTCCTATCATCCTCCTGCTTCCTCAATTCTCTCGACCCAAATGTTGCAGGCAGCTTGATTCCCGTGCACTGAGCAATTAGTCTCTGCGCAGTTTGGGCAGATGTCTGTGGCCTCTGTCGAGGAGGTTCCAAGTCTGAAATGCAAACCCTCCGGTTAAGAAAATTTCTAACAGAGCTCCAGCGTTGGGCAAAACCCAAGTAAGACTACAAAAGGCAACAGAGTAGCTGAGCACGTCCAAGGAAATGGGTTGATAGATAAAAGATAATATAATACAACGACAGTCTGACGGTTGCACCTTTACGCAAAAAGAGAGCCAGGCTCTTTCCTCTGGGAGAGTGACTGCAGGTGGGAGGGGAAAGCCGGGAATGGGAAAAGGGTGCAGGGCGGAGTGTTCTATGAAATATTTACCTCTAGGTGAGATGAGGCTCATTACGCTGTCATCTTCTTTCAATACACGCACAGATAATGAACAATGTACACTAGTGCAGGCCTCAAGTGCTGCAAAGTGAGTAAACAAGGAATTAAATACTGATATTATGATGCCGTATAGGAACACAATATACTGAAGTAACTTGAGGGCCCCTCGTGAGAGGCTTGTAGAGAAAAGCAAGTAAAGGGCTGAAGAGACAAAATGGCTAGGGCCTCATAGGGGGAGGTTATCTACAGCACTTAGATTTGAAGCCCTAGAAGAAGAAAAGGGGGGGACGGGAGAAACAAAAATATAACATTGGTGAATGCAATGCATGGTAGCTATGATAAAGAAAATTTAATTATATCTAAGCAAAACAATTAAGTTCAATGAGGACGAGCATAGACATTAAAAGGAACAAAGAAATGAATCTTATATTAATTACGTCCAAATCGGACAGATTGTAGCAGGAATCATGGCAAACAGCCAAACAGTTCCGGTCATTACAAATCACCAACGCACAGCAGAAAATAATATCAGAGGCCTAGCAGCAGATCTAAACATGTGAACCCAACCACCATCATTGCAAATCATCCTCTCCAGAAGATAAGTGCAAATGAATTATAACTGCAAACTACAGAATGACCCAAAACCCCGGGTTAAATATACTTTGAATTGACCCCTCTGGGGGGCCTACTGCTAGACTCTAGTTCAGGAAGTTTCAGTTCATACAGGTTTTGGTCACTCTTCGATTTTTTCAGACCCCCTGGGTGAGCTGAAGCTAACCACTGGATCCTATCCTAACCTTCTTTTCCATCTTTCTGCCTCTAACATTTTACTTCCCTCCCAGAATCTAGTCGTCCCCTAAATTCCAATCTTTCTGGTTAAAGAATCTTTTGATAATTTTTCTGGGACAATTACGAGATTATCTCTGAAAGCTTTCTTGTCAGCACTCAGCAGGGGCCATAATATTATTCACTCTTGAGAAGTTTGAAATATAGAAGTACCTAAATTGTCAATCTGCTAGCTTCCTTGATCACAATTTACATTATATTGAATTCTTTTAGCTATGAACACATTGCAAGGCTTCTTTTCATTGCATCCAATCACCAGATACGCTTGAGCTATTCATTTGATTAAATTTCTTTATATAGCTATAGATCATCACCAAGTTCCCATTTCCCAAGATTCTACTTTAAGCATATCCAACATGCTCTCACAAATTACCAGGAGAACACCCTTATTGCCTTTATAAAAATCCCAAACCTCAACTTCAGAATAACCACCAAATTTGTGTATTCTATCATTCAAACACGTTCTTCCAAACATTCATTCAGCAAACTTATCATTAATTTTTCAAATACCTTGATCAAGAACTGTACAAAAATCCTCATTCCTTGAATCAAGGCCGTATATCATTGACACTTAGTCGCAGCTTAGAAAAAAAGAAATAGAATAAAGATAATTCCAGGTCCAGTTCCCTTAATTGCATACGTGCAATTAATTGCATATGTTCCTATTACAATGTACCTAAGTAAAGACACCACCACAATGCTCATGTTTATCTAATGTACTAGGACATTATAAGGTCTCACTTATGGGTGACAACCTAACCAATACAATGTTCTAATGGATGCACGGTATATGAGATTCAAATTCTTTTTACACAGGATGTCCACAGCAAGATGCAACCCTCCTTTTACCAGGTTGAGACAGGCAGTAAAAAGGACAATAAGAACTAGTGAGAATTTAACTACATAAAATCTAGAACAGAAAATTCACTTTAAGAAAAACATTTGAGAAATGTAAATACTACATGATGCTCTCAAATTTACATGAAACTCGTTTAAAAAACAATAATTTGTTTTTTAAATTTAAAATAAAAAAATAAAAAATTGGAGCATTCCTGGACAAAGCAAACAAATTACAAATGAAAACTTGCTTATAGTGCAAACATTGAGACAACGGACGAATAAGATCCTTTTCAACTATATTGTACGTAAGCACAGATAAGAAAATGTCTACCAAAACACAAATATGAAAGGGGAGAAGAAAGCACAATGGGATATATACCAATTTCCGGTGTTCGAAATACTGCCAGCGCGAGTGTATCATTGACCCAGCGAATGGAAAATCCACGGTCTCGGAAATTCTCAAAAAGCTTTTCTAGGTCAATTGTCCGTGTACTTGTTTTGAATCCATCCAAGACAAGGACATGAAGTGTACCATACACTGCATGCAGCAAATTAGGAATTTTACAATAAAGTAACCACATTATTAGGGATTACAATATCAAAGGTAACAGTAATATGAGCATACTCTTTGCATGTTACCATAAAATGATAACGATCTCATCAGTGACAGAATGCCTTATGCCCTTTGAAGTTCCCCACATTTCAACCAATGATGCATTGTAGCTATACTCAAGAATATAATGGAAGAGACTAATTTAGAATTATGTATGGAGCCTCAGCTTTCCAGGTATGCAAAGAGTAATTTCTCATATGAGCAATGCAAAAAAAAAAAAAAAAAAAAAAAAAAAAACGTAGTTGAGTTCCAGCATATGAATAGTAGAGGAAATGAAAAACTTTGAACACATTTAAAAATTCTCAAGAACAGCCCACACACATAAACTGTAAACGGCAGAACACTATTTCTCTCATCCTGATGCGTGGGGATAATCAAAACTCCTGAAGAGCATGAAGGTTATGAAATCCAATAAGAAAATGTAATGTTACGTTTTATACTTTGACTTTCAGGACCAATATTTAAAAAGGAGGATAAGGCATGCTAAGGAACTTTACTATCTTGAGATCAACTATCCCAAGTATAACAAAGGAAAAAAAAAAAAAAAACTCCTTTGTTTCTATCTTCTTCCAATGAGATGTCATATGGTTGCATCAATTTCATCTTGGACATCCTTTTTTTTGCAGTTTTAAAAATCAATGTTTCCTTCTTAGGTTATGGGATTAGGTATTGAAATATTTCATTGCAGCACCTCGGAATTTGCAAAATAAAAATGGTATATTTTTCAATATGTAATAAAAGAAGCTTTATTCCCTTTTGTCTTATCCACAGTGACCCTACTTCTATTCCCAATGTTTATGACACAAGATCGTTTGTTGCATTCATTGATGATAGTACTCATGTTACTTGGACGGTTGAACCTTTTTTTCTTTTGGCTCAAACATAAATATGATCACAATCAAGTTCTCTATAATCTATAATCTATGTTCTCTACTTAAGAATCAATTTTGGGGCCAACATCAAAAGGTATGAGTCGGATAATGCAACAGATTGTTCCAATCCAGTCAGTGCTCCATAATCTAAGAAAGAACTGATATACAAGTCAACTTATGTTAGTACCCCACAACAAAACAGTAGTCGCACAGGAAAAAATTACGATCCTCTCCTAAACACTAATTGATCACTACTGTTTCACCAAATTCTATCAAAAAACCATTAGGAGTAATTATTTTGTTTGTCAAAATCGTATACAGACTTCTATCACGGGTTTTGGAGTCCAAAGAAAATTCTTTCAACATTGTACCCCAACACTAACACCAAAATCAACCATACACTAGGGATTGTTGGGTAATTGGGTGCACTTCACTTGATCATGTCCACAACCACCACAGAAGATAATCACAGTAAGAGCCGTCAAGTGTGTCTTTGTAAGCTAATCATCCACAGAAAAGGGAAACGAGTGTTTTCATCCACCAACCAAGAAACTCTATATGTAACAATTGTCCGATGAGAAATGTATATCACAAAAATCTACAAGGGAAGTCATGGAAGATAGGTTTTGTCCTACTCGTTTTACCTTCATCTTCAACTCATATGTCCTATTCACAATCTCTCACTCCTATGTCGACTTATAGAATTCAATCTACACCCAAGTCCAAAGTGAATCTGTACCCGAGTCCAACCAAAGTGAACTTATGTCTCCTATGTTCTCTTTTATAGAATAATGGGATTATTGGTTCAGGAAGATGTACTTAAGGAAGCACGAGTCAGCTCCTAATCCAATGCAAACCCAAGTCCCTCATATTCAAACAAGTATCAGGATTTTCCCAAATCAATTAGAAAAGAGACTTGTTGATGTACCAAACGATCATTATATCTTATCACTCATTTTAGACCTTCAAGAAGATTCACTCCATCCCATAGAAGCTTCCTTCAGAAATCTATTCTGAACAATTATTTAAGAAATTGTTTGATGGAGAAAACTTGAGAGAGCTAAGATGGATGAATTGGAAAATAATGGAATAGGAGAGTTACTTGAACTAAAAAGAGGAAAGGCAGTAGCTTGTAAGAGGGTGTTCTCTCTAAAATACAACATTGATAGATCATTAGTGTTATAAAGCAAGGTTGGCTGCAAAAGGGTACAAAGGAACATATGGAGTTGAGTTCCTGGGGAACATCCACTCCCGTTATAACTTAAATGGGTATAAAGAAACAAGCAGTATAAGTTAAGAATCCTGTGTATAGGCCAAAACAGTTACCTCATGCATGGTCAAGGAGATTTACTAAAACAGTGCTAGCTATGGGATACAAGCCAAAGAGACTCTTTTCGCTAAAAACTTTGCTAAATAATTGACTCAATAAAGCACGACCTGCCCTATTAAACGGACCTGAAAATTGTTAACTTATATAGCTAAATATAAGATATTAGCTGGAATCTTTTACTATTTAGTATCTTTATTAATTTTTGCATACAGATATATTTAGATAGATAATAACACGATATAAGATGATTTTTTTCTAGACATAAATAAGATATTCTACTCTTAAGATTAGGAAGACTATCATTCTACTACTTTAATAAGGGCAGAGCCCATAACCTTAAATTAGGTAAAAATGAGTCTTTATGCCCTTGTTAGTTCCAGGTTCCTCTAGCCACCATTGGCCCTCCTCTCTCTTCCCAACCCCCAAGGGCCATTGATCATCCCCCTTCCCCTCTTCTCTACTCTTCAATTCTCCACTAAAATACAACCTTAACCCCTTCTAGTAACTTCAACTTATTAATTACTTAGTTTGAATGGGTTTTAGACAAAAGAAAATCACAAGAATCGCTCTAGAAAGAGATCTGAGTTCCAAATCAATAAAAAACTCAAGACCCCGTCTCAGTTACAAAACTGTATTCAAAGGCTGAAAATCAAGAACATACAGAATTGGTATCAGAGTCCAATTCTGGGACTCAATATCAGATAGTGCAGGATACTCAAATTATTTGTGAAGAACGGGATCAAGAAAGGCAATTGCAGAAGGCGCTTGATGATCCAGAAATTTCAAGCAACAAAGACCAGCACAGGGTTGTGCCGACCACCCCCATGCCACTAATCAAGGCACCACAAGGCTCCAATGAAGCCCCCGATAGCCTCGCCAGCCTTCCCCCGATTTCTCCCATCCCTGCCTAGCCATCTCCTTTACCGCTTATCATTGTCGTAGGGCCACGGCACCCTTGCCGACCCTTGCCCTCTCCTGACCACCCATACAACCCTCACCACATCACCAACCCCAGCCGACAAGCCCACATCTAGGGCTATGCAAAAACACCAGCATCTGAAAAAACCAAATCGGATTTCAAATATCCGATCCAGTTTTCAAAAGACAAAAAGGATATCTGATCCCATCAAATGTATTTTTTTAACATGCATTATTCTCGACTAGCCAATTTTTTAACTAGATCATTCAATCCATTTAAAATATACCGTTTGAAAAAAATGGTTCATAAAATTATTATTATTAGCATGCATTATTCTTATCTAGCTCATTTTTGAAAAAAAAAATTATAAATGTATTATTAGTAATGTTGTCAACTTCCAACTCATTGTATTTTATTTTTCATTTTTGAGCACCCACTAATTTGGCCCAGCCATACAATTAAATAGTGTTATGGCTATAACATATCGGCCACTATTTAGCGGAATTTGAGTAAGCCAATAAAAAAAAAATGGTTCATATACGACGGATAAAAATAATTCCAAATTTATAGCTGGTAAACAATATATATCGTCAATAAGTAGGGGAATTATTGAAAAATCCTAAATATACTAAAAAAAACTATGCATAATAATTTTTTGTGATTCATTTACCATATATATCTTAGACCAAGTGACAATTAGGCTATAATAAAGTATTGATATTTATTAACTTCAAATCTACACTAAATAGCATTTCGTATTTTCCATTCTAAGAAAAATGTACAATTACTAGGACAATTTAACATATAATGACTCATTTAAATATTTCTAATATAATATAGAACACTAGTTTACAAAGTACTTATATATAAATGATCAATAAATAAAAATTAGAGTATATTATAAAATTAAAATTAAATTTACATCAAGACAACTGCAACACATGATTTATAATTTGCGATGCTCCGATACTATAATACCCGACCTCAATCGCGGCCACTATTTTATTGCATAGGCCTAGCCCAACTATTGTTATCTGCAACGTATTTCTCACTATGTTGTATAATCTAATATGATTACTATTATGGACTTTGTGCATCATCTTCTCAAAGAATTTGGCCCAAGCCATCATAATCTATACAGACACTCACAATAAGAAAAACCAAGAAAAATTACTTCCCAATTCATAAAAAAAAAACAAAAGAAACCCTAACAACACTTCTAAGTTCAGCCCTAACTATCTTATTCTTCATATCCTTACTCTCTACTCTCCTAATCTTCTTCCCTTCAACTATTCTCACTTGTTCGCTGGCTATATTTCTCTTCCTCCTTTACCTTTTAATTTTTTATCAATATGTTGTCCAACTTGTCGCCACTATCAACATCATCAATGGTTCGTCGCAATTCACCGCAATTTGAGCATCCTATTATTATTACGTCTTTGATTTCTCTTCTACAATGATCATCGACGGAATTCATTAAAATGTAGGTATTATTGTATTTGAATCATTCTCCTATCTTTCATTTATGTATCGTGGTGATGGATTTTTCATCAGTGGCATTTTTTGTTGGGAGGTGGTTGATTTCCATATTCATTTGATAAATGTAATTAGCCTTCTTTTTTACATTCAAGAAATTTCTTTATTACATTGATTAGTGTTTTTGTAGTTTAATAATGCATTCCAAATTTATCTTATGAGATATTTGCACTTCTTGAAACTCTATAACGAGTAATGACTGGCTTTTTATTCCATTTGGCAAGAGCCAAAAAATCGTTAGTGCATTAATTTTTGCTAAATATGAGATATTAGCTGGAATCTTTGCTTATTTAGTATGTCTAATAATTATAGCATATACATATATTTAACTAAATACTAAAAAGATAGTAGATAATTTTGTCTTGTCATAAAGAGGATATTGTAATCATAAGATTAGGACGCTTCTTATTTCAATATTTTCATAGGGCCAACTGGCCAAGTAGCTTGCATTAGGTATAAATAAGGTTGTATGTCCCGATTCATAACCAAAATAAAAGAATTAATGAAAATGTTAATTCCTAGTCGCTCTAGCCCCCATCATCCTTCCTCTCTTTCCTCTTGTTGTTGATTTTCCTCTCCCTCTTCTCCTTGACTTTTCAATAGTCTGCTAAAATACAACCTCATCGCCCTTCTAGTTTATCAAACTCATTAATTAATTAGTCCAAATGGGTTTCAAATGCAACAAACACAAGAAGAACCACTCTAGATAGAGGTTTGAGTTCCAAATCAATCATGAACTTAGGATACCTAGTCCCAGTTACTGGACCAAATTCAAAGGTTGAAAATTAAGAATATACTGCAAGATAATGAAGAAGAGAACCAAAACTTTGAGCAATGCTTGGGAATTCAGAGGTTGAAAATTAAGGCTTAGGAAGATTTAAACATTTTATGGGGATTGAAGTTGCTCATCCAAGACAGAGCATCTTCTTATTGATCTTATTCTGATGGTAGTATGAAAGGAGAATCATCAAAGACTAGCAAGAAAACTCAATTGTCTAATCACACACTCGACTAGATAAGGCATATTCTATCAGCTCTACCAGCCAATTTACGCACTAGTATTTGAAAAGGCTTCAGGCACATCAAGGTGATAGTGGAACCAGAGCCTAGGTGCTAGGTACAAAGTGAAAGGGCGTGTCTACTGCCTAGAGGATGTGAAGCGCTAAAATAGCCTAGTCTTATGTTGGTTTTGATTTTCCTAAAAACATGAGATATTTTATTTCCTTCTCCACTCAAAATTATGTCCATTTTTCTCCCCAAAATATTTTTTCCCTCTCATTTTCCTTCCCAATGTGAGATTTAGCTACCATACATATGAAAAGAAAGCCTAAATAGAGTTAACTAGAGTTTCCTTCTCACAATAAATACCTTTCTTCTTCTTTTTTTTCATTCAAAATTATGTTTATTATTCTTCCTAAAACCTTTTTTCCCTCCTCACTTTCATTCCTAGCCTAAGAGTTAATTACTGTATTGGTTACATAATTTTTTGAAGAAATTAAAGCTTTAAAATAGTTAATCTTTAGTAAGGCATGAGCTTTGTGCTCCTCTACAACTTAGTGCACCTTGTCTAGGATAAAAAAAGAAAAAAGAAAAAAAGAAAAGGCCCAAAGGCTCTGTCGCATTGTACCTTGCGAGGCATGTCTTTTCAAACACTGTACACAACCCTAAAGGGATTCACGTTCATGACGTCATTACTTGGAAGGTAATCCTAGGAACAACACATCTACAAGAGAAACTCCATGCCGGTCCTTAAATAACCTGCATTCCTCCATGAAAATTTGGTAACAGAAAGCAAAAGGAAACAAATTCTTTGCCACAGTATAGTATAGAAGTAAAAGTCAAAGCAACGTTACACAATATACATGAGTCGTGGTTCATGGTAATACCGGATGACTTTAAAAATTAAATGAAGTGGACCGGTGAGATTGTTGTGGCAATAAAGCAATCTAGGGCACATGATTAGGCTAAACACATTGAATAAACAATCATTTCATCAAGGAAAAGTTGGAAAGTGGATTAATTTGTACACCATATGTTCCCGCTGAAGGTCAACATATTCTAATTTAAGGCCTTATTAGTATTACATTCCCGGTTTAAATTTTTAGTATGAGAATGAATGAAATCTATTAATCAACTTGAGGAGAAGTGTGGAACACGTGCCTAAACAAGATTCAATGAGAGTTAATTACAGTTCTCTAGACTCATTGATACATGCATTAGGTATTAATGAGGTTTGTATGTGTCCTGTTCATGCTTCTGTTTATTGTGCGAATGTATCTTATTTATTATGAGCATATAAGATCCTATAAACAACCAAAGATTAAAAACTATATTACATAAGATGCTTGAAGATTTCATCGACGCACATTTCAAATTCGATACACCTCTCTCCTCTTTTTTCCACACAAACATACTTGTAAGTAAGATGAAATCAAGAATAGTTTCAAAAAACAATCATCAAGAGCCAGAAGAGAGCAAATTCTATCTGTTCTGTAAGCAGCTTTTTCTTCAATAAGAGGGGGGAGCACCATTTCAAAATGCAAAAGTTATGACTAGTTATATACTAAAACCTCTAGCTTATTCCAAGACTGGGAATAAAGTTCATGAAAGCTGCAAAAAGCTAGATGATGAGTAGACACCTATGGAGGCTCAAACTCAAAGCTTGTTCATATGCAATCATAATTTAAAAAGGTCAAACGAGACAATAAGAACATAAATAATTCCAAAGTTGTTGTTTCCCGCCCTGTTTATCTTGCTTGTGCATTATTTCCAGTTGTAGGTGTTCCTATCTTCTTACTTTGAAAATTTATAAAGTGATGCCTAGTCTTGGAAAGTCAAATCTATGCTACCATTACTTGATAGTCATTTTGAATGACACATAAAAATCCAAAATTTAATCAGACAATTAATAATATACACAAATGGCAATTCACAGAGAAACATCACAAAACAGATATGATTCCCATTTGCATGTAATACTTTTTTTATATAAAAAAAAAATTGCAAGTTAGGTAATATTTCACATTAAATGAGCTTTAATCTATGATCGGAGAAAGGAAAAAACTCACAGTTTCTCACTTCTGATTTCTTTTCTGGATCTTCATCAGAGACCTCATCAGTAACCAAATTATCAAAGTGGTCATCACTGTACAACCCATGTTTCTGGTAAGAAAAATTTCCCCTTCCACGGCGCTTATAGGTCTTCACTTCAGCACCATCTATTGAAAGCTTTGAAACTTCTGGTAAGCAATCTGGAGGAAGCAATTCGTCTGGTGTACGGTCTGCTAAAGTTTCCCAGTCTGGTGTCCCATGTGTAAGAGAAAATATGATCATTTTTGTTTGAATTGAGATTGGCACCAGAATGACCAATGATAACATGGAACCACAATCGTGAATATGACTGCAGTTCTATTGTCTGATTGTGAGGCAATTTAGAGGCATATCTAAATAAGTCATAAATTCCTTAAGATCAGTTGAAGGAGTTTGATTTGATGAACTTCAGCGAAGTATAAAGGTACATTTTTGCAGAAATATCTGATGCTCATGGAAATAGATATAATATTTGGATGATACAATGGAGGTCACATTTTGGTAATATAACATATCCACTTACAAACTCATGCATTTTAACATATATGTGAGTAGAGTTGTAAATGAACCAAGCCGAGCCAAATACCCAGGGTTCAGGCGTAGCTCGTTTGACTAAACGAACGACTCGAGTTCAAGCAGTAAATGAGCTTAACTGAATTTTTTTAGCCTCGAACGATCTTAAAAGTGAAGCTTAGGTTCAACATATTTAAGTAAACAAACGAGCTGAACAAGCTTGCAAGCCGGCTTATTTATAGCCTTATATGTGTGCTTCCAGAGGAAATTCTTCTACATTATCACAAATTATCCAAAAGCTGCAAAAAGTGTTAAGATCTAAAAACACCCCCCAAAAAACATGGAACATAACATACTAACAAATCGCAGGGTTGCAGCAATTTGCGTATCATAAAAGATGGAATTGGACCCTAAAATTTTCCAATACATATCCGCTGACACATAACTGATTAGATCGACCTTTTCCCCTATAGTAACATTGGCCAAGGTAATAAAAAATTCCAAAATGTCAAAGCAAAAAAACGTTTTCTTCAAACCATTAGAAAACCATGATTACATATCATTGGAGGATTGAACATGAAGTAATTAAGCATGACTGTTGAATTACTCTTTAAGCATAAGATTTCGTGCAAAGTTCACAGACCAAAAGACATCAAAACTCCATGAAATAGAAACGTTGATGCGAAAGAAAAACGTTTACTGTGCAAATCTGCAATTCATGACCGCCATCAGAAACTAGGCACAATAATGGCAGTTAACGGACAGCCACTTCAAATGACTAAATACAAAGAAAGATTCATTCTGCGAGAGCGCACAGAGTTCCCAGTTCCCTTCACCAAAGAAAGGAAGCAAGAAGGAAAGAAAGAAAAAGAAAGAACAGTTAAAGCTGTGAAATTCCATGTCGTAAAGAAACAAACAGAGGAAGGTAAAAGGAACGCACCATCATCTTCCATGGCATGTACATCCCCAGTTGTACCAGCTTCCACGAAATCCACAACGGCAGAAACTTTACCGTCATTGAATTCCTTTTTCGCACCCGCCAATTCACTACAGTAACAGCGTCGGAAACGAAATTTTCACCCAGACTAAATTCCATCAAAAAGAAACTTGGAATTTGAGAAAAAGAAACTAACATTGATGACTGAGGGGATGAAGCAGGGTAGTCAAGAGAGCCATGATTGACTGATTTGGCACGAGAACGAGCGGCGCCAGCCTTGAGAGATAATCCTTTCAAATCGTAAAGTTTGGCTAATTCAAAGAGTGCTGAGGCTAACTGAAGCCGGTCTTCTGATCTCGAAGGTGATTTGATCTCGCATTTGGTGAGGGTTTCGAGCTTCGAAGTCAGGGATTCGAGCAGAGAAATAGCAGCAGCATAATCGCCTGTTTCTACTAAGTCTTCTACTTTCTCACTCCAGTTCATTTCTTCACCTTCCATCATTGCAACCTGCCACCGTCAATGAGCTAGAGACACCAGTATCTGAGAGGGTGAAAGAAAAACAAGAGAAAGATCTGCTCGTTGATGATACGATTAGATCACCGGTTTAAATCGGTTGAACCAGTAGTATTCTTAGGTAAAAAGAATTTTAGAATATAGTTACCCCGTGCTTAAAAAATTAAATTATTTTATCACTAATTTTTTATACGAAAATTTATTTTTTAAATTTAAAAATTTAATTTATCTTTCTATATTCATATTGTTTTATTATTTATGTATTAAATATTTTATTATATTTTAATAAATGGTATAATTTTATACAGTAAATGTTTTGCATACATAAAATTTAAAATAATATTTATCAATTTATAAAATATGTAAATTATTAAAATATTTTTTTTATATAAACGTACTATGTTTTTTTTGCCAGTTTTTGACCTATTGCACAGGATCATTAAGTTAATGGTCTATTCTTAATAGTTTTGAGATTTAAAATATTGTTATATTAGCTATATGGATGACCCAAACAATTTATTCTATTCACTAATTAGGCTAGCCTGTCTAACCCAATATTTAATATCATGAACCATAAATGATACCTTCTAGCATCAGCAATGGTTACTTGTGCTTGTGTACAACAAAATGACAAATAAATAACCTAATCAAATTATTTCTAATAATATTACTCCATCTCCTTTACAATATAACTTTTGAAACATTTTAAGATAAACTTTGATTATTAATTTATTTGAATATATAATTATTTAAATTATTAAAAAATAATTTTATAAAATAATTTTTTTAATAATCATATAATAATGTAATTATTATATGATAATAAACAATAATTTAAGAGAAATTAATTGTCAAGATTTTTCTTTAAAATATATGAAAACTTATATTATTAATCGGTGGGAGTAATATTAATATAATATGAAGTGAGTCATGTGACCATATAACTCCTCATTGATCACTATAAAAAACTCTTTTATTGCAACATATTTTTTACAACAATATTTTATTGTTGTAAAAAATGTCCATTGGTAATGACAATTTTATAACGTTACAAAAAGTTATTGTCAAAAATAATTTATTTATATGATAATTATTAGGAAATGTTTTGCAACGATACTTGTCGTTGCAGTGTATGTGATAGTTAATTTGCAACGATATTTAAATGTTGCAATATATAAAATATTTTTACGATGACTTTTTTTGTTGCAAAATGTTGATTGAATTTATTACGACTATACTTGTTGTAAATATTTAGATTATTTTAACGCAATGACATTTATATGTTTTGTAACGACATTTTTTGTTGTAATATAGGCGATGGTTTATTTGCAACGTCATTTATATATTGCAATATACAAAATGTTTTTGCAACGACTATACTTGTTGTAAATATTTAGATTATTTTAATGTAATGACATTTATATATTTTGCAACGACATTTTTCATTGTAATATATGCGATGGTTTATTTGCAACAACATTCATTTGTTGCAATATATAAAACATTTTACAACGACTTTTTTTTGTTGCAAAATATTGATTGAATTTATTGTAAGGATTATACTTATTGCAAATATTTAGATTATTTTAACGAAATACAAGTTGTTGCAAAAACAATTATCAACAATTTTTTTGCAATAACTTTATTGTTGCAATTATGTATTTTTTGCAATGATAAAGTGTAATACCCCCAAATTGAGTGGAATGTTATAAGGATTGATATGACTACTCATATCAATATAGTATACCATTCTTTTGGTGATTATGTCTTAAGAACTTAACAGTTAAGCATACTTATCATGGAGCAATTTTTAGGATGGGCGACCCTCTTAGAAAGTTTCAAAAATGACTCATGTTAATCCGTGAGACTGGTCGATCAATTTAAAAGTGCTCCACAATAGTCCTCGCAATTCATATAAGCCTAGGTGGCTACCAAGTGGCCCCGTGTGGTCATTTCGACTCAGGATGTTAGAAATTTATGGGTCTTGGATGTTATCAGGTGGCCCCTATGTGGTCGTATTAACTTAGGATATTTTATAATTTTTTATTTCTAAAGTGTATTCAATGTTTTGCAACAACATAAGCCGTTGAAATTAGTGTATTTTTGCAACGACAAATATTGTTGCTGTAATATGCTATTTTTTTAAACAACTTTTGTTTTTGCAAATAACAAGCTTTCGCAATGATATAATTTGTTGCCAAACTACAACCAATTTTTTTCAATGACAAAAGTCGTTGCTAATTACAGGTTTTTGTAAAGAAATAAATTGTTGTCGAAGTATGATCAATATTTCACAACGATAAAAGTTGTTGCAATATATAAACATATGTAGTTGGGTGAAGTGGTGTATTGTAACGACATTTATTTGGCAAAAACAATTTATGTTGCATTTAATTACTTTTTTGGAACAACCATTGTCGTTACTTTATTTTTTTTTTTGCAATGCCATAACACACAACAATCCCATAATAAAAATTATTTTTGCGATATATATTTTTTACAATGACTTTTTATTTTTAGTAATAAAAAACATCATTGCTAAAAATGGATTTTTTTGTAGTGGATTAAAAATGAAAAAAATAATAATATATATATAAGGTGTTTTCTTCCTCTTATTGTAATATCTTACTCTTCTAATTGTGTTTAATATATATTATAATTATAAAAAATAGTTTAATTCAAAGTTTATTACATTTCTTAAACCCTTGTTACATTTTTAAAATATTTTATTTTAAGATTACTTCTTACCGTTTTGAATCATGTGAATTCCGGGTCATTCTCAATCATTAAGCTTTTTGCATATCTTTCTCAACTTCTCATATATAAATTTCTTAGGTTTTATAATTCTCCTAATTTTTTTCAAAATGATGAAGATATTGACCCAAAAAAATATTAT
Organism: Tamarix austromongolica; assembly: GCA_039764185.1. Lineage (NCBI taxonomy): Eukaryota > Viridiplantae > Streptophyta > Magnoliopsida > Caryophyllales > Tamaricaceae > Tamarix > Tamarix austromongolica. Next base: position 47,481,807 of record CM077819.1, read on the forward strand.
TTAAATCAACATTAATTATGCTTAAAGCCCTAAAGTTGGCATTTTAGCTATCAAAACTTTGCAAAAATTTGAAAATATATATACTTTGGCATACTTGAGTTAAAAGTAAATAAACATAGGTCATAATTATTTTTAGAATGTTCAGGTAAATTTTACCTATTTTAGTCATAATTGATCCCCCAAAACTTAAATGCCGCTACTCAAAACCTATCTTAAATATTCTAAATTCATTCATATATATATCTAATTCCATTTTATTAAAGTTAGATGACTCTTGGCCTTATTGGGCTAATGGAATCGACCTCTATTTCCTTTATTATTTTATTTATTTTCTATCTTTATTACATTAATATCTGCTTAAATATCAAACCTTAACAAAAAAAAATTCACATCTTCTCTTCTTCATCATTGTAGTCCTCTATCTTCCCATAACCACCACCTTTTCCTCCTCCATTTTTCTCTATTGATATACTTTATTTTCTTTATGTTTTCCTCTTAAACTTTCATTTTTAGCCCTTTAACATTTTATTAAATAATATAAGGTTCAATCTTAAAGTGCTTAAAGAGAATTTTGTATCCCCTTTTATTTTAATTCATCATCTTAAGGATAAGTCGACCATTCTAGCCTATGTTCTTGGTTTTTGTTGATTAGTTATACAATTTTAAAGTGATTTTAACTAGGTTTGATTATTTTTGTTCAAGATTTTCAAGGATGAAGGTTTTCTCCTAGTCTTGGTTTTGCTTGAGATTGGAGCTTAGGAATTAGTTAACTTAATATTGCTGAGAGTAGATAGAAGTTTTGTTGTTAGCATGTAATTATGTGTTGAAGTGTTGAAAATGGCATTTTTGACATGTTTGGGAGCTCTTGGCCTTTAGCCTAATTTGTGTGCTCTTATTGTTTTTCTTTTAATGATGATTCCATTAAATTATTTAGGTTGTTTAGATGCAACTTCATACATTATAAATTTGGATTTTTATGTGTTATTAGGGGTTCTAGAATACTCTTCATGAGTTAAATGATAAGTTTGTGAATTTTCATTAGTTAGATCTTTATATGTTAAAAGTTATGTTATGATTTGTATTTTTAGGACTTTGGGGTATTTTTATCTTTATAGTTGCAATATGATTGTTCTAATAAGATAATCATTGATTAAATGTGACTTTTAGCAAGTGTTTAATACTTTAGTCTTAATTTATAAGTTAATGGGTCATCAAGGTTAATATTATCATTTTACATCTAAATGTTTTTATATGATATTTTGGGTCAATGGTTGACTATGAATGTAACACCTCCAAAAATTACAATTAAAATTTTTTGTTTAATTAAAACAAATACAAGCACGGGGGTGCTACCATCGTGATTAGTACAAGTCCAGACCTCGGCTAGTCTCGTACCAACTACAAAGCTAAGGATAATTTCATAAGAACATTAAATACACTTAAAATAGAGATCCATAGAAAATTGTAATATTCATAACGAGAGAATCGGAGTGCATGGATAAAAGTCATTACAACTAAAAATAAGTTACATAGTCAAAGTTTCCAAAATGGATAAAAGGTACAATACAATAAAATGAAACTAAAATAAACAAAAACATAAGTACAAAGAGATAAAAGAGAGTCTAGTCTACATCGCTCTCGGGGCCCCATGCCAAGTCCAATGATCAACTCATAGCCCTACTTGACTCCTCATAAGTATCATAGGCATCGAAGATGGCGTCGCTTACCTACACAAACTCAGTAGGGGCCCTCTGTTCGTGGAAATGAGCGACACCCATGAAACGAGTGGTAAGTACGCTACATACTGAGAAAGATAACCATGCAGCTAAGGCTAGACACGAAAGCATATATTATAAGTAGGATCATACAGATGAACCATCCAAGCAATGTATATAGTAGAGGTTGTGTTACAATTCGATTAAACTTATTCATTAGATCTCTGGTCAATATACTAATTTCACACCATGCTATTTATAAGTCCATGCGAGTACTGAAACCCCACTATTATAGCCGGTAGACTGAAAAAAGACCCAGGGTAGAACACACTAGGCCACTATTATTTGCCGATGGACCTGTCTGGTCCTAATTCTCATGGTGTTTCATTGTAAGTACATAGTATCTTTCTATGGTTTAATACCATTAGGTTTGGTTTTTTAAGCTCTGGATCCCCTACTATTATAGTCAGTGGATTGGAAATATACAGGGCAAAACGCTCCTGACCACTATTATTTGTCGGTGGAACGATCTCCAAGGCACCTAGCCACTATTATTCGCCGGTGGATCGGTCTAGGCCCGGCTCAACAATTTTTCTCTTTAAGTGGTTAGTATCTTATTCACATATTATTCGATAAATATTACCACCCTAGACATGCATGTGCCTCAGACTACCAGCTCACACAACCCGGCTACTCCTATTCTCCTAAGAGGTGCCCGCCCCATATCTTGGGACTTCTGCGCCTCATAACATATACAAACATCATTTCCCTCTCCTCACTTAAGTGTGTGGGTCAAGGCCCAATTCCCCATACCTCTAAGTCAACTCACTATCGCCCTCTAGAGTTTTCCCCAGAAACTTTGATTTGGCCTATATGGCCCATCCTTCTTCTATCCCACACAACTAATGCTCATTTACCCCCAAATCATCACCTCACTTAGATTCAACCCCAGGCATTCCACCTTACTTCCCATTTTGCACATGCGACCATGAAACCCTAGTCGACCACCCCAAACCCTAACACCTCTCTTTTCCAATATGTCATCTCTCCATTACTCACCTACCATCCTTTCTTCCACATGACACCCACACTTACCCTCCATGTGATATCCTTCCACTCTTACTCCATATTCCAATCCTCTCTATTTTTTTTTCCACTTCCACAATCTCCTCCATTTAAGGTTTTCCTCCCAAACCCTAGCGGAGTTTCCTTTATACCCTTATACCAACCTACGTACTATTTTCATCCATGGACTCCAATCACCCCGACAACTCTTCCCTTACCTTTCTTACACCCCAAGTCAAATTTTCCCATGTAAGGATCATCCCCATGCAGACATCATCCATCCCATGCAAACCCTAGACTTCCTCAAGCAATATTCACTTTACTCTCTTATTTTATCTACGTTTCCCTTTTATTTGTCCCCTCATAGGTCATGAGATAATTAGGTCATTCTCATTTCTCTTTATTCAACTCATTTTCCCTTTTCCCTTTTCATCCTTTCACCCTATACCATATTATTAAAACATCCTAGAATGCCCTAGAGGGTCACATCACATAACACCATAAGCACAACATACATATTATTTTACACATGCCAAGGAGGACACACAATGTACCTTAACTCCGCACTACGCTACAAGTAAGTGGTCATAATCACATAAGGTACACAGACATAACATAACATATGGCATACAAAGCACATAACACACATAATAGGCCTTAACTACATCCTTACCTATACGACACCGGGCTTAGAGTACGCTCCTACACCTCGTTCACCTATAAGAGGGAAATACTAGGGTTAACTTCCCTCCTACCAACATTATCATTATTTTCTACTTTATCCTTATCACAACCTAGTATTAGGGTTAATCATAATAGTAGTAGTTTTATAAGTAAAAATAAGGGTATTATTCTTAAAGTAGTTAATCATGCTTCTATTAGTCAAAATAAGTCTTGGTAGTTATATTGGTCTATGTTAAGGTATTATTAACAATATTTACATTACTAAAAATAATAACTTTAATATTAACAACAATAATAATAGTAATAATAATGATGATGATAATAGTGAGAATAATAATAATAACCTAAATAATAATAATAATAATACTAGTAATACTAAAATAGTGACAATAATGATAATTATGATGACGATAATAATAATAATAATAATAATAATAATACTAAAATAGTGACAATAATGATAATAATGATGATGATGATAATAATGATAGTAGTAATAGTAATAATAGTGACATAGGTAATAATAATAATAATAATAATAATAATTCAAATCTTAATAATAATAATAATAATAAGAGTTTGAATAATAATAATAATAATAATAATAATAATAATAATAATAATAATAATATTAGTAATAATAGCGCCAAAGTTAATAATAATAATAATAATAATAATAATAATAATAATAATAATAATAAGAAAGATAATGATAATAATAGTAATAATAATGATAATAACACTAATAAAATTAAATAATAATTACATTAATTATATTTAAAAGTTAGGGAGGTTAGGGCACAACCTAGGGCAATGGTGGAGGAAGTGGGAATGGTGGTGGCGGCTTTTTAGGCTAGAAGAGAGAGGATGAGGTGATGGTTGTGGTGGTGGTGGATTATCTAGGTTGAGAGGGTTGGAATGGTGTTGGTGGCGTCGCAACCGTAGCGGCGCAGGTGGTGGTTGTTGTGGTATCCAAAGGTGGTGGAGAAGGAGGAAGGGTGAAGGAGAGGGAGGCAGGGAGAAAAGAAGGCATGGGGAGGTAAGAGAGACTTTGCTGAGTGTTTTGGGTGGCAGGAGAGGTGGTGGTTGCGGTGAAGATGGTGGCGCACGACGGCAAGAGGGGCGGCGATGGGTGAAAACTAGTAGATCGGGGAGCCTACTTTGCATGGCTGGCATGGCTCATGTAGAGGGAATTAGAGGTGGTGAGTGTGGTTCGGTGGAGGGTAATGCGGGGAAGGTTTTGGGCGGTGTTTTGGGTGATTGTATTGGGTAACGACAGTGGGGATGATGTCTGAAGCGGCAGTGGCACAAGGAAGGCATTTTCTGGGCATGGAAAAAAGGTTGAATGAGATCGGTTGGGGGTATTTATAGGACATTAGGGAGGATAAGACAAATGGGGGAAGAGGAAAAGAGGGTAGGTATGGCAGGGCTTGCCGATTGGTAGTGGTAGGCCTATACGAGCTTGTAATTTTGTAGGGAAAATTCATACGGGGAGGAAAAAGGAGAGGGAAGGGGGCACACGAGGGGGTAGGTGTAAGTAGGTCGGGGCTAAAAAGGGAAAGGGAAAGGAAAAAGATGGGGAGAGAGGGAGAGAGAGGTGTAGATCGGTAGGAGGGAGGACGACAACATTTGCAAGCCGACCTACAACTCGAGGACGGAGGAGAAGGGAGGAAGAAGATGATAGGAGGGCCGACCAATCTGTAGGAAAAGAAAAGAAAGAAAAAAAGAACGGAACCAGGCAGGTGAGGTTGAGGAAAAAGAATAGGCAGGCTAGCTGGGCTACCTAAGGGAGAGAAGAGAGGGAGGAGGGTTGGGTCATGAGGGGCGCAAGCCCAAACCGGGAAGAAAGGAAGAAAAAAGAAAAGGAGGAAGGAGGAAAAGAGAAAAAAAAAGGAAAAAGGGAAAACGGGGAAAGGAAAAAGAAAAAAATGGGCTGGTTGGGGTATTTAGAATATTTTGGTTTTTTAAAATATTTTAAAATAATAAAAACTAGTAAAATAATAATTAAGTTCCATTTTTATATTAATTTAGGATATTTTGGGTAAATTTTTCTAAATTATATTTTAATTAGCAAAGTACCCTTATTTTCCCTAATTAAATTATTTAGTATTTTCCTTTTGATTTTACCTTAAATATACCCCTTTATTTTGATAAAATAATTTATTTAATTAATTTTCCTAATAAATCCCTATTTTAACATAATTTTCTAAATTAGGGTTTTGGGATATTTCAATGAATATTGACTTGACCTTTAAAATAGTAATTTAGCATGAATAGTAAATCATTGTAATTAGTAAATTTTGATAATTATATTATATAATTTATTATCTTTAAATATAAACTTATTAATTACTTTCAACATTTATCATTTAATGTGAATATTATATCTTGTGAGTAGTAACGTTTCCAAAAAGGTTGTAATATTTATATAGTATGTGCATTTGTTGTTGGCACATTAGCGAGCCCTTTTTCTACCTTATATATAGCTTACCATATCTATGTGGGAGGCGCATACTTAATATTGAAGTTTCCTCGGTGGGCTAGGGGTTCCTTAGATAACATTACTTTGGATTGATTTTTTAGCCATTAATGCTTTGAGTTTAGTATTTTTTTCCTCTCATATTAAAATGTAAAATGTAGTAGATTGTGGGATAATGTACATAAGGAATAAAATAGCCAGTGGATTTCACCTGAGTATGTGGATTCTATTATACTAAAATTTTCATATTATTCTAAGTATTTTTCATATTCTACTAAGTGTTCCATAAGATTATAAGTATTTGGAATAAATAGTGATGAATTGTTATATGCAATTGAATGTACCATGTTTTCATATGTTAGCATGTTTTTTATGAGCTTTATCTTTAAACATGATCTTATATGTCATACATGTTTGCATGTTATCCACTTTTAATAAATTTAGTTTACTTAGTACACTCATTATATTAATTATATGCTTTTAATTCTCTTTTGGTCATTGATGCATAGAGGTCAGGTAAAGCGGATGGCATGGCTGAGGATGTGGATTATGTAGAGTTTTATTTGATGGGTGTGTTTAGAATACAGGTATCAAAATTACCATATTGGTGTTGTTTTTGTATCTAGATCCAGATATTCTTTACTTTGCTTTCGCATCCTAGTATATGTACTTTATCTTTTATTTCTAGAGTTTAGTCTTCTTTTGGACATCTCTTATATTTGTATGTTTCTCTTTTCTTTGTTTATATTTTTCTCTATTGCTTCATATTTTTTTTTATTCATATTTTATCCTTTTTACCTTGTGCTTTGTACAAGAAAAACAAGGGAGTGAGACTTATTGTAACACCCCAAAATTTATTACTAAATAATTTTACTTTTAGTGGAAGTGTGATATCAAAATAGTTGGTGTTACTATCATAATTAATATAAGTTTGACTTACTATACCATATTTATATCAATCACAAGATAAATTAATTAGAACATAAATACATGATAAATAGAAAATGAGAGACATAAACTTAAATACGTGTTTGGAGATTAAATCCAAGTATAATATAAAAATACATAAAAGGGATATACTAGGACTAAGAGTCCAAAAAGGTATCCAAATTAGAACAATAACCGGATAACATAACCCGACGCCGAACCCAATAAATAAAATCACTCCTCCACACATAAGGCATCATATACAACAAAGCCATCCAATGGATCTCCATTTAGCTATACATAAACATCTAAGTCATCTACTCGTAGGAATGAGTAGCATCCGTAAAAATGATGATTAGTACGCTATGTACTGAGTAAGGTAACAATACAATTGATTAATGAATACGAATAATTACATGAGTTCACATCGGAGAATAAACATACATGTGTGAAACATAAAACAATGTAAGGTAATTACTAATTCTAGATATCATTGTTAGTTGTAACATATTCCATTCTTCTTCTTTTTTTTTTACGTTGAGTTTAGGAACTCCACTATTCTTAATTCGATGAAACAGACTAAAGCACTTCTAAGAGACAACATACTTGAGCCATTATCATCATCCAGTGGAACTGACCCAACATATTCTAAGAAAACATGCTTCTAACCACTATTCTTAAACTGGTAGAATGGTCTAAAGTACATCTTAAGGAAGAACATACTTGAGCCATTATTATCCTCTAGTGGAACATGCACAACCCCTCAGTCCTGACTCACGTAATCTTTCACTTTAAATAATTAATTTTTTATTCATTAGTTACTTATTTTAAACCATATTCTCATTTACATTGAGTTTAGATACCCACTATTTTTAATTCAGTGGAACAGATTGAGGCATCTTTCAGGGAAAAACACACTCAAGCCACTATTATCTTCTAGTGGAATAGACACAACCCCTCCCCCTAACTCACATTATCTTGCACTTTAATTGATTAATATCTTATTCATAATTTTTTTAATATGAATAACACATAATTGAAACATATAAAGTGCAACCACATGGTTATCAAAGCCATCCTCAAGGAATAAGTCTACAGTCTCCCTAAGAAACCTTAACTTCACATTATAGTCATAACTTGCTCCATATCGGTCATTTATCCACCAACTTTGTCTCACCTTACCTAAATATGATTATTATCAAATACCTAAAAATCAAGGTCTAATTACGACATCTTACCCATACGATAACAACCTTATATCAAAAGTTACTATTCATATTTCTTATAAAATCCTAATTTCACAAGTTATAACTTTTTCCCATATGACTCATATAGTTACCAAATTCAATATACATTACTAAAACGTCAATATTAACAAAATATTCAAAAATCATAGTCTAACTCTTACATCTTACACATGTGATAATAACTTCGTTTCTAGGGTTACTATTCTCAATTTAAGCCATTCTCTCATTTTATTTTGACTTAACCAATTCATAATTACTCTAAAAACTCCACGTGATGTTCTTAACATATTACAAACCATTCACCACATTTAAATACAAAAAATTCCATATTTAACACATTGACAAAAATGGTCTTAAGGATAACCAAACACCCTTATTTCATAAAAACCTTATATATCTGATGCCATTATTTCTAAATCCTCAATCTATACATCACCATAAATCTTAATTATGCCTATTTCCTACTTATCATACTTTATCAAGCCTATATTACAAACATATATCATATCGATTCTCTTAGAGTTTTCAACATAGTAATTATCATAATGATATTATATACTTCTCAACTTACTCATTTTTCATCATATAATATCACATCACCACATACTAATATCAACAATCATGAAGTTAAAAAAATAATCAAAATAATATGATAATCTACAAAATAATACATAAAATTTAGCAAATAAACCTTATTACAACTTGTATCCTTACCGAAAAGGACATCGATCACTAAGCACATATATCTTATCTCACCTCCCCCAAAACCTCCAAAAAAACACCTAAGGAAAAATAATAAAATATAATTATAAATTATTGATATAATTGAGGAGACTTTAAGGTAATAGAGAGGAAAAGAATGAATTAATAGTTGATTCATAGTGCCTCTATAAAACTTGTGCAATAAAGGAAGGGCAATGGTTAAAAGGGTCGAACTAAGGGGGTAGCAATGGAAATTTGTGTTGTTGCTAAGGGGTGTGTAAGAGTGAAAAATACCAAAGTTTTTGGGTGTGGATTGATGGATTTGGATAAAGGAAAGTGGGGATTTTTGTGGCTTTTGCCGAAGGGGAGTGGGTGTGGTTGAAGTGTGTAAGGTGCTTTGGCAAGGGCTGGTGGTGATGGGGGTTAGGGATTGGTGGAAGCTTCTGGTGGTTGAGGGAAAGGAAAGGCTAGGGATGCTGGTGCAAGGGAGTACATTTTGGTGGTGAGTTATCTTGCTTAGTTGTGGTTGTGTTTTTTAGCAATGGCGAGAGGGAGGAAGGGAAGTAGAAAGGCTTATAGTCGGGGTACTACTTTTTGATAGAAATTAGAGGAAGTAAGGGAGGAGGTTAAGGCATTAAATGTGCCAAGTTTTTGGGTGTGTACATATGTGTATGTTGTGCACAACAGAGAGGGAGAAGGGGGTGCCGATCAAGAAAAATTTTCAACTAAGACCCATAAGCACAGGGCATGGGTGATGATGAGGGTAAGGTGTAAGTTAGTAGGTATAGTAGCATGGTAGAGTGCATGGTTGGGGGGAGAATGTTTCATGCATGAAGAAGGGGAGAATAAAGAAAATATAGTTAGAGAGGGGAAGAAAAAAGAAAAGGAAAGGAAAGGGAAAAATGAAAAGGAAAAATGGAGGAAGCAAAGTGAGGTGGGATTATAAATAGGATTGGAATAAAATAATTTAGATTATGGTATTATGAAAAATTAATTATCGACCATTCGGGGTTAGGTTTAAGTTAAAAAAAATATGAATAACTTTTAATAAAGATTAGGATTGGGTTAAGATTTAGGATTGGGGTATTAAGGTAAGGAAAAAACATTAGTTTCTCGAGATTTAAATTAGGTAAGATATCAATTACTTAGCATTAAATTAGTTAAAATTTTGGGTATTATACTTGTATGAGAAATGATGGTAACACTCATATATTTAAGTTAGTTTCCATAAATAAAACAAAAATTTTTTGGTTCATAATATTAGGTCATTAAACTTATTTTAAGATTGGATTATATAAGTAAAAAATAAAAATAAAATAAATTTATGTCTTAAATACTACTACCTACATGTAAAATAAGAAATCATTTTAGGTATAAGTATTACTATAAAAAAGGTTATTTTGAAAAAAATCAAAACATGCTTCCACTTTTATCCTCATATTTTATAGAATATATATTTTTAAAAGGAGCAACAAAGTCAAGGCTCTTTTAATAACTATAATTTCTTTTGTACCATCCAAATACTTAGGAGAAATATAGTTATGGACTTTGGTTATTACCTTATTTGATTGATATGCCTTATTATTATTATTCTTTAAAGAAACTATGCAACTTATTACTAAAATTGAAAATTATATCTGTTAAAATGAAAAAGTAAAATTTATAATATGTTTAATAAGTTAATACACATCATTCTATTTCATTATAATAAATGAATTTACTAAACAAACACCAAGTGATTAGATGATTGAGATTTTGGTATACTTACATTTACTTCCCTAGTAAATACAACTTTCAAAGAAGTTATATCTTGGAAAGTAATTCTCTAAAAGAAATATGTATTTGTGTTTGTTATGCGTATGTATGTACCTCTTGAGAAGTATGATGACTTCTTTAGTTGTTTTGTTCGGTTTATTCTCATCTTACCTAGAAATTAGACGTAAAATTACATTCATATCCTTTGTTGATAAATGTCAACATTTATGTTTTCTAATTATTTTTTTTATACAAATAGAAACTTTATTTACCACTAAAAAACATATAAATAATTATAATAGAAAACAATAGAATATTGTCAAAATATCATCAAGTAATTTAAGTAACTCCTATATTAAAAATTATTGTAAAAAATTAATAAATGTAATGACATAAACTAGAATGATGAAATAATTCTAATAAAATAAAAAGTACTTATCGAATAATAATAATAATAAATGTGATAGGAATATTTTAAATATCTTATAATACCTCCAAATTTTAAACAAAAAAAAATTCATTTTAAAGATAATGCAGAAACAATTATGAAAGCAAAATCAAGAAATATTACCACCGCATCAACCATGAGAGATGTGTGATCAGTACCTAGCTTATGCTTGAGGAGAGGCAAAACACAACAAACACAAAATAATGCATGCTCTACTAGATAATACAACAATATAGTAATAATAATGACGAGAATAATATTATAGATATAAAATAAGATCATAGAAAATCCAAATAAAGAGATCAAAGATAAGAGTTTAAATAACCCAAAGAACCAAAAACATCCCAACATAGTGGAAAAAAGTACATCTAAACGGTTAGCCTAACTCTTAATTGAAGGGAAATGTAACTTTTGAACCCCAAATAATGGCTAGCTACTGGCCCATAGAGACATCCTCAACATATTCTAGTTGAGAATCATAACTGAATAAATCTTCCTTTTCTCACCGAACTAGAATTTGGATCATCATAATGACCACACAAATATAGTATTAATACGGTGAAATAATAGTAAAACAGACTAGCTACAACATGCTAAGGGCTCATGTTATACATTGAGGTCATATAGTAGCATGGTGATAAGATAATAACATGATATAACACTTAGGCTCATGAAAGCAATATAAAAAAGCATGCTTGCATGGAAATCATGGAAGAATAATAATTTAGATGATACATTAGAATAGCATAATGCAAACCATATTATAATACTCTTCCTTTAGTGACCATATAATTTCTAGATATTAAGATAAATTATTTAACAACACCTAGTTCTCCACCATGAACAAAATTCATTGTAGCATACTCATACAATGAGATTCCACACCCATCACACGAGGTTAGGATACATCAAAGGTAATTTTCTCCAAGGATATCACACCACCAAACATGGTCATAGTATATCAAAGAGTCTTATACTAGGATACATTACCCACCACACATCTTGTGCCTCCATTTTAAGGGATAAAAATTAGGGATACCACACCTGCCTAAGTAATGGATAATATGAAGTTTCAAGAGGCTTGTACTAAGATACCTTACCTACTCATACTAGACATCAATGCCATGCCAGCTTGCCATGGTATAATCATATACTTTAAAAATATCTGCATTCCCCTTACCGACAACAACCTAGTAGAGAAAGAAATAGATACTGAGTGAAAATATAAAAATATAGGGCCACTCATCCACTAACTTCCGACTAGCTACCCCAAGAGTTGAATAAAAATGCTTAAACAAAATCTTAATCCATTAATTATTAATTACCAAGTGATATTGCAAATCATAAATTAATTCCATTAATATCCAAATTGGGTGTTTCTAAGTGATAGTACCAAATACATCATAAGGCATAAAGGCCACCAATTAGGTGTTTAGAGATGACAATAAAATTAACCAAATTAAGTCCCAAAATATCATCATTTTGATCCATATTAAAATCAGGTTGAGCATGGTTGGAATCATGATTAAAATTTTGTAATATCATAAAAACATTAATATAGAAGGCCCAATGAAAGGATATTAATGAATAAGGAAATTTGGCTAGACCTAAATAGAAAAAGAATTGTTTGGTCCCAATGATTGATTGTTCATAGGAAATCAATTAATGGCTCTAAGCAGAGAACATACCACTCTGGCCACAAGGCAACCAGTAGATGGTTTTAGCAAATCGATCGACTGCTCATAGGAACCAATCTATTAGTTCATCAAATCAATTAACTGATGTCATAATTGGCGAACCAAAAATTCCAAACCAAGTGATTGGTTTGGGTAAATCAACACCTAAACCTATGATCCATATATCAAATTATTACCCAAACTTTACCATATTAATCCTAGCATGCTTCTATGCCATAAATCATATAAAAAGACATACTACACACATAGAATCACATGGATATATGGTAATATCGGGACTTAATGAAATCATCCTCAAAATTTATAAAATCATGCATAATAACAAGGAACTCAATATATATATATAGTTGTGGTGTAATATTTATTATAAATAGAGTGGTGAAATATTGATATAATAATCATGAAAGATGCATACAAAATATTTTTTTAAGTCAAAATTTGTTGGGTTCCTGTGTGTTTTGATGATTCCAAACATATAACTTTGTCATTAATTTTGTTTGTGACTTTATTAGATGTATTTAGATTTGATGATGAGAACATGTGCCTTGGAATAGGACTAACAATAATCATATTGAACAAATTGCCAAGATAATCAAAATTAATGGGTGATTTGAAGCAAGTGTCAAAGAAGTATTCAAGTCATCTTCAAATATCTGAAAAGGCTCAAGGATGAAGGTTGATCCCAATACATGTCTGGGGACAAGCATGGGCACGACACTGCCATAACAATGTCGGTTTCTAGTACCATTCCTAATATCATGGAAGATGTTTACACATAAGATATTCATTTGTTAATACATTTGTCAAGACGTCTGGATCATGGATAAATATTGAAGATATGATATTGATTCTCAAGACTAAAATGATAAAGATTCTTTATGGAGTTAAAGATAAAAAGATAAGGATTTGAAAGAGATATTCTCATGCAATTATTTGCCAAGATTCAAGGAACAATGATATTCAACATCTATTTAAAGCAAACCTTCCAAGAGATAAAAAAATTAATTAAGCAATAACAATTTATTTGATCTTTGAGAGAAAACTAACTCACATAGTGAGGATATACAAAGAGAAAAATAGTGAGCAAGCTATTCAAAATTCAAGAGAGTTTGGTCTACAATAGTAAGAGCAAGAAAGAACTATTTGCTTATCATAGAAGCATGAGAGTTCAAAAACCTATATCTATTCTTCATTCACATGTATTGCAAGAGGGTACGAGTGTACTAGGAGTTATTACGTATAGTAATAGGGGAGAAAAACTAGGTTTAGTTGTGGGGTAACTAATTTCTAGAGTTAGACTTGAGTGCTAGGTTTGTAATTCTTAACTTTTGGATTAGATAGTAAAAGAAGAGCAACACTAGCCATGGATGCATATTAGAGTTGACCGAACCACACAAAATCTTTGTATTCTTTATTATTTTACTTTATTCATTTACTATAATGCTACAAGATATAGTAATGGTAAGAATACCCATCATAGTAATAGGAATAGATTTTGTTAAAGCCAAACAATCATTCATTCTTTTGCATAAAAGTTAAATTTTGGTAACACTCAATTCACCCCTTCTTGAGTTTACTTGTGATAACCAACAATTAATATTAGAGCAGGTTATTCTCAAAAGAGTGATATATAAAGAATTACAAATATAATTTTCACAAGGTGGCTTTCAAGATATGGGATCTAAGATTCCTTAATTCAATGGATAAGGCTATACTTGGTGAAAGAACCAAATGGTAAACTAGGTCAGATGAGCTGACTATCAATGTTGGGAGATCATTTAGGACGACCCCTTCTAGATCACTAACGAATGAAAAGTGAATTGAGATTTCTAAACTAGAGAAGGAGTACATAGCTGAAGATTATACTAAGATGGAGAAGAATTCCAAATCTATGTGGATGTTCTAATACAACATTAGAAATGAAGAATTTGATTGAGTATGTGCATGTGAAAATGCTAAATGATTATCATAAAACCCCCAAATTTTGGACTAATTTTTTTTTATTTGAAGACAATGCAAAAGCATATTAAAAAAAATTTGGGGATGTCAATACCACATCAACAATGAAAGAGGTGTAACCATCACCTAGAACATGTTTGATGCAAGGTAAAATGGAACAAAGAACGAAAGATTGCATACTCAATAATACAATAGTTATAATGACAAGGATGATAATGATAAAGATAAGAGAGAGATTTAAAAAATCTAATGCAAGCATAAAAGCTAATAATTTAATTAACTGAAAGGAACAAAAACATCCCAATATAGTGGGAAAAAAATACATCTAAGTCGGTTAGCCTAACTCTTAACTAAAAGGAGAAGTAAAACTTGATCACTCGCAATGGGTAGTTTCTGGCCCATGACATCATCCTTTATATACTCAATCTAGGAGTTGTACCCTGCAAATCATCATCTACCCATCAAAATAAAAGCTGGATTATCACAGTGACCACATAATTATAGAATCAATATGGTGAAGTACTTTTAAAATAAACTACCTAAAACATGGTAATGACTCATGCTATACATTGAGGTTATATGATATCATGGTATAACACATACATAGGCAACATAAATTCTAGACTCATGAGTGTAACTTAATAAGGCATGCTTGCAAAAGAATCATGGAAAAAGTAATAATATAAGAAATTAAAAAAACTCACATAAATTAAATTATATTATTAATCCTCCATTTAGTGACCACATGCTTCACTACACATGGTCAGAATACATTAAAGGGGATTTTTTCTAAGGATACCATACTTATCACAAATCCAGAGGACTAGCCAAGAGGGCTAACACAAAGTTGGGATACCACACCTTCTAAAGTAATGGATAATACAAAGTTATAGGAGACTTGTCCTAAGATACATCACCTATCTTACTTTGGATACTAATGCCTGTTGTGCTATTTCTACAAGCGCACGGATTTGTTATAGCATTTCAAGGTCATATCCCACAAGGACTTTATAATTGAGTACACTTCTTTACTATTTTAAATATCTAAATCTATATAAATCGGGGGTATGCTATCAGATAAAAAGAATAATTACAAAAAGCTTTCTTAATTGCAAATACAAAACAATAAGAGTGAAACCTAGGATCGAACTTCGGTCTCCAAATTAATAATCAATAATGAAACAACATTTATGTCGTAGATTAATTCGCTAACTGTGGAAAATTGGTCATATTATATTCATTAGCCTCTTTGAAGGTCTAAGAACGTATTAAATCTAATTTGTCAACTACTTTCGTGACTCACAAATTAAACTAAACCCATTAAGCGTCACCAATTCTAAAGTCCCTAAGAATTGAACATCTACTTTCGTGATTGCTTAAATTCCCATACACACGCTAATTTACGATAATAATCTTAGCCTTTTAGTTGTAGATTACATCTAAAGAGGTCATATTCCGTCAAATCCACTTTATAATAATTAAATTTAGCATATGCAACAGTATAAACGAATCAAACGTACAACATAATATTTCAATTCATCATATTGATCACTAAAATGGTACCTAGTTCAATTCTAGAAAAGAAAATTACTTACTCATATCTTCAAATTAAATTAAGGAAATAAATAGCATGATAATCATAATAACAATTCAAAGATAAGAAGAATAAGAAATAGATTGAATTAACCGTAATTAGGAAGAGAACGATGTTGATTTCGGGTCGATCGTACACGAATTACACACTTGAATCTCCAAAAAAATCAAAACTGATGGAACAACCAATTACATAAAGCTAAAACTCAGTAATAAGGGGTCTAATGATGCCCTAAAACCTCCTCTCTCTTTCTCTCTCTCTCTCTCTCTCTCTCTCTCTCTCTGTGTGTGTCTCTTCTCATAAGAAGTATCTGAGGCGTGCAATAAATAATCCCATCACTCCGACCATGTCACGCACGTAAATTGTGGGGAAGACCGTCATTGCATGGCCATGTGGCCTTTGCAGGTTTGGCACAGCCTGATCGTGCAATATTTTAAGCCTCAACTTTTTAGCTAAGAATTCTGCACAGGAGTGTGATCCATGCACTATTTGGCTGTGTGATTCCATTTTCTTTGATATTAATAGGGGAGTGCTGCATGGCTATGCAGCTGGGTGTGCAGCCGACCATGCAACTCCCTTTCCATGCTTCTTAAGGCTTTCTTGGCACATCTTTGACTTTCTTAGCTTCAATACACTTCCATAAATATGTTGGTTCAATGTACTCTCCTCCAAAGCTTTCCATGCTAGGTCCTTTGCTTCAAAAATAAGTAATCCTTTCTCAAATTTGGTGTTTTTGTGGGAATTCTTACAACACATAGCTCAAGAAAGTAGTAGTGCAAATAATAGACTAGAACCATAGAAAAATATATAAAAGAGATTAAATGAAATCCCAAAGAGAAGGTAAAGAGAGGTAAAATTATGGAAAATATTTAGTTTATCAACTCCCCCATGCTTATTCTTTGCTTGTCCCCAAGAAAACACAAAAACACAGAACAACAAAAAGAGAGGAATGATAACAAAGTCTCAGATGATAGGACCAATGACATAAATAGGGCATACAATGTCTAGTTCGACCCATACTACGAGTGGTAATAGCAGTATAGAAAATAAAGTGATACTACCCTTTAGCGGGGATGCACAAACCATAATTATTATGACACTCTAAGGTGGTTTAGGGTCGTCTAAATGCCATCCTGATGAAACAAAGGTTATACAAGGCCGTAGACTTACTCTCTTTAGTGAATGAGGACACTATGTTCTCATGTGTGTTTGTAGGGATAATAATGTCACTCAATTCTCTCCAATCTAATGATGATCGACCATATGCTTGCATAAACTATTTTTTTCCACCGCTTAAAGACATTACACATTACAAAAATCAAAAGGGATCAAAAAGGTTGTAATGGGGCTAGGGTGAGAGGTAGGATAGATCTAGGATTGTAGCTATAGGTCTGAAAACTAAAAGAGCAGTAAATACATATCTATATCGAAATTGGAAACTCTCTAATCACTCTTAATTACACACCAAGGCTCCCCTTTTTGTTTTTTTTTTTATGAAGAAGAAGAAGAAGAAGATACAAATGAAAATATATATATATATATAATTTTTTTTATGAATGAAAAACCCCATGCCTGTCTTTTCACCTTATCTATCATAGTTGAATCCATTAGCTACCGCTCCTTAGTTTTCAGACCAAATTTGAGTAGTTACTTGGGAATATAGCTAGTAGGTAGGTAAATTAAGGAAAAGCCTTAGACTCAAAGGGGTTGAATAAAATCAAAACTAATGTTATTTGGTGGCTTATGGTTAATGTAGCTATCAAAGAAAACACATGCCTCCATCACACTAATGTATGCATAAGTCTTATGTATTTTTGAAGAGGGTGTATGCAAGTTCTATTTTTCTCATATTAGAGGAGAGAACACACAGTTAGAAAAAGTAAGACTGCATAAAAGGTGGCTCAAAGTCTCATCGGTTCTTTTCTACGAGCCTTATTTCCTAAGTCTTAGTCTGGATGGATAAGTCTACAAAGATAAACTGTTATAATGTTATAATAATAAGTAGTTTGAGCATTTATCACTTGGGGGGTCTGCGCTATAAGCAATTTTCAAATATATCAGTTGTAATAACTCGTAATTTATGGGTTTTGCCAGTGTATGATTAGGTTATATAGAAGATTCTATCATTTGGTCATCATAGGCATTCATTTTGCAAAACAAATATATAAGTCAGAAAAGGAAAGAATAGGAAAAGAAAGAAAACAAAAGGCAACAACACAAGCAACATAAAACAGAAAATGAAAGAAAAGGAAAAATAAGAAAACAAGAAGCAATAAAACAAGCAATAGTAAAGGCAGAAAAGAAATGACTCCCCCATGCTTAGATACCACATTGTCCACAATGTGGAAGTGAGGAAATAGGGGAGGGAAAACATGATCACTGGGCCAGTGGTGGAGGAGGATAGTCGTGCTCCAAATGCCATTGATGCATTTCATGTATCATGGTGTTCATTTTGTCTATAGGAGCAACAACTTCCCTAAGACTAGCAACTTGAGCATCCAACATATCAAATCGGTCATCAATATGTTGGAAGCGGGCATCTCAAAAGGTGGTAGAGGAAGAAGGGCCAGAATCAGCGCAACAAGAAGGAAGCATTGGGAAAGTAAGTAGTGGTAAATGATGCTCTTCTTCTGGGATGTCAGGGTGATCATCCAAGGGATGGAGCGTCGTCTGACCTGGGTGTGGAGTATTAGGAGAAGGTAACCAGTTGGTGCGGTCATTCCTGATGAGAGTGGTGAAATTTGGGTTGGGCAACAGGCACCACACCTCCTGGTTATAATATAATCTGTAATGGCACCAATCCTACACAATTAACTTCATATTTATGTAGGTCTCCACCCCAAGGTAGGTCGGTGGAAAGTCCACAGAGATGTCATCTAAACTATGACCTTGCTTAGTGGCAATGTACGATGTGATACTACCTATGACGATATCACCGACGAGGTTGGTGCTCGCCGTACTAAGATGATCAGCAAGATAATACCTTGCATTGAGGGCATCATCTCGGAGCATACAACGCAGAGTGAAAAGATCGAACTTGTGTAAATTGTCCTAGCTTTCCCCCAGCCGAAAATTGAGTTGGCCAAAAGCCATTGGATATAATGTAGAGCCGGATTGTAAATGAGTGTGGCCTTTGCGTAATGTCCGCTATACGGCTTAGGAGGACAACCCCTCTTTGGTAAGGCAATTTCTCTCGAGAATTCTTAAGGATCCCTCATTTTTGGGCCCTTGGAAAGTCGCTGACCAAAAGAGGGAGATGAAGCAAGGACGAAAACCTAGACAAAGAAATTTTTCGAGTCTGATTGAAGAGTCAAAAAATGATGGTCTCGTCGATATGATAAAAAAAGAATGAATTGAGGAACTCAAGGGTGAGTCCCTTACTTGTTGGAAATGCATTAAAAAAGAAACGGTATAGACCACTATAAGAGAGCAAATACACAACATCCTCTTTAAGCTCTAAGGCCTTGAGACAATCCCCATTGACGAATCGAGTTGGGGTAATATTTCAAGACACTATCCCCTCATAAAGTTCCTTATCATTGGGGTTGACAAAGATAATACTGTAAGGATTGTAGGGTTGTGTATTTGTAGCCTTACCCTAGCTTTTTGATTGGCATGGCTATGGTTGTGAGGACTCACCTTCCTCTTGGTTTGATTTCAATCGTTTCCTTGGGGCCATTGTTGCTGTCTATTGAGAGAGACGCCCATGTGTGCAACCGGCGTAGAAACAATGAGAGGGAGGAGTGGTGTATGGTGGTGCACTAGTAGGTGGTGTAGGAGTGCACAAGCAGATTGTGCATGGTATGGTGGGTGCATGGTTAAAATAGAGGTATGGTTGTAGAGGTGGTGGAAATGGTGGTATGAGGGGATTTCTTGCAGGTTAAATGGTTGTTGAAATGGTGATGTGCAGAGCAGTCTGCACAATTGAGAGGTATGAAAACAGGGTGTGTAGAGGCTACACTACCTGGCTATGCATAGTGTAGACTGTCATGTGTTGGATGGTGGAGGTGGAACGATGGCAAAGATGGTGTTCCGACGTAGATCTAGGAGGAAAGAGGAGGTAAGAGAGTTTAGGGAGGGCTAGGGTTTGAAAATGGAAGAGTGCGGTGGTGAGAGAAGAAAAGGAGGGTCATGGGTGTGTTGTATTTATGTGCAGACAAGTGCGCACGACTGTGCGCCACTTGCATAGGCAGACCGTGTTAAGAAGGAAAGGGGTGTGCATGGGCGGACGGTGTAAAAATTTTGGTCTTAGCCTGATAAATTATGGATTGACACGGCCGTGCAGGTCTGGCACAACCAGACCGTGAAAAATTTTTTCTCTTGGGTTTTTCCATTTTCCAATGACAGGGTTATGCACGGCCGTGTGGTAGGTCGTGATAAGGCTGTGCAACCCTATATTCTACATTTTTTTTCTCCCTTTCTTCAAGTAATGCTTTATAACCTCATATTACCCATTAGATAGCTTGGATAATTAATCATCTCTACAGAATGTTGAAATAAAGAGAGAAAGCAAAGGAAACAAAAGAAAAGGAGGAAAACATAAAACAAAAGAAACACATAAAACAAAAGAAACATAACAAAGGAAAATATAAAGCATGGGTTACCTCCCATGAAGCACTTGTTTAGGGTCATTAGCTTGACCTCTATGGTCTTCAAACCGATGACATCTCAAGAAGGGAGACAGAGCCTAACTTCTCAATTGGAGATCCGGCAACATAATATTTTAAACATTACCCATTGACTTTGAATCCTCTTGTAGATTCACTCCAAACTTCAACTAACTTAAAAGGATAAACCTTATCTACTTGGAATGGACCTGACCACCTTGAGCGTAGCTTTCCGGAATAAAAAATTTTAGACGAGAGTTAAATAGGAGTACTAGCTTTCCCTCCTTAAATTCTTCTTGGAGAATACATTTGTCATGCCACCTCTTCGTTCTTTCCTTATATATTTTGGCATTTTAATAAGCATCTAACCGTAACTAATCAAGCTCATTGAGTTGAAGCATTCTCTACTCGCCTGCTTCCTTCAAACCTAGATGAATAGTTTTTATAGCCCAATCTACTTTGTATTCAACCTTGACTGGCAGATGACATGATTTTTCGTATACCAAATGAAATGGTGCTGTGCCGATAAGGGTCTTATAAGCTGTCTGGTAGGCCTAGAAAATGTCATCTAGCCGGGAGGACCAATCTTTCCTTGACTTGGATATAGTCTTTTCTAGAATCCCTTTTATTTCTCTGTTCGTGATCTCCATTTGATCACTCATTTGAGGATGATATGGTGTGGCCATTTTGTGAGCTATGCCATATTTCCTCAAGAGCTTCCTTAAGACCTTGTTGGCAAAGTGGGATCCCCCATCATTGATTACAACCCTTGGAACTTCAAAATAGGGGAAAATAACCTTCGAAAATAGTTTAATGACTACCTTCATGTCATTTGTTGGAGATGTTGATGCTTCTGCCCATTTTGAAATGTAATACACCGCGACCAATATGTATTTATTGGCATGAGATGAAGGAAAAGGTCCCATGAAATCAATCCCTCACACATCGAATAACTCTACCTCAAAGATGTTATTCAGGGACATCTCATTCCATCTCGAGATATTCCCGGTTCTTTGGTAGAAATCACATGCCACTATAAAACTCCTCATGTCTTTAAAGATTGTTGGCTAATAAAATCCTACAAGAAGTGCCTTTACAACTATTTTGGAGGTGCTAGCATGGCCTCCATATGGTGATGAATGAAAATGGGTAATGATATCCAAAATTTCATCTTCCATAATGCATCGCCTAAAAAATTCATCTGCACAACGCTTGTATAGATAAGGATCATCCCAGAAATAATGTTTCACATTGGAAAGGAATTTCTTATGCTGCTGATAGGATAAGTCTTTAGGGAATACCCCGCAACCAATATAATTGACAAAATCCACGAAGGATGGGGCTTGGAGGCTCTCAAAGGCAAAGAGATTATCATTAGGGAATGAATCATCAATCGGGCATTCATCCTTTTCTTCTTCGTGCATCTTTTGCCTCAACCTAGAAAGGTGATCCGCTACTACATTTTCACCACCCGTCTTGTCTTTGATCTCCAAATAAAACTCTTTCAAGAGGAGGATCCATCTAATCAATCTTGGTTTCACATCTTTCTTTGCCAAGAGATGCCTAAGAACTGCATAATCAATTAATGCAATGCCTCTTGATCCGATAAGATAAGACTTGAATTTATCTAAGGGGAACACCACAGCTAGGAGTTCCTTTTTAGCTGTGGCGTAATTCATTTGTGCATAATCCAAATTCCTACTAGTATAGTATATGGCATACACTTTCCCATCTTTCCTTTGCCTAAGAACAACCCCAATAGCATAGTCACTGGCATCACACATTACCTCGAAAGGAAGGCTCATGTTGCTGTTGTTCATGAAAGTGCCTCCTATTGCTGTATCCAAAGTCAACCTGGTGTTTTAATGTAGGTCATTATATAATGTGTGGACCAAAAACCATTCTTCTAACCCATGATGTGGGCACATTTGCAACATGTGTTTCTAGAGCTTCCATGCATCATAGAGCGATTTGCCATCCTTTTGACTGAAGCTTGTAATAAAGTTTCTCAATTGAACTATTTCGGATGGGGGAAAGTATTTTTTTAGGAAGGCTTGAGAAAGTTCATCCCAAGCGGTAATGGACCCGGGGGAAGTGACTGCAACTAGACCCTTGCTTTATCCTACAATGAGAATGGAAATAACCAAAACTTGATCACGTCATCCCAAGTTAGGGTTCTCCAGTGGGCTACCATTGAATTGATTTTGTTGAACTATATTGAGCAATGCAGTTTTAGCTCAAAATTGTTGGCAACTACGTTTGGCTTCCAAATGCTTGATTGCATCCCATATGCATTTGGAGATGCAAACTCTTTAAGAGAACAATGCTGCTCTTCTTCTCCATCAATCTCATCCATGGTCTCTGAACTCACGCTTACTTTTATCTCACTTATCCACCTCCACAATCCAGTCAACATTCGTTCGATCTCAATGTCTAGCTTTGCTGGGGGCCCAAGTCGAAAGGATTGTTACATAAAAGGTTCATGAAAGTGCAGACAATAAAAAATCAACTAGAGAAGAAAAAATAGAGGGAAATTAAAGGATTTAGTCTATCCAAATAATAAAGTATAGAATATCAATTAGCCGAAGTCCCCGACAATGGTGCCAAAAACTTGTGCTATTTCTGCAAGTTTATGGATTCGTTATAGTATTTCAAGGTTGTATCCTACAAGGACTTCATAATTGAGTACACTTTTTTACTATTTTAACTACCTAAATCTATATAAATTGGGGGTATGCTATCGGATAAAAAGAATAATTACAAAAAGCTTTCTAAATTGCAAATACTAAACAATAAGAGTGAAACCTAGGATCAAACTTCGATCTCCGAATTAATAATCAATAATAAAACAACATTTATGTCGCAGATTAATTCGCTGACTGTGGACAATTGGTCATATTATATTCATTAGCCTCTTTGAAGGTCTAAGAACGTATTAAATCTAATTTGCCAACTACTTTTGTGACTCAAAAATTAAAATAAACCCATTAAGTGTCACCAATTCTAAAGTCCCTAAGAATTAAACATCTACTTTCATGATTTCTTAAATTCCTGTACACATACTAATTTATGATAATAATCTCAGCTTTTCAATTGTAGATTACATCTAAAGAGGTTGGATTTTTTCAACCACTATACTACAATTAAATATAGCATATGCAATCGTATAGAAGAATCAAACATACGACATAATACTTTAATTCATCATATTGATCATTAAAACGGTACCTAGTCAATCCTAGAAAAGAAAATTACTCACTCATATATTTAAATGAAATTAACAAAATAAATAACTTGATAATCATAATAACAATAAAAAGATACAAAGAATAAGAATTAGAATGAATTAACCATAATCAAGAAGAGAACAATGTTGATTTCGAGTCGATCGTACATGAATTACACACTTGAATCTTCGGAAAAATCAAAACTAATGGAACAACCAATTACAAGAAGCTAAAACTCAGTAATGAGGGGTCTGATGAGGCCCTAAAATCTCCTCTCTCTCTCTCTCTCCTTAAGAAGTCCCTAAGGCGTGCCATGAAAAATCCCATCACGCCGGCCATGTCACCCACATAAATCATGGGGGAGACTGTTGTTGCACGACCGTGCGCCCATTGCACATCCTAGCCGTGCAGTTTCTCAACTCTCGGCATTTTAGAATTTATGATCTTGCATGGCCATGTAGGTATGGCATGGTCTGACCGTGCAATATTTTAAGCCTCAACTTTTCAACTAAGAAATCTGCATGGCCGTCCAATCCATGCACTGCCTGACCTTGCGATTTCGTTTTCTTCGATAATAATAGGAGAGTGTTGCATGACTGTGCAACTGGGTGTGCGACTGACTGTGCAGCTCCCTTTCCATGCTTCTTAAGGCTTTCTTGGCACATCTTTGACTCTCTTAAATTCAATACACTTCCATAAACATGTTGGGTCGATGTACTCTCCTCCAAAGATTTCCATGCTAGGTCCTTTGCTCCAAAAATAAGTAATTCTTTCTCGGATTTGGTGTTTTTGTAGGAATTCCTACAACACAAAGCTCAAGAAAGAATTAGTGCAAATAATATACTAGAACCATAGTAAAATATGTAAAAGAGATTAAATGAAGTCCCAAAGCAAAGGTAAAGAGAGGTAAAATTATGGAAATTATTCACTTTATCAATGCCATGTCATCCTGCCATGGTATTATCCTATACCTTCAAGGTATATGTATAATTTAATAACCTCAAATTGAGTAGAGTGTTACAAGGATTAATATGAATACTTATATCAACATGGTATACCGTCCATTTGGTGATTCCGTCCTAAGAATTCCACGGTTAGGCTTGCTTGTTATGGAGTAATTTTTAAGATGAGTGACTCTTTAGGGAAGTTTTAAAAATTTTCTAAAAATATTTGTATTGATCTGTGGGGCTGCCAGATCAATCTAAAAGCTATCTAGGGTAGTCTCCATGTGTTTGTATGGACTCGGGGTCCTATAAATGGTATCAAAGCAAAACCACAACTGCGAGCTGAACTTTGATCTACTAGACAACAACCTAGCTGGACGATTCTTGGGATAAGTTGTATTAAGACAATTAGTAGTTGAGGTGCAACTAGGTTGTTGTGTTCTTTAAGTGGGGGTGAATGTAATACCCTCAAATTGAGCGAAGTGTTATAAGGATTACTATGGATACTTATATCAATATAGTATATCATCATTTTAGTGATTCCGTCATAAGAACTCTATAATTAAGCATGTTTAATTGGATTAATTTTTAGAATGGGCCACCCTCTTAGAAAGTTTTATAATTTTTCTAAAAATATATCGGAAGGCACATGAATAAGGAAAAAGTACCATGAAAGAACTCTTATTGATCTATGGGGCCAGCCGATCAATCTAAAAGTATTCTAGGGCAGCCTCTACAAGGTTGTATTGACTCAACGTGTTACATATAACCCCCTACTAACTACAACTCAATAAAGAAGGAAATAGGTACTGAGTGAAAGATAAAAAATACAGGGCTACCTACCCTCTAACTCCCATGTATCTACCATGAAAGTTGAAAAAAATGGCTTGAACAAAATCTTAATTTCTATTATTAAATGATACCACAAATCACAACTACAATGTCATTAATAACCAATTGGGTGTTTTTAAATGATATCACCAAACACAACATAAGTCATACAAGCTACCAAATTTGGTGTTTAGATGTTGCACCAAACTTAACCACACAAGGCATCTAAACCACACCATAATAATCATCGTTTTTATTTCCTTTAATTCTGATTAAGCATGGGTAATATCATTATTTAAAATTTTCAATTACATGAAAAAGTTAAGATATAATTCCTAAAGAAATATCATCAAATGATAAGGAAATAAAGTAAATTTTGGTAGAACCACTTAATTAGTCGCTAGGACTATTCGATTGTTTTGACCACACTATATTTGAGGAGAAATAAAAAATACAGTCAGTTGATTGGTTGGTCCAACAAATTGATTGTTCATAGAAATTAGTTAATGGGTTTGGCTGGACTAGTCAATATGTCTAAACCAAGGCCAAAACCGTTATGGTTACAAAGCAACCAATTAATGGGTTTGGCAAAATGATTTACTATTTAGGGAAACCAATCAATTAGTTTATCTAACAAATCAATTGTTTATGCAACCAACCAATTACGAAATCCAAATCAAGTGATTATTCACACAACCAGTAGATTGGTATAATGCACCAATTGATTGGTTTGAGCAAAACAATTTGTAGACCCAGGATCCACACTTCTTAGAAAAGTATTAATATTTTCTAAATTAATCCTAGCATGATTTTATGTCATAAAACACATAAAAATACATACTCAACACATGAAATTACATAAAAAAATGGTAGAATCGATACTCAAAATAATCATGCTTAAATCCACCAAATTCACTCATGATACAAAAATAATTAAATCATGCTTTAAAACTTAAGTGGGAAAAGACAAGGGAGAGCTAAATCTAAGATTAGGATAAGAGATAAGAGATAAGTATTTGACCAATGGATGAGAAGACAATAATCATATATTTTTCTAAGAAAAAAAGAGAAGGGAACAAAGTGAGAAATTCCTAACACTTACAAAATTTTCACATAGGAAAGGGAGAAAGTACGCAAGTGTAAAAGCAAGGGAGTTAAAATGAATTATAAATTGGAGTGTGAAGATTAGCTAGGTCAACATCTTAAAGGGAAAGGATAGAGGCAAGCTGACTTGGTTGCATGTAGAGAACCAAGTGTAAGAATAATCATGATGAGGGTGAGGGAGGTAAAGTGTAGTTAGGGGGAATGTTTGAGGGTATTTAAGTCAATAAAAAAGGTTTAGGAAGTCAAACATGCAACCATGGCTGCCAAAGGAGAGAGGAAAGTGAGGGAGAGGGAGAAAAGGTGACAAAGTACTTCAAAAGTAATTTGGGAATTTTTTTAGCTGAATAAAGTTATGTAATGGTTTAAATAATGTAAAAATAATCCCAAAGTACCAAAATATGCTTATTAACATAAATAAATTCTAATTATAATTTTTCAAAAAAGTTAGAAAGAAAATCAAAGCAAAAATAGAAAAGGATTTGAAATCATATGATAGCTAGTCAAGTGGTTTATCACAGAATGAAAATACTAGTTTTTAAATGTAGCGGTTGATCAGTATAGGTAAATAGCAAATATGTATGCTTGAAATTCACATTTTTAATAAAAATTTCAAGACCCTTTAAAAACCAAAACTAATTAATCTTATATCAACATAATTTTAAATATACTTTGAAGGATTTTAGGGTAAGATATATATAACAATTATAGGATGCTCTAGAATAGTACTAGAAACTAACATTGTTAAGGCGATGTCGTACCCATACTTGTTCCCAATTCTATATGAGGATCAACTATATTACCCAAAAATATTATATAATATTAATCCTGATTAATTTATATTTTAATGTAACCCTTAAAATCTTAGTTTAGTTATTTTGTTAACATTTGACCTACAAACCCACATAAATTCTTAAATAAGATTTATCCTAATTATTTCATATTTATTCTTTTTTTTTTCAAATCCACCCCAAATTGATAAATTTTAACCCAATTTATTTTTCCTAATATGGTACCTTTAACCTTGATAAATTAATTTTACTCTAATCTTAACTCTAATTATAATTCTAACCCTAATTTTATTTCCCTTTTATTTTTCTTTCTTTTCCCCTTTTCCTTTTTTTTTCTTTTCTCCTTTTCTCTTTTCCTTCTCTTTTTATTTTCTTCCCTACACCGAACCCATTTCCTTTTTTCCTTTTCTTTCTCCCCTGGCCTAACCAACCCAACCCACTTTTTCCTTTCTTTTCTTTCTCCCCTGGCCTAACCAACCCAACCCACTTCTTCCTTTATTTTCTTTTCTCTCACCATTTGAACCCAACCCAACCTATTTTCTTTTCTTTCTCTTCTTCTCATTCTCCCACACCCTCTACACCCTATACAACGCCCTAGCATGCCCCCTACGCACACCAATCCTTTGTTCCTCTTCAAGCTTAAATGACCCCTGCATGCTCCCTAACGTGCATTTCCTTTCCCTTCCCCCCTACAAGCCCCTACACTATCCACTCCTTTGCTAGCCTAAATTGCCCCTCTTTTTCCATTACCTTCCTATGTGACCCAACACTACTATCCCATCCATCACCCCAAACTCTCCCAACCCTCACCATTGCATATACACACATACACACACCCATTATTCCCCTGCTTAATTTTTTTTCTTCGCCATTCACCATCCAACCATCACCACCACCACACCACTCTTCCTTGTAACTGAGCCCACACCCCACACATCACCAACATTGTTTACTTCCCCCTTTTCCATGTGTTGTGCCTTCCTGCCTGAACTCCCCTTTGTGTCTCTCTTCCACTGCACATCACACCAACACCACACCACCACCGAAGCATACCATTACCATCATCATCTAGATATGACTGCTAATTGGCCTTGCTACCACTAGCCTCCTTCATCACCACTAGCGCCGCCCATCATGCACCTCACCTTCACCCAAGCTTCTCCAACCTTCCCCTCAACCTTCCACCTTCGTCTAGACTAATGATCCATGAGCAACATGAGTATTTCATTAATTTTTTGTATCCATTTTCAACCTAAGGGCATTTTGATAATTTCTCCTTTAATAATTATTTTATTAAAAAATAATATTTTATTTGTTAAATATTAATATGGTAATTGTGATATTATTTTTAGGTACAAAATTTTGATTAGCGATCCTCATAAATGTTAGTAGGTTACCGATATTGTATGATTTTGCTGGAAATTAGGTTATCCCTATACTTTAAAATATGAGATATTGTATGATAGTATATTAGAGTTTTTGACGTGTAACATTCATAAAGCATTATAGTCACATTGAAACAATTTACCTAATAATAATAGTATTAAATTTAGTATAACACTAGTACACGAATTGGATTAAAAGATAAAGAGTATAAGGCGGTTTCAAACTAAATTATCGTCTAATCCATTATCTAGTAAGAAAAAACATAGAGGAATAATTTTGGCATTTTAAGTGAAATGTATATACGGTGGTTTTAACTTATAATGGCCATGTATACCATTAATGAGAGAGGTAAATAATGGTTAAGGGTATAAACGATGGTTATAAGTAAAAGCCACCATGTATGCCCTAATACTATAGAATGTAATGCATGACAGTTATAAGATAAAACCGCAGTGTATTCCCTTAACCCATATTTACCTCTCTCGTTGAGGGAATACATAGCGATTATTAGGAAAAACCATCATATATTCCCTTTTGCACTATTAGGGTATACACGACGGTTTTAACTTATAACCGACGTGTATACCCTTTTTCCTTATTTTTTTACTTTGTCATTTTTTAACCTAGAATCACCATCACATCTTTAATTTTCCTCTACATATTCAGATAACGTTGTTCCACATAAGGAATCTCTAAAACCGCCATTGGCTTTCTCTCTTCTCTTTGCTAGTTTTCTTGTTCATTTTTGTTCTTTTATATTTTGTTATATTTGCCTTTCTCTATCTCTGTCTCTGATCATAGTATGTTCATTATTCTTTGTTTTTCATTTTTCATTTTTCTTTTAAGTTTAAGTGTTTTGTGTAAGTTTCTATTTATTTCTAAATTTTTCTTGTGTTATTTCTTAGTCGACCTCTATGTTATATATTTTATTATTCTTTGTTCATTATACTTTACATGATGTTGTGGTGCATATCTGCATACTTTATGTTGTTAGTTTTTGTGTTGCTATGTTTTGTGAAGATATATTATCAAACTATATCTTTTGAAAAATAGAGTACAAGGCTTAATAGATAATACTCTATAAGAATTGTGGTATTGTTACTAATGAAAACGTTGTTCCGGTGTATATGTATTTCAGGTATGTAGTCAGTTTTTTTACTTGACTAATATTTTTATATTCCCCCCATTTTTTGTAATTTAGTGGTTGATCTATACTTATTTCTCGTTATGGATCCTAAGGGGATAAATGCAAGTAGGTTATCTAGAAAATATATAGACGGAGTTCATGAATTTATTAAATTAGTCATTAAATATTCAAAATATCCTTTACGGATATCCTAATCATGTGTAGATTGTGGAAATATGATAAAAAGAGGGGTAAATGAGATATAAGATCATCTAATTATTTGTGAAATTGATAAGAGTTATAATAGGTGGATATAGAATGGAGAGCCACTTATTAATTAACCTACTGTGGTTGACACGATGACATTGAAATGCAAATGATTTTGCTCACATAGATGACTTTACCAACAATGTTGAAGAAAATTTTAATGACCATTTGGAAATGTTTGAAAAGTTTTTAATGATTTAGATATGCCTTTGTATAATGGTTGTACTAAGTTTACAAAATTATCCATTGTGTTACGACTGCACAATTTGAAGGAGGGTAATGGATGGAGTAATAAAAGCTTCACTTATCTTCTTGAGCTTTTGAAAGATATGATTATGGAGGAAAATGTGCTTCCTCCCTGTACTTATGAAGCTAAGAATATTATGTGCTCTATGGGTTGTAATTATGAAAAGATTCATGCTTGTCCTAATGATAGTATTTTGTATCGTAATGAATATGTATCATTAGATAGTTGTCCTCAATGTTGAATGCCATGATATAAGAGAGATAATGTTCTTTATAAGGTATTTTGGTACTTTCCAATTATACAAGACACATGTTTTGTAATGAGGAAAATGTAGATAACCTTATATGGTATGTGAAAGGAAGGATTTTTTATGAAAAGTTTAGACATCCGGCATATTTTCCTCAATGGAAAATTATTAATTTTGTATACCCTAATTTTGGTAGTGAAGCTAGAAACCTATAGGTTGTACTTTGTTTGAATGGAATGAACCCTTTTAATGGAAAAACTAACTATATAGTTTATGGCCCTTTATTTTGGTGATCTATAATCATCCTCCCTCATTATGCATGAAAAGAAAATGGATGATGATATCCTTAATTATATCTGGTCCAAAGAAGCTGAGTAATGATATATCTGGTCCTTCATTATACATGCAGGATTTAAAATACATGTGAGATCACGGAGTTGAAGTAATTGATGCACATAGCAAAGAGTCTTTTAACTTAAGAGCGATGTTATTTTTTACTATACATTAATTACCTACTTTCGGCATATTTTCAATTATAGTGTACATAAACACTATGCATATCCTATTTGTGAATACAACACAAACTTTCTCCAGCTACTAAAGTGTGGGAAGACTACTTATCTTTGGACATCATAGATTCTTGCTATGAATCATCATTATCATAGGAAAATAAAAGCTTTTAATGGAAAAGTTGAAGAAGCAAAATCTTTGAATCCCCTCATGGGATTACAAGTATTTGACAAAGTAAAAGACTTGAATTTGTCTTTAAAAAAATAATCTTTTCAATCGGGTGGAAGAAGTGGTAAATCTTCTTTAGCCTTCCATATTAGAAGAATATGCACATACGATAATGTCTTAATATAATGTATATTGAGAAAAATGTATCTACTTTTCTAATTGATGCGTTTTTGAATGTGCCAAAAAAATAAAGGATGGAATTAATGATTAGTTGGACTTGGTTGACCTAGGTATAAGAACATAATTACATCTGTAGAAGGGGTGAAATATGACTTTTTTTACCTCCTACATGTTTTACTCCTTCTAAAAAGAGAAGATATCATTCCGTGAGTATTTGTAAAGAGTGAATGTTCCCAAATTATATTAAAAAAACTTCAAGAAAATTATTTTGATGAAATATTTGAAGTTATGAAATCTCATGATCATCATATTCTCATTCATGACTTGTTGCCGATTACTATAAGTTCTATCTTACCAAATCGGGTTTGAAGTGTCCTCACCAGATTTTGTTTCTTTTTCAAGAAACTATGTGGTAATTTTATTAACCATGCAAGGTTGGATAAATTATAGAGTATTATACTATCTCAAGATCTATTTTCCTCCATCATTCTTTGTAATCTTGATTTATTTAAAGGTTCACTTGGTTATGGAGATTAGATTATGTAGGCTAGTTCATTTGTATTAGATGTATCCATTTGATATGCATATTCTTAAGAGGATATGTGAGGAATCCGAGAAGGCTTGAAGGTTACATTGTTGATATTATCTATTAAAGGAGGTGGCTTACCCAATGTTAATACGATATGCCTTCCTAAACCATGACATTTAATTATAGAAGAACAAGGGAAATGGTGTAAAGGATTTTTCATGGTTATCATTGATGATGATCACATGTTTTCCCAATCTCACCTCTATGTACTTCACAATAAAGATGTTTTTTAGCCACATGTAGATCAACACATAGATAATTTGAGGGCTTTAAGTCCATCTAGGAGGTAAAAATGGATATATGATAGACACAATGGCTCCTTTTAAAAATGGTTGCCATCTTAATCGTTTGAATTTGATAATGATTTGTATTAGTGGTCAAACCCTCCTTATAGGGAAGTGATATCAAATAACTCATATACGATGAATGGTTGTATTTTCTATGTAAAGGAGTAGAATTACAAGAATAATATGAAAACTAGTGGTGTGAGTGTAATATCAGAAGCTTTGCATATATCAAGTCCAGAGACAGAAACCTTGTTTATGCATAAATGACATACTGTTAGGTGATATAGCAAATATGACTGTGAAATTATACCGCTTTTAGAATCCCTTTATTCGGGTGCAAATGGGTTAACCATCAAAATGGGGTTTGTACTAAGGAAATTGTATTTACAAGGGTGGTTCTTTTGAGGCTTGGTTATAAGCATCCTCACAAGCAAAATAAGTATTCTATGTTACTGATCAAGTTGATGAAAAGTGGTCCATTGTATTGAATGCAAAAAAAATAGGAAGATGACATACAAGGGGAGAATATTTTAACCACTGAATTACCTTCATTGTCCAACCATGATGACAATACCAATTACCTCTACACATGAGATGATCATAAATAAGGGTTATAAGTACTTGAATCATAGTTTTTACATAAAGAGGGCATATATCATAGATTAAATTTTTATAGATGAAAGGTTGAATTACTTCTTACCTGTTATTTTTTTTGGAGGAAGGTTTATTTTTTATATATTTATTATATCACATCATATATAAATTGATTCCTAATATATAATTTTTTT
Organism: Tamarix austromongolica; assembly: GCA_039764185.1. Taxonomy (NCBI): domain Eukaryota; kingdom Viridiplantae; phylum Streptophyta; class Magnoliopsida; order Caryophyllales; family Tamaricaceae; genus Tamarix; species Tamarix austromongolica. The sequence continues at coordinate 47,515,375 of CM077819.1, forward strand.
ATTCTAGATATAGATCCACTTGAAGATACACATGCTCAGGAGGTTAGAAAAACATAAAGAAGGGGGAGAATCAGATTGACACAAAATGCTCGAAATAGAGAAAGGAACATTGTGTCTAATGTTGATTTTGATGAATTAGGGTATCCAGTAGGCAAGAATAGAGATTTGTTCATTGATTATTATAAATCTAGGGCTTGTACATACATCTCCATCACTTATTGGACTTGGACGGATGTATCAAGAGAGTTGAAGAATAAGGTGTGGGATGACACTATAGTATTTCATAGATATGATTTTTTTGTTATTACCATATGATAATTTAATTATATACATACTAAATATTTGGTTTTTATAATTGTAAAAATGATTTATTGCTGGAAAAAAACATGAGAAACTTGTTATGAGTCGAGCTACAAAGTCCTAGACAAATGGGAATTCGTAGATGGTCAAAAACCATATGTATGCAGTTGATTGTACTACCATGTCCATGCCCCTAGATATCTTTAGGGATTTGATCCCCTTCGGCCAATAGAGGGAGTTTTATTTATGGAGGTCTTTAGAGGAATATAAAGTATGTAAGAATATATTATAATTAACTTTTTAATATACCTAGAGTGTACTTAGGTTATAATTCAAAGTAACGTCATCTATCTATTTTGTTTGTGATAGACAAAAAGCACTAAAAATAGAGCCAATGTAGAGAAAAAACATTTACGCTCACAAGGTAAGACACAGAGGCAACAAGGAAACTAAATAAGCCTTGGTATGAAAATAAGTATTTTTATGATATAATATTATCACTAAGTATTTTTTACTTGATGCCATTCTTTTATGATCTAATACTGTTACTAAATATTTTTACTTGATGAAAGAGGAGAAACAAATGATAGAGGAAGTAGAGCTAATCCAAACCCCATATGTACCCTTAGAGTGAGATTATGTTTAGATATATGCAAGGGTAAAGAATGGAAAGCCTACTCACAAACAAACTCAACAAATGGTTGAGAAAATTATAAGGCACACAACATTTATCTTTAATTGGTTTAATATGGTTACTTATCCCTAACTATTTTTTTTACTTTAAATAGTTGGTCGGTTATTTTGATAAAGAAGGTCCAAATGTTCTTTTAACACACACTTTGGGCACTCAAGAGCATGGTGGCCAATGTAAGGTATATAATTATGGGTTCAACCTATCTAAGGTATTTGGACATTGCGCTAGTTCTCACCCTTCAAAGGACAAATATGAATAGATAGAGAAATAAATTATGAGGTTCAAGGAATTATAAGAGGTAATCCTTATAAGGTTGGATAGTATGTGCTTATATTTGCAATCTCTAATTCAACCCTCCACATCTAGTGTCCCCAGACCCTCTCCAAAAATTAATGAGGTAATATACTATACTATACTCTATGTACTTGAATATATTTATTTTTTACCATAAATTGAATCTTTTGACTATTAGTTATAGGGTCAATATCCTTGTGAGTTACAAGTCATAGAGGATGGGCCCATTATAGCAAATGTTACTGCATTTATTGAGCCTAACTCAACTCTTTATACTATACCATTGGCGTTTGCTAAATTTTGGGTCTCAATTCATAAAATCCTCAAGGCATATTTAATGGAGCTAGTGCAACTTGATGTGGCATTTAATCACAAAGAAGAGGCTATATCTGTATTGTGCTTACTAGTCGGGCAATTAGTTGGATGATTGAGTAACCCTGTAATTATCAAGGATGAGGTAATCTAAACTTTTTTAATTTTAGATTACATTATTGTTACGTAAGTGATAATATATGATCTAATAATTATTTCATCCACTTTTTCTTACTGAGGGCAATCATATTATCGTAAAAAAAATAGTAAGAAGGAAAAAAAAGATATGGAGTATGTTGAAGCCCAAAAAGCTTTGGGAATATACACAATAATCAAGTGTCGTGACCTATCACCTCAATTTAGGTTGTATTTGGACATGGTGCTTTTGTTAGATGGTAATTCTATTATAATTCCTCTTCCAAATTCTTTGCACATGAAATCATAAGATGTGAATATTTGGATTAGAGCAAAGGACATACTACATTTGTTACAAGGTGAATTGTTATAATGCAAATATATAATTACATATACAAGGTAATTTAAATCTCTTCATGTTTGAACTTATTTTATTTATTAGCGGGAAGGTGGTGTTGATACTAAACATTTATTCTTTCATGGTCATAGGTTCTCGAAAGATAGTTTATTATCTGATATCTTGAACGAGTGTGTTGTATATAGATTTCTATGCTTAGACATGATATCCAATGAAAATGATAATGTTGAACATATTCTATATGTGGTTAGCTTGATGAAGATAACTCCACAATCCCTCGTGTTTGCTCCATTTTCCTTTGACATGTGTTGGGTACTAGTGATATTACAACCATGTCAAATGAAAATGGATTCAACTGATGGAAATCCTTGTTCTAATCCAAATTTCAATTATGGAAAGGTACATATTTATCTATATAATGATATTAATTAGAATCATATAAACACATACTTTTTTTTTAAAATAATATGGCTAATAAATTAATTGGATCCTTCAAGACTTATTTGGGGCCACAAAATCAGGGAAGGGCACCGCCATCTCATATATCTTGGAAAAAATTAAGGTTTATAGTCTTTATATAATTTAAGAATCATTATCATTTAATATTAAGTATATGGTATGAGAAACTAATAAGATAATATAGTTAATATTTTATTGTTTAGTGTCCATGATAATAAGATAATGAAAGTTGTGGATACTAGGTCATGATGTTCATGAAGGAAGTCATTTGCAAGCATGGAACTGTGCAAGGAGAAGTATGTATTTACTTTTTTTGGTTCATACTAATTATATTTATCTATATACATTAATACTAACATGGTCTTTTCCAACTTTAAACATCATGACCTTCTCAATTATCAAAATAACAAGATTCATGAAGTTAGGAAGGAATGGTTAGATTTTATTATAAGTTTTTATGATGATTATGTGTACATGTGTAGCTTTAATTTTTTGTACATAGAGTGTCAATATGAATGAAAAATAATTTTGTATAAGGCTTTGTATGCTAAGTAAATAATGAAAGTATATAATCGTTTATTCTAGTTGCTAGCTATTTCAGATGAGGCAAAGACTTATGATGCTACTGAATGCATCATGGAAACATATGTAGGTTTTTTGTAAGAAAAAAGGTGCTAGGGAAATGATAAAAATATTCTTTAAAAAATAAGGAATACACGGTGGTTCTATATCCCAACTACCATGTATTGTAGCGAGATATAGAATACACGACGATTGGAATTCATAACCATTGTGTATTGTATATATACACGGCAGTTATGTATCCCAACCCCTGTATTCTCTATCTCACTGGCTAGGAGAAGTTATGGGTATACATGATAGATTTTATGTATAACCACCGTATATTCTTCCTCTCAATGGTCTAACTAAGAGTTGTTTAGAGTATATACAACAGTTTTGATTTATAATTGCGGTGCGTATTTAATATACACATCTATGTTTTTAATTGAATTGTCATATAAAATATGACGCTAATGATTCTTTAGCCAAATTTAAATAATAACACAAAGGTTTTTAGGCCTTATTATATATTATATATGATGATTGATTAGGTAGTCGTTATAAACCACCATGTATATCACTTTTTAACTGCCATGTATGAGTTTTCTTATAGCGGTGTAATCGAGAATCTTAACTTGTATAAATTTTTTATGTGTATGAAAGTATGTTAAAATAGGTTTTATGTTGGAAATAAATTATATATATATATATATATATATATATATATATATCATGTACGTCTAATATGATATGTTGAACATGTTTAGGCATATTATTGACATAATTATAGCTATTGAGTGCCCTAAGGGCAATTTGGTCATTTAAGCATATTGTACTATTTATGTTGATAATAATACCTAGCATGTCTTAAATATTGTTAAGTATGGATGTATATGATTTGATATTTTAGAATGATTATTTTTATTATATACCTTAGGAGAATTTTGGTCATTTTAAATATATCATAATATTTATCCTGATAAGTGCTATTTATTATTGTGTATAAGAATATGTAATTTGATATTTTGGACATGCATGTTAGGGTTTTATGTGCAAAAATTTGTATAAGGGCCAAAAGTTCATTTGATGCATCTAGTAATTTATTTACATTTTATGTAATTTAATTATTGTGTTTTAATACACATAATATGAATAATTGGGCATAGGTTCAACTTAGTGTATTGATAGGTTGACTTTAGTGTTGATTTGACTTTGACTTGGATTGTTCACCTTAGGATTGACTTGAATAATTAAACATAAAGAAAATATGGTTGAGTATGGAATTGGAATCATTGTGTAATATGTGATATTTTTGACCACTTTCTTAAGATATTAATACTTAAAGTGTAATACTTTTATTTTGGAAACGATTTCTCTCTAGTGGTAGCTACCCTAGAAATGAGGTAGGAGCCCTTGATTTGATTGATTGATTCACAGGTGTGTCGTTGTGCCATAGTAAGGCCCTAATCTACTCTATAGGTAAACTACAGGCCCTATAGAGGGTATCGATACTTAAGGATTAGGTGTCCTAAGTTGGGAAGGTATTGTGTTGGCTTGTGTTTCATTATGACTAGAGAGCTTTTATGCCTATGGGTTGGATGGTTGGAAGGGAATTGTGATGCCTTATGCATTGGTATTATCGATGTACTTTTATGTCACTGGATTATAATTGTATCCCATTTGAGTAAATAAAAAAATAAAAAGGATTATTATTGGATTGGTTAGTAGTAGCTTTTATACCTACCTATGATGTTATGGATTTTTATAGGTATTATGCCTTTGTGCCTACATATGATGTTATAGATTTTTATCGGTACTGTGCGTTTGTACTTACCTGTGATATTATGGACTTTTATTAGTATTGTGACTTTGAGCCCTACCTAGGGTATTTATGATATTATTGGTTTGATATTGAGATGTAATATATATTGTGAATATTATGCTTATTATATTGAGATTAACTCTAACCATTACTCTAGAAAGCATCTCTTGTATGATTAGTTGGTAAGCTTCATTATGTTCTAAATGAATGAGTATAAGTGGTATGTGGTTTTGATGATTACTATTCATCTGATATGATTATTGTATTTTATTTATCGCATGTATATTTTAATATATTATACCATGTTATGTTGTGATGCCTATCATGTGCTCCATGTGGGACTTTTCATATTAATTCCATATAATGAGCTACTCAGTAATGTAATACAAACATGTTCTATTTCATGATCCCTTACCTATTCAATGGATAGTCTTTACCTTGGGGGAGTACCTTGAGGGTTCAGCCTAAGAGCTTTTGATAGGGGTTGAAAGTTAGAACTATCCGAGATTTTCCCAACATCATTTGATCAAGATTTTCCTTGGACTCTCATGTTCTATGTTTTTTTCCTTATAAGATTATAACTCTTTACCTAATATTTTAGGCTATCAGGACAATGTTATTTTGTATTGAAATCTAAAATTTTGCTTTTATGATTGTTAATTTAAGCGAAGTAACTTTTAGCTTTAGCAATTAGTATAAGAATAGAAGAAGGTGCTGGACTTATATTAGGTGTGGCAGTAATACCCATTATTTTTATAATTAACACTTCTACAAAATAAAATTTTTAAGTGATAAAATTGGCGGTGTTACACGAACCTTCATCTTTCAGTATATATTTCCTTTACTTGAGAAACTTATTCATCAATATATAGAGATAAATTTCAGAAACATTACGATATAACCTATTTTTATTTTTTTTAAATCCTAATAAGAGATATTTTATTTTATTTTTTAAAAATGTTTATATCAACAGGTTATGTTAGCAAGTTATACCTATCTCCTATATACTATTGGTCATATGGTATATGTAATACCTCATATTTTTTAAATTTAATTTTATTAAGCTTAATTATTTTATCAGCATAATTTGATAAAAATATTTATATATTTTAATTTTGATTTATTTTATAGATTTATCAACGATTTCAATTTCATATTACAATTAATTTATCATTGTCATTGTGGATTATTCTAGATAAATTTGTTCATGACCATGATTTTATTATATTCATATAATTTCAATTTCTATTTAAAAATATTTATTTCCATTCTTTCTCATATTTTTATTTTTAATATTTTAGATTTGTTTTTTATTATAAATTCATTGTGTGATTACGACTTTATTTTGGAGTTATATTTCGTTAATGAAATAAATTATTTAAATTATAAAATTCTCTTTAAATTAGTAAAACCATTTTAATGATTATATCCAAAAAACAATTACAACTTTGAATTTATCCATTTTTTCAAGGTCGTTAAGATCTTTGGAAAGTTTTCAATTAATTTTTTTTTGTAATTTATTTATGATTTTCTTTCCAAAATTTATTTTCTTCCATTTTATCCTTTTTGATTTACGGAGGGTCGTATTTGGAAATTATTTAAATTAATCCCATCCTCTTAGAATTTGATTTAAATATTTTCTTATATGGTTTCAAATATTTTTCAAAGTATTATTATCTATTTTCATAAATAATATAAGTCTTTGTGTTCATTTGTATTTTCTCCTAAAAGCTTTTCCAAAATTCTTTAAATAACTTTTATATTGATTTTATACCTTCGGATCATTAAGAAATAGTTCTTGTAAATGAGTTTTAGATAAAATTACCTGTTAATATTTTTAGATATTCAATATTGTCATTTGTGTATTTGTTAAAAAGAAATGAAACCACCCCTGACCGGACCCCCTCATTTGTTTTTCTTTTCTTCTCTTTTCTCCCACTTTTATTTTCTCTCTCTCTTCCTTTCCCGTTCCTTCTTCTATGTGCAATCCCAACCCCCTAAACTTCTGTGTACTTACCCCTCTTCTCTACTTCATTCACCAACACCTCACCAAATCCGGCAACCACCAACTACACTAGTAGCAATAGCTATAGTAGTGAGCGACAACAACATAGCTAGAAATGCACAATAGTGAGAAGTAGTGCAGTAGTGACAAACAACCACCGTTGATGTCAATCGACCACCAGCGAACGCTCCTTGCCCTTTGTTGGAGCTTCCTTGAGCTTTGTCGGCTTTGATTTCTAGATTATGTTCTGCATAAATTACTCCAAATCTTAATTTTTTATATTAATTTTGTATGAATTGACTTATGATAAACTAAATTGTTTGTTTAATTATGTATATACATATATGTTGTATGATTGATTTAGAGTGGTTAAATGTAGCATATGTGGTTGACTTGTGAAAATTAGAATTTTGATCCAATTATGTTTGGATTTTTCAAATTCATCTAATTAAGCTATTTTTGATACAATGATTATAGAATATCATGTAAAATATATCTAATTTTATATTGAAATTGTTAATTTGAGGAATTTATGTGGAATTAATCATAATTGGATTTTAGGTCAAAATCTGTGTGTAAAAAAATTGAATCGCATAATCAAGTTATTTCATTCAATTGATTTCACAATATTCTTTGAAATGTATTTAATTTTATGTTGGAAGTGTCAATTCAAAAAATTTGTGTGAAATCAATCGAAGTTAGATTTTTAGATCACAACACTTGCAGATATAAATTTGATTGTGCAATCAAGATATTTTACTCAATTGATTATATAATTTACATTAGAATACATTTAATTACAATTCCAAATTGTCAATTTATATACTTTAACAAGAATTGACCAAATTTGTATTTTGGACTCAAAAACACTAATTGTGTCCAATAGGGTATTTCTTATATTTTTTTTGATCAATTGATTATATATTATGTTATAAAATATGTCTAATTGCATTTTAAAATATTCAATTTAAATATATTAATAAAACTTTATTGAATTGTATTTTTTGGCCTAAAACCCTAGATTTTCAAATGAAATTAGTCATTTGTATAGTTGCTTTTCTAAAATTAAATTTATAGAGATAGTTCAAATGACCTTAAGTGCATTCTAACACCTTCAATTCTGATTAATTGATTTGAATTGCCTAAGTTTGTGTCTTGGACTTTAATACCCCAATTTTTGAAATTTATTATCTTAAATTGGCTACTCATAAGATTATTTTTTTGAAATTTATTATCGAAATTTATTTAAAATTAGTTTAAATATATTCTTAAGCTATCGATTTGAGGTAATAGGAGTTAATTAGTTAGTTTGTAATTCGGGCTTAGAAACCCAAATTTTCAAAGATTGTTTATGAAAATGATTTGCTTATGTTTTTTTCACCTAGTAGATTACTAGTTTTGATTTAAAATAATTTGAATTGTATTTTTATGTTATTGGGTTGGATTGGTTCTTTGAAAATGGTTGGTTTGTCTCTTTAGTTGTAAAACCTAATTAATTTATACTCTATTATCCTTTCCCCAATTTTTCAAATTAATTTGAAATGCTCCTAGTGATATGTGTTGAATCCGATTTGGTTAATATTTAATTTTAAATCATAATAGAGTTATGCTCGAGAGTCTTAGATTTTGGACACATTTTCCAAGAAAGGCCATACATGTCTCTCTTTTTTGGTAAAATTATAATACTTAAATTATTAATCGATAAGATAATTTTTAATCTAGTGTTATGATTTATATTAGTGATCTAGGAAACCATTATCGTAGATTGTCAAGCTCTTGATCTCTCTCTCTCTCTCTTTCTCAATTTGCTTAGCTAACTTCGGATTTAGGTAAGCCATTACTTACCTTTGCTTATGGCGGAATCTGGGATGTATTTTTTCTTGAAGTGGAAAGTGATGCAAATGCTTTATGATTATTTAAGTATGTCAAGAGTATATTATGTGTTTGTGTGGTAATTCTATGTATGTATGAGTTTATAACTTCAATACAAACACATGTTAGTATGCTTCTAGAATATTGTATGCATTAGATTATGTGAAGGGTTGAGCATGATTATGTGGTTAACATGTTCAACTACTTATGAAATATTTGGTAATTTTAAAGTATGCTTTAATGTGTCTAAATTGTAATCGGTTTAGAAAACCTTCTTTACGGTTGAGTGTGGATTGAAATTGTTTGATACCTTATGTTGTATTTTTATATAATGGAATTTCGGCTCTATTGCCACTTGAATTATTCTACTTTAATGCCACTTGGAATTATTCTGCTGTAATGTCACTTGAATTGGATCATCTTTAATGTCACCTAGATTGGTTCACCTTTAATGCCACCTGGATTTGTTTGGCCTTAATGTCACTTGGAATCGATCGACTTTAACACTGCTTGGATTGGTTTGGCTTTAATGATGCTTGAAATAAATTGGCTTTAATACCACTTGGAATGCATATAATAATGGAAAGTTATTGTGTTGATGGAAATGATTTAGGTGTTGTTATGTGAGCTAATTTATGATTATTTAAATCTTTAAATAAAACATTAATCACTTAAATTGAAAGACCTTGAGTCGGGACTTGTATAGGATAGCTATCCGAATTAGGTTTGCTATTCACTTGGTACCATTCTATTATTTTTTTCTTCTGTGATCTTGAGTGTCTTATGAGGTCCGGAGAGGCCCTTTTTTACTCTAGAGGTGTCTCGATATATTTTGCTCATATAGGGAGTATGCATAATTAAATGATTAGGTTTTCTATTTAATGGTAGTCTGGTTACATTTCTGGGTGGGCCAACTAGGGCTAGTACCATTCGGGTAGTAGATTAATTGTTACGATTTCTTTGAATCTCCATCCTCAAGATAATACAATCAAATAGATTTGATCATGTTAATGAAATATTATAATCAATTATTCTCATTCATTCATTGGCCTTTTATTTCATTATCCTAAATATGTCGCTCATTTTTCTTTTTTACAATCATGCTATCATGTGACACCTATCTTTACCTAGTTATTACATGATCTATTATTTAAACCGCATGTGGCCCTTATGTGCCAAATGCTATCTTCTAGGGTAGTTGTGTTACTCATCATGCATTCATGATTTCTTGTACACTTGTAGCTTATGTGTTATCATGTTTAGTCATGTATTCATAACCATGAATCCATGACCACATATTTTATTGTATGTATTACATATATAATTAAGCATGAGTTATTGTACGAGTGGAATGATGTATGTATGGCATGCATAATTGAGTATGAGTATTTTAAGCTAAAGATTACCATGTCTTATATGTATCATGTTTCCTCCCATGAGTTAGGTAATTGTGATTTTCTCAGTACTGGATCCTTACTGATACTACATTTGTTGAATGGGTTAAGCGACAATCCACTGATGGTGGGGAGGATATTTCTTATATAGGCACTACCCTAGAAAGGGGTTTTAATAATGGTTATTTTATGGTTTTGATAACAGTTTTGAATCGTCATTGAATCATCTGTTATTAAATATTTAATAATGGTTCATAAACATCATAAACAAATATATAAAAAACCGTAAGTATGTGCGTAAAATTCATATTTAATAACGGTTTTCAAGTAAAACCGTTGTTAAAACCTAGGTTTCAATAATGGTTTTAAATTCAAAACCATTAGGAAAAAGAAATTTTTAATAATGGTTATTACAAAAATCATTGTTAAAATATGATCCAATTAGGGTTTCATTCATTGATTATGCATTTATTAAACCCTAATATGTATTAAATGAACATAAATTTGAGATTAAATACAAGCTTTTAATAAAATTTATGTTTTAATAATGGTTCTTAATCAAAACTGTTATTAAAACAATATATATTTTTATTTATATTTTTGTTGTTTTGTTCCTGCCCACATACACAATTGTATGTTCAAATATTTACCAAATCTACAATGTAAAACAACATCAATTCATATATACATGCATGTCTTCCTCCCAAATGATACTCCATATTTTCAATCAAGCTCTAATTAGTATGTTTGAATACACTGTGTATATCGAGGAGTGAAAATTAGTAGGCATACCACAATTAGGTAGCTCCACACTCTAAAGTTAAAATTTCATACATCATAGCCTAGAAGACCAAAAGATGTAGATGAAATACAAACCTGAACATGCATGTAGATTATAGATCCCTAGCTAATACGGAGTGTATGAGTGCACGTGCTTGACCCATTGGTCTCTAACTTCATCAATTTCATCAACATTGTATTTTTAGCCTCGTGCATAGTCATCGGTGAAAAACTACAATGCCCAAGTTTTGATTAATATACATTTAGCACATAGGTCAAGTACCAAATATATATGTCATAATTATTAATGGAAAAATATGGAAAAGCAAACATACATGGCTTGGATCTATGTTGACCGATCTATTTTAGACTATCAGATCTATCACTCTACATACATAGTATCCACAATCATCATCATTTTACTATTGTGGATACTGTCAAATGAATTTAGCTAGCTCTGTAACTATTAGATATTAATTTGAATTAAAACAAAAGACAAATTATTTGTCTTCCTACTTACTATTACAGGCTCATATTGAAGACTCTTTGGGTCTGGAACATCATTCAAACATCTCCTCTAATACGCCATCCATAGTGCCCTAATAAATAGAGTTGGATACACAATATTGTAAGTATATATACCACATATAATAAAAGTAGAATATATGCATAAAAAGCTAATGAAGTAAGAAGTGAAAAGTATACTAACATGTCGACAAATTTCTTTCCACCACGACCAGCGATGTCAAAAGGCATGTCAAAGGTTTTAAGGGAATCAAACACATAGACTTTATTAAGATCCAAGTTGGATGACATACAAACCCCAATGTTCATTTGCGAGGTGAGGAATGAGATAAAGCTTGTTGTATCCCTCAATCAAAATGTGATCCGCTAAATAGTTTATGTGCCTACCCTCTCTTATTGTAGTACTGTCAACTATGTAGTATGGGCACACAAGCACAATAAAGGACAACATTCACACATCATGAATAGCTACCAACCTATGAACAACAATAACAATGAATATTTATTAATAACTAATAACTAATAACTTATATAAGAGGTCATAAACATTCCAATAGTACAAGAAGTACTAAACTCTGAAATATGAAATAATACTTATATGACTTAGACGACAACACTCGTGGTTGACATCCAATCCTAATTATAAATGTCACTTATGTAAACCTTCGATACCATGTAAGTATAATTATCCCTCCCAACATACTAAGGACAACAATCAATGAAAATATAATTGTCCTTGAGGTAGTTTTGGGCATATAAACATAATAAAGCTAGTGCTGGTGGAGGCCAGCTCTTCTCTGAAGAAGGAATCTTTTGTGGGGCAATTGATTTTTCAAATTTATCTCTCTCTCCTTTAGCAGTGCCCTCTTTTGTATTACTCGTTCTACTAGTACCTCTCTTGGTTTTACTAGTAGGAATAGTCTTCTTTTTTGATTCCTTAATTAATAATAATAAACAAAATATGTATTGAGCATATATATATATGAAAAATAATAAACAGTGTAACTAATAAATAAGGTCTAATAATGTTGTCGAATGTCATTACCTCTTCCGTAGTTAGATATTTGATTCGGAGGACAAGGCACAAAGCTTCTTTGAGCTTTTAGCACTATGGTTGCATCATCACCCTCTTTATAACAAGGTAAGGGTGCACTACCAATGATTGGAGTGTCAACACTCACTGACCTTGTATTTAGGGCTAAGTTATACTCATGGACTGTTTGCATTTGGGTACTATGATTGATGTGTACCCTTCCTTTCACAAAAAGAGTTGAAAGGTAATTTGCTAAGAAGTCACATTTATGCAAACCCTAAACGAAAATATTACACATTCTTAATTATTTATTACATTGAATACATATAATAACAATTCATAGTTTGTAATGCTTACCTTGGGAAGAGAAGAAAGATGTGCATCAGCTTCACAATTGTCTCTAATGCTATTTACATTGGGTATGTGAAGCTGATCATGGTCGACTTAATCGAATGGCTTATACCCTTGAGATTTAATAAATGATAACTCTTGCTCCATTGTTTCCATCTGTTCAAATGACATGTTCAATTTCTAGGTGAGGATGACCACTTGCTCATTAGTGCTTCGAGAACCACGAGATCGACCACACACACTCATTTTCGTAACACCTAATCTAAGACCCCTGCGTCTTCTAGGGTGTTCTACAATTCCTGTAGCCTGGGACACAATGTTATATTGGTCCACCCCCTCCTCAGCATCTGACGTTTGAAGTTCATCCTGTAATGTATACAATATATGTAAATTTAGCTTATAGGAATAAGCAAAATATAATAGTTTTCTAAAAGAAAACTAAGCAGGGTGCTAGATATCTACAAACTTACAGTTTTTTTGGCAACAACATCTACATCTTCATTAATATATCCATCTTTTGTTACTCTAGCTTTCTTCCATAATGTACCATTATTGATGGATGAGGTACATGGATCTAAGTCTTAGTCTAGGAGTTATAAATAAAAAATAATCATAATTAAGAATATTATTATAAAATTCAACTTTTACATGTAAATAGATAAATCAAAATCACATACCAACTCCTCCTCAAGGCTTGCATAGCCTTTGCGAGCTACATTATGTCGGTATTTATTCTACTTAGCAATATCTTTATTTTTGTCACTTTTTTTCTTATTTTACAAGCTAAAATATAGTCACATGGTTATTTAAATATTAAGCATAATATTGTTAATCAAAAAGTTTAATTGTTATGTAACAAATACCTTAAAATCCTCCGAAAGACAATATATAATAAATTGGTTCCAACTTTCTTGATCAATGAAACCATATCGTTACGATGGGTTCTGTTGTAGAGAACCATCCTTATTTATATACATTTTTCTACGAGCTAAGTATGACCTAAATGTTCTTAGACACTCCCCACAAGGTCTAAGAAGCCATTTCTTCCTAGTCTTCAGGGCAGTGAAGGCTCTCTGCAAAATAAGATATATAGATATATACCGATGTTAATATATTAAAATTAATAACAATTGACATACAAAAATGATTAAATAAAATAACATATTTATCGTGATTTCCTGCCAAATATGTTCCTTATGACCTTTTGAAACCTACTTCCAATTAATATAGGAGATAGGAACACGGTTACGCGTGATGAGTGAAATGTATGTTAAGAACATGTTTACGTAGGGGCCAATAGGAAAATTGTAAGTATTCCATCCCAACTTGACTAGTTCTCCTTTATTCCTCATGTCCATGACGATTTTTATAATAGTAGGTCCTTGTAACACCCCCAAAATTCACTACAGAAAAATTTTGTTTTATTAAGATAATTAGCAGAAGTGAAATAATAAAACCGTGAATTATGAGGATATTACCGCCACACCTAGTACCAGACCGGTTCACTCATACCGTTCCAGTACCAAGTGATAAAGATAACAGAGTAAAATACAATTTACAAGAAACTCAAGCATATTTAAATCAGAGTAGTGCAAGTAAACATTTTATAAGAATATAATCCACCAATGTTGGTCACAAGAAAACGAAGGCCACATCAAAACTAAGGTTTAAAAAGGGAAGGAATACAGCCCTAGGACTTTCCGGAAAGTTCCTTACACTCTTTCTCGAGGGTCCACTTGAATGGCACCTAAAAATGACCTGCAAGGAACACTGCCCATTGAATAGGTAGGGGCCCCACGAATGGAACCCTTTAGTACTAAGGTACTGAGTAACCCTTTAAAAATACACTTAAAAGTAGGCACGCAGTGTAACACATGATATACTACTATATCCATACATAACGACAGATGTAAACATAATATTCAGATCCATGCATTCACATATTCAACAAGTCAATCAGATATTAATGGTGCATAAGTAATATTCACTTTCGCACAATCACATACTTAACAAGTCAACCAAATGTTAATAGGCCATAATGAACAATCGATACTTTTAGGGCCTTAAGGCTATTAGTCCATCATTAATCAATCATCTCGGATTATAAAGATCCATCTGAGTGTGGGAACCCCACTATTATAGACAGTGGACTGGTTATGTAGGGCAAAACGCTCCTGGCCACTATTATTCGCTGATGGACCGGTCTGGCCCCGACTCACAAGGTGTTCCACTATAAGTAATTAGTGTATTCCCCATGTCTTATTGTTTTTATGTTTGGTTTGTTGAGCACGGAATCCCCCACTATTATAGCCGGTGGAATGGTCATGCAGGGCAAAATGCTCCTGGCCACTATTATTTATCGGTGGACCAGTCTGGGCCCGGCTCAACAATCTTCCTCTTTACATGATTAGTGTCTTATCGTATCTTATTCAGAAGTATTTCACCATTGACATACATGGCTAAATATATCCACACTTATCCTCCTAGGAGGGCCGGTCCCATATCTTGAGACTTATGCACCTCCTAACTCGCCTCGACATCCTTCCCTTAATTCACATTCTCACACCGGGAGCCCGACTCCTAAGTGTGTGGGCAAGCCCACTCACCGCCTTACCCTAGGGTTTCTTCAAAAAAAAAACCTAATCTGGGCCTATGTGGCCCATCCTTCTCTACCTTACACATCCCAAACTATTTCAACACTCCACGTGTCACAACCCTTATATTCAACTCTCACTTCAAACCCTACTCATTCTCCTATACTTTTATTATTTTATTTCTCTTTTTCCAACTTCTCAAATTAGGGTTTCCTCCCAAACCCTAGCTTAGTCTCCTACGCACCCTTAACTGTCTCACATACTATTTTTCACTTGAAGCCCCTAGACAGCCAAACGACACTACTATTACCTTCCTCATGCCCCAAGGCAACTTTCCATACGTAAAGTTTGCCCCTATGTGGACTCTAACCATCCCATGCAAACCCTCGATTCTCCCACTCTTTCATTTTATTTTATCCCCCTTTTACTTATCCATTCATGGATCATGGATTATTTAGTTCATCCTTACCTACGTTAGCCAACTTACTTCCCCTTGGTTATCTTTTTCTCCCATTTCTCCTTTTCATGCCTCCATCCCACATCACCACATTAATTATCCTAGCATGCATGTCCTAACGGGCCACATCACATCACATCATAACTTACAACATGTCCATATTAGCACATACCAAAAGAGGACACATGAACATACCTCTATTCCAAGTCGCGCCACACATGAAATAGTTAAGATAATAGCATATAGAACACGTAATATAGTTATATAGGACATCCAAGGCATGTAGGACACATAGCGCACATTCAGCCTTAGCTACACCCTTACTCGGTTTAGGTTACCGAGCTATCTCCCACACTTGTTAGGCAACTAATCACCCTTCATAATTGTTACACTTAATATATTTCCCATTTGGTTGGTTAGATTACCAATTTGCCCATTCCCTTTATTATAGTTAACAAATTGCCCTTTAGTTGGTCAAATTACCAAAGTACCCCTGTTCATTATCCTAATTATCAAATTACCCCTTTAGTTGGTTAAATTACCAAATTGCCCTTCACATTTATCATATTTACCATTTTACCCTTCTCCATAATAAAATTATCAATTTACCCTTCTCTTTTATTAAATTATCATTTTACCCTTCTAAATTATTATAATTGCCAAGTTACTCCTTTCTGATTTCTACTTTACCCCTTTTATTTACAAAATTGCCATTTTACCCCTTTACTTTCAAATTTACTATTTTACTCCTTAACTTCTAAAAATTACCATAACACCCTTTCACTTATAAAATTACCAATTTTCCCCTTTACATCCAATATTACCATTTTACCTTTTAATTAAGAAATTACCATACCATTTTGTACTTTAATTACAAAATTACCATTTTTCCCTTTAATTATGAAATTACCATTTTCCTCTTTTATTATAAAATTACCATTTTACCCTTTAATTACAAAATTACCATTTATTATAAAATTACCCTTTTTCCCTTTAATTATAAAATTACCATTTTACCCTTTAATCACATAATTATCATTTTTCCCTTTTAATTACAAAATAACCATTTTACCCTTTAATTATAAAATTACCATTTTATCCTTTAATCACACAATTACCATTTTGCCCTTGAATTACAAGATTACCACTTTACCCTTACCTCCAAAATTACCATAATACCCTTTTTAACTAAAAATTACCATTTTACCCCTTATTACACCACTTATATTAAATTATCATCACTACATAAAATATTAATATTAATACCTCATCCGCAACTCTTATATTGAATATAATACTTATTAGTACCTACACATATTAGGCCACATTCTTACACAAGATATATTACTGAAATACCCCTAGGGCTCACAAAAATATTAATCATGCATTAAAGATCACAATAACATAATACACACATGTATAATACTTAACATTTTCATTAAAACTAAACTTTTACCTTAAACAATATTTCTATACATAACATATAACCTAACATACTTCCTTTTTATCAACCATCACAAGAAACTACATATATGCTATTAAAAAACAGATATTAAGCATAATAACATATTAAAAATCCTATTGTACTAACATACATTAATCCATGTGTTTAAGTGGGATTTAACGATTACCTTGATTCCCGCAAAAACGAACATCACCAGTATTCCTGTTAAAGGTTCAAGCTTTGATTATCAAAACCAATACCTAAAAATAATATCAAGATTTATTATATTAGAAATAATAAAAATCAAAGTATAAGACTTTATAACACTTAATTAATCAAATACTTGAATTAAAATATTATTATACCTTAAAATTGTTACCCAACTAAATCAAGAAATGCAGTAACTTATGCAGCTCATGTAGCATGAGCTGCATGCAAAATAATAGGGTAGCGGCTAAAAAATGGCATAGGAGGAGGAGAGAAAATTAATTTCAAGTTAGGGTTTTTAGGGTAAGAAAAAGGATAGATGGGGGAGGATTTGGGGCAATGGAAGGGTGCAGGAGTGGAGAGGGGGTATAGGTGGTGGTTGGGGATGGGTTGTTGGAGGCAGCGGCAAAGAGGCCGCAAAAGGAGGCTGCTGAGGTGGGTTGGGATGGAGGGGCTGAGGAGGAAGGAAAAGGGAGAGGGAAAATGAAGGCATGCAGGTGGTGGTTTCAGCCAAAGGAGGTTTGTGGGTGGTAGAGGGGGTTGTAGAGGTTGGTTTGGTGGTTCAGGTAGCGGCAAAGGTGGTGGAACGACAGCAGATCGAGGCGGGGTAGGATGGCTGCCGAGAAGGGAGGGAAGGAAGAGAAAAAGAGGTTACGGGGTGGCTCGAAGGGTACTGTGATGGTTTGAGGGTTAGGCAGAGGGTGGTAGGGGGTGGTGCAGGTGGCGCTTGAGGCGGCGACAATGGTGGAATATTGGCGACGAAGCAAAAACAGGGTGAGAGGTGGGAGGAGAATAAAGGAAGAAAAGGAGGTCGGGGAAGGCATGGGGAGTTCAAAAAAATGCAGAATGAGGTAGGAAAGGAGGAAGAAAAATAAGAGGAAGAGAAAGGAGGGGATAGGGTGGCTCAAGGGCGGCGGTAGGATGGTAGGGAATGGCGATGGCAGGGAGAGGGAGAAGAAGAGGTATGGCAGGGCATGGGGGAAAGGAGAGATGGTGGGGCCGGGATAAGGCAGAAAAATAGTGTGTGTGTGAGAGAGAGAGAGCTAGGGGGAAGCAGTAGGGGGAGAGGGTTGCAGGTTAAGCGGCGGAGATGGCGGAGTGGTCGGGTTTTTTGCCAGGGAAAGAGGAAGAAGAAAGAAAGAAGAAGAAGGGGAGGGGCTAGTGCGATGGGTAGCCGAAGGGAAAGAATAACGTGAGCCGACCTGGTTGGGGAAGAAAGGAAGGAAAAAAAGGGAGAGGGGGAGGGGAAGCAGGCCTTCAGCTCTGGTGTAGGGGGTGGGGGAGCCAGGCCAGTCAGCGGCCCAAAAAATGAAAAAAAACAGGAGAAGAAAGAAAAGAAAAAAAGGAGAAAAGGGGGAAGAAAGGGGAATAAGGAAAAAGAAAAGGGAAAATAGGATTAAAGAAAATAATTTAATTTATAAAATAATAAAATACAATATTTTTAGGTAATAAATTTATTTAATAATTTATTTTAATATAATTAAAATATAAGGGTTTAAAAATGGCAATTTTAATAAAATAATGGTTTGAAAATTTATTTAAATAATAAGCATGTGATAAAATAACAAAATATTTATTTTAATTTATTAAATATTTATACGAATTTTATATACTCAAAAATCCATAAAATAATTAAATTAAATAGATTTAAAGGCTAATTTATCCCAAATAAAATTTATTTATTAAATTATAGGCTTTTAAAATTTTAGGGGATTACAGTCCTATTTTCCCTTCTTCATCGCTACTATCCCTATCAATTATTTTGTTGGTCATATCTCTACAAATATATATATATATATATATATATATATATATATATATATATATATATATATATATATATCTTATGTTAGAATTTTATGTATTGACCATAATGTACCACTATATTATCAATACAATAAATATCCAATGAGGAAGGTCAAAAATACATTTAAAAAAACCAGCACACATATCATATGTTACAATATTATTACCCTTATTGCCTTCCTTTCCTTCTTTTATCCCCTTATTTTAGGATTGGTTTCAGGATCTGACACATCTATTACTTCATGATGATCATCCCTGACATATATTTCCTCCTCATTAATTTTATTGTTATCATCGTTCAATAATTAAGTTGCTTACACAACTGAAACACACTCATAATTCCAATTGGCATCATTTTCATCACCACATTCATTGGCATTTCTTTTCTTTGTAGATAATACCATAGACCATCTGTTATTAGTAGGATCAGTGACAAAAAATACTTGTGTCACTTGTGATGCTAAGATAAATGGGTCTTGTTTATGCCCTGCCCTATTGAGATCTACTAATGTGAATCCATCTTCATATCTAACCCCATAGCTATTATCTACTCATCTGCAGCCGAATACAGGGACTTAAAGTACAATGTAATCTAACTCCCATATATGTTCAATCACACCATAATAATTCATATCTGCATAGGTTGGATTCTTATCCTTTACACTAGCAACATGCATTGCCTCAGCCACTAAAGTCACCCCACTATTCTGCATTATACTCTTCTCATCTTGTTCTTTTGTATAAAAAGTGTAACCGTTGATCACATAACTAGTATATGAAAAAACTTCATAACGAGGTTTATGAGACAACCAATGTAGGGTTTCGGAAATTGAAGTTGGGAAGTGTCCGATGAGTGGAATGATGCAATCTTTTATCCAATCAATAAAGGAAAGATTATGTTTATCGATTATCCATTTCTCAGTCTTTGATGGATTTTCAATTCATAAAGAAAGCATATGTTCTTCAATATATGGCCGAACATCATCACTATTATGTAATACATATAGATGTGCTTTATGTAACATGTTAGGGTCTACACGCCCAAACTGTTTGCCCCTAAAACTATGTCCTTCGATTTTGCCTGCATGTCAAGACTTAGGAATACCAAGACCTTTAGCATTTGACAAGTACTTCATGCCAAACTCAACTGCCTCTTTTACAAGCTAACTCTCAACAATACATCCTTATGGCCGATATCGATTCTTCACATAACCTTTTATCAACTTCATAAACCACTAAAAGGGGTACATCCAGTGCCCATGAATAGGTCCTAGCATTTTTATCTCATAAACTAAATGAATAGTTAGATGTACCATAATGTCAAAGAATGAGGGTAGAAAATACATTTCAAGCTAGCACAAAGTAATTACAATCCCTCTTTACAAGACATCCAAACTATCAGGATGTATAACTTTAGAGCAGACGACATTAAAAAACCAACAAAGCCTCGTGATAGTAATTCAAACACACTTTGGCAATATTTCACGTATAGCTATCGGCAATAAGTGCTGCATCAAAATATGACAATCATGAAACTTCATGTTAATTAATTTCAACTCTTTCATCGACACAAGATTTCTGACACTTGAAGAATACCTTTCTAGAACCTTGACATTGTTAAAGAATTCACAAAATGAAAATTTCTCTTTTCTAGAAAGAGTATGATATGCTAGTGGTAAATATGCTCTTCTTCCATTGTCTCATAGTGTTAGTTCCTGCCTAATACCCATTTATTCCATATCCATTCAAGCATTGATGCCATCTTTAGTCTTTCATGGAACATTAAGTAATGTATAAACAAGAGTGTCACATATATTTTTCTCAATATGCATCACATCAAGGGCATGTCTTACGTAAAGAGATTTCCAATAAGGAAGGTCAAAGAATATTGACATCTTCTTCCACCTAATTGACAGAGGCTTATATTTATTCTTATTTTCAAACTTGACGACCTATGTTTCATCTTCAGCCACACTTGTCGACCCGTCAATCGGATTGGTTCCCGCACTTCTTTTCGGAAGCCATTGAACGCTTTTCTTTGCCTACGATAATGATGATTCTTCCGTAAAAACCTACGATGCCTAAGGAAGACAGTCTCCCGGCCATGTGTTAGCTGAACAAATGAAGTATTCTCCTCACATATCGGACATGCATAATGTCCTTTCACACTATAACTTGACAAGTTACCATACGCCGGAAAATCATTTATAGTACAGAATAGCATTGCTCTCAAAGTGAAATTTTTTTCACTATATACATCAAATACTTCAACGCCCATGTTCCATAAGAACTTCAATACATCAATCAAATGTACCAAATAAACATCAATATCATTCCCACATTGGTTTGGCCTCGAAATGAGTAAATACAACATCATATACTTGCATTTCATATAGAGCCACAGAGGTAGATTGTATATAACCAAAATCACTGGCCATAAACTGTAGGTTCCTTGATTATGCGGATTCATTCCATCCGCAGAAAGCATAAAGCGCACATTTCTTGCTTCTTTACCAAATTTAGGGACTAAGCCATCAATCGTCATCTATTGTGGAGACTCAGATGGATGTTTAAGAAGCTCGTCATCTATCTTCTCATCAGCATGCCATATCAAGTTCTTGGCATCTTCAACATCATTAAACATCCATCTTAATCTTGGTATTATAGGAAAATACCATAACACCTTAGCGGGCAACTTGTTCTTCTTATATTTTGGTGCTTTGATATCAAAGACGCATTGTCATTGCGAAATAAAATACAATCATTAGGGTATGCATGTATCTTCTCATAACTCATGCCCATAGAGGAAAGAATCTTCTTCACTTTATAGGTACGATAGGGTAGAATATTGTCATTAGGAAGCAAATCCTTTATAAGTGTCAATAATTCTGTGAAACTCTTATCAGTCCATCCGTTACATGCTTTTAAGTTGTACAACCTTAAATTAGCGGGTAATCGAGTAAATTTCTTAGAATCACCGTACAAAGGTTTCTCCGAGTCATTCAATAACTTCTCGAACATTTTTTGACAATCCCGAACATTTTCCTCAACCTTTTGGGTCATTTCCTCTAATAAATGTCCCTCATAGTTCTCAAATGATGATCTACTACTATCCCTCCTAACATCATCATTATCATATTTAGACTCTATTTCACCAAGCCATATCCAATAAGTGTAACTTGTATCAATTCCATACATAAAAAATGATCTCTCAAATCATGTGCGTTGACACACTGAATATAAGCACAGTTCAAATAAGGATAAACTATTCTACTAGAGTCCCAAGCATGTTCAACTGTAAGCAACCATTTTTAATCCATAATTTTTCAATCTAGATGTATCTCACGAAAAAGTAATTATTACAAATCAATTGAATTATAAGTTTAATAATTCACAAATCGCTCAAGTTTAGAAAGAATTAATCTCAAATGTATCATGCTATTCTATATATATATATGAATCATGCTAACACATTTCCAAAAAGATATTAATACTCAAACTGCTCATGCTTAGAAGGAGTTTATATATATATACATACATACATAGCAAAAAGTATACAATGGTTCAAATTACAAAAGATATATATATATATATATACTATGAGATTAAAACAATAGCAACACTTTATACATCAAAATGTTGCTACAGCCCAAACACCTAAAGAAGAAAAACTCATAACCGTAAAACTAAATCCCCTAGTAGCCTCATCGAGCCCGACTAATAACTATAACTCTCAAATTCCACTCATCATGATATGTTATCTAATCCCTGACATCATCGCTAGTCATGGATACTCTAGGGTAACCAGGGTGGATACTCAGAGGTAAGGTATGACGAAACCTCCACTCATCATCAATGACCATCAGCTCTTTCACCTATCATACTCTCTTGCAAACACCTCACCCTCAATAAATCTTGAGTGTGGTGGAAAAACCAACGCAAAAAAGTAGATGTAGCTAACACCTATGGCTCTATCTGAGGCAGGGTCAACAGTCGGTGATACGATTTGAAATGGAAGTGGTGATAGGATGAGCTACTCGCATACAACCGACCTAGCTCGTTATATAACCATATGACATGAGTCCATAGATCGGCATGTGGCGCTACGCATAGATATGGTGGAGGGTATGTTATCTCACTACCTACAAATGAGAACCACTAAATCTTATCATCAAGGTTGTTCTTGAAAGGATCTAAATTATAGAATATGTAAACTAATCTTCAACTAGCTAGATAAATCATAAATATATTCTACCAGATCTCAACCAACTATGTAAAGTTAACAACATCAAACTATTTAAAATAAGGACATAATATTTAGTTATATATTTAACAAACTGGCTGAACATCAAACTATCATCAAATCATTACAGCTACGCATATTAAAAAAAAGTAGATATTAATAAGATAATATATATATATATATATATATATATATATATATATATATATATATATATATATATATATATAGGTTAAGTATAATAATACGATACTATTAAAAGTATAGTTGAGAATAATGTATATAATAGTTTGCTATAAGAGCACATATTAAATATTATATTTAGTATAATAAACATTAAACCCAAACCTAAACCCTTATCTTAATCCTAATAAATTATAATAAAAACTACCCCTAAACTTCATAAAACCCTAATCCTAAACCTAGCTAACTATAATTAAACCCTAATAAATCCTATATTATTATTATTATTATTATTATTATTATTATTATTACTATTATTATACACAATTATTCCTTTCTATTTAATTATTCACTTTTATATTTAGTATAATAAACGATAAACCCTAACTCTAACCCTAACCCAAACCCTAAACCTAACCCTAATAAATTTTAATAAAAACTAACCCCAAACCTCATAAAACCCTAATCCTAAACCTAGATAACTATAATTAAACCCTAATAAATCTTATATTATTATTATTATTATTATTATTTTATTTTTATTATTATACACAATTATTCCTCTCTATTTAATTATTCACTTTTATATTTAGTATAATAAATGATAAACCCTAACCCTAACCCTAATAAATTATAATAAAAATAAACCCTAAACCTAATTAAACCATAATCCTAAACCTAGCTAACTATAATTAAATCCTAATAAATCTTATATTATTATTATTATTATTATTAAAACACTATTATTATTATTATACACAATTATTCCTCTCTATTTAATTATTCACTTTTATATTTAATATAATAAACGTTAAACCCTAGCCCTAACCCTAATAAATTATAATAAAAACTAACCCTAAACCTAATAAATCCTATGTAACACCTCCATTTTTAGCACTTGAAAAATTTCTTTAAAAAGATTTGATTGCAGAAGCTAAGCCAATAAAAAATATAGGATGTTACTGCCACACTTAGTATAAGTCCGGTTCCTCTACCTTTCTTACACTAAGTGTTAAGGCTAAAACGTTTATCCACTTAAATTAAGAATAACAAAGTATAAGAAGAAGAGAAAGGTTTAATTACAATATTAAATTGTTTTGATAATATAAGATTAAACAAAAGAGTTACAACTGACAAATGAAAGAAATATATAAGGGGACATAAGAGTCCAAAAGATATCCAAATCAAAAGATGTCGGAATGGACACCGGATAGTCCTCACTCTCAACCCCTACCAAAAGCCATCAAGTTGTACCCTCAAAGTACTCCTGCAAGGTAAAGACTTCCCATTGAATAGGTAGGGGACCATAAAACGGAACCTATCAGTACAACGGTACTGAGTAAACCAATATACAATACTAAACATGTAAATATTACATGGAGCATATAGAAGGTAACACAAAGTATCATGTCATAACATATTAAATAGTACATACCATAGCGAAGTGCTATATTCATACCATAACTCATATCATACCATATGCCACATGTCTATCACATCCAACTTAACCATATTACAATTATTTCATTAATCCAATTATACCGAGAGTGTTCCACAAAAAGGAAAAAAAAACCCACAATTAATCCATTTCACAATAACCACATCTATTCCACTTACAATATGATAAGGAAATCACTAAGACAATTACCAATCAATACACCAAATCTAAATAGTGCACAAATGCAATTATCAAACCAACATATCAAAACCAAGTAGTATGTGGAGGCAAATACCAAATTAACAAATCACAACAATCCATTTAAACCCTTATACAATAATTATTTATATTTTAATTGCTCGAGGGGATGCAATAATAACCCGGAGACATAAAAGTACACCGGTCATACCGGCGCACTAAAGCAACACGGTATCCTCCCAACTTGTGACCAAGAGACATAAAAGTATTATGGTCATATTAGTGCAACAAAGCAATGCAATATCCTCCCATCCTAGGGCACCTAATCCTTAAGTATCGATACCCCCTATAGGGCCTGTAGGCCACCTTTAGAGTAGACTAGGGCCTTACTAGGGCACAACCGGCACACCAAAAAACCAAAACAATTGAGGACTCCTACCTCGTTCCTAACTATTAATACCTTAATAAGGTAATCATAAAATATCACATAATGCACATTGATTCCAATTTCATTCTTAACCATTTTTATTTTATTTCAATTATTCAAGTCGATCATAAGCTCAATAATCCACACCAAAATCAAAGTTAACACTAAGGTCAACCTCAGAATCCATTAAGGTCATCATATTCCAATTATTCACACTTTTAGGTATAATAAGTCATAAATGACCAAAATGTCCTTATATGTTATTTATACAATAGTTTCCCACTTTAATACCAATTGTTATTATGATTAAGCGAAATTCATGGTACGACTAAATAAAATTAAAATAGGTACATTAATATAAAATAAAAATTCTATAATTTTTCAAGAGTGATAAAAATACCATTTTGCCCCTAAAACACAATTAAGCTCATTTAGCACATAAAACCGCCATCATGCATAATTATTTTAACACAGGCAACCCTATTTTAATATGCTATCATACATATATTTAAAATACATAAATTTAACATACCTTTGTATAAAAATACATGGTCACACACTTAGAGAAATTAATAACAACACATGATGCATGCATACTTTTTTTATGAGATTCTAAGAAAGCATAAATTACACTTAAGCATAACATAAGAAACTTTCAACATGATATCACATGATTTATATATATTTAGTAGCAGCATACGTGTTACCTCTTTCCAAGCACAAATAGCAAAATAACACAAAGAATTTCTAAAAGAATATCAACACCTTCGAAAGATGGAGACACAAGAGGAGAAGATAAAGGATAACAACTTCACAATTTAACCAAAAATCTAACCTTCTTTGCTTATTTAAAAATAAATAAAGGCTAGATAGAAGGAAATGTAGAAGTGAAAACAAGAGAATAAGGATAAAGAGAGGAGGATGGGTCTTTTTATGAGCTCAATAAAGCTTAAGTAACCAAAATAAAGAGAAAGGTGGGAGCAACCAAGAGGAGAAAATGAGAGAAATGATGAATGAAAACAAAGAAAGAAAAATGGGTTATAATTAGGGGATGGAGAAACCAAAAATCTGTAGCCATAAGAGGGGGAGAAGTAGCTTGTTGAACACTTGAATGATAAAGGACAAGGTGGTTAAGCGTGTAAGGTGGTGTAGTGTAGTTAGGTTTAAATGAAGTTATGAAAACCAATCAATCAATCAAGGGATGGGAGAGGTGATGGTCTGTAGGTCCAAGGTCAGTTTTAATCATGAGGAATGCAAGTGAAGAAGGTTGAGTGCAAGAAAAGCCAAAGTGACATAACTAGTATAGGTAGAAAGTGTAAGAAAGTAACTTTGGCTCAAAATTTGGTTGAATGAATAAGAAAATTGTCAATTTGATACACAATCTGATCATGGAAAGTGTAGGAAAGTAATTTCGTGCATGAACAGTAATTTTAGGATTTATATATTATTTTTAGTGGTGGAAAGATCAATAAAGAGGATAAAATTAATAAATATAGCAAATAAGCTCATAGAATTACAAAACTTTGTAAAAACCCTTCAAATAATATTTTAAACTCACATGTAAAAGTTTGTGAATTCAAAACAAGATTTGATATATAAAATATTGAAATTATGGTTAATTAACAAGGTTATAAGGTAATTATTAACATAAATACCAAAACTATTTATAAAATCATAAAACATTGGATCATCTTATTTAATCATTTAAAACCTAAATATAATTTTTAATAATTTTTTAACATACATATGATATGATATTTGGCTAGAATACCTTAATTATATATTTTACATATAAAATTTAAAACGGATAACAAAAAAATTGAAATAAACCAAAATTTCTAGATTTACATTTAAAAGCATTTAGGACCTAAATAAAATTTTAGAAGAATATTTTAAAAGTTTTATCTTAAAAGTTCACATATATAAATAGTATTTTATAAGCAAAGTACGCCTAGTCGCAAAATCGCAATTACTACGGAATCACCCAAACCAATATTTAGGCAATACAATATTCTAGAATAATTTATGTAATTAAATACACATAATTAGAACTAGTTAAAAATAGGGTATTACACCCTAATCCAAAACCAAGCCAACTATAATTAAACCCTAATAAGTCCTATATTATTTTTTTTATTATTATTAAAAAAATATTATTATACATAATTATTTCTCTCTATTTAATTATTCAATTTTATATATTCTTTATTTTCTATATCTATTTAATCCTCATCAAATAAAAATCATTAACATATGCATCTCTAATTGAAATTTTCATTTAATGATGTGCATATGTAAAATATATTTTCATTTTATTATATGACATTTCCTATATCTTTTAGTGTCCTATACTTACTAAATAAAATGTATGTGTATATATATATATATATATATATATATATATATATATATATATATATTATGAGTGATATTACTAATAATTTGAAGTATTTTATTTCTCTAGCTTCATAATTAAGCACTCATGCATGTTATATATACATATGTAAGGGTCTCGACCAATACATGCATATATTAATATATAACAGTACCACGACAAATTCAACAACAAACATTAATATTTTTCACCAACACATTCAATAACAAACTGCAATTTTTCAATAACAAACAACACAATACTGTATCATTATGCACGCATATATATATATATATATATATATATATATATATATATATATATATATATATATATATATATATATATATATATATATAAGAAGAGAAACGTTATGTGTGGAAGAACAAAAACATATGTAAAAGAAGTGGCGGTGAGCAAGAAAACCGACGGCGAGCAAGAGGAGAGTGGCGACCACCTACGAAAATGGCAGAGGAAGAATGAAGAAGTGCTGGCTAGGTGTGGAAGAATGACAACACATGCAAAGCCGAGAATGGAAAAGGTGTGGTGCTGCAAGGAAGAGAAGAGTTAGCGGTGCGAAAGAGAATAAGTGGTGGTTTTCCTAACTTGAGAGGAGCTGGAGTGATGGTACACGATGTGGTGGTGCGAGGGTTTGCAAGAAAAGGAGAGTAAGAGAGGGAAGGTGCAGAGTCTGAAATTTTTGGTACGAAAGAGAAATGAACAAAATAAAAGGCGGAACATAGGGTTTTAATAACGGTTCCTACAAGAACCGTTATTAAAAGAAGCTTTAATAACGGTTATTACAAGAACCGTTATTAAAACATCTTTTAATAATGGTTCTTGTAATAATCGTTATTAAAACATGTGAGGCTTTTGACAATGGTTATTTTAGAAATCACTATTAAAGGAACTTTTAATAGCAATTTTTCATATACTGTTATTAAAACTACCGTGTAAATTTTTAGTGACGAGTTTTTAATAATGGTTTTGAACTATAACCATTATCAAAACTGTCACGCGCATTAATTTTCATGTGTTTGGAAACGGTTTCCTAACTACCGTTATTATTATCCCGTTATTATTTCCCATTTTCGTAGTAGTGAGGTTTGAGATAGAATATTATTGATGAGTTGAAGGCTTGGCTTTGAGAACAGGCAACCCGAAGTTTTATCCCTTAGAGATCTGTCTTTATTTATTTATGTATTAAAAATATAATGGTGTTGTAATGAAATTTTAATTTCCTATTACTTTGCTAAACTTTTAAAATCTAGGGTTATTTCATAGGTTTCCACCGATTTGATCAATGATGATTTTATTCAGTGAAAATATTTATTGTCATTTGCCGTTGGATATCTCTTTGTGCACTACAACAAATTGGTGCATTAACGACCAATTTAGTGACCAACTTTTTTTTGGTCGTTATTGATATATTATTAACGACCACCATCAAAAGTTGTTGTTATTGGTATATCTATTACGACCAATATATTTTTTGGTCGCTAAAAATGTTTAATTATATATATATGTTTTATAATGATTTTTTTTTTTCAAATCTATAAAATCCAAAAAAAAATTAAATCTCTTAACTCCTTAAAATTTCAAAAAAAATAAATAAATTAAGAACCGCCCGCCTAGCTCGACTTATATTTCCCTCATCTTCTGCCTTTCATTTTTTTCCCCAAACGTCGACCTTACACGTAACCCCTAACCCCTGAGCGCTACCTCTTCCTTCTATGCTCCTTTGACCTAGGCCACACCAGCCACCGCCGCTCGAGCACACCACCACCCTTCCTCTCGTTGTCGTCATCCTCCAACACAACAGCAGCGAGCAGCAGTAGCAGTAGAGCAACACACAAAGATAGCAGCGGTGTGGCACCGCCCGTCCACCTCCAGCATCGCTCGGTAGCGGCGAGTGGTCCTTGACCACCGACAAAGCTTCTACAGCCCTCATCCCTTCCAATTTCACAGCAATTCATTTGGTATAAATACCCAAACCCTAAATTTTATTTTGATTAATTTTGAATGAATTAGCTTATAATAAGATAAATTAGTTGTTTTATTATATATATATATGTTGTATGAGTGATTTGGAATGGTTAATTCTATTGGTTGTGGTTGATGTGTGAACATTGCATTTGTGACCCGGTTATATCCGAGTTTATCGGTTTTATCCGATTAAGCCATTTTAGATAAATTGAATTTATAATATGCTTTAAAATATATCTAATTTCATGTTAGAACTATCAATTTGAAAAATTTGTGTGAAATTAATAGGAATTGGATTCTTAGGTCAAAATTCTTGTAGATTTAAATTGGATTGTGTAATCGAGTTATTATATTCAATTGATTATATAATTTGCATTAGATCATATTTAATTTCATTTTCGATCGGTCAATTTAAATATTTTAGCATGATTTGATCGGATTTGCAGTGTAGGCTCAAAAACCCTAATTATGATAAATTAGATCTTTCTTTTATTGTTTTAATCAATTGAGTATACAATATATGTTATCTTAAAAGTAAAAAATTAGGAAGGGTTTTGATGGATGGTGGTGTTCATTACTTTATATTGTTGTATAATCTCTTTTTGATGTCCTTAGATTATTTTTTATTTTAATTCATTTAAGAATTTTATAATCATTCAAGTTGATAAGCTTATATATGTTTGTAGATGATCATAAAATATGTTTCATTAAGCTTATATATGTTATAGTATATAATAGGTAACTATGGTTTAGATAATTTCATCTTTGATCTCAATAAATAATTTGATCTTATCTTTTGATTTCCTATGCTATAACATGTCAAATTAGTACGCTTCTCCCATTAATGTAAAGTGAAGGTTGGGATCGTGCTACATTAATCACAGTATAACTCATTGTTTTTTCATTTTTTATGCAGGTAAAATCATATATTCTTTAATGGTAGTATCTTTACATCCATTTCTAACATGTGAGTCATATAATTATAAGTTTTCATGCTATCTCTTCCACACTAAGAATAGTTTGTCTGACCTTATTATTATTATTATTATTATTATTATTATTATTATTATTATTATTATTATTATTATTATTATTATTATTATTATTATTATTATTATTATTATTATTATTATTATTATTATCATCATCATCATTATCCATACTTTGGTATCGACAAAGAAATGCAAGGTTGAAGGTCTGGACTCGCAAGGGAGTGACAGTGGTACTCTAGTTTTGTTTTGTGTAGTGAAAACTCTTTTAATAATGCAATCATAGATTCTCCTTCTTTCGGCTACTTCAATAGTCAGGCAGTAGGTATTCCAGCTATACAAGTAATCAACCAACACAATTATCTTTCTCGAATCAATTTGTGGATTGTCATCTATCAATCAATAGCCATAAACAAAGCCTTCGACGTCGCACATGTGTATTTTACTGGGAAGCAGTACTAATTTTGCATTCGTACACCAATTATTGTTGTAGCTGGTTAATAATTGCTGCAATTTGTTTTTGAAACATCTTTTACATGGCTTCTATTCCTCCCCCTCTATTTGGGAAATTATGAGTTTACTCGCTTTTGGAAAGGGGAGAGACAACGGTTAAAATTTGATTTTCAGGGTATATTTGGGGGCTAGCAGTTAAGGTCTAATAGCTACGACTTACTCAAACATAGTCAGGAGTCCTATATCTAAATGAATACCCTCACTTGGTGATTACTAAGTAGGTGTTGTTTGTATTGTGTGGGTCTTTGCAACCATTTGGCTTATGCGTTTGGCTATTAGAATGCATTAAACGAGTATATATATAGGGAGAACCACACACGTTGCTGGTTATTTTGTTCTCTCATGTTATTATTAAACATTTGTAGGCTGACTATGATGAATCTATGAGGTCCTAACTTGTGACTCATTCATTTTTCTACAAAAAAGGACTCAATTTTGATTAGATGCAATGCCAAGTTCAAGGTCAGGTAAGTTTTTCCTGAACTTTTTTTAGATAGATGCATTATATAGATACATGACAAATCTGAAAAATTAGGATCACATTCTGAGTTGAGTATGTTTAAAGCATTAGACACTATATTCTTTCTTATTTCTTTCTTTTGTATCTATGGTTTTGCTTTTCCTAGTAAATGTATTTCTTTCTTTTGTATCTATAGTTTTACTTTTTCTAGTAAATGTATATGCTACAACTGTTTGTCCATTTCAAAGTTATGGAATAGGAAAGGCATAAAATATTGGAATGAAAATATAAACATTTTGAAAGGCCAATACTATCATGCCATGTTATCAAAGCACAAAGGCCCTAGTTTTGCCAGAGCACCCTTGTGGTGTTGTCATCATTAAGTCCATTACATATGATCCCTTAAAATTCATATTTGCTTTTTTGAACCCTATGAGGATCCTAACTTTTAAACCTCAAAGGATATATAGAAATTGTTTTTAAAAAAAATGCAGCGGAGCTGCTCATTGCCTTATTTTCTCTTTATGTGGTAGGGGAGGGGTTTAGTATGCTAGATGTCTTTCTGGTAACCATTTGAAGATTATCATTTAATGTTCTCATCAATGAAGATTATCTGCATCAATAGAAATTAACCAATTACAATGATAGATATTTAAGAATATAACCATAATTTGTAGTATCTTTTGTATAACTCACATGATATGCTTTCATTTACCTAAAAGCTAGTATTACCTCACGTTCTCTCTTAAAAATTCTACATACCTTTCTTCAAACTCCTATGAATTTTAAAATCATATCTGTATATGACTATTGTATGCATACAACTGTATCATACATGTAAAATGTAGTGAATTTTTTTGACTAAAGGGTATTAAACTACTATAATAAAAATAAATAAATAATATTTAAAACATAAATGATAACAACCATTTTGCAATCACCTTTTTATATAACTATACAATAAAGATGATAATAACCATTGTAAAAAATGAATAGCTAAGGAACTACTACAAAGAACGAAGTAATTTAAAAGAAATTTGAAAACCACTCACACCCAAAATTGCCCTTAGCAAAGATGACATAATCTCCCTAGTAACAATCATCATCATACACACACTTATTTAGCTAAGATTACCATATCTTCTATTTCAAGCTAATGAGCTTATAAGCCTTAAGCATATAACAACAATATTATTGTATAATATAATCCTAAGGATCACATAAGAAAAATTAACCAACATCTACAATAAGATATATATATACCAAAAAATTGATTACAACAAAAAAACTAACTAAAAGAAATTAAACTACAATAACAATTTTAATGACAACAAAGCAATGATAAAAATAACATAGTGATAATTTCTTCTCTTGAAAAAATGTAATCAAAGCATGTTTTTTTTTTACCAGAGGTAAAACACGTTAAAGCTATCACTATATAGCACATAATCAACTAATTAAAGATATAAAATATAAAGATAACTTAACTAATCATCATATATCAAAAAACATTAACTAATGAAATAAAAAAAAACTACTATAATAAGAAACTTGATAGTATATTACCTTCGCTGCCACTTTGTATATCACGATCACAACTTTTTTTATTTGATACTTATATTAATTTTTTTTTCATATTTCTAGTGTTACAGATTCAACTCATTTTGACAAGCTGACTAAGTCTATTAGGTTCAGTGAATAGAACGATTAATTTTTAAGTGATTGCTTATTATGATATTTTTGTAATGCAATGGCATACTTGTAATATATTTATATTTGATCAAATATTTTGTTGTACCAGACATTTGATACAAACTATCTATTTGAATATTTAGTTGATTATCTGTAGGTAGGTGTTTAGAAAATTATATCCATGTGTTGAAAGGGATATATATGTATACAGGTACAGGAATTGGGAATATTTAAATGGATATGTATATATATATATATATATATATATATAGACAAGTGCAGGCTTGAGAAGAATGTTGAAATGTCAATTATATTCTTAAATGTATAATTATGGCATTTGCGACCAATAAATTATGTCGCTAATAATAAATAGATTTTAGTAGCGAAGAAAAAATTTATCTTGTATTAGGTGTGGCAGTAACATTTCTCATTTTCTATTTTAGCTTTTCCATTATTTCTTTAAACAAAATTTTTTTAGGATTGAATTTTGGGGGTGTTACAATATAGGTATTGGTTGTTGTATAAAAGTTTGTCAAAATATATGTTCTTAATAGTTTAAAGTTTTGGACATAAGGAGGAAAGTTAGTTTGAGTTTATATTGAGTTCTCTCCAAATTCTTAACATATAATGTTTGAAAAATTAGAAAAGATGAATGTATGTGGCAAATGAATTTGATTGAAAATTATTCACATGTTTTTGTGCTACTTATGAGTTTTTGCCTTATATGATTTTGAACCTGGAAAAATTAACCAGTAGTAATTTTAGAAGAAAAGTAAGAAAAAGTCTTCTTTGAATCCCCTACTGCTATGATTTTGGCCCTGTTTGGTAAGTAGTAGTTTGAGGAGCTTTTAATGATTTTGAGATAAATTAGAGGTTTGACTACAGCGAACCTCTAATTTTAATGCTTATCAAAGAGATTTTTGGATTAACGGTTTGGGAAAAAACTTGTTTTGAAAAAGCTCAAAATAGGAACATTTTGGATTAACTGATTTAAAATTAGCTTTTTAAAATTTATTTATATTTTCAATCTGCTAATTAATAACTACCACAATTATCAAATATTACGAAATACTTTTACATAAATAGCTAATATTATTTGATAGTTAAATAAGTTAATATAATATGCTATTAGCTAGTTACTAATGTAATCAACTAATCTCTATAAGCTATTTGCTAATTGCCAAACAAAGTCTTTATGGTAGCTGCATTTGGCGGTGTACTCGTTGCGCACGCTAAGTTAGATTCACCAAGGTAAACTATTTGATTGTCTTGACTTATATTTAAAGCTAGTTATTAAAAATAATTATCTATGATAATTATTTATTTAAAAAAATTTTTATCCTTAAACTATAAAATGATTGTTAACCTAAACTATAAACTGATTGTTAGCCAAAACTACCCTTGAATCACATATTGCATGGAAAGTAGATGATAATTTTTAGCTGAAAATTTTCTATTTAACTCAATCTTTCCGCAACTAATTTTAAAGAAATTTTGTGAGTGTGATCATGCATGAGAATTATCTTTACTAAGAACTCTCGGACATGCGCTGTGATAAGATTTATATATATATATATGAAAATTATTTTCATATTTTCTACTTGCTACTGAGTTCCTTTATTAAATTACTCATTATCAATTTTTTTTAGGGAGTTGTACTTTGTTATTGATCACCGAGCAGAATATATTTATAATTAAGATGGAATATTATCCTCAAAAGTTTCATAGATATGTGTTTAGAAATGGGCTTGAAATAAAAGAAAAAGGGCAGACGAGACCTAGCGAGCTGAAATAAGATGGTGTCGCCTAGAAAATTGATATGGTAGGTTCATATTCGTCCACCGGCGGCAGGGCGTATTGACTCGGCCAAACATCGTACGTTGGTGGTCCATTGTTCAGTTCCCAGTTCCCACTGTTGTACAAACTGGGCACGTATCTAACATCTAGCTATTCCTCAGTCGCCCCGTACGACATGCAAATTTACTCCCATAGGTATATATTAAAGGATTATTCGGCATTTACTTGATCATTTTATATTTATTCTATTATATCTTATTATAAATTTTGGTACAAATAAATTAAAATAGGTAAACTTAAAAAAAAAAAATATCACGTCAATTAAAAACAGATACTAGTTTATAAATAATGTAGATACCGAATCGAAAATGCCTGCTACAAAAGATAACAAATCATAAATGCTTATTAAACCACACTTATGTTACCTATATACATAATACATTCACATTCAAATTGAAAAGGTTTATTACAATACATTTGTTTTTTTATTCCTGCTGGTTTATAACTAATTAAATGGCATATCCATAAACCCCGATATGCCACTCTAAGGTAGCTACAACCCGTAATAATTAATTAAAAAAAAACTCACAAACTCTATCTACCCCCCCTAAAAGCTATATATATATATATATATATAGCAGTTAAGTATAAACCTATACCAATCCCCATGCCCCTTGTGATCTATTAATTCCTATTTCACACCTATACTATACTATACTATTTAACCATATATGCTTCTTCTATAAATATAGATATATGGGTGCCATATATGAATATTGGCATTTCTTACATGAACCATCATCATCAATTGCATGCCAATTAATAAAATGGCTGTCTTCTTCAAAGAGAGATGCTAAAAATGATATACCAAGACTTGTAAACCAATAATTCAATGCTATAATTAAGTATCAGACTACAAAGTCTGGTAAAAGCGGAGCAGCAAACCTTTTCCGATTCTGCATATCCATGTTATGATCATAAGCACCACTAGTAGTATGTGTAGGTTGTGCGGCGCCGCTGTTGATTCCGACAAAATCAGCCTCTCCGGTGCCGCCACCCATGTCGAGCCTCCTCCCAAGCTGCATACTCTGACCAGACATAAAGTTCTGCTGCTGCTGCTGCTGCTGGTGATGATGAGGGGCTCCGGAGAAAGGAAGGTTGGACGTCTCATTATGTGGAAGTCCAAGAGTGAGCGATACACCATTACCATGAAACCTTTGGGCTAGTTGATCCGTAACGTCAAACCTACCAAGATGATCACCAATTTGGTACGCTCCGAATCCATGATCATGATTCTGACCCGTCATGAACGACTGTGTTTGATGATCATTGTGTTGGCCGGCTGCATACTTGAGTACTCCAAGATGGTCCGATCTTCTACCATGATGATCATGACCAACTGCAGGTTTCATCTCCATGTCCATAGAGAGTATACTACTTGGTGAGTTTTGCATGTCCATACTCCTTTGCTTCTTAGGACTACGTGGGTCCATCGGATCAATATCGGGAGAGCCGATAAGGGAAAAACCTTGAGGCATTGTGTGAAGGGCTGCGGCAGCTGGTGACATCGTTGTTGAGTTATTGGAGATACCCATGTTGTTTGTGGGATGGTGAGGTAGAAGGTTTTGGTGATGGTTTCTAGGTGATTTTGTTGTCCCCCCTGCTTGTACATGTGGTTGATCAATCCTAGTCATTATACCACCGGTACTAGAATTATCTAGTGATGGTTGCTGTTGTGCTGCATTTGATTTTGATGAGCTTATCATGTCTTTGTGGTTGTGCTCATGAGTACTTGTGCTACCAATCATGTTGTTGTGGTTGCTCTCACAACCATTGCTATTGTTTTGATCCTGAGACTTCATCTCTTCCAAGTACATTTCTTCCACCATTGGCTTCCATAGCCTTACTCGAGCGTTTATGAACCAATTTGATACCTGCATTTACACATTATGATTCATTTACATATTTTTCTTTTAATTTTTCAAAAAAATATTGTGAATGAAATTATGATAAAAGATAAGGATAGTTTTATTATTATTTTTAATTATAAAAAGTAAAGAGTCACATAAGCTAAAATAAATTATTAAGAAGGAAATAATATGGTTAGGTACTAAGCAAACCCTAAGAGCATCTAGGATAAAGAGGAATGGGGGAGGGGGCCCCTCTTGCTTAAAAATATATATTCCATGACAATCAAGGGTAAAAGGTAGAAAAATGCCTTGTGGCTGGAGGGGAAGAAAGGTGTGACGAGAAACAATTGAGGAATGTCAATGAGTACAACCGACTCTCAATCCCTTTTAATTAGGAGACTTAATTTTATTTTATTATTTAGTTAAATAAGTGAAACACAACTCTTATTTTTAGACTTGTTTATTAAACAAACCAAACTCTAATTAGGGCATGTTTGACTTATTTGTTTGTAAGCCGAGTCACTTAGAAACATGAATGGTGATCATTTAAAATCTTCTTTGAGACTCATTTAGGTATTTTTCATAGTTTTTTTCTTCTTTCTATAAGTGTCATATTATACACCAGTAGTGATCATTATGCATTCATTTACAATAATTAGTTCCAAATTAAGTATTATGCTATATGTAAACTAGTTGAATATGACGAAGATAATAATATGAGACTTCTTGTTATAATGTTAACTTCAATAAATAAATATTTGTAAATCGATTAAGTAATCTAGTTGATAATGGTACAACTAAAACAAAAAGAAAAAAAATCAACTTATTTCTATTACTACAATTGATTTGTGAGCCTGCTTTGCTCAATCCATGAACGAGTTGAGCTTGAATATGAATTTGACCTTTTAAGAAGATAGAAGAAGGAGACGCAAAGGAAAGTTACCTTTTAGGGGACAAGAATTTTTTTTAGTAATCATTTATATTAATTTTCATAATGAAAAGTATACGAAAATAATGTAATTGAAGAACATTGGTGTAGAGATAAAAGATGATTGAATATTGTGAATGAGATAAAAGTTAACTCCTTTTTGGGTTTCCTTTTTGTTGTTAGTCTTAGCAAATTTATACTTTTCTTATTGCTTTTTAACTAGTGGTATTATTATTGGATGAGCTAGGAGTAGCTTATACAAGCGGTAATGACATAGCCTAGTTGTTGGAGTTGGGTCTTGGGTATCGGCCCTTACCGGTTCCTTAGGAATCAAGAAGGAATAGATTATATGAGTTTGTTTGAATAAAATGGTTTTATAATTTTGCAAAAAATGCTTAGGCCTTTAGATTCCGGTAAATTAGTTTCTGATTTTACATGCTATTTGTTAATGGAAACATGCATTGGATTGCAAGAGCAAGCTCACCTGGCTCCTCGTAAGCCCAGTCTGCTTCGCGAGTACGTGTTTATCAGAATCCTTGGGATACCTGCAATAATAGCATTGATGATCGCCAAATTAAACATGAACACAGCGAGTATCGTACGGAAATAAAAAAGGATTCAGAAATCAATGAATATATATATCCAACAATATTATTCAGTCAAAAACGACATAATCTATAATGGATCAAAGTCCTTGACATAAATTAACTTTCGGATAAGCCAGTTCTTTGAGGATATAACTAATACATGCATCGATCTTACGTAAATGATCAGAATAAATAAAACTTACGGGTGAAGAAAGTGTTCGAAGAGCCACGCACGTAGGACGGAGACAGCTCTCTCCGGCAAACCTCTCTGCGGCCTCCAAGCGTTATGTTGGATCATTCCTAACTGTTGCAGTGCCCTTTGTTGTCTGAGTTGGTGATCAACAAACTTAAGCCTTGAACCAGCTGCGGTGCCTTCGACTTTTGCACTTAGCAGATGACAGTCATCTTCTCCTAAAGTCTTGCTTGTGGCTTTGATTTGTGACGCGATTGCATCTTTCAAGCATCTGAATTGCTTCGAGATGGTCTGTAACGCAAGCGCTGTGTATGATTTAGCTGAACCTAAACCCGCTGCTCGTTCGAAGGGAGTTACTACCATCTGCATTTCGTTATGGTATTGCCTGTACCTTTGCTCCACCTGTAGCAGGAGGCATTTTAATTAAATATTATAGTACATCTTTGGGATAATGTATTACAGGAAAAAAAACTTTAATTTTTTTACTGTTTAATTGATGGTGCTATATATATTAATGTATATTTACATCTTTAGGATAATGTAACCCAAAAAAATAATAATTTTTTTTACTGTTTAATTGATTGTGCTACACACACACACACACATTTATGAATGTAATATAGACATATTTTCATGGAATAATTGCTGGTGTGGAGGGTTAAAAATGTAATCAAGATGGAGGGGGCCATTGCATTAAGGCATATGGAAAAGACCCCAACTGCCCATACCAAACTCGAAATTGGTTGGCTCAAATTTTCTTTTTCCTCTTTTCCTGTCCCCACCGAAAAAAAGCAAGAAGCAAATTTTCGTACCGTGATGCCAATAATTGTTCGTGGAAATGATGAAACACTGTTCCAGATGAGCCTGGCTCTCTCACATGCCGGAAATCCCATCCCGGCCCTCTTGCTCACACATATTTATTATTATTTTTTTTAAATTTTTGGGTGATCTCTCCTATATATATATATATATATATATATATATACATATGTATATTCCCTTTGGTATCAAGAAGATCTAGAGAGGTCAAAGACCCATATACAATTATATTATATAGGCTTACGAAGATGATCAAGAGAGGGGAGAAAGAGACGTTATTCGAACTTGAGACTCCTGATCAGGAAGAAAATGAGATCCGAATTCGAATTCGGATTGGAAACCCACTATTATGCTATAACCTCGTTCTTATCCAACTTGCCAATCATTATTACTATTCACACTTCTCATGATGGCGGGCAGTAAACATTATTTATTACCGACGTATACAGCCCGCCCATGATTGTTGTAGCATGGATTTCCAAGATGATTCGTTCCTAGAGAGTTCAAAATGCGACAGAAAAAAATTGACTAATCCAAGATATGGAATTATAAGTTCGTGGAGGTCATGATGGATACGTATACACATGCGATGCGAGCACATGGTTAATTAATAAATGATCAGCAAAAATACGGACAGCAACAATTTTATTAACCTGGGTAAACCCTTAATTACGTACGTACCTCCTCAACCATATTGAGCAGCTTAGCTTTCTTCATCTGAAGCTCTTGTCTCTGAGCAGTGGTAAGCTCAGCACCACGCTTACCATTACTTGTCTCCCCACCGCCAGAACCACCGCAAGCAACACCTGACGACCCTTCACCACCCACCACACAACTAGCAGCGTCAGCGCCCTTGGACTTCTCGGTCTTTGTAATCCTATCGACCCCTTTCATCGCATCGCCGACGTTAACGACCTCATCAAGCAGCTGCTGTGCCGCCTTTAGATACTTGGAACCAAGAATCACACTCTGATGAACTCCCGGAACCCCAACGCCGTTTGACATAGACGCTGGGGATCCTCTAGACATCCTTATGTCATCTCCGACGCAACCATTTCCGGATGATACCACCGTCACTTGGCCCTGCGCCCGCTGCCCGGAATAATTATTGTTGTTGTTATTGTTATTCTGGTCATGAGGGGAAAGGCTCAAGGACAGTCCCTGCTGCTGCTGCTGTTGTTGTAGAGCTGATGCTACCACACTTCGCCTCCTAAATCCCAACTCTGCTCCGCCTGCTGAGCTGACGGCAACGGCAGTGGGTAGGTGGGCTGCGGCCTGGGATCCGTGGGTAGATGTAGCAGGATCCATGGAGTTCCAGTGATTGTACTGGAGCCGTGGGACTAAACCTTGCAAAGAAGTTGGGATCTCATGCAAGGAACGAGTCGGGTCGTCTGGATTGTTAGACGGGCCACCGCCGGCTAATGGGATCCCAACAAAGTGCTGATTATGATGATAGGCAGAGAGCGTCGGCGCGTGAGGTAAGTTACCTGGGTTAAGCAGAAGCATGTTGGGGCCGGTAGGAGGAGCCTCCGGGTGGTGGTGGTTTGTGTTGTCGGAGGCATAAGCGGAGTAGCTAGGGTTCATGAGATAAAGTGTTTGGAGGCTATCAGTTTGGATTTCCGAACCGCCGCCCCCGTCGCCGTTAGTGTTGAAGTATGTCGCCATCATCGGATTTCGATTGACAGTAACTAATTAACTAATATATATCAGATATATTATTGGATTGATATAGTTAACAAAAACAACAATAATAATAATAAAAAAAAAAACAGTTTGATCGACGATC
Organism: Tamarix austromongolica; assembly: GCA_039764185.1. Lineage (NCBI taxonomy): Eukaryota > Viridiplantae > Streptophyta > Magnoliopsida > Caryophyllales > Tamaricaceae > Tamarix > Tamarix austromongolica. The sequence continues at coordinate 47,557,301 of CM077819.1, forward strand.
CAATACCAACAAAAACGAGATTCTTGCTTATAGCTGCTGCTGCTTCTGGGGAACCAATCCGAATTCTTTTTTACTTCTTTTGCGGACCCAAAGCAGAATAAAAATGCGATGATGTATTTATTCCATTTTGTGGATGCTTAATTCAATGGAATTGGATGCTCGTGACACCAAGCTGGCTATAAATTTTTCCCTGCAACGGCAACAACGATTAACACAAACAATTTTTCTTTTTTTTTATAAAGAAAATTAACACAAAAAAATTGAAGAAATTACAGAGAATTAATAGTCTTAAAGATCCATGTTATAATAATCTTAAAGAACCCAAAAACAATTCAATCAAATACAGAGTAATTAAGGACTACAGAAAAATTGAAACAAGGTGCGAGTAGTACAGAAAAAAAGAAAGAGGAAGGAGTTAAGTGTTGATAGCTTGACCAAATCAAAGAAATTAAATAGAGATTTATATGTTTAATAATATACGGAAAGCGTAAAGTATGGAGAAAGGAGGAATATTTTCATTTTTATTTATTTTTACAAGTAACTCCAAAAGAGCAATAAATATGAGAACTTGTAAAGTGCAGGAGAGGGAGGGGGGGGGGGGAGAGATTGATAGTTATGGCAAAATGAAAGGGAGAGGAGTAGAGGACAGAAGCATATTGATGATCTAAATGGTATATAGCTAGAAATTTCAGTAGCAGTAAATAGAGATACATAGGAATTAGAATATGCAGAAAAGGGGCTCCTGCCTACTAGACTCACCTGGCTATCAAACTATCTTTGTTGCTGCTGCTGCTGCTTCATGTTGTTGTTGAGAGTAACAGATAGCAGAGGAAGTGATTTAGTGATATGAAATAAGCAGCTACTGATGTAGTACCACTGACTGACCATCACAGTAAGGGTATAAGAAGAAATAACAGCTGATCCGTTTATTGAATGATCTACAACAACAAGAAGTGAATGAAAATTCCTTTTTTTTTTCCCCCTTAATAATTATATTAAAGGAAAAAAAAGAAAAAGTGAAATGGAAAAGAAAAATCTTGATCAGGGATCCCAAAGCTGAAAAGGGCAAACTTATATGTGTCAGAAAGAAAGAGATGTGATGATGAGAAGGGAGGCTTTTAAAGGCTTTGAGAGGGTTTCTGACAGCAGAAAGAGAAAGTTATTGATTTATATATTCACATCTCATTCCATCCATGCTTTGTAGTATATATTTGATTAAACAACCAGTTCTCCATGTAGCTGCAGACAGTAATAGTAGTAGCGAAGCAAGTACTACGATATATATATATATATATATATATATTATATTTTTTCCTGTTTAGTGGGTGGGGGAAAGGGGTTCAGGGAAAAGGAGCAATAGATAAGAGCATTCATTGGAGAGGTACAGTTCAAGGGGGAAAAAAAAACAGGGTTTCTTCATTCCTGGGCGGATTAAAATGAAAAAAGAAATTAAAAAATAATTAGCGGAACCTATATTTTATATTATATCCTTTTCAAATCATATGAATCAGGAGCACATGATGTAAAATTGAGTTCTTCAATTGCCAAATAAAAAAAAAATAAATAAAAAAAAGTAATTGTAGTGCTAGCTAGTCTCTTCTCCTCTTAAGGAAATAAAGAGCGGACAAAAGAAGGAGGAGGAGGAGGAAGGAGCTTATATCACAATTATTATTATTATTATTAGTATTATTTTAAAAAATGTGGGGCATACATCAATGGGGGTTGCAGACAATTTGCAAGACGAGGAAACGTCCATTTCGGTTGCACCAAAAGCCAAGCTCTCTCTCTTCCTCTTCTTATTAAGGTGGCCGGTGAGAGAGATAATAATAATAATAATATAGCTAGGATTCCTTTTATTATTATTATTATTATTTCCAAAAAAGAAATTACCCAGATGAAAACGAAAAAAAGGGTTGGACAAGGTGGTAGTAGTGGGGGTCCCCCCATAATAATAAATTCTTAAATATCTCATTGTCTTTGTTTGAATTTCCTTTATTTCTTATTATTTTTGGTAATGGATTTTATGTGGTGTTGATAGATGTGGTGCAAGATAAAGTGATTGAAAGGCTATGAGAGATGCAGCAAAGTATGAAAACAACCAACCACCTCATGACAAATTAGGGGGCCTATCTCCCCGTACCCTTTTTTTTTTTTTCAAACTATAAATATTTTCTTTTGTTGCACGTACTCTATTATTATTTTTTTTAATTTTTCTGTATCTTCATATTCATTTATTTTTTTCCTGACAGAGGATATTATAATTGGTCGATTGATTGACTTTTTTTCTACGTCGATAACTATAATCGGAATTGTAATTGCTTTTCATACGTTACCGAACTAGCTCTTTCATGTTATTTTCTATATTCAATCTGGGTCGACTTTTTTTCTTTTTTCCTTTTGGTAAGTGATCGACTTTTTTCTTTTTCTCTTCTTTCTCACTTATAAGTCCGTTATTTTTTTTAATTATTATGGTTGTTATTATTATTATTATTGATAGGATGTTTTAATCATCAACCCAATGGACCATATGCATGTCTAACCAATGATATATTAAAATACAACGTATATATTCACCTTCCCCTTTTTTTCTTTCTCGAGAGAGACTGGGTGACTTAAGGTGAATGTGTTGTTAGATCAAGGCATGCAAGGTAAATAGAGGTAAAGCGATTCCACGTCCGTGTCGATACAAAAATGTGATGCATATATTTAATGCAAAAAGATCGTATGCATATGAAATGTAGCAAATCACAAGGAATGACATTTCTGACAAACTTACGAGGTACGACGTAAAAAACTTAAAAAAAAAAATCTTTTCTTGAACTTTACGAGGAATAGAAATTTTAAGGAAAAAGATGGACTTGTTTAGTTATTGAAGCGAGAGAGATGGACGGAAGCAGCCTCCATGGAAAATGATGGTTTGCAGAGAATTCCTTCCTCATCCTCATCCTCTTCCCCTTCCCCCCTTCCTCTCTCCTTTTATCAATCCTATTCCTTCTATCTGGACCATACGGGGACTACGCAGCCGTGGGCTGATTTGACGCCAAAAATATTTGTACCGAAAGAGATCGGGGGGAGGAATATATATATATATCTAAAACTACTACTACTACTACTACTACTTTGTAGTGTTTAATTTATTATTAAATCAAACATACAGCTATGTCATTGATGGGGTCTCGGCTCTTGCCCATGATCGAGCTACATCACTCTTCCATGATTGGCAAGCCCCCAGACACCATTGACCTTTATGTGGTTCCAACAACTTAACATATATTAGTGTGCAGAGCATATACTAAGATATTATTTTAAATTCCCCGGCCGAAGGAAGGCATTATATACATACAATTTTTATCCTACACACGCATGCACAAATAAATGACAAAGTAGTCATACATTTTTTTTTTTTTAAACTATATTAGTTGTGACTAGAGAAGTTACTTTTTTTTTTTTTTTGGTGAAGTGGGGCGGGGTTATTATGGAGGAAGGCGTGTGACCAGCTAGCAATAGTATATGTATTAATTTATGTTTCTTACGGTGCACCAAGGTTCTAATCATATAACAATCTAATCAAATATTCACCGAAAGGGAGATGACCCGGCCGGTGCGTCGATCGATTGCGGCACTGCGCAAAATTATTTAACCCGGTAAGTTGCAGTAGCTTATAATATATAGCAGTTAAAAGACACGTGCATGTGTGTGACAGACAAATACGCTTTGTACCCTAGACCAAGGCCATCTAATTTGACGAGAAAGTGCACGCATTTCTTAATAATAATAATAATAATAATAATACTAGAGGTGCAGCTTGATGTGAAGTCAACCCTGTCTTGTTTGGCAAATAGTTCTGACGTGCTCCTAGCATTCGGGAGAGTGATGGTACCCATTGCTGCACGAGCATCTAGTATTGCAAGGGTATATAGTAATAATAATAATAATAATTTTTAAAATTATAAACTATATTTGTGTATATTTTAGAGAAATAGAAATGCAAAATATTTTATCAACAAAAACAATGGATCAAATGAAATTTTTATATATTTGTGACTACAATTAATGTTTCATAAGTTTTTAGTAGTTTATTAATTAGTTTTTATTTTTTTTGACCCAGTGAAAAGGTTTGCTTCAATTGATTTGGATTTACAATTTGAGATCATTTATACATTCAAACACCCTGAAAGCAATCAACTACTTTTACCAAATATTTTCATATGACAAACTAATACCATCAACTTACATTGCTAGCAGTTGATGCATGACTGTCCACGTTCCTCATTTTTATTTTTGACATAATTTGGATATTTTGGTCATCTTTCTTATTTATGTCAAATCTCAAATCAGTTAAGGGTATAAGGGTTCTCGATGTAACTTAGATTATATGAGCACTAGTAAAGAAAGAAAGTTATAATTGCAAGAGCTAGTGGAATTAAGGCTACAGGCATATCATAATGCAATGATATATAAGAAAAATACCAAGTCCTTTCATGATAAGTTAATAAATAAGAAATCATTCCATATAGGGTAGAAAGTGTTATTATTTAGTTCTCGATAGAAGTTATTTCCTGTCAACCATCAATCATTATGTCTTGGTCCCTTTGTTATTACTAACATCATTCATCATGGTGCAATAGGAATAAATAGCCTTGAAACAAGTAAGATTTTTAAAGTGATGGTCATAGACTGAAGACATTTCATGAGCTTGCACAAGTGGAGGTAGTTAAAGATATAGATTTGGAGATTGCATGAATTAATCAAATGCATTACTTGGGATGCAACCAAAGTATAAGTGGATTTGATTTCTTAAAGTTTATCTCTTTTGTTTATTTTATTTCGTTTGTCTGTTTTTTTCATTCTTTAGTTTTTTTAGGATGTGGGCGCTATTGATATGGAATTATTTTATACTTAGTCCTTATTATACCTCACATTGAGGACATTGTAAGCTTTAATTGTGGGGGAGGGACATTTTGTTTTATTACTTTTGATGATTCCTTTTCTTTCTTTTTTCAAAAAAAGAAAAGAAAAAATTGTTCAAGACAATATTCTTGCTTCATGGGTTTATATAGGCTCTTTACTGTAAATATTATAGAGTAAATATTTTTTTTTAGATCATAGTATTCCATTTCTATTTATTTGTTTAATTCACATTATAAAAAAAATTATGAAATAAAAAATAAAGCAAGAATAAGCGGGGAGGTAAGAATGAATGATTGCAAACTCCATGTACAGAAGTTGTCTTTTGCATGAGTTAGATGATGTGCAACTACTTTTTTGATTTATATTATTTTGATAAACACGACCACCCTTTGATACTCCATTCAAGTATATGTTATTTCATAATTAAGCTATTAGTTTATTTCATGTGTTCTAACTTGGTTTCAAAGTTATTTAACTTATTTAACCCTTGTACACCGTTTTGAGATAGCATTCAATATTTTATTTGATGTCTCTTTATGATACTTGTAGTTTAGGTTGAAAAAAGAAAAAAAGTTAAAGAACTATATATATATATATATATATATATATATAGTATATGAGGACCAAACACAAAAAGAAAATGATAGAGACAAATGTCGTCAAGGAGAAAAAAAATATTGGAGATTGAGGTCCCTCATGAATAAATCAAAAACCGAGAATTTTCCCTTTTTTTTCTTCGTACTCTACCCCACTTATAAATTAGAAGCAATTTATATTAAAGTTAAAGATTTATATAAATATAGGGAATAACCATAATAAGCGAGTGAGTTTGTGATACTATGGGATTAACTAACCGATAAGAGAAATCTCTATAAGAGTACTTCAAATTGAAAAGTTACTATACTTATTATTAATTTCCTTATTTTTATATAATCCTTTGCCTAATTTTATGTATTTCCTTATATGGTCATAGACTGAAGACATTTCATGAGCTTGCACAAGTGGAGTAGTTAAAGATATAGATTTGGAGATTGCATGAATTAATCAAATGCATTACTTGGGATGCAACCAAAGTATAAGTGGATTTGATTTCTTAAAGTTTATCTCTTTTGTTTATTTTATTTCGTTTGTCTGTTTTTTTCATTCTTTAGTTTTTTTAGGATGTGGGTGCTATTGATATGGAATTATTTTATACTTAGTTCTTATTATACCTCACATTGAGGACATTGTAAGCTTTAATTGTGGGGGAGGGACATTTTATTTTATTACTTTTGATGATTCCTTTTCTTTTTTTTTTTTCAAAAAAAGAAAAGAAAAAATTGTTCAAGACAATATTCTTGCTTCATGGGTTTATATAGGCTCTTTACTGTAAATATTATAGAGTAAATATATTTTTTTAGATCATAGTATTCCATTTCTATTTATTTGTTTAATTCACATTATAAAAAAAATTATGAAATAAAAAATAAAGCAAGAATAAGCGGGGAGGTAAGAATGAATGATTGCAAACTCCATGTACAGAAGTTGTCTTTTGCATGAGTTAGATGATGTGCAACTACTTTTTTGATTTATATTATTTTGATAAACACGACCACCCTTTGATACTCCATTCAAGTATATGTTATTTCATAATTAAGCTATTAGTTTATTTCATGTGTTCTAACTTGGTTTCAAAGTTATTTAACTTATTTAACCCTTATACACCGTTTTGAGATAGCATTCAATATTTTATTTGATGTCTCTTTATGATACTTGTAGTTTAGGTTGAAAAAAGAAAAAAATTTAAAGAAGAAAAATTTTGAGGTAACAATATGAAAAATAGGAGGTGAAAAACTCACTAAATTCTTGTGTCATGTAGGATAAAGCATGGCTAAAGTAGAAAAAAAATAAGTTAGCAAACAAAAAAGAATTGAAAAGATAAATGAAAAAAATTGATTCTCTCATCGTACATCTTGTCTACATTATAAGTAGCATGTAAGACAAATACTTGGTATGATTATCAAAGAAAAGAAGAGCCTAATATATTATTGTTTTTGAAAAAAAAAATTATATATTTCTAACTAATTAACTCTTTATAATTAGCAATTAGTTTGTTTTTTAAAAGATTATTTGTTTTAGATTGAGTCTTGAGCTAGCATTCATTTTTATCTTAGGATGTAAAAATAGAAATTAGTTTAACATTATTTGCTTGTGTATGACATGATTATATACATGGAGGGATATTGGTTAATGTGTTAATTTATTCGAGATGACCAAAATATCAGTGTGGGGAAACTTAATAAACACACATTCTTATCTATTTTATAACCTCTTAATTTAAGTTTTTGGTCATTTATTTAACTAATATATGAGGTTAGTTACATATTTTATAATTATGTACTTAAATTTTAATTATCTTATATAATTAATTAAATTTGAGCAAAATGATATATTTGTAAGAATATTGACAATGTTTAGTATTTTGGCCATAATTTTCTCATATGAACTCGGATTTAGGTGATTCTATTATGAAAATATAAAAATGACACCTAAATTTTTTATAGCAAGATACTTTTTCTAAATCCAATAATATCATGGTCACAATTGAGATTTAATGTACAATTTTGAATATCTCCTAAAATAATGGCATGTTATAATAATAATAATTATTATTATCTTTGTTTCAAAGAGAGATATACAGATGGTAGCAAATAAATTCTGTAATAAACCAAAAAAATTCAACAACATGCTTGTGAAAATAAAAGAAAAAAAAAGAAGACAAAAGATATAAAGCACTATATATATATATATATATATATATATTATATGAGGACCAAACACAAAAAGAAAATGATAGAGACAAATGTCGTCAAGGAGAAAAAAAATATTGGAGGTTGAGGTCCCTGATGAATAAATCAAAAACCGAGAATTTTCCTTTTTTTTTCTTCGTACTCTACTCCACTTATAAATTAGAAGCATATTATATTAAAGTTAAAGATTTATATAAATATAGGGAATAACCATAATAAGCGAGTGAGTTTGTGATACTATGGGATTAACTAACCGATAAGAGAAATCTCTAAAAGAGTACTTCAAATTGAAAAGTTACTATACTTATTATTAATTTCCTTATTTTTATATAATCCTTTGCCTAATTTTATGTATTTCTAATTACACATGTGATTTATATTAATTTTTAGTATCCATATTTTATTAAATATTAATTTTTATCGTACCTAAATATTCTGGATTATGAATTATTGTGTTATGATATATAAATATTATTTGTGATTAATGTTTAAATTTGAGTCATTTATATGAAAATTGATTTATTTTATTTTTAGGATTATGGGTTATATTTATACGATTAATTCTTAATGTTTCGTAATTAATAGAAGCAAGTAATAATTAATTTAATTTGGGGTCTTCACAAGTTTTGGGATGTGAATTTTATATAGATGTTAGATAGAGAACGTAATGTAATTAATTTATTTCTAGATTAATTAAATATCAAACAATTAATTTAGAGAAGTATTTAGTATTATAAATAATGTGGGAGTTAGCCAATTTATATAAAATTAGGAATTAGGAGAGTTAGCGAGTTGATTCTTTACCATACTTTTAAAAAACATACTAGTAATTGAACTGGTATTATAACCGATTTACTTGTTTAGTAGATGAGCTAGTAGTTAAGACTAGTTGGATCAGTAGTATATATTAAGTAAAAAATATATGAAATACTTAAAAAATTAAACTATACATGAATTTGATTGGATGTTAACCAGTTCGGTTGGCCGATTTTTTGAATAGTTCACTATTTTTCATTATTTTGATATATTTTTGACTGATTTTTACTAGTTCTGAGATCCTAAGAATTAGTACATACAATCTGTTGGGTGACCTCATCGGTTTGCCAGTTCACCAATTGGACTAGCTAGCCCAGTTTGATTTTTAAAACTATGTTCTTTACATTTAGCCTATCAAAATTGATTATATCTATATCTGCCACTTAATTAAAATATTAGCTATATGAATTTAATATAGATGTTGGGATGGAAAAAAGTAGGATATATGTGTATGTGTGTGTGTGTGTATATATATATTAGTTTAGTTATTAATTAATTTACTTTTATATTTTAATTTTTATTATTTATCTTATAGATTAGTTTAGTTATTATTTTTATTCTATTTTTTCTCATATCAAACCTCCTAAATCCTTGTAACATTATAAATATTTATTTATTTATTTTGTTATTTATTTATAGATTATATGTAATTAAATAATTTAATTCTTTTAATTAATGTTTTATAGTTTATAATTGTGTCCTCCTTGTGGGAATAATCATTTCGTACCCTATTTATATTTTTAGTTATTATTTAGGTTAGGAATATATTTAATTTGAGAGTGGTAATGATATGCTACTTAATTTTAGTGTTGTTGTCTGGGAGGCTTATATGTTTTTTATTTTAATCTCTAACTTGCCAAGTAAAAAAATATAATTTTTTTGTTTGTTAATTTTAAAGCATTATATTTTATGATATTGATTTTTCTTTCTCTCTCTCTTTCTTTCTTTCTTTCTCTTTCATAGATTTGCATGCAATTGTAGAGTGGAAATGAATTAGAGGGGACTAAGGGTAAAGAGAGAGAGATTGAGAAAAAATATTGAAGGTGAAGCCAATGGGTGATGATAAGAATGAAATATTGAGTGATGAAAAGGAGTGTGAAGAAGTGAAATTAAATTCACATCTATATTTAATTTTTTTTGAATTTAATATAGATGTTGGGATGGAGAAGTGTACGATATATATATATATTAGTTTAGTTATTCATTAATTTAATTTTATATTTTTAATTTTAATTATTCATCTTATAAATTAGTTTAGTTACTAGAATAGTTTGGTTATTAATTTAGTTATTCATTTTTTTTCTCATATCAAGCCCCCCAAATCCGTGTTAATATTATAAATAACATTTTTATTTTCTTAGTTTAATTTTTATTTCTTATTTATTCATTCTATGTAATTAAATAATTTAATTATTTTATTTTATATTTTGGAATTTAGAATCGTATTATCCTTGTGTGAACAATCATTTCGTATCCTATGCTCTATTTTTAATAATTTTTTTTGGATGAAAAATTTGTTTAATTTGATAGTGGTAACAAAACTCTACCAATTTGCATATTAGTTATTGGTCATGATATAGCCTTAGTTGTTAAACTTAAGCCTGATTGCTTCTGTTCCAATTATTTGTTATGTTCTTGTTTTTATTTTATATTATGATGTTTTATAATTAGCCTCATGTCTAGTATGAAATAGATAGTGGATAACAAGCCTTATTTTTGCTCTCTTGTTCTTTCACTTGTTAGTTATAACAATAACACACTATTTTCTATATATATTTGAACAAAAGAAAATAAAACTCATTATATAGAAATGGAAGTGTTACAAGTTGTTATCAAAGTATTTTTAATCTTCAAAGTCAAATTTGGCCTTTTAAATTGATTTTCATAGGCTTCGGGCCATAGGTGAATTCATTATTTTAATGTTTTAAATCTTTGGATACCTTATGAGTGAGTGTGGGGTTGGGAGTAGCTTTCATTTCTAATGTTTATGTGCTGATTATGTATGGACCTTATTGCCCTATAACTTCATTTATTTTTTTATTAATTTTGATCTAGAGGATATTAATGGTGGATAATTGGCACTTTATTTATCCCATAGTGAGGGTGCTATAAATTATAGAAGCCTACGTAGAGACCTAAGTTTGGAAAGCACCATTTAATCAACCTACTTGCACGACACCGACCTTAGAGTATTGGTTGACAAGAATCTCGCATCTCCATTTTTGAATATATGAGAAGTAAGAGGACCTCGAAATCTTGGAAAATTGGATTCACAACTTGGAGCAAGCATTCATTAAGAGTGGGTAGGTAATAAGGAGGGTGCGATATTCTTCCATTGAGGCAAAGCAAATTTATGATGTAATATGCTAAATTAGTTGTGGATAGTCAAGGTTTAAAAAGATTCATATCAATACTTATATCAATAAGGTAATCCATCCATTTTGAGAACCTATTACTAGAAAACTCCATTGTTAGAGTAGTCTAGTAATAGATGACCTCTAGGGAATTTTTTGGAAAATATGTGAGTGGAGACAAAACATGTTTAAAAGGGTTTGTGTCATTTTATGGGTCAAGTTATCACTTCCAAAAGTGTTTAAATTAAATATTTGCAACCGGTGTAAGGTTGGAGTGTTATAGAAGGTATCAAAGAAAAACTTTGACCCCAAGCTAATATTGGATTAGCCAAGTAGCTACCTGGTGGGATGATTCTTAGGAAGAACTATAATGATACAGTTAGTTATTGAGGGGTAAGGAGGGCAGTGCATTCTTTTATTAGGGGTATATGTAAATGTTCCAAATTAGTGGTGGATGATGAAGGCTCAAAATGATTAACCTATATCAAGAAGGTACATCTTATTTTTCAATAATCTATCACTAGAGGACTCCATAGTTAAGCATAATTGGTTTGGAGTAATCTAAGGATGGATGACCTCCTAAGAATTTTCCCAAAAAGTGTGTTAGTAAGGATATTAAAATTTATTGAGTTTATTTTTAGGACCAATTATCAATACCAAAGGCACTCAAAGTAAATACCTGCTGCCAATGTGATGTCAAAGTATTACATCTGGCGGCAAGGGTTGCAACTAAATGGTGACACTCCTACAACATGGAGAGAAATTTGTGGGATCCCTAAGACTATTCTTCTACCCTATGAAACTTCATAGCATGAAATATTATGAGTACATTACACTTTTCTAGCATATATCACCCATGGAGGAGTATTATAGTAGATTCCTTGACCTGGGTAGCTTCTTTCCTAAGGTGAAAGTAAGCGAAGTGTTGAAGTTTCATTAGTTCTACTTGGGTCTTGAGACTAGGCTCTAGTTGTTACTAGTAGAAACCATTTCTTGAACCATGTTTCCATGTGTGAGATGGCGCACAAGGCAACATGTGTGAATTTTTTTAAGAGCACAATAGTAGGAAAGAAGTAGGAAATAAGGAAAGGTCAACATTATAATGGTGGTAAGTCTATTTAGACCGATCGTATTCAACAAAGAGGATTTGCACCCTCTTTTGATAGAATCAAATAGAGTAGCATTGCCATTGCAAGAGATGCGAGAAATACCAGCAAGGAAACATTATTTAATAATTTATTTAAACATTTAAGACCCCATAACCAATGTATATCCATAAAACAAACTTTGAACAATAAAAATACTTATCACTAGAAAATTATAAAGAAGCAATGAAACCTTCTGCTTGGCAGAACCCAAAAGTTAATCACCAGCCACCTCCATACAACTAGATATATTATTTTAACTTTTCTATCTAAAATCCCTTGGAATTGAAAAACTATTAAAACATCTCTCTTATGGATAATACCACCATTATTTATACAAAATTGTACATTACATAGATAATGATGTATTAGCATGACCACCCATTACAAGTTTCCACTCATCCTAAATCATACAAAAAATTTATTGTAAATGATTAGTTATGAACAAGATATAATATGTAATTATGAAAAATTAAATCAATACATTAACCATAAATTTTATCTTTATCTTCTTTAATATCCTTTCTTTAGTATCCATACATTTCCAATTTCTAAACATAAAATTTATTTTTTTCCAAATGATAATTGATAACTTTTTAAAATTTGGAATTAATAAAATAGAAATGAAACAATAAAATAAGTTTTGATGGTTAATTAAGTAGAAGAAAAAAATCTAAAATCCCAATTTTATTATTATTATTATTATTATTATTATTATTATTATTATTATTATTATTATTATTATTATTATTATTATTGATTTTAAGTTTTATCATTTGATAGCCTATTTGCATACTTTTATTGATAGTGGTAGCCCCCCAGTTTTGGCCCTTAATCATGAGTATATTATTTTAATAAATAATTATAGAGATGTAAAAAAATATACAAGAAAATACTTTAAGAAAATACACATTCTTCAATCGAATGAATCCTTTGGGATTGTTGCAAATGACATTTGTGTCTATATGTCATATACTTATCTAATATGTGAAATGGCTCATCATGGCTACATTATGTGGTCCTATAAGTTATATAATCTCACAATGAAGGATTAAATGTCATTCATTCACTAGTAATTAAAGAATCATACTTTTTACACTAATTTAATATATATCAAAAATTGAGAACATAATAATAATATAAAAAGAAAAGTTACCACCATTATGGTGAAATATATAAGAAAACTAAAATAACATATAATCATACTTCATCTAACTATAAATGAGAATACTAATTCACTTCATCAATTTTTTCCCTAGTTATCCTTATCTTCCTCTTCCTCCTTCACGTCCTCCTTATGACCTCCTTTTTATTTATTTATTATTATTATTATTATTATCATTATTTATAACCCTTTTGGTGTCACTGTTATCAACTAAATTAGATCCAACATCATCATCTACTAAAGGAATTTTATCCTTATTTAAATCTTGCAAATCAAAAATTGTAGCAGTCATCTAATTGTCCCAATTTTGACGTTAAAGTTTACTATGATCTTCAATGTCCTCAACATTAAGAAAACATAAATGATTTTAAGGACTTGTTTTAAAAACTAACATTAATTGAAGTTCTTTATAGGCTAATATATAAATAAATAAATAAATAAATAAATAAATAAATAAATTAATAACTTGCCATACTTGAGAGGATAATGCAAACGTTTCATTATATCCTATTCTACGATTAACATTAACAAGGGTAATTCCATATTTATCATCTCTCTTTACCACCATCCTCTAACCCCATGAATTGAACTATTAAAATCTAAAAATTATAGGCATATCTCTAATAAGATTTTTGATCGGATCATATTCTAACACAATCACCTCCTAAAATAACCTATAAAAGTCCATACCTCCACTATAATTGTCATTTATTACCATTATTTTGGTGTTTTATGTCTTCATTCTTCTTTAGTGTTTTTTGGGGTGAAATAAAAAAAATTTCACATCAGTAATCACATTTTTCATTGGACCTCGAGATAGGTATAATAGTTTATCTATAATCCTATCAATCCTACATTTTTCAACTTTGTCATTTAAATTAACTAAAAGTATTTAAAGAATTACGTTAAATAATAGGTTATTACTATAATAGCTTTTTTTTCTCTAAGTCACATAGACTTTTATTTAGCTTGATCTTTTATTAAACCATTTCAAAAAATAACACATTGTCCTTAGTTGGCACTCAAATGCTCCCTACAACTAAGAACGATGATTAAGCATGAATAATAGTATTTTTATTTAAATATTTTAAGTAAATTTAAACTTATTCAAAAGGTTGAAGGATTATAATTATTATTGATTCCAATCCATAAAGCTTATATACTTAGGAGTGCCCTTCCCCAAAGAGTTACCATGCATTGAGAAAAGAGATAAATTTTAAGGAAGCAAATGATCATCATCATCATTCCTTTCTTCACAATTTAATTATGTCTCTATTTTACTCAAATATTGTGAGACAAATATAATACATATATCACCATTTTCACATTTTTTAGTTGAATCTTCTAGATGTGAT